>OW052221.1:305185643-306385643 GCA_932526605.1 Nephrotoma flavescens | reverse complement strand
AAGTGAATAGTAACTCAATTATCTTAATAGTAACTCAATTGCAATTTTGTTTATTCAGGTCAACCGAAAGTCCCTTACGGTTAAACCAATCAGTCAACAACGTGGTAGCTGAAAAAACCGACGCCGTAGGGGGTGGAGGCTCTTGTTCGCTTCCTATGCTCATGCCCTGCGCCAGCTGGCAGAAGACTTGATCACTTGGGTAAATACACGATGGACTGCTTCTCTGATATCGAAAGCTACTATATGTGAGATCTTTCACGCTATATGCATAACACTAGGTGGTTTTAAAGGGAGTTTAATGATGTCAGATCCTGTGGTATCACAATGGGCTTAATTGTGCGATAGCAATCACTGACATCTTACCTAACTAAACCTAATTAGTGATATTTAAATAATTAGCTATTTAAAAAGGCAGTCACAGAACAACATCCATAACAAAAAACTATAACTACACCACAGGATCAGATAAAAGTTAAAATTTTGAGCTTGCGCAAAAAACAAATTTCTTAGAATTTGCGTTAAAAATGTCTAAGCTTCAAAAATAATTTAAATTTTCATCAATGAAATCAACACGCTTGCAATATTACAAGTGGATTTTGGAGTATCGTTCTACATTTTATGGTACTCAAACTAAGGTCGTTATTAAATTCGCTTAAACAATAACCGATGTCACAACAATCGCAGCACTAACGACTTACTTTGAAACTACTACGAGCCAGGCTTCGTAGATAAACGAGACTCTGGAAAATTTAATTGCGCAACAAAAATTGTTTTACGAAAGACTTAACTCGGCAGCATAAACACGCGTTTTTAAAATGTCTATTCAATCGATTTCTGATTGTCTGTTAAATAAGGTATATCAGTATTATCGAAGCGAATTGCATTGGAGTGTGCAAGATTCGGCTATTTAATTAATCTTAGATTAGAAAGCCTGTCAACTATAGCAAACGAATCACATTTTATATACACAAATGCCCCACAATAAAAAACGTGACATCGGAAATTCGAGATATGACGGTCACAATGGAACATACTGAATCACTTGATTGTAGTTGTAATAACATTTCACGTCATGAGTTCCGTTCTGGTAAATATTACGTCTGCTGGTGTTAATTTCACTAGCCCGCTTGATGATTATGGCCGCAGTTTACTTAACATATGGCTTACTAGTGAACGGATTAAGCTGTTCAGAAAATCGGAACCGTGGCCACCATTTTAATAAAAATATTTGTATTGGCTCTACATACGGTTTGACACGTAAAATTCTAGAAAAATTCAAATATTCGTTGAAATACTTTCTACACTGTGGGCGATTCCAGGAATCTCAGAAAAGTTACCATATAGTTTTAAGGCGCAAATTCAAATATTCGTCAACAATGGAGTCAATTGGAGGAATCCTAAAGATGTAACAAAATTTGGGCATATGTCTTCTAATTGTGGACGGATTTATCTGGTCCAAATAGTTAACCACATAATAATTAAAAAAATTACGATAATGAAGTTTGTGCTAAAAAATTACACTGTTAAATTTATTATTTTATATCTACAGATTCTAGCTGGCATTGTTGAGAAGGTAAAGTATAGACAATATTTCATTACAATTGAAGAAGGCTCAATTGTAAAGATTCCGTGGACATTTCTGGTAATGGCAGTACAAATGAACACTTGAATTCTATTAAAGGAATAGCGAAACCCGTTAGGATCGTAACCCAATCACTATAACAGTGGAATATTGTGTAATATATTCGAAAATGTAGGTGGGAACCTGTCGAAATCTCTATTTTATTAACCAAAGGAAGGTTTATCACAACTCGTGAACATCTCCAGAATTGACGGTACAAATTATTGAAAATAATCAAATTCCGCTTAATGTTTCAAATTGCTAAATAAACCCATCTCTCAATTAATACGGTACTCGATTTACGCGATTTCGCTTTTACACGGTTAAAAAAATATAAAAAAAGTACTAATATTTCGATGTTTAATGTGTTTTAAACGTTGTCATTTCATTTATATTTTATTCCATAAGATGCACTTAGGAAATGTCAAAATCGAAAATGATTAGAATGTAGAATTCCCTTTAATTGTGTTATTTTTTCATAAGAACTGAACGTTCGAAAACGAAATTTCGTATTTTTTTATTTTAAAAGCTGAGAAAATTTTGTAATTTATTTTAATAATAATTTATTAAGTAAATTTTAATTCCTTTTTAACTTTATTAACATACAATTATTAAATCATCACTACATACCATTTCGACGACAGGCAAGAAAACGAATCTTACCAAACGGGCAGGGTTCAACCCTTGTGGCAAAAAAAAATGGTTTGAACGAGTCGTAATTCTATTCGTAAAAGTATGGTGAGTGGTACAACAAAAAATTTGTGCAAAATTTTCAATTTATAAACGGGATCATATTATGGAAGCCGTTGAAAATGCTTTAATTATTTGGATAGAGGAGTAACGGTGAAAACAGAATATCGGTAAATAGTAATTCTATTAAACACAAAGCACAATCAAATAAAAGAAAGGACACCCACTACTCAGACAACCCAATAAAGCCAGAATGGATGATTCGAAAAATTCAAAAAGCAGCATAACTTACATAATCTTCAACTAAATGATAAAACTGCGTCCGGTGATGACAAATCAACCAGTGAATATCCGCCCAAACTATTCAAGATAATTCTTACCAGCCTGATCAAGTATTTAATCCTGATGAAACCGGACTGTTTTTGGGAGAAAATGCCGAAAGAACTTCTCAAAATAAAGTCACGTTGCTATTTTGTGGCACAGTGCTCTTATTATTAAATAATCCACCAAGTCATCCAAAATACGTCATCCAAATGTTAAAATTGAGTTTTTACCGCCCAACACAACATCAATGATCCAACCATAATTTCTATTTTTAAGGCATATTATATTAGAAGAAGTTTTGCCTATATTTTAGAAACTGCACTCCTCACTCTTGATGAGGTGTGAAAGAGAAACACTGTGCCGTCAACCGAAATGCTCTATTCAAACATCATCGATCTGGCTCATTCTGGGGGAAATGGATTCGACGATTTTAGAATTGTTTGAAGAGTTAGTAGAGGTGTCTGTTGACGTAGTAGAAATTAACTGCGGTAGCGAAGAAACCGTAGACCTATTTACACCAAAACTAAATGGAGAGGGTCTGCAGTTAGGCAGAGGTTTGCAAACGTTCTTTATAAACATATATCTTGGTATAGACCGAGCACTAAAATTTCAAAGAACAATTAAAAATATGCTCAAGCAATATGAAGAAATTTATAAAAAAAATGAACGAAGGGAAACAAATATTAATTAAGCCAAATCGGATGTACCCTGCAAAACTCTTGTTATCCACTTTTAGGTTTTATCACGTTTTCCTTATATCGTTGCTCTACCCACACTTAAGGTATTGTGATCAAAACATTTATCGCAGTCGCATAAACTCGTAATTTACAAAGCAGTTATAGGACCTATGCTATAGCTTTTGGAAATGAAAGTTGGACCTTGGCTACTAACGATTGTGGAACATTATCTACTTTTAAAAAGAAGATCATTCAATCCATTTATGGCCTGTATTGTTTGACATTGAGGCATTATCGGATTCAATTAATCGAACCGAATTAGAGGGCTAGGCCACATTTAACGATCTCCATCACAACGAATTATATGAATTAATAACTAACTGGAGGGAGCGTGCAATGTACCGAGATAGTTAGAGCACCACCGTACAGGCAGCTGGGAAGGGGGAGAGAGGGGGGAGAGAGAGAGAGAGAGAGAGAGAGAGAGAGAGAGAGAGAGAGAGAGAGAGAGAGAGAGAGAGAGAGAGAGAGAGAGAGAGAGAGAAAGAGCGAGAGAGAGAGAGAGAAAGAGAAACAATATAGGAAAATATAATAAGAAAAAACGAAATAACAAATAAGTTGCAAATACCAAAAACAAATTTAAAGCAAAAAATATAAATACCCACACATAGAGGGGAGGAAGGGAAGAAATTCAAAACGATTCTGATAAAACAAAATCAGGCGATTAAAGGCGTGCGTTTTATTATGAATCGACTGAGGGTAGTTCAGAAGGCAAAAGGTCAAATGCGATCGATTTTTGAATTGCTGGAAATCGGTCAGTATCTGGATAACTTAACTAATAATCATGTTAAATATACGATGGAAAAAGAAAAACAAATTCTGTTTCTGTGCCGAGAACAATGGAAAAATAAATCACCAAGGAATGAGAATGTCCCCACTGCTGGAATATGACAACGATAATTTGAAAACCTTGTCGTCGTCTCGAAAATTATATAAAACAGAATTTAGTGACTACTCCATACCACATGGAATGCATTATTCCCCATTTGGCGTTTCATGACTGTGTGTCTCGACTGTGCGAGATGGTCACTTGTATTTGCTATTTCAGAACCATGAAATGATAGGCTGTTTTAGAACGTCTATCAAAATTTCAATAATTTGGGACTACGGCCGAAAATCTAAGATACTTTTATTTAATTTTAAGTCCATTTATTAAATTGCGGAAATCTTTTAATAGATGGAAAGAGATCTGATAAAATGGAGACGGAGACACTTGGAAAAGAGAAATTTAAATTAAAGATGGATGGCGACGTCAATTGAAATGTAAGACTTTAAGTTTTACAATGCAGAGGCATCATTTTAAAACCAACACAACTGAAGTTTCTTAATTTTTTGTATTGACCAAAATTTTAAATTTCTAATTACAAAAATAATTTTTTATTGACTGGGGCCATCAAAACTTTTATGACAAAATATTATTATGTATTTTATAGTGACCAAACAATTATACCTTTCTCAAAATTTCAGTTAGTTTACCGTGTAATTGAATTTTGCACTTTCAGTATATCCCCCTTAATATTCACATCGAACTAATTCGAAGCAAGCGACACAAATGTATTATAATTTAATTCACGTTAATTAACACGTGCTCAATTAACAAAGGCAATAATTATGAGCTCAGCGTTTGTAATATTTATTTCAGATTGAGCACGTTCATAAGAAGCAAGTTGTTTTTTGTGCAATGGAAAAATTCATTTTCATTACTTTTGTGATTTGCTTGTTAGGAACAATTCAGGTGAGAATGCTATTTTAAGTTGGTCACTGCAACTCGCTTAGTAACAATATAAATTTTAAAGTGTTCACTAGCGGATGAATCAGAACCGGTTGAAGGGCAACTGGACGAAAATGGAAGATATTTTGAAAAAGCAAAGGGTATTTATGCTGGTGTTATATCTAATGTACAAAGTAAAGTAAACGATAGTGTACAAAAAGTAAATGAAATAAGGAATCAAGTAATATCGGATGTGTCCACAAGAGTAACAACAGCTGCAAAAAACAGTTACTTTGTGGGGAAAGCCAATGATGCCCTCAACAATATGGTTATACCACTACCTTATAGTGTCAAGAATACCCAATATGGCGAGTACATGAATAATTTATCGCGTCAACTAAATGATAATGTAAAAGTACTGGCACATTATATGACGACGATTAATGATACCGTTGGAGACGTCTCTAATGCCACACAAAATTTATTAAGGCAAGCGATAGATCAGTTACGTCTAAAACGTGATGGGCCTTGTTATGGAGCGGTTCAAGTATTGGAACAAAATTTTACCAGCACCTTAATTGGTAATTTTAAAGTTTGTGTTTCTCAAGTTAGTAAATCGCTTTTATTATTTACTACATCGATGAACGAGATGCAGACTGAGTTAAACACCGCTCTTCAAGATGGAAAGTTTCGTGTCGGTTTGTTAAATGAAATTGTTCAATCATTAGCATCACTTCCAGATAAAGCAAATGAAATTAGTGGGGCTATCCCGGAATGCCATATGACACAGATAGCTAACAATTTTCTGTTGGCTCTTACCAATGTGGGTTCTAAGTGCTATTATTCATTTTTTGAAAAATAATAATTGTATAAAAATATTAGCTATTTTTCAATGATTCACTTCATTTTAAAAATTAATTTTTAACAAATATTCAATATTCTTTACAAATTTGTATCTCGATCATTACATTAAATTATGGGGTTGGAAATACATTTAAAATTTTAACGAGAGTTTTTTTTTATTGAAAACGTCAAATGAGGGTCTTTTACATTGTGTTAATCTCTCTCTCTCTCTCTCTCTCTCTCTCTCTCTCTCACTCTCCTTAAATTAAAAATCAACATGACGTCTCATATATAACTTCTACAACAACAACAATTATCACAAAATGTACGCACCATGGCAATACTTAACAAATATCAGGTAAGTAGAAAATATGAAAAATTGCCAAAACATTTTGCGAGTCCGGTTGGGGGTTGAAACATTTGGCGTTTGGAGCGCCTATTGTACAAACAAATGGTTAACTTTTCGGATATATCAAACAAAACGCATGATTAGTCTTTGAATGTATCGCGCCAGTTTACAAGAAATAAAAGGATCTAGTTCCGACCATGTGACCTTTTAACAAAAACAAAAATCATTTTATTCGTGAACATTGACAAGTTTCTTTTAATAGGTCACATGACCAGAATTATATTCTATTATTTTTTCGTAAGACTGTCCTGGGGCCCGCTTTATGAATTGAATTGTTATTTTGGCGAACTAGAAGGTTCTAGAGAATTGACCGCGTATTTTATACGATTTTTGTTTAACGGTTATCATTTTAGCGTCCTTGAACATTATAAAACAGATTTGAGTAAACGAGTTATTTCGGTCGTTAATTTAGTACGAGTGTATTGTTGAACCGGAAATTAAAAAATTGTTTGTTGTAAATATTGCCATGTCCTTAAGTGGTTGTTAAAAATTTTATAGTTTAAATTAGAATCTTGTTAAGAATTTGTTTCTAGTGAAAGATGCATGTATTCAGATTATTTTCTTGCTTGTCTAAATTTATTTTGTTACGGTTTTCATGGATAAATTTCATTCGTTTCAAATTAATTTGTGTATGCGCGCGCGTCACTACGACGCGCATATATCAATTGAGTTTGTTCATGGTTTAAAAAAATGAAAAAGAAATGAAAAATAATGGTACAAGGCGAGTGGCCCAAACACGATATGGAACCAAACCATTTCGAAGATGAGGAATTGCAGTACGAATAAGAGTACAAGACAGCACGAGATGTTATCATTTATGCACAACCTCTCATTGCGGGGGGCGTGCATATCATGCACGTGATAATAACAGGAAAGCGACGACTATAAACAATATAAGGTACATCGAATAATAAAAACAATTCGAGACCCTGAATCGGTTCCTGGAACATCGCTTAATTGAGGTAGTGTTGGATGGCAAGGACTAGTGGCATGCAGAAAAAAACTGAACGTGCTCAATCTAACGACGATCAATCTAAAAATGAATCGTCCTATATTGAATGTTAGCAATAACGACAGGCAATTAACACGTCGGGACCTGCGATGTGTAGACAGGCAAGCATAAACAGCAACAGTTACAAAACTGTGGCTGATAATATTTAAAAGACTTCGTTTAACGGTGAAGGAAGCACCTCAATCAATGATTTCTTATCGCAATTGAGTTTCACTCAATATCTCATTTGTTAACGGGTCGAGCATTAACATGGTTCAGAGCAAATCACCTGCCAAACATAACGAATCACCGAAAAAAACATTGGAAGGTCTATGAAGTCAATCAAGTGGAGCGACAATTCAGAATTGAGAAGGGCATGCGTAGGACTAGAGATGCACATAGATTCTGGAGATAAAACGTTTTCAAACAATGAAAAAGGCAACGTGGATTACTAAGCTGCAGTTGTAACCGACATGGCCATAAATATTTTGATTGCACTCAACCCAGAAAAAAGATGTTTTGTTGGTGCTGTGGGCGACCAAGAGTTAAAGCGGGCGTATGACCCGCCCGTTATGTATAGGGAAACTCAAACAAAAATTATATTATATTTATGTTTGAAATGACATTCAAAACACGGATGACCATTAAGGCCGTGCGATGACCGGTTAGACTTGTAGGGTGATACAGACCCTCCATATCAGACTTCTTAACAGTGATAGTTCCGACTACAGATTTACGGAAGAAGAATGGAAATAATAATCTCGACTGGACGGCATAAACGCAGGCTGCTTTTATCTTATTGAAGTCGAGGTTTGTTGCAGCACCCGTATTATGTAATATGTAAATCCCAACTTTGTAAACGTTTAGTATTCAAATGCTTTCGATGTTTAGTTAGGAGCTGTGTACTCACTGGGAGAAGGGGACGAGGAGAGGGTAGTAGCGTTTACGAACCCGAAACTAAACACTACCCAACTGTAACGATTCCGTTTCGACATCGGTACAAGAGTTGAATTCGCGCATTCGATATTTAAATTTTGTTTGGTGGAACCACGGACTTAAACCTCAAATCACCTCGACCATCGCAAGACTCAATTATTGCATGCAACAGACCGTGCCACTTCAAAAAAATACAAATTTTACTCCATGATTCAAACCTAACCAAAATGATCCAGATGCAAACCGCAGCGGAAATATTTGAAAATCACCGCTCGCACACAACATAGTGAATAAAGAAGTAATGGAAAGGATTACAAGAAACGGTCAGGACGATTGTAGTTAGCGGATGGATCAAATGTTGTAAAATGCACCAGGAAGCAGCCAAGACAAAAATAAACCCTTTAGATGATTCAATTTAGTAAAAAATCTCTGGAGGACACTAAATCGTAAACCATACCTGCCTAAATGAGAGAGTTTTGCGCATACATTAGTGTCTTTTCATGGTCTTCTGATATACGTTGTTGCTTTGGAACAAAAAATAAGGAAGACATGACTGAAGATTTATGTCGCAAACTCCACAAAAGAGATGAGCCTCGCACCAGTTGCAAATCCTTTGCTTTAAAATAGTATGACTATGCCCCAATCAATTTTGACGAAGAAAATGAGTTTGAGGAAAATATGATCCCCTGTTTAAACCGCAGGACAGTCATGTGTATTCCACAATTTTGATAGTGCAAGTGAAGATGAAACCAGATGAAGGTCAAATATCATTTTCTTGATGATCCTGGAGTTAGTGGAAAAAATTATTTGTATGAAACACTTTTTCTTCATTTTCACGGAAGAAAACCTTTAGTTTTGGTTAAGGCAACAACTGGAGTATATCTGCCAATTTATTCAAGTTGATGCGGGACGTCATGCAAACAAACGAACCTTTTGGTGGAAAGGACATGCCAATTGAAGTGATCCCCAGCAATATTTAGTAATTGTTCCATGTGGAATACGGCCTGATGTTGATGACTTGAGCTTAACGTATTTGCGCAAAACTAGCAATATTTTGAAAAACTCAGATTCTGAAGAAACTTTAAAAAATTATTGGCTTGCTTCCTGAATAAAGTCGAGTGTAGTTTAAGTGCAGACGAAATCGATACAGAAGGTGAAAGATGAATGGTTTTGTTTACTCTGTATCAAGGAAAGCTGATTCATGAAATTAATAATTTTTTTTTTTTTACTAAAAATGCTGTTTACAAAAAAATTTTTGATTTATAAACTGTAAATTTTAACCATAGGACACTAAAATAAAACCGAAATATTATTCTGTTAAAATGCAATACTTGCATTACTTTGCAATACTTTTTCTGGTATTGTACAAACAATTAATTGAATTTTAAACAAGGTGACACTTAAATGTGGCATAGCCATAAAATGTGTTTGAAATGTTTTCTTATGAAAATTTCGATTATTCTCAGTATAAAACCGTGTTTAAAATATTTTCTCACTTTAAGAATTTTTTTTCTTGAAATGAGAATTTCAATTTACATGAAAGATATCTGGTTTTCTTATTTTGTATTATGAAATTTGCAAGGTATGAAACAATTGCAATAATTCTATCATTCTTTTCTTGAAGATACACGTCAATATACTAAATTTTTAAAATAACTTAAGAGTATAATTTGATAAGTTATATAAATTATGTTTTCTTAATTTACGAAAACCTCAGTATTAATAATTCTTTTAATTACTTATTTAAGAATATTTCTATTGAATAAAGAAAACAATTTTCTTCCGTTAAGGAAAATTTTAAATTTTAAAATGTTAAGGCGCTTTCAGGGTTGCATTCGTTCCGACAGTCTGTCGTAACATATATATTTTAAACCAATCCATAATCGTCAAAACGACGTTATTTTATGTTCGGAGATTTTTCCATCAAGTTGGATTAACTTTATCTTTGTGTGTGTGAAAGAGACGGCACAATATCAGTTAAAAAGAGCTTGTAGTAATCTTTCAAGAAAAAATATTTTTTCATTTTGTTTCATTGACAATTGAAAAATGAAACAAATTTTGGAATGAAATTGAACAAAGTTTTCACATTTGTCGGAAATTTGTCAAATACTTCAATAATTACGGACGAGATAGTAGCATAATTGTTCCGACAATTTGTCGTCAACTATGAAATTTTGAAATGAACAATTGAAATAATGAATGCCACCGTGAAAGCGCCTTCATAGTTAAGAAAAAGTTTGAACAATTCTGATTATAAAGAACCAAGAAAAGTTGTCTTTTTTGAAGAAATCTCATTTACCAAATAGAAAACTAAGAATGAAATGAGAAATCGTTATTTGTTTTGGGCTCTTTGCGCTAGTGTTTGAAATTGAAAAATCCTTTACGAATGCATTGAGCGCCCAAAATTCATAAGAATTTGTACGCAGTTTTGCCTGCATTCCGCTTTTAGCGGTACCGTCTAAAATTGAAGTGACATTCGATTTGATTTGTATGGATTTATGTGGAAGAGACCAAGCGGCCCATTGTTGTATGAGACACGAGTATCAATAAATAATTATACGAGTACTATTTCTTAATCTTTTTCAGATTTGCTAAAATTTTATTTATTCATTTTCAATGATTTTGAAATTTATCTGTAATTTCCTCAGATTGAGGTTTATTTAACTTTATTTATTCTCCAGATTTTATGGGCCACTCATTATCGAACTAATGCACGAAGAGCTGGTCTTTGCAAGAGATGATAACAAATACATTATAGTTTTAGATAGCTGAGTGATTCGACATATGGGAAACGATATTTCGATTGTGACAACATTAGTTAAAATATCTTTAATCACGGAAATACTGTCTGTTAACAAAGCGACACGCAACCTGCCCGTTTCAATGCTTAGTTTTATTTCTTTCTGAATCTCGTCTATTTGTGCGAGGCCTTCCATTAGAACATTGATTACGTTGTCAATACAAACTTTCGTATTGGCCATCAATGTTTGTGTAAAATTTTGTTCAGCTTGTGCAATTTTGTCGGAACAATCACTTTTCGATTTCATTTTTTCTAATAGCTTGACAACAAAATTTTCACCTGCATCAGTAACACTACTGTAAGTGTCATTGGTCGTCAAAATTAATTGTTCCAGATGCTCCCTGCCCAAAGTAAGAGTTTCGGAAAAGCGAGTTAGAAATTTAGATATGTTTGGATCTTCTTCGGCGTTGTAATTAATGATTGTAACGTTCTTAGCTTTGTCCTTAATACTTTCCGCCAGAACCTTTCCATCATTTACAGATTCGTTTAATATTGATGAAATATTTTCTATAATGGTGTTGAATGTACTCGGTAAATTACTGACGGATTCAACAAAAGATTCTGCCCCAGGTATCCGTTTAATTGCAGCTGAAACCCTTTCATCTACTTTAGTTGAAAAATTTTCTTTAAGACTTTTGAGTGAATTAGCAGCGTTTTCGAACATTCCTTTGACCTTCTGTATCATACTTTCATTTTCAGTTGAATCAGCTGTTGCCATGCCATATTTATCCTAATAGTGAATTATAATTAAAATTTAACTTAGGCTTAACATTTAAAACTGTACCTGGGTTATTAAAATGAGCAAAATGGTAACCGTAAATATAAAACACTTCATAGTTTTTATCTTTGTCCTGCTTTACTTGTTTATCGAAATGAACGGATTGGAATAAGTAAAAGGTAGTTTTATCGTATTTATTTTCGGAAAATTTGTAACGGTAATTAATGCAGCTAAAATTGATTTAACGGATGTTTACTTAAAAACAGTGGAACAAATTAATAACATGCTTAAGACTGTGCAATGTTTGACCTCGAAAGTTTAAAAATTTTCCGTTACAGAATTATTTACTTAAATGTATGCAAAATTTAATTTTGGTTTTTTGATTACTTACAAGAAGAATAAATGGAGCCCTTAAGGCGAGAAGATTTTGGTTGTCCATTGACATGTAATTGACACAATTTGTAATGACCTTGTTATGTAAAGTAAGCGTTGATTCCAAATTCCACTACAATTTTTGGTATTGTAGGTTCAGGAGAATCAAAGTCTGGGGACCGTGAGAACTGTTATTCCTACAGTGGTATAATTCTAAATTCGGAATGTACCTTCTTCCCTGTTTGGAGAGATTCTGATCATTTTTTCGGAACAACATATTGTTCCTATTAACGCTACACAAAATTTAGGAAATCGTGTTCACTCTTGTCATTTCTGCTTAGCGTAGCGAGTTTGAATTATGGATCATGTGAAAATCATGCAAACTTAAATTTGAAACTTTTTTTAATTTTGTTTTCGTTTAAATTTTTTATGATTCACTTACTCCTCTTCAAATTGACACACGTGTTTTACATCTTCCGCAAGTGTTCGGATTAGTAGTGCGAATGAGTACTGCGGATCCCCTGTTCACATGGGCATTTCATGAATGAAACTAATGATCCAAAAAAACAAAAGTGTCCGGCGCTCTTAAAACGTCGGACAATAATCCTGGAGGAATTTTGGCTTTAAGGCCTGTTCTCCAAGGCATTGGTAACCAACGCGGGACTTTTTCCATTAGGATTGGTCCGCAAGAAGTACCGAAAAAATGGAAAATGATCACGAACAAGGTTGGTTTCTCAGCTAGGATCTCTCGTATCAACTTCATAGCCAAGAAAAATGGCTGCGAAGCTCTAGACAAAATGAATAACATTCCGATAGCGGGAAGAATGAACAGCGATATTAAAAGGTTTCTAGTTGACACCATGTACGAACAAACGGGCTTTCACCTTATACAAAAAGGTTGTAGAGAGCCTAGGTGAAGTCTAGCTTAATGCTAGACTAGAAGTAGCGAACCGAGAGAAATTCTGTAATTCTCTGATCAACAAATTGGCAATCCACACCTCCCAACCGACGGCCGGAGAGTAGCGAAGTTGAAAGAACCAAAGGTTGATTATAGGTCACGTGTTATCGTGTTAAATAGAGAATCACTACCGGTTGAGACAATCAGACTATCAAAGATATAAGTGAGGAGGTAGAAATACTCTTTACAGACATGGGGAAGTTCATGTCAATGGGATTACTTTGTGGATCCCTGTACAAATAACAGTCAAAGAAGGACTCTGGTCCTACTGTGGTGGAGGTTGAAGTAAAGGAGCAAACCTAATGCTGACATTCCTGCAGATTAACCAGCACTCTATGGCAGGTTCGACTGCGCTTATACTGAAACTAAGAGCATAGGAGATAGACATTGTTCTAGTCCAAAAACCTGGGGTGAATGGTGACCGTGTACTTGAACATACGAGAGGAAGGTAGGTAAAATTCTTTTCGGCATTCTAGCTAAAAACGATCTGAAAATATATCTTTGTTATTAAATTACAGTGATTCAGATGTGGTTACATCAAGCATTGAGAATCTTTGGCTAATATCGCAGCACAACGTCACATCAGAAGCGATCACGCAGGCACTGTTTGGTGGCTGACTTTAAATATTCTGACAAGTGCATCTGTAAAAGTACAGCAACCAACTGCCTTATTTACTAATACAGCTCTTAGGAGAACACCATCTAGATACTAGAGCACTGGAGATTTTCTTCCATCTCACGCTGTTAGACATTGTAGGCAAGCAGAAACTTCGTGGTAGTTTTCGGTAAAAAATTAAATGTAAACCTCTCTTTTCGTTCTTCGGACTACTGGGCTCAGTTAACGGCTTGATTGGTTGAGGTATAGTAAAATACCTCCAAAAGATATTCGTATTTTTATACGACAGTCAGGCTTCTATTAAGACGCTCAAATAATACTTTCTTACGTCGAAAGTAGCTCAGAATTGTCTCTCATCTCTTCACAAGAAAACATATCAGTTCAACATCCAGAGATACATTATTCAACGGACAGCACATTCGTTTCGCACAGAAAAACGTCGTACAAAGAGAAACATTGGTGACACGTCATACAAGGGTCGCTTAGAAGATTGTCATGAAAGAGGAAGGACATATGACATATCTCACACTTTTTGTTGAGCCTAGCTAGTTATCGCACAAGTCATTTGAGAAACAGATTTGACTTGTCATAAATTAGCCGTTTAGTCAACATACCATCAAAAATCGATAAGAAGTTATTTTTTTATTATTTCGTAAAAAGTTTGATAAACAATGACGTAAGCTCCATTAAACTTAACGTTATGCGACTGTTCCACTGTATAAAAATGAGCTTCGAGAACCAAAGTTACACGGTTTTCACGTTTCAAGTTGAAAATAAATTGTAGCAAGGCCGTGTTTAGATTTAAGGAAAGGAAATAATCCTCAAGTTATGAGCCGAAGCAATTGTTATGGTTCTGGTGACTATGTACATTTAAAATTGTTAAGGGCTTAATTAAATATCAACCTTTCAACGGCCTCACAAATTTATTTGAGAAATCAATGATATTTGAAATGATTGATCGAATACTACTCCCATAAACTCAATCTTTCACAACGCAAGTACAGTATAACCCAGGTGTTACGCTGCAGCCTTTTGGAAAATTAACCCGAATTACAAAAACCACGAATATCAAACACAGAACACAGATTGAGTTAAACAAATGTCTGTCTTCACTCTGAAAATTAATTTTATAATGATGAAACATAACCTAAAAAGGATGACAATCACGAAATGTCATCCTTTTTAGGTGATGATAATTTATCGTGAAATAGCCTCCTGATAATTTACTGATAGTGTCACAATTTAGATAAAATACTCACACACACATTGATACCATGATAGAAAATATCAGTGAATTTGCAAAGTGTGAACTCTAGGTTAGGTTCAACTGCTCTATTAATTATTTATTCTTCGTTCGTTCATTTTTGTTTAGATGCAAATTTTCTTAGTATAAGGCAACCATCCGATATTCGTGCGAAGCGCAAAGTAAATGAGAATAATGCCTCGAAATGAAGATGTGTACACAAGAAAATTAATAAAAACCTATATTTTTTATAAGTATTGATCAAATTTTAAAAATCTTCAATAATTCATAAGTCACTCAGTTTCGAACAATAACAATTTGTTAATTTTACTTATAGAACTTAAGGCCAGTAATACTTTGATTTAGTTCTATGCCATATCATATCACATAATAAATGTGTTGTTTTATTTGTAGCCGTTACACGGTGTTATACTTTTAATACGATTCATGCAATATACTTACAAAATTTACTGGCCAAAGATTGTCACTTACCTGGAAGTAAAATAAAATTTATATTAGAAAAATTAATTTACGACAAACAAATTTATTAAATAAATTCGACACTTGGTATTGTGTCACAATAATTTCGATTAATTTTATTATGATTTTTGAATGCAAAACAATTCTCAAAATAGAGGCACAAAGTAATGAGAATGGCTGTTCGAAAATTGACAACCTTGGAAACCAACACGTTTTTTTCTGAAAACATCTTACACCCTACGTAAAATAAAAATTTGTTTCTCACCATCCGCAATTCTCAATATTTTTAGTAAAATCGAAACCAACATTATGAAAATATTTACCGCTATAAAATTTTCAAATCAAATTGGCGATGATTTCAGTAATCACCGACTGCAAACAAATTTCAGAAAATATGAATTTTTATATTTTGTCTATGTTTTATGTATTTCCAAAAATTTGGAAAGCTAGGGCTACTACTTTTAATATGTTTGAGTGAATCATATGTATCAGGAAAGATTATTTATTTAGTTTTTTTTTACATCAACCAATAAAATGAAAGGCCTGCTACATTTTTATTGAGGTCGAGGATTTCATTGATTTTTTTCTTGTAGAACACATTTGCGCCTGGTTGATTTGTGGATATTTAGTCAATTTTGCCGAGAAATCTTAATCTTAATCTTGAACTAGACATTGCAAAGGTTCACAACTGCTCGATCTAAAGATAGGCTTTCTTACCGCAGGGATATTACAGATAATGTGACATGCTCATAACGCTTCAGTACTACATTACACACGTTTGTAAAGCCGACAAACCCAATGTTAATATTTATTGTATGCTTTCCACTTTTTGTTGTCTTACCTCAAGATTAATAAAATCAAATCGGACTAAGTTTTAAGAAATCAGATCAGATTGTCCTCCATCACTTGTGCACTAATTAGTTTTCCTATTATAATGACCAGATTATTGAAAACTAACAAAATAAAATAAGATGAAAACATATAAATAAAATAAAATAAGATGAAAGGTGAAAACAGTTTTCAAAGAAACGTTTTAATGGCTACCCGAATTAAGAAAAGTTGTATTAAGAAAAGTGAATTAAAAAAAGTGGTATTTGTATGAAAATTTTTTACTTATTTTAATTCGTATTTTGAACAAATTTCCTGAATTTAATAAAGTAATTACACATCTTATTTCATTTTTTAGAAAATTTATCTTAATTCATTTTCAAATTAATTTAAAATACGTTTTTTTATTTCATGTTTTGCTCACATTTCTTAATTCATTTTCAAAATGAATGGAAGATTATTAGGCTAAAGTTTACTTTACGTATATGTACATAGATAAAATCAGGTAAGGAGTATACATTTTCAAAATTTTAAAATGCAGGATTGTTTATTAATAGTTATTGGGAGGGAAAAGCTAAATTTTTCCGGGAAATTTTTCGATTTACCGGAAAATTTTTAAATTTTTTATTTTTTTAGGCTCCCAAAATTAAGAAAGATGAATTAAGAAAAGAGATTTAAAAAAAATGGTATTTGTATGAACGTTGATTTTTTTACACGGTTGGCACGTTTCACCGTGTAAAAAAAGGTTTAGGTTATTTTATTTCACATTATAAACATAAAATTTACATTTGTTTTTAATAACAAAGAAATGCATGCGAAATTTAATGTTTTTAAGAAAATGTTTCTTCTTACAGTTTTTTTGGTGTATTGTGTAGAGAAAGATAAAAAAACATGCATTTAATAAATTTCATTTGTGAATTATTATTTGTGTATTAATTGTGAATTAAAATTAAAACATTCATTTAGAAATTTGCGTTTTTGCACATTTTATTAATGAAAGGATTAGTTGAAAATTTTGAATGGCTTTAATTTTCATATAACAGTTAAAACCCAATTATCCGGCATACAATTAATCAGAACCCTCACTCAGTTAACCGGAGTTTTAATTTTTAGGATTTTTTTTGCTTTTCTCTCATTCTTTTGTCTTTCTTATGCATTTTTAATTCATTTTCAAATTTGCAATTGTTTTTTGCACATTTTCACTAATGAATGCCATTAGTTGTAAATTTTGAATAGTTTTAATTTTCATATTACAGTAAAAACCCGATTATCCGGCACCCAATTAACCAGAACACTCAATTAACCGGAATTTTAATTTTAAGGTTTTATTTTTTTTGCAAGTGAAAATTCTCTTTCTCAATTGAAATATTTTTTTTTATTCGAGAATTCACAGAAAATATACTTTACTAAAAGCTCTGTCATCCGGAATGCTTGGGAATAAGAGCATTCCGGATAATTTTTCATTAAAACTAGAAATTTTACAAAAATTTCGCTTGATTTCATTATTTTCTAGGATTCTCGTTTATTTATTTTCAAAATAAATACCAGAAAACATTTTTTTATACATCAGTTCATTGAATTTATTGCAAATAATAAATACATAAATAATATGTATATGAGTACACCCATACGAGTACCCAAAATTTAATAATATACTAAATATTTCACTAACATAACTGTAATTCGACTTTCAAATAGAATAATGCATAAAACAGAAAAAAATAAAGGGAAGTATATTTTCTGTGACGACCAATTCGCTAATTATCGACTTGAATATCTATGAAATCTAGAAAATGTATCAATCTTTAACGTTAAGTTTATTTTTATGACATATATTGTTTTTACATGGCATCATTAATTTTTTGGTCGAGTTATTTTTGAAATTTTCGATGAAGATCTGCTAAGATCATGAAACAAATCAATCATCTGATCACAGTTTGTGTTATATATATATAGGTTTTTCAGATTAAATGAAACCTTTTGCAAATTAAGTGAAACTTTTTACAATTAGAATGAAACTTCTTACTAAATTAAACGAAAAAAATTTCAAATAATTTGAAACCCATATAATTTTATCTCTTAATTAAAATAAAGCAATTTTATTTAAATTAATAGATACAATAATTGTACCCCATTCGATACGTGATCACGTTCACCCATTTTGCGAAACAAACTAAAATCATTTTAACTATAGTTTTACCTTCTAAGTCAGCGGTTCCCCTGCTGCTGCTGATGGGAGTGTCTGTAACAGAATTTATGCTCTATGTAATCACTTCGACAAGATTTTGGTCTATTATAGAAACTAACAAATGTCGAGCTTTAGATTTAATTGTTGAGGACGATTTTTCTATTGGATTTAACATCGGGGAGTAAGGCGGAAGAAACTGGATGTGGGTTTAGGATGTTTCAATTCTTTATTTCTGACGTTTTATGAATCTGGGCATTATCCATTACAATCACCCAATTTTCAAATTTTCAACTCTAAGAGGAAACCACAAAACTTACTTCCATTGCATGTCGAATTTGATATTATTTTATGAAGGATAATACCCTGATCACTTAAACCCGCTATAAGCGTGACATTGTAGGTTAAAACGGGATTCATCGATTAATGTCAATTTTTGCACGGTTTTGTTGAGCCGATGATGAAATTTTCCAATGCTTATTAAGCTATATTTTGAAAAAAAAAACAAATTATTGGAAAATTCATAGACACTAGCCAATTTCAATCTAATGTAAGCCCAAGTTTACTTAGGCCGTTTTAAATGCTTGAGAGGCTCAGTAGTAAGTTTTGTTGGATAATAGCCAACGTAAAACCAGGGTTAGTTTCAACTATCCGTTCAATTTGGTTAATACTTCTGCGGTTAGTTTTGTCGGTCGATTTCCTTCTTTCTTTTTAATAATAATTCGCACTCATTTTGTTTGTAACGACGAAGCGGTGTTTTACCAGAGTTAATATTTAGTCCGGCGATATTTGCCGCATTTTGGACTGTCTCCCCTTCTTCAAACAGTTTTATTAAAAGATTTTTTTTCAAGAGTTATCTTTTTGTAATTATGTTACATTACCTGATGAACTCATTTTAATAACTTTTAATTATGACTGATGCACATGAAACAAATGACAAAAGGAAATTCTTGAATTTTACTATATGCATAATGAATACGTGTTTCAATGAATACGTGATGAAATGAATAATATGTGCGGATGTACCATTAGAAAATTAATACAGAAGGTATTTTCTTATCATTCAAAATGTTTCATTCTAATTGTAAAATGTTTCACTTGATTTACAAATAGCTTCGTTTAATTTGCAAAAGATGTCATTTTGTTTGGGAAAGGTTTTACTTAATTTGCAAATAGTTCCGTTTAATTTGTAAAAGGTTTCATTTAATCCGAAAAACCTATGTATTATGTAGAACACCCGTGTATCATTAACTCTAGTGAATTATATGATAACTCGCTAAATTTATTCCTTTCATCTCATCGTCTCTGAGTTCGATCGCCATATACAAATAATTTTATATTTCAAGTATAATCAATAAACACACACAATTTTTACATAGCAATTTTTTTAGGAATTATGCAGTAATATGGCGGAACCAAAACCAGCCGGTGACGGATACCATACGAAGCACATGGTTCAACAATAGTGAACGAGGTAAAAATTTTCGATGTGAAGACCAAAGCCCACGTCGCAACGAAGGATAACATAATCAATATCTGAACGAAGGTAAAACTGTTCAACATAGGGACCGAATCCCACGAATTTACGATGCAACGACAGCACATCACCAATATCGGTGAAAAGAGCTGGATCAACATCAAAACAACTGTTAGTATTTTTTTTTTAATTATATTGTTTTCTAAATTTGTTTTGTATAATTAATAAAAATTTTAATTGTAAATTTAAAACACTAATATATCTCAAAATTTAAAAAATAAAATCTCTTGCTTATCAATTCGGCATAGTACCGATCATATTTACATAATTTTTCTTGTATTATATTTCAGAATAATATTATAAATCCCTGTAGTTTTTAATAATAGTTTAGTCTCAAAATTTTACTGGCGATTTAAACGCTCAATCTAAGGTTGCAAAATGTGCCACTTTCGGGGGTATATCGCCAATTCGTCGTTAAGCCGAGGGGTCAATTAACATGGTAACCATGCCAACTTCATAGGAGCGAATATTAATTATTTGACGCATACAAACTCATTAAAAACATTAACCAAAATTATAATTTTTAGAATTTTAAGTAAAAATGGTACAGATTGGCATCTCATTCCACCAGCATCTCCTCATTTTGATGGATTATGGGAATCTGCCGTGAAACCTGTAAAGGGACATTTGTTGAAAGTGACGGGTAACGTGAACCTTAATTTTAAAATGCACTACACCAGCTGATGATAATTAAAAAGTATTAACGCCCGCCCATTTCCTGTCATATAGGCACATCCGATCTGTTCCGGAATCAAATATAACTGCAATAGATTCCACACCATCCACACATGGCATCATATACATACAAGCTATTGACACATATTTTGAAATATATCGCATGGATTACCTAAATAATTTTCAACACAGGAGCAAATGACAACATCTTAAGCAAACCATTAAAATTGGCGGCATAGCTCTTATCAAAGAAGACATGACCCCGCAGTCGAATTCTGAAAACTTCAAGTTCAACCATTATTTTAAACCCCAGCTTATTTTGGAAACGACACTTTTTTCAGCGAAACAATTTCGACCCTGCTTTGAATATTGCAACGTACAATAATTGGACTGATGCATTGAATCAAGTCAGTACTTAAATAGTTCCATTGTCATGCTTTTGGGGCATTTCACCTGATACTACACAATTAAAATTCATTGGCATCATAAAATTTAAATTTTATACGCCATAATATTAAATCTGTTGACTACATCCGGCATCCATAATACCGAGCAGCTTTAAATTAATAATCTAACTTTTAATGTTGTTATATCAACATAACGTATTTTAGTCCTCAGACGGTTTTAACGAGAAAACAAAAATATTAACTTTTAACAAATTAATGGCATGAGATGGGAATAATCCAAATAACAACATCATAACAATGTAATAATGAAAGCATTGCATTGTTGTTGGAAAAACTGTGTACCTAAGGTGTATATGGTTTACATTGTCTTCTTGTTACATCCTGTATAATTGCAAGTAAATACAAAGTACGTAAATGAAAAGTTATTAAAATCTATTTTTGCATATATTGGAGCCTGGAAAATGATGAATCAGCTACTTCGTATATATGGTTATATGACATAAACATATAATTATGGTAACATCATCAACATCACCATCTCGACTTGTAATTTTGTTCATATCGCGTTGATTTTCTCGAGTAAAAAATTAAGATATTATAGAGCATCGAAGCAAAGCTTATGCCAACAACACTACCAAACATTGAAAATATTTTATAATTGATGATAAAAGATAATGAAATTAATTGGAAAAATATCTTTTGTTTTTGTTTATTTTAAATTAAATAATTAATTTAATTCAATTAAGCTCGACTATGATAATGCGAGTAGTATATGCTATAGAGACTGTATACGGTACAACAAGTGCATGTATTTATGGTGTGGAACGTATAGCAAAAAAAAGCTTTTATCTGTTTTCATGTTGCGTTCTAATTCTAACTAAATAAAGGAGGAAAATGAATTAAAAATCCTAAATTAGGGGGGTGAGGGTGACTAAAATGTACAAAAACGATTTTTATTTATATACAAAACAAGAAATTAATGAAAATTGGATGTGTGAGTGGGTGGTGATTGTGCAGATGAATTTGAATAGATATAAATACGAATTGGAATTTTTATTTTGTAAATTGAAATAGAGACGACATAGAAAATAGAGATCAAACATCTAATTAAATTTTGTTTAAATTTCGATTGAATGGAATAAGAAGCTTACGTATTTTTATTGTACGGGATTTTATACCGTTGTAATTTCTTAGAAATTTTTTACGGAGCTATATATATTATCATCGCCGTTAGTCGTTACAATCATATTTATATTAAAACATTCGTTGGGTAAGAAAAAGGCCTTTATATGTTTGTGTTTCTTTGTACTATTTAACGTGTCTTTAAAATTAAATTTTCTAATCGGGTTAACATATTTCAAATGCAATGTGCTGTTAAAAAATATACTGCTTTGCAAAATTATATGAAATAACACGGAACGCCTTCCAAAGGGAATAAATCGCAAATTTCGGTGCCGGTAGAATCTACACTAAAATGAGAAAAAAATAAAATCATAGGGAACTGCAAGTGCTGGGGTTTTTTTCGATTTTTTCGAAATTAAGAGAATTCAAGACCTAAACGGGCAAACAATCCAATCTAGTCTAGCACAACAATATGAAGTATTATATTTTTGGCTCGTTTAGTTCGATGATAGTAATGTGTCCCTGAATAAGGGCATGACTTGTGCAAAGAACATCTATAACAACCTCGCTCAGAGATGTCTGAAAGAGTTAGAAAGGAAGACCTTGTTATATAAATAATATCCTCTATTGGAAATGGTTGCAGGGCCAAGGATTACAAAATAATGAAGCTAAGACAACAATTGGAGAACAATCGATGAAAGTGAAATACGCCGAGAAAACATTCAGCTAAGGAATGCTGAGTCAATACAATGGGACAGATTATCCAATATAAAATGGGAGGCGTTTAAATACAGTCCTGCAATCGATTAGAAATCGCATCCAAAAATTTGTATACGAATAATGGACACTATGTATGGTGCTGCTCAAACAAAAGGGTAAAATTTGCGCTACTTGACACATCATCCAGAGTCAAAGGGCTTCTTGTGAAACATAAGAATATATAACCACAGTTTTCGATCAATGACATCTTTTGGTGCAAATGCTAGTGAAGAGAGAGAATTTATGCTAACATTTAAAATACAAGCGCAAATTAACCACAGGTTAGGTTCAATTTTTCCTTGCCCAATGAAAATCCAGAGTTTTTTTTTGCAATTTTACGTAGAATAAACGGATAAACCATCGCTGCGAGTGTTCAAACTGCCTTTTTTTTCTTTTATGCCAACAATACCTCTATGCTGAGATTGTTACTGCATACAGTTAAGGGAACCAACATCTGTAGTTGCTCTTGAAAGCATCAATGGAGAATTGTTTAAAACATCCAGAGGAACTTGTTAGAAGCTTGGTTTACAGGAAAGTGATCAGACTTTTGGTTCTACTTTATTAGAGGCCGCTATGACGTTTTTTCCATCGCAGTTATAAAGTCAGCTTGCTGTTATATTAACAACATGTGGACCGTCAAATCCATTAGGTTCATGAAACAAATATAAAAAAGAACTCTACAAAGAAAACTCTACAATAACTTGGTTTAGAAGGTCCATGATTGAAATACGACTGTTGCACTAAATATACATGTTTTTAGAGAAAGGAATTACAACTCTGATCTTATGGAAGATATAATTATGGAAACGATTGACAACGGAAGAGGAGGCATATTTTTTCGGCACATCATAAATGGAACAGGAAAAACAGTCTTACTCAATGTACGATGAAATCGCACTAGCAGTTGCATCCCCTGGAGTAGAGTCTACACGGTTGGAATGAGGCAGAACTGCCCATTCAGCGTTCAAGCTACGATTAAATCTTACACATTGTGACAGTCCTATTTGCAATATTAGCAAAGGATACAAAAGAGCAATTGGAGCTCTTGAGAGGAGTTCGCTAGATATGAGAGAAAACAATAGGCTAGAAGACTTTCAAGCCAATTATACCACGAACAACAACAGCAGATGAACTTGATATGCATGTCTTAAGTCATCGTATATTTGGAGACATGTTCAGAAACTGAATTTATCACCAAATATGGCGACCCGTGTTTGGCTGGAGATTTAAATGCTAATAGATTTTGTAAGCAGTTATTAAAACTGGGAGATGGTAAATTCCCAAAAATCCAATTGGTCTGATTTCCTCGCCTTTACATTTCTGTCATAAAGTCGCTTATATATATTCAAGTTCAAATTTCGGGCTCATCAGTAACTTATAACTCTATCGACGCCGTTATGGAAGAAGAGCAAGCTGTGTTTTATCCTACAGGGTTTTTAAATTCCTTGGAGCCATCAGAAATGCCACCACATCGGCTGATTCTGAAACTTGGATCAGTAATTATTCTTCTAAGCAACATAGACCCTCCCAGGTTATGCAATGGAACTAGATTGGTTTTGAAAAAATTATTGGGTAACGTAATAGAAGCTTAGTACGGTAGCTGGTAAAGTAAAGGGTGAAGATTTTATTTTACCTCGTATTCCACTAATAACCTCGGATATGCTTTTTGAATTTAAAAAGATCACGTTTCCTGTACAACTTGCTCTTGCGATCCTTTAAAAGTGGCAGTAATTAATTTAGAAAACCCCTATTTTTCTCAAAAAAGCCAAATCAGTACATGTCAACTTTATACAAACCAAAATGTAAACTGTATATTCCAGTGGTTCTCAACTCAAACCAAATTCCACATGCAAATATAGCTTAATCTTTAGAAGGGGCAGGCGTGCATCATTCACTAATTTATTGCTACGGTTACCAGGCCGCCATTGAGTAATTTATTTCTACGGTTACCAGAACAGCATTACTTTCTACGGTTACCAGAACGCCCGACCGCACAAGGTCGCAACGAACAGGTGGCCAACCGGCCAGTTGTACATTTTCCGTTAGTAATTGGTATCGGGGAAAGGCCCCGCAACGGCCGACCGCTCAAGATCGCACTACAACGGTGGGGTAACGGCACCAAAGCCGCAACGGTCCGAGTGTGGTCCACCTGTGGCATGACGGCCGAGCAAGGCCGCAATATTTTTTCGTCATTAACATAATTAAGGTACCATTTTCTTTTTTATTTTTACTTTTTTTTGATTTTATTCTTTTTATATTTGTGTTTTTTTTATTATATTAAAATTTCAAATTTTATTGTAATCGAGCGTCGCACAGCGATCGCGTGTCGCGCGCTCGATGCGCATTGGTCTCTCTCTCTCTCAGTCCTCTCTCGCTTCTCTCTCTCGTTCCCTCCCTTTATCTTTGCTTTTCTCGTGGGAAGTTGGGTTTTTATTTTTTTTGGTGTTTGATTAAATAAATAAAATGAATTATTAAAATTTTTCGGTTTTGGTGTGATGAGGGGGGAGTTCCCATTCTGTGTCGGTGTAGTGTTGGCGGTCCCTTGGTGCCCGCATCCAATTTCGTAACCAGGGATTAGCTCTGTTTGAATCCGAATGGATTCACCAAGGCACCTCTACCGTTATTATTATTTATATTGATTATTCGTGTCGTTCCTCAGGTTCCGGCCGACGAATTTCGGCGGAACTCGGTTTTATTATTATTTGCGGTTTTTTTTTCCTTTTTATAAATTTCTGTATCATCACGGTGTAAGCCAGGAGCCCTGCATGCCTCAAACCCCACGACCTTAGCACTTCTCCGCTGAGAACGTAGCCGGCAAAAATCACCGTGGAGGCCTCTGCAGGGGCTTAAGTGAAATCTGCAGGTTGGCAGCAGCCAGCCTGTAACACACGAAAATGCAGATATCCGACGAATGTTGGACCTCACCAATGGAGTGAGAAGCCAGAAACCGCTGGATCTGGGCAGTTCTAATTAGAATAAGAAATTTTTGTAAAATGAGTAACCAATATTTTACAAAAATACCCTGTTCCCATAAGAACTTAGAAATAAAAAAATACTCAAAATTGAACTTTCACAATAATATTGAATCAATTTTAATAAACACAAGAATTTCAACACTATTAAATAGAAAACTTAAATTAAATTTAAAATTTACAAAAATTAAATATTTTCAATTTAATAGTGTTGAAATATTTATGTTTATTAAAACTTTTTCAATATTATTATGAAAGCTCAATTTTTGAGTGCTTTTTTCAATTCTTAGTACTTATAGAACACAGTAAATATTTTGTTATTTTGGCATAAGTTTATATAGGTTATCATCGATCCTAGAATAGATGATAATGAATCAGTTGTAATATTGAATAAATAAAAATAAAAAAATCAAAAAAAAATCGGGATGGCTGTACTCTATGTACAATTGAAAATTGACCAAACACTTCTGGCTGATATTTCGGGTTGACTACAACGAATTGTTGTACAACACCATTACATAACGTCTAAAACGGGCGATTACGCCTCTGATAATTTTGTTAATAATTTAATAATTTTAAACGTTGACAACCATTTGAATATTTCCGCCAGTAGTGATTGTAATTTATCCTGAGTGCCTTAAGGATGTTAATGTTGTGCGCCAGACGTCGTTTTTTGTTTTTATTTTCATCTATCTAAATTAGTGATTAGTTCATACTAGTCATTGATAGATGCGTCTAATATTCATAAATCAAAATATATTTGATATTCAGTTCTAATGCTGTGTGCCTGACGCCGATTTTTTTTTTTGTCTAAATTTCCGATTAACTAAATTGATCGTTAGTTCACCCAGGTATTGTTAGATGTCTCTAATATTTATAACCAAAGCTACCCAATATTTAGTTCTAAACAGAAAACTTCGTTCCGATTTATCAATTATCAATTAGCAATGTTTTGTAGAATGTTAAATTTAAGTTTATATAGCAGATTTTAATTTAACATTAGATGAGGTTTGTTTTGTGCCATCTTTGAACGATTGGTATGAACTAACCATTAATTTAGGTAGTTGGAAATTTAGACAAAAAAACAACGTGAGGCATACAGCATAAAATACAAAATTAGTTAAAATATATATGCTGTATACGTAAGATATCAGAAAATTTCCAGCAGAAAAAATGAGTTTTGCTATTCACCGCTAGGGGCATCATTATCACAAAAATGAAATTTTTTCTGCTTATATTTTTTGACCACAGCAGAAAATTTTTGAAATTTTTATGCAAATTAATATTTCTCAGTAAAAAGTTTTATGAAAAATTAAAGAATTTATGAAATAGAAGAGAAAATATTATGTTTAAACGTTTTGAAGTGATGAAAGTCAATTTTCTTTAAAACACGATTTACGTATTTATAGTGTAAGGACTCTCAAAATATATTAAAATTACCATAATCATCATTATGCAAACATAGGGCAACATCAAAAAATTGCCATCATTGAAAGCACTACATACATTTCTGAAGTTATTTTAATGTGGAATGTTTTCAGTTTTTTAACAAAAATGTTAGAAAAACCCCCCTGTAACTACCCTGGGTGTATGTTTTTATGGTAGCCTAGATCATAATCTATATACAAAAGCAACATAAGATTCACACCTGGCGTCAGTAGCCTTCCATGAATGAATGAATATGAATTCTCTATGAATTCACAGTGCTTCTAATATTTAAATTGTGCTGACATCTACTGAAATTTGGCAAAACTAAAACTAATGTGAAATTGATTTGCACTATGAATGTTTTTTTTCAGTGAACTGACAACTATTTCTTTCATCAATAAATTAGTTCGCAAGTGTAATGTCGAATCAGTACAGAAAAATTGTTTTGCCAAATTGATTCTATGGCAGCTGATGTACAATGGGTCACAGCCAAAATGACGCAAGCATTTTTTTTTATTTTTTTTTGAAATTAATATCCAAAAAAACAACAAATAGTAACAAAAATCAAAATTTCAAAAATTTCAAAATCAACAAAAATCAAAATTAACTTGCTACATCTAAAATAATGCAGGTTTAAAAATTCTGTAAACATTAATTGATAAGTTTGTAACTAATGTTATCAGAATGTATAATTAATTTATTGATATTTGGCAGGATATCCATTTTGTTTTAGAACCGCTTTGAGTCTTTTTGGCACTCTCCTAACATGCTTTTTTTAAGTCCGCTACATTATTATTCTCATGAGTTTTCTGATTTCTCTTTCAAGTTTAAACCATAAGTTTTCAAAAACATTGATACCCGCCGGATGATTGGGCAGGTGTTTTCATGGCATGGAGAGTATTTCAAATGAGCAAACTTTGAACAATTCGAGATTTGTGTATCAGTTCATCGTGCTGGTAGCACCAAAAATGATCCTTAATATTTAACTTTTCAGCACTTTCCTTCAAATTTCTGTTTAATATGTTTAAATATACATTTTTGTTCAAATTGCCTTCGATAAAGTCTAAATTTCCCACTCCGGAAGACGCCATAAAAAACCATAACATAACATGACCTTCACCGTGTTTAACGGTAAATTTTTTATGTAAATATTTTTCAGCTTCCTTGGCCCACTTTGCAGCACTTAATTTTTGGGTTTCTTTTATTTTTCGGACAATCCATCAACAATCTTTTTCGAAAATATTTTGTTGTGCGCTTTTCTAGACTTATTTTCAACACTTTTGATAAATGAGGCGTTCAATAATATGCTGAACAGCAGAAGAACTTGTTTTCACCCTTTTTGCAAATTTTGTGTTTAATAACTAGTTGGCAATACTTGTGTGGCGACCCATTTTCTCATTTATTACAAAATTTCATTTATTTGTATATATATTGACGTACTATATATTGACTATAATCGCACAAAAAGTCGTTTAAAACTGATACTCAACATTGTTTTACATTGAAAAATTTATTTTGTGTAGAAAAAGTACCGCTGTTTTCAAAACAAAGAGATTGCATCATTTTAGATGTGACAGGTTTTTAAGTAGAAATTTTGTTTTTTGTTACTATTTTGTTTTAAATTGAAATTTTTTCTTTGTTTTGTTGTATGAAATTAACAATTAATACTGAAGCTTATAATAAATGTAAATTAAAAATGGATATATATTTTTGTTTTATTAGATATTAGCTTTTAAAAAAATAAAAATTGCTTGCATCATTTTGGCTGTGACCCACTGTACCTTTTCCTTAAATATAGTGAGGTAATTAAATGTGAGCTGGGTACATTAGTGTTGAAACCCAATTGGATCGTTTTTATTTGTCATGGAACTTTAAGTGTGCCTAAAATTTTTCTTTAAGCCAGATTATTATTTGAAGGTAGTTCTAGTACCTAACCTATTTGTTGTCCCATCTGTAACACACACTTGCATTACCACTAACTAATTTTCGATCCATGCTGCTAAAAGCAACAAATTTTTTAAACAACACAACCAACTGTTCCAAAACTATCATAAATTGAAAGAGTTCGTTTCTCGTCCTCCCACACGTTTAATAAACTCCCTTCCTTATTTATGTTTAATAATGTCATATTCATACATATTAAAACCGCGTTCCCTGTCATTTGTCATTTACAAAATAAGACATATACGAGTTTAATATTAAAAATAACAAAGTAATTATAAATTTCTTAATTAATTAATCAAGACTTGTATATATTTTATATTTTTTAAAATTAGAAAGAAACTTTTTTTTATTTACAACTACGGAGCTCTAAAATGTTTTCAACATGTTAAATTAATTACAACACTGTGAATATTTACACATTTACCGTATCTCTCAATATACATTCTGCACTTTTTAGCTGTACAAAACAAACATCTTAAAATTTAGACACAAGCAAGAGAAGAGGATTCACAAGTAAAACACCCTGGAAAAGGTGGTATGGATATATATTAGGGATATGTACCATCCTGTCTGTTACTCGTGTATGTGATTTTGTTGCCGCGTAACATAGTTGTTATTGTCACTGTACTCGTACGTAGTATGGGTGTTATGTTCTGCTTGAATTCTAGACACACACACACTTTGTACATACATAATTCCTGTTTTATTCACAAAGCACAATACAAGAAACAAACAAAACAAAAAAAAAAAATTTCCTCCTAACAAATGTGACTTTACTTCCATATATGATACAACATTTGCTCAAGATTTTCATTGTTTATGGGTAGGTTATTGGTGCGAGGCGGGATGAAGGCGAGGGCGAGGGCCCAATTTTAGAAAATAAACGTAGCAAAAAATGAAAATACTTGTGATGAATATTTAATGAGACTGTAATGTGTCACCTATTTTTTGTGTGCGCTCGCATTGTTTGTTGTTTGTTTGTTTGCTTGTTTGTTGTTGGAGACTGTTGTATATTGTTTTAATGGGGTTGTTTGTGCGGGATAAACAAACGCGACAGGGTTATATTATGTGTGTTCAGATTAATTTGTAATTATTCTATTTGCTCGTTGTTTTAATAAAAATTAGATGGCAAATTTAACTGTCACATATAATTAGAGGAGAGCGCACAGTGTTTTATCGTTTCGACGAGGTAAACATGGTGGTGACGTATATGTAAGGAAAAAATTAAATTGGCTGTTACCTATATAAATTTTTACTCCGTTTCTTATTCATTGCCACACATTAAATTACATTAACATTTTTTGCTTGTATATGTTGGTCGATTCATCTGTCCCATTATTTTTATGAAATATGGAAGCTGAGCAACAAAAAATAACTAAAATGTGATATTCACGGCGCTTATTTCTGTGTTTTATTATACTTTGCCGACATAAAAATTCGCTTCTTAGTGTTCTTTCACCCAAAAAGCTCTGTGCTATTTTGGTTCTTATTTATGCGATTCGTTTATGCTCACGTGTCAAATTTATTGTTCTAAGTTATATTAGAACTATAAACAGGGCGGGGTACTATAAATTGTTGTTATAAGATATTTATTTATATCCTTTCACTTTCGTTTTCTGGGAAGCGCGAAACAGCAACAACATCAACTTTAATGTGAACTTTTTTTGGTATACATTAAAAGCTTTTAGCAACATATATATATTATGTGCTTGATTAAAATTTCTTTCAATATATTTATGCAAATATAATTAATTACGTATCCTTCATACATTACATGCGGAGTAATTAAATTGAACCCTTTTTTCATAATTTTTGTTCAACCCTTTTAAAATTTTTGTGTGTAACCTGATTATTAAAATATTTTTTTTTTTTTTGTATATAATTGAAATTCTTTGAAAATAAAATTTGAAAAAATACCGACATTAAAAGGATAACTTGGCAGAAAATTCTTTTGGTAAATCCATCTTTTATTCCCATTTATTGAGGCATTATGAACAAAATAATTGGAATAGCACAAAATATTTTAATTTGGTTTTCTTTGTACATGGATTCATTTTTCTTCTAGAGTAGTAGTATATTTAAAGTTTGCCAAAAATAAAACAGAGAATTTAAGAACGCGGGGTTAATGTTAAGTCGGATCTCGGACGGATAATAATAGGTACACCGCAATGTGGCATTTGTTTGGACCACATTTCTGGAAAATTATATTCCTAAGAGGGTGGCAACTATTAATTTTTATATTGAGCCATAAGTAAGCTGGCCGATTGCGTGAATCTCGACATACGGATGGTACTGCCCGGTTGGCAAGAGTTAGTTAAATCATATTGCAAGGAGAATGGCAGGCTTCTTTCATATTTTTATATGGACCCATATAGAACTTGGCCATTTACTAGTGCATTAAACCTGCACCGACCAAATTAGTCCAAGATCAACCCTTTAACTTAACTAAGGGTAAATTTCACCCAAGCCGTAAAGGAAATTTTACCACCTTTAATAATTTATTACATCAGACCGCCACCAGATATTGAGTCCAAATATTATTCCTTGGACCTTGTGGAGCAGGTCAACCTTATACAGGTGTGTAACAAATTATTTTTGTTTAAAGTTAAACGGAATTGGCTCCAAACTGTAAAGGCTTCAAATTTTTAATTTGAAGGCTGATTTCTTACACACCTGGATAAGGTTGACGTGCCCTCCACAAGGACCGAAGAGTAACATTTGGACTCAATATCTGGTGGCGGTCTGGTGTAATAAATTATTAAAGGTGATAAAACCAATATTTTTGTTATAAATAACTGTTTGGGGTGATACTTACCCTTAGTCAAGTTAAGGGTTGATCTTGAACTAATTAAACAATGTAATTAATTTGTAATAAAATCCGGCCAAGAACCATCCAGAGGGTATGGGTCACATCGCCGACAACAACATTGCCAACCGGACAGATGGCAGACAACCACATCGCCGACAGGAATTTTGGCCGACAAGCCAACATCGCCGATACAACAACATCGCCGACACAACTAGATCGCCGATAACCACATCGTCGACACAACAACATCGCCGACACCCACTTCGCGTACACCCACATTGCCGACAACTACATCGCCGACACAACAAGATCGCGGACAAGCCACATCGTCTACACAACAACATCACCGACATAGACCCATCAAACGATGTGCACCGCAAAAGAAAATCCCTACATTTTTACTCTCAAGCTCGAAAATGTCGATTGTCATGAGAGTTTTTAACAATCGTGGTAGCAAGAATTTTCGGAACTGAATGGATTTTTTGGGCTGAGTGTAGAAAATATCATGATAGAAATAATTTGAGACTGATTTTAGAAAATCTTCAAACACAAATGAAAATTGGGCTTATTTCACAAACATGAACATATTTATAAGTATTATATTACTCTCAGCCCCGAAAATTTCATCTGTCATGACATTTTCAACTATCATGATAGCAAATATTTTCGGGGCTGAGATTTTGTGAAAGATTTTGTGAAAAAAATGTCGAGATTTTTTGGGCTGAGAGTAAAAACTGTTATGATAGCAATAATAAGTGTTGTCATCGCATTTTTCGGGGATGGAATTTAGGCTATCTTCACATACATGGTGTCGGCGAAGTGGGTGTCAGCGATGTGGGTGTCGACGATCTGGTTGTGTCGGCGATGTGGGCTTGTCGGCCAAAATTCATGTCGGCGATGTGGTTGTCGGCCGTCTGTCCGGTCGGCGATGTGGTTAACGGCGATGTGAGTGTCGGCGATGTGAGTGTCGGCGATGTGGAAGTCGGCGAAGTGGGTTGCGGCGATGTTGTGTCGGCGATGTGGGTTGTCGACGATCTGGTTGTGTCAGCGATGTGGGCTTGTCGGCCAAAATTCCTGTCGGCGATGTGGTTGTCGGCCATCTGTCCGGTCGGCGATGTTGTTGTCGGCGATATGAGCGGATTCCTCATCCAGATATCACAGCTATATCACACTTACAGTTTTGGCGGTGCAGGCTCAATGCACTCCACTTGCTCCAATCCTAGTAAAATTACACTTATCCTGCAAAAACGTCTGGTGAAACACAAAATGTAAGTTTATAAAATTAGTTGTGAAACTACGCTATACTCTACATTGCACAATCCAGGAGCCAGATCACTGAAAGATTTAAAGAATTTGAAACATGTCACAAGTTTATCAGTACGCAGGCGCCAAACATGTCTTAGATAATAAGAGTCATATTTTCTCATAAATTCTCTTTCTCTCATTCGCTTGGTTTTATTTATTTATTTATTTATTTAAAGAAATCAATTTAGTAATTTACATGTATGATTTCAGATTTTACAATAGTTAAAACAGTAATTTCAAACAAAAAACTTAAAAAATGAAAATATTAACCAAATTTTAGTTTGACAATTAAAAATTTAAAAAAATAGTTCTTCAAGATATTTTTAAAATTATTCTTTGACAAATTAAAGTCAAATAGGTCGTCAATTAAGTTGAACGATTTAGACATCCTATTAATGGGGATGTTTTCTCCATAGTTAGTAGAATGGTGTTCAAGTGCTAAAAATCCATGGTTTCGAAATGTTCTGCATGGTACGTGAATTGATATGTTTTCCAAGATATAAGCTGAATCAACGTGACCAAGCAAAACGTTACCAATAAAATCCGCGCCCAAGTGAAGTCGTCTATTTTCAAGCGTGCATATTTTGTATTCCGTAAGAGATAATAGGCTATTGGACATTCTGGAATCGCGGCATATTTGTAGAAACATTAATAAAATGATCAATAATGTTTTGAGATGAACAAAAAGATGTTTATTTGAAGTCCAAATTTTTAAATAATTGCTTTATTAAGTCTATTAGCTATTTCATAACTATGTATGTCATTTCACCCTTGTAAAGGGTGAAATGACATACATAGTTATGAAATAGCTAATAGAGGTGGGTCAATAAGAGTTTCACCACGAGAGTTTAAATGACAAAAAAGGTTGTTTCATATCGGCCTCAGAAGACTGTCGCATTCATCAAAAATCACAATTGACCTAAAACTAATTCACTGAAAACGACAGTTTACTGAATAGCATCTCACCGAAACACCAATTAACTGAAAACGATAGTTCACCGAAAACGACAATTTATCGTAAATAGGAATTCATCGAAAACAATAATTTACTGAAAACGACAATCAACCGAAAACAAAAAAATTCTCAAGTTAACCATTTTTCACAGGATCTGTTTTTGACGTGAATACGTCTTTAAATTTGCTTTCATTCAAAAAACTGATGATAACGAAATCGGTAGACCTACAGTTTGATGCTCCAGCTATATATCTATCATCTACATCGAAAACTTAATTACACCGCTCGATAGCTAAAGGATCAAAAAATTCGTTGCGTTGAGTGGGGATTGTGACGCATCGCATGCGGCGGAGGGGGAAGCACCGCCATTATAATTTTCGCAGTTTGTATTGAACTCTGTATTTTCTTAACGAAATTATGGTGAGATTGGGTATGTTGGATGAAAATGGGATTCTTAAATGATTTCTGGAAGAAGTCCTGGAATGTCGCCACCTGGGGTGGAACTCGGCCATTTCTTATTTGAATATGATGGGATTGGATATGTTGGCCAGAAATGAGATTCATTGATGATTTTTGGAACAAGTTCAGGAATATGGCCAGGATTATGGGATGGGATTAGGTATGTTGGATTGGAAAAGGATTCTTATAGGATTCTTCTTGTGGAATATGGTTATCTGGAAGCGGACCTCGGATTCCTAACTGATTTTTTGAAGAAGTTCTGGAATATGGATGCCTATATATCGCGTGTGTCATTTCCTTCCCGAAACATTGTACGTATTCACGTCATATGTCCGGACAAGTGGTACAGACACCCACTTTTTTTTCTCGTCCTATGGTAGTGTTGATCATTTCTTATTGTTTGGGTCGGTTTGTATGATGGCAATTGAATTCGAATATGAGTTCTGTATGTAGTTCTTGAAAATTTATTGTAAAACTAACTCATTTCACAAACTGATCTTGATGAAATTAAGTATGAAAGATGGAAATGGAATTCTAATTCTCTTTTTATTTTTTGAAGTTCTGGAGTATGGAAACTGAAACTAGGCTAGATGATTTCTTCACCGACCAAGATGGAATTTGGTACGCAAGATAGATTTCTGGAATTCCATAATCGCAGCGGTACGCAGGGGAGAAATGGGACTGAAAAATTATTTTGAAAACATGCACTGAATTTAGGTTAAGTGGAACGGGAAAACACTATTTCCTACCCGTTGAAACACGATTTTTGGAACAAGTTTTGGAATATATAAAGAAATAGTTTATGTAAGATTAAAATGAGATTTGAAATTGGGTATGTTGGTAAGAAATGCAATTCTATAATTATTTTTGGAAGAAGGTCTGGAGCATGATCAACTGAAACTGAAGTGGGTCATTTCTTTAATGATGAAATTTCTTAATTTTCAATGGAAATTTAATTTTAAAATATGATAATAAAATGAGGTTAAATTCATTGAAGTGGTTTCTGACAGAAGCTGAAAACTGTATTTCACTTGATCAAAATAATGGATAAAACATGGATCCAATAATATACTCCGGAATCAAAACGTCAGCCAGCCGAGTAAACAGCAGCCTTTAAATGCCATCGGAAGCAACCAAAAGGTGTGTTTCTTGTCAACTATTCTGAGAAATGAAAGACCATTAACAGTATTACATGGCGTTATTGATGTATTTGAAGAAAGAAGTTGTAAAAAATCGGCCTCATATGCCAAATACAATGTGCTCTTTCACCAAAACAATGTATTGTGTCGCAATCCGATTACTTCGATGGAAAAATTGCACAAATTGAAGATTTAAATTTTTCGCCATCTACCGTATTCTCCAGATCTGGCTTCCAACGACAACTACCTGTTCATAGACCTCAAAAAACACTCCAGCAGTGGCACTACTCTGGTAATTCCCTGGGAATAGGAAATTGGGGAAAGATTTTCTAAGTAATTTCTATTTTAAAATTTTTTTCTGGCATACTGAGGTAAAAATATAGTGGTAATTTTTTTGAAAACAAAATAAAATTAGGAATAATTTTCCCTGCCAAATTAGATATGGAAAAATTATTCCCAATTTATAAATATTTGCATCAAACTTTTCTTCTTAGTAGGCCGGAAAAAAAATATTTGAACTGAATATACATATAAAATCTTACCCAAATTCCCTATTCCCAGGGAATTACCAGAATAGTGCCACAGGAAAAGAGATTAGAAAATGAAAATTCCGAGTGAATTAAAATGAATTTGTTTTTAAATGCAGTCCAATGAGAAACTCATTAAGCTCGTTAAATATTTCAGCTGGAAGATTCATGTTTAATTTCTGTTGAACTCTGAATCCATAAAGAAAAACTTATTTTAGCAATTCATTTTAAGATTTTATTAAAATAGACAATTTCATCGGTAAAAGAATAATTCATCCAAATATTATTTTAGAATCCCATTTCTATCCTAAATACCGAATTTCATCATGATCGATTAAGAAACGACTTAGCTCCGTCTGACCATATGACCAACAAACAACAGCTTCCAAAAATTAATTTAAAATTACATTTTCATCCTACATTCTCAATTTCGCCATTATCGGTTGAAAAATGTCATAGAATTTTCATGTGTGTGAAGTTGGCCCGAAAAACAACTTTTCAATTTTGGTGTGTTTCTTTGCTAAATTCAACACCATCCCGAAAAAATATCATAATTGTTATGGAAAAGGCATATTTCATCCCGAAATAATATTTTCTTGTTTGTTTGTTAATTAATATGAGAAAGCTAAATTAATCGCGAAAAGTTACCAAATTGATAACGCCATATTATACAAATAATAATTTAGTAATACTTAAAAAACAAATGTGTCACATTGTAAATCTTGGTAGTAAATTGTTTAGTTGCTTATAACGATTACATATAAGATACAAAACTAATATGAAGTAATATAAACTTATAACAAGACTTGGTTAAATATTTATTTGCATAATGAAAAGTATTAACCTCATTCGCAATGTAACAATAGTTAAATATCAGTACAAAAATTTATACTCAAAATTTGATTGCTGGAATCCAGGAGATATCCCCCTCGAGATTATTTGCTCAAAAGTTAGGTCCATCCATCTCAGATATAAAGCCAATAGTTCAAGTCTGAACGGCGGATGTAAAGGTGTGATCTAAAGCAAAACCTCAGCATAGGTTGCATTGAACTTTTCCATTTCATATAAAAAATCGGTTAAATTAAAAACTTAATTGCTAAAATCCAGGAGATATCCCCCTCGAGACTATTTGCTCAAAAGTTAGGTCCATCCATCTCAGATACAACGCCAATAGTTCAAGTCTGAACGGCGGACGTAAAGGTGTGATCTAAAGCAAAACCTCAGCATAGGTTGCATTGAACTTTTCCATTTTATATAAAAAATCGGTTAAATTAAAAATTTAATTTCTGGAATCCAGGAGATATCCCCCTCGAGATTATTTGCTCAAAAGTTAGGTCCATCCATCTCAGATATAACGCCAATAGTTCAAGTCTGAACGGCGGATGTAAAGGTGTGATCTAAAGCAAAATCTCAGCACAGGTTGCATTGAACTTTTCCATTTTATATAAAAAATCGGTTAAATTAAAAATTTATTTGCTGGAATCCAGGAGATATCCCCCTCGAGATTATTTACTAAAAAGTTAGGTCCATCCATCTCAGATATAACGCCAATAGTTCAAGTCTGAACGGCGGATGTAAAGGTGTGATCTAAAGCAAAACCTCAGCATAGGTTGCATTGAACTTTTCCATTTCATATAAAAAATCGGTTAAATTAAAAACTTAATTGCTAAAATCCAGGAGATATCCCCCTCGAGACTATTTGCTCAAAAGTTAGGTCCATCCATCTCAGATACAACGCCAATAGTTCAAGTCTGAACGGCGGACGTAAAGGTGTGATCTAAAGCAAAACCTCAGCATAGGTTGCATTGAACTTTTCCATTTTATATAAAAAATCGGTTAAATTAAAAATTTAATTTCTGGAATCCAGGAGATATCCCCCTCGAGATTATTTGCTCAAAAGTTAGGTCCATCCATCTCAGATATAACGCCAATAGTTCAAGTCTGAACGGCGGATGTAAAGGTGTGATCTAAAGCAAAATCTCAGCACAGGTTGCATTGAACTTTTCCATTTTATATAAAAAATCGGTTAAATTAAAAATTTATTTGCTGGAATCCAGGAGATATCCCCCTCGAGATTATTTACTAAAAAGTTAGGTCCATCCATCTCAGATATAACGCCAATAGTTCAAGTCTGAACGGCGGATGTAAAGGTGTGATCTAAAGCAAAATCTCAGCACAGGTTGCATTGAACTTTTCCATTTTATATAAAAAATCGGTTAAATTAAAAATTTATTTGCTGGAATCCAGGAGATATCCCCCTCGAGATTATTTACTAAAAAGTTAGGTCCATCCATCTCAGATATAACGCCAATAGTTCAAGTCTGAACGGCGGATGTAAAGGTGTGATCTAAAGCAAAATCTCAGCACAGGTTGCATTGAACTTTTCCATTTTATATAAAAAATCGGTTAAATTAAAAATTTATTTGCTGGAATCCAGGAGATATCCCCCTCGAGATTATTTACTAAAAAGTTAGGTCCATCCATCTCAGATATAACGCCAATAGTTCAAGTCTGAACGGCGGATGTAAAGGTGTGATCTAAAGCAAAACCTCAGCATAGGTTGCATTGAACTTTTCCATTTCATATAAAAAATCGGTTAAATTAAAAACTTAATTGCTAAAATCCAGGAGATATCCCCCTCGAGACTATTTGCTCAAAAGTTAGGTCCATCCATCTCAGATACAACGCCAATAGTTCAAGTCTGAACGGCGGACGTAAAGGTGTGATCTAAAGCAAAACCTCAGCATAGGTTGCATTGAACTTTTCCATTTTATATAAAAAATCGGTTAAATTAAAAATTTAATTTCTGGAATCCAGGAGATATCCCCCTCGAGATTATTTGCTCAAAAGTTAGGTCCATCCATCTCAGATATAACGCCAATAGTTCAAGTCTGAACGGCGGATGTAAAGGTGTGATCTAAAGCAAAATCTCAGCACAGGTTGCATTGAACTTTTCCATTTTATATAAAAAATCGGTTAAATTAAAAATTTATTTGCTGGAATCCAGGAGATATCCCCCTCGAGATTATTTACTAAAAAGTTAGGTCCATCCATCTCAGATATAACGCCAATAGTTCAAGTCTGAACGGCGGATGTAAAGGTGTGATCTAAAGCAAAATCTCAGCACAGGTTGCATTGAACTTTTCCATTTTATATAAAAAATCGGTTAAATTAAAAATTTATTTGCTGGAATCCAGGAGATATTCCCCTCGAGATTATTTACTAAAAAGTTAGGTCCATTCATCTCAGATATAACGCCAATAGTTCAAGTATCAGATATAACAGAAAATAGTTTAAAAGTAAGAAAACTGCAAAAATAAATTATTATTAATCGAAATAAAAATTGTATTTTGAGAGCTATGATTAGGAAAATGAAAAGGTTAAATATATGTACTACATTTAGGAGAATGATACCCCGCCGCAAAAGGAAGAGACAACCCGACCGCTGGTTCGCTTGATAAAAGTTGATGAATGAAAACGATGTCGGCACCAGATCGTCGAAAAATTGTCAGAAAATAAATTGTCGAAAATAAATTGTCAATTTAACCCATTTTGAATATGAAACCTATGCTGAGATTTTGCTTTAGATCACATCTTTACATCCGCCGTTCAGACTTGAACTATTGGCGTTATATCTGAGATGGATGGACCTAACTTTTGAGCAAATAATCTCGAGGGGGATATCTCCTGGATTCCAGCAATCAAATTTTGAGTATAAATTTTTGTACTGATATTTAACTATTGTTACATTGCGAATGAGGTTAATACTTTTCATTATGCAAATAAATATTTAACCAAGTCTTGTTATAAGTTTATATTACTTCATATTAGTTTTGTATCTTATATGTAATCGTTATAAGCAACTAAACAATTTACTACCAAGATTTACAATGTGACACATTTGTTTTTTAAGTATTACTAAATTATTATTTGTATAATATGGCGTTATCAATTTGGTAACTTTTCGCGATTAATTTAGCTTTCTCTTATTAATTAACAAACATATATTACTTAAATAGAAGAAAATATTATTTCGGGATGAAATATGCCTTTTCCATAACAATTATGGTATTTTTTCGGGATGGTGTTGAATTTAGCAAAGAAACACACCAAAATTGAAAAGTTGTTTTTCGGGCTGGTTTTTCGGGCCAACTTCACATACATAGAATTTTCTCGGTTGTCCATATTCGAGAACTTCCTGAACTTATTTTAGCGTCCCACGTACATCACGTCCTGTAAACGTTCTTTTAGTAGTTAGCCTACTACTAAAAAATATTTTTTTTTTTGCAAAATTCTACTTTAAGCTAGAAACAGAACAAGAGCGACACCGACGAGCGTCGCCGAATAAATAAAGAAATATCACCGCGATATCGCTGTATAGCTAACAGAACAAAAGCGTCAGCGTATGCGATAAATAAACGTCCGGAAACGGGATAACCTACTAATTCAAAAAAATTGTTGATGTTTGTGTTTGTATTGCATGTTTTCTGTTCTTGTTCTGTTTTGAGCTTCATTCGTAAACATAAATTCCTTCAAACGTGATACAATCATTTCAACGCTTCTCTAACATTTTGATGCCTTTTTTGTAGAACGAGTTAACATTTGCCTCAAAATAGGTGTTTCTTTTAGTGAATCTCCTTTTCTGGACCTGGAGAATAGGGAGTATTCACTATTGATAGTCTTTGCTTTCTCAAGATCGTCGACGTATATAAAATACCTTGCGCATCTCAAAATATGGTGGCAGATGTTTTTGATGTTTTGATGATGTTTATCTGACATTTTGATTCTGAAGTGTATTGGTGAATCTATATTTCAACCGTTGTATCTTCTTGTTTATTACGTTCTTGTTTATTACGGAACAGTTCCACACAACATTCTGTGTGACAAATGATCATGCAAAATAGTATATACATTGCGTACTGCTAATTTTAAGGTATCAACTATCTCAGACAATTTCACTTTACGGTCTTCCAAAATGATTTTGTGGATTTTTTATATTACCCGAAATAATTGCCCATTTCGGGCGACCGGACCGCCAGCATCATCGTTGATTGCACCACCACGTTTAAATGCAGAAAACAAACGTTCGACGGTTGCTTTTGATGGAGCAGAGTCTATAACACTTTTCATCAAAAAACTATGTTCAATCAAAACCATCTTTACTACGGCCTATTACCTAAAACGACGGCTATTAGCAAAAATCATTTTAGAATCACATATTTATTTATCATTTACGCCATATTTCATCATGATCGGTTGGGCAACATTTTCGTCATATAAATCCACTTCGACACGAGTAAAAAAAAAAAAATAAAAACTGGTGTCGAGAAAATGCGCTTCAAATATTTAAGGCGGCCGCACGAAATGTGTCTCGAGCTCGACAAAGTTGAAAATGTGTGATCTCAAAACGGCGATACAACGCATTACAACAAAAAATTACAACAACATTTGCATTATATTTCATACATTTTCAACTTTGTCGAGCTCGAGACAAATTTCGTGCGGCCGCCTTTACTAAATATATCCTAAGTGTAAATAATTTTTAGGAAAGGTTTAGCAAAAATTTCACAATCCTACACACAGCCGTAAAATATTTTCTAACAAAATCCTATGTATGCAGATATCAACTTAAAAGCAAACATTCAGGCCAAACGATATTTTAGCAAAACTCCTAATTAAAAAAATATGGAAATTAGCAGTTACAAACGAATTAAAAAATTTAAATTAAAGTTTAACAGAAAAAACATGTTTCTCGATTAGCCGTATCAAATATCAATTTAATTTTTGAAACACCATCCACCATCAACTTTACTTGTTACCATTTCAATTTTATTAAATCATCATCAACCATCATCTTATTACAAATGGGGAAATAAAATATGGTGATGATGAAAGAGAGGAACTGAAGTACTTTAGACAGAATTTACACTATTTTTCTAAATAAGAACTTACTACAGATTAAAGACTGTAGGAAGATATATCAAATGCCAATGTCCATGTTAATTTTCAGAATTTTATCATAGTTCTGGCATAGGCAAATATGGCCCCGAAACGTGTGTTACAGTATTTACAGAGATTTAGAGTAATTTTGTTTTTCGAACGATTACTAATCGAGACTTTGCCCGACTCTCATCGATCCCGGTATGTATATTTGCCCATGCCAGAACTATGACAAAATTATGAAAACTAACATGGACATTAGTATTTTGTATACCTACCTAGGAAAACGTAACGGGATCGATGAGAACCGGGCAAAATCACGATTAGTATAATCGTTTCAATTTCAAAAATACTGTAAATCATAACTCACACGTTTCGGAGCCATATTTGCACAGGCCAGAGCTATGAAAATTTTATAAAAATTATCATGCATTTGATAGAAGTAATATAAAAGCATGGTGAGATTGATCACCAATTCGCTAAATCTCTACACTAGTCAATCTATGAAATCTAGAAAATCCAACAAACTTCAATTTAATTTTAAGTTTATATTTACGATATAGTATAATGTTTTTACATCACATTATTAATTGTTTAATAATTTATGGTGTTTTAAACGTAATGGTACGATGGATTTTAGAGATATGCATATTAAAATTATACAACATGTTTACTTTTGAGTGGAGTTTTTGAAAATTTTTTAAAAATTTATTTACGCCTAAATGTTTGTTTTTTGTGTTTAATCATTAAACACACACGCAATTTTTACATAGGATTTTTTTAGGAATTGTTTCACGTCAGTTCGAGAAAATGCAAATCCTGTGTATATTAAATCAGAGTACTTGGGGCGGTCTTCACAAATTGTAGTGTGCTTTATTTTTAAATTGCGGTCAATCAGTGTAGATAACAAAGAAAACATTTTGATTTTGATTACGGACTTTGGTTATTTAGAGGCGACCCGATAACAACTTTCCTGACGTGTATTTAACTCACTTGCAATAATAAAAAAAAATATTTTTAATAAATTATTCGCTTTAATAGTATGCGAATCGTTTGAAATATTTTCGGTAAATTATAGTTTTCGGTGAAATGTCGCTTTCGGTGGATTATTTTTCCGAAAAATTCTCACATTCGGCAAATTGCTTTTTCGTTAGGTTCATAACGAGCACAATTCCAAGAAACTGTACGCAATTCGTTCAGTTGGAAACATTTCCGCCTTTCGAAAATGGTGTTCTCAATGATATTAATGTGAATGGTGAATTCTATTGTGCCATAATAACTAACTTTTTACGGCACGAATTAGATCACATAGTTGTGGACGATATGTGGTTTCAAAATGACGGGGTGATATAGCCCTTGCAGCAATAACTTCATTGCGTGACAGGTTCCCGGGATGTGTGCTCTCTTGAAACTGCGTACTTCCCAAATAAGCTAGCAACAACCTGAGCGAGAGAGAATTTTATCGTTAAAATCGCAGAGACCGCTGAGTAATACTTTACTGATGCGCCATCAAGTGTGGGTCTAACTACATCTGGTTTTTTTTAATACTTTTTATACGTAACTCTAAAATTCAAAATCAAAATCGAGCTAAAATGCTTTTTTTGACATCCTGTGTTGTAATATAAATGAAACGAATCAACATGTTATACTCCCCGAATAAATTTTACAACATTAAAAAATTTTGGTTTTATCTCGTAACTGTACAGAAGCAACCTACCAAACCCCATTAATTTCCAAGTTAATTTCAGAACTAATTTCCATTTTAGTTTTGGTTTTTCTAATAATATTCTAAACACATAAACAGAACAAAATTCATTCATAGGCAATTGTGCTCCTCTTCCCTGTAAGACTTCAATGATATTTACTAAATATCCAATACACAGACAGATAAGAGGGCACATCTTACCTTTCTGTCTGATGGTAATGTTATTTTTTGCAAAGTACGGCCCGACTCACAAATATTCAGTATAAATTAGAGTTTTACTTGTACGTGCACAACATCAACAGTATACTGGATAGTCTTTTGTAAAGACACTTGTACGAATGAATTTCCTTCTCAACACAAATTTACATATAAATTAAAATCCATTTTCCATTTTCTTTTATTTTTGTTGTTTTTGTTGCTTGAATACTCTTTTTACCCAAATGACGAATAATAATAATAATAAATAAATTTTCAATTGATATTGTTACTCGTACTACTGTGCTTGAGAAAATGGGAAAACAATTTTCATTTTAATTATTTATGTACATACAATTGGACCGAATTATTTATATTGGGGTTTCACGAAAACGTACCAATAGACATTATTACAGATTGACACTTTAACATTTTGTAACCAGCGCACATTTCCAGTCAGCCATAATTTATTAGTGTACAGTGGTAACGGCTGAATTGAGAGGAAAACAAAAACCGAAGATTTATCGAATACAACAATAAAACTTAGTAAAGATTTTCACAATTTGATTGTCATTTTCCATTTTATTTGTGTTGGATTTTATACCTGGCACATTTTTGTATATTGTGGCCCTAATTTTTTTTTTTTTTTGCTAAAGATTTATCTCTGTTTTCACACACAAAAAAAAAGTTCTAAGACGAAAAAAATGACAAAGAAAATTTAAATAAATTTATTTTGTGGCTTTTGTATTGTTTGTGTGTGTGTATATTTATATAAAATATATCCAAATCATGCCACCGAAAGAAAGGTTGGTCGGATGGATTTAAAAAAGACGATTTGTTGACGATTTGAGTGAGGATGGTTGTGGAAAAAGAAAAATGGAAATGAAGAAATTTAAAAGTTAAATTGCCAATTAAATTGATTGATGGTTTTGTAATCATAATACGAGTACACGTGAAATAAAAAATTTATCAAATTTAAACATCAAACCAAATTATGTATAGATAGGATGTATGGCATACAAAAGACAAACCCCAAAACCGACAAAAAAAAATTGTTTGACATCTGAAGGATTAAAAATAGTTTTTTACCACCATCATGTTTGACATACTTCTTACATACAGACTCACACAGGAATTCAAAAAGACTTTTATTATATTTTAATCAACTCAAATAGTTAGAATAGTTTTTGAAAGGTAAAGAAAACTACTACACCTACACAACATACCCAGCTAGATGTTAATCAAAAGAGGGTAAATATTTACATTTTCCTGGTTTAGTGTCGTTATTGTTGTCATTAGAAGTAATTAAGACTTTCTTTATGATATATATACTTAACCCTTATAGTTTACTAAACATAAAAAGAGCATATACCATTGAAGAAAGATTCATTATATCGTGCTGTGTTGATTTACTTAGAAGTTTTGTTTGGAATATTTGGTTTTGGCATCGTTGGAAATATATTTTTGGCTCCTATCCAAATCTCCTCTCACTCATGAGCTAAAACAAACTAGATTGGTCGTTTGCCAAAACCTGTTTATAGTGTTTCATCTTAAATGTCCACAGAAATGATCTAAAAAAGTTTACTACTAGCGGAACCACCTAAATAAACGGAGCCTCAATAAAGGTAGCCTTTTTCAACTCACCGGTGGTATTGATCGAAAAGAAAGATGGCAGCATGCGACCTGGCGCCGACTATGCAATTTTGATGATGTGACGTAAAAGGATAGCTATCCGTTACCATGAACCCGATGACAGAAATACTATCGGAATTTGTTTTTGACGTTACTGAACTGGGCAATTCCAAATTACATAGTTATTCCTTTCTGTATATGAAATAATTTCGAAAAAGGATTCGAACTACACATAACGTTTACTTTAGTTTGAATATTTTATTCAAATTTTATTTTTTAAATTGCACGTGCCAACTGACACTCAACGCGCACTTTCTTTGGTAAATGAAATTAAACATTTTATTAGACAATATTTAGTAGAATATAACCACTACACGCTAAAAATTTTATTCAACCCCTTAAGTTTCTCTATAATTTTGGAATTTTTTATTCGACGACTCCTCCAATTGTTTTTGTTATAATATTGTGGCGCTAGTACTACAAGCAATCATTTGCATTCGATACCAAGCACTTATGCGCAATACTGAGAATTTCATCAGACACTTTCATCAGAATATTTGTAATTTTCATTGGGCAGAATATTTAGTCATTTTAAAGTGATTGTATTGCTTCACCCTCCATTCATGTCTCTAAACAAATAAAGTAGTAGTAACAGGTCTACTGGCTTAAAACCCCTCCATGGCGGAGGAGTTGAAAAAGAAGTTCACGCATATCACTTGGTAAAATAACTTGCACTGGTATGACTCACATAACTTTGATTCCAGCTTAACACGAACCTCGAAATGTTGATGTAATCAGAACCGATAAGATGTAAAAAATTTAATTAATTTACCAAAAACGACAAAAAAAAATCGTGATAAGGCCTCGTATCTAATCGTGGCCCGCGTGATAAGTTCTCCGTATCATGAACTGATTTTATACTGTTCTTTTAAATCCTGGTATTTTAAATCCTGGTTGGATTCTAGTTTCTTCTCTACTCTCGCACTTCCTAATTGGTCAAGTTGTGCCTCCGTTTCTGGCAGGTGTCTCACGTATCTTTCTTTTAGGATCTGCGCCTCGTGAATTCCGAAAGTTTTTCATATTCGTAAATTTCTTTGTCCCTATAAATCCCCTTCACTATTGGATAAGTTGTATCGGTTTGGGTTGGAACGGAAATCATCCAGCCAAAATTTGTGTTGTTGATATTTGGTTTGCCTTTAGATATTTGATCACTGATGAAATCATCGGTAACATCACCCCTCAAAAAAAGCCAAGACTAACTGACTTCATTTGAGATACTAAATCAAATCAATTAAAATTTTGATCGTACTCCATCGTAGCTTTCGGAAACAAGTATGCTTCAACTCCTTTTTTGGCGTTGTATATATGTAGAATTCATGCCAGGATTCATCTAAAGAGTACACGAATTGATGAGAAAACACGAATTGATGAGTTTAGTGGAATTAGTAAAATACTCAAATACCTCAAAGGTAAACATGGGGTGAGATTTCAGATGAGATAGCGAAAACTTATTGGACCCTATGGGAAAGCCTTCTACTATAGAATGGTTGTTTATATCGAATACGGGAGAGCTCAGATGGCCAAGTTAAACAATTATTAATAGCGGCAAATAAAATTAATCAAATACTTGAGGAGTATCACGGAAAAACAAGTGAGGGTCATTTTGAAATTAATAAAACACTCACAAACATTCATCAACAGTTTTATTTGTCTGGATTTAGATAGACACTAGTGGAGTCAAAAAGGCGACCAATGTGCAAAAATAGACGCGATAGAGACCATTCCTTATTACGGAAAACGTTAATTAGGTATCTATTAGTAATGACGGGCTCGTTCGCTATGGGGTTTCGGTATAAATTCAGTCAGACCAAGAAAGAAATGTTGAGTGGTTGATATTCCAGGAAGTTTTAGGTTATTCTAAGTGATAGCCAGTTATTGTTGAAGATGTATAGTGTTCAACGAAGTATATCAGTTGTTTGGTATAAATAAGACAAATTGCATTCTCAATCTGATGGTATATGGTGGAAAAATTTAATAATAACCGGGAGAAATATTTAGCAAAGCTTGTAAATCAAGCTGCCAGTGCGACTGGGATCGACATCCACAAATGTTCACGATAGCGTTCGTTACAAGAGCCAGAAAATTTTTTGTTGTATGGCCAAGATTACGTCGATAAAATAAAATTAGAACTTGATGAGGTACACAAATTTAAGAGAATAAATTCGAGTCGGAACGTTATGTTCCAACTAACATTTCCTTGGCAAACATTGAAGTTATACTTCTTCGGGTGGCCCGTTACCCGGTGATATTGGGACTGATGAACCCATCCATTAAGAGACTTGAACCTGCTCTCGACTAACCCTCGACCGACAAATATTTGGGGGAATATAAATTGTGAGCAATGTGAATGAGCAGAGAAAGAGACTAATTGAGTCCCTCATCTAAATCGGCAATTTTAATAACTAAGTTGCATAGAATTCAAATTTGCTCAACCCGTTTTAAAATAAAAAAAAACACACTGTGGCAAGAAGCAGAGAGTAAAAAATCGGATTGGAAACCTAACCCCCTTAAGCTTACCAGTATGCCTCATTCAGCAGACTGCGAACTTTCATTTATCCGAATTACAAATAATTATGGAAAAAAACCTGAAATATTTGGTTTTTGTTTGAGGCTGCCAAATCCCTTTGTGATAGGCCAGCAAAAAGCAAGCTGTATTTGATGTGGAAAAAATATGTTACGCTACTCGGCACAAGATGCAGCTATCACAAGATAGAATTTTTGTTGTTTTTTTATAGCCAGCGGACATTTTTAGTTTATTTTTCAACTAATTCTTCACAAAAAAAACATCCAGCGAAATGAAGTTCTCCCTTAAATTGACGAAATTCTTTACTTTCGAGGTTAAGAACCTCGATATAGGGAATTTTACGAAACTCGTTCTTTTTTTAATGTTATATTGAATTTATAATGTTTTATTGGAATTGTAACATGAAGATGAAGTTCTGGAATCTCGTTATGCTGAACGATTTAAGTGAATTCTCAGATGCAGTTTGTAGGAAGTGTTGAAATTTGGCTATTCTGGAATTTTTCAACCCTAATGTGTATTACCACGCTAATAACCACGAAGAATGTATTTTGAACAAAGTTTCGCAATGAGTCTATACTGGGGGCTACTTGTTAACTCCTTTATACTTAGTTGTTTGTTTTAAAAGGTAGAATTTAGATTTTGGATTGGCAACTTAATAACCAAGATGAACATTTTTCGGAGATTTATCATTTAAATTTATCTTCAATTCATATTCAGTAACTGACGAATATCTCAAAACTCCTAAATGTTAACAATATGTACGGGTTTCTAATCGCTATGATCAACTATGTGCACAATCTGATTTATCAGACAGAACCAATATTATCTTAGCCGGAACCAGAGTTTTATCAGCTGGATCCATTAGCCGAAACTACTTGAATATCATCCAGAATCGCCAGCTGGAACCAAACCAATTATGACACAATTAGCACGATTATTCAGCCGGAATTATTAGGGGCTTGCACAATGAGCACAATGCGGTTAAATGGCTGTACATCATTTAAGCTTTCATTCGAAATCATAACAAGATCAGCCGAAACCACTACAACATCAGCAAGAACCACTACCCAGCTGGAGCCAAACCAGCTAGATCCCAACAAACAATGGCACAAATAACAAATGCATTATGCTCTATCTGAACTCTGTTTTATACCGGAGTTTTACGCGCCGGAACAATTTTTCGCTTGCACAAAGAGGATAGAGTAATAAGGGAGGTTAATGTCAGTCAAAAACAGCAAACATTAGCCTGATCCATATAAAGTCATTGGGAATCATCAGCAGAATGAGCGTGGTCGGTTTTTGATTGCTTTGCTCTTTTTAAATTTTCGGCTCTCTTCCAATAAAGATCAGCCAGAATCACATGAGGTCAGTAGCTACTAGACGGCTTATATGTATTTGAGACTAATTAGGGTAGCTAGCTAGCTCCGGCTGGCTTTAATTGATTCCGACTAGCTTCCGGTTCCAAATAATAAATCGGACAGTACACAATGCATTGTTCTGCTTATGCCATAGTTGGTTTGGTTTAGGCTGACACAGTTCCGCTTTATATGGTTCCAGCGGGCTTTATATGGTTCCGGCTTAAAGCTTATATGTTTCACAATTAATTAAGTTCATTCATTGGGCTTATTGTGCAAACTCCTAATGGATCCGGCTAAAAAAACTGGTTCTGTAGAACTCTGGTTCCGGCTGTTTTAAAATAGTTCCGGCTAGCTAATTATTGGTTCCAGCTGAAGAATCAGGTGGTGCACAATGCGAATCACAATGTATTGTGCTACTTATGCCGTAGTTAGTTTAGATCTAATATTCAACCCAAATTTCACCACGGAACTCTTTTAATATTTTATTGCGCCGGAATGTTTCCTTTTGTGAAAAATGCCAACTATTTTGGCATAGTCCTGTGTTTTGTGAAGAGCAGAAAAAACTTCTTATTTTGATGCTACGCTGCTAAATAGTAAACTAACAATTACTTTTTTTTGTTGTAAAATTTCTCTAAACCAGTGGTGGAAACCGGTTTTTCAAAGCCAAACCAAAACCATAAAAATTACTAAAACCAAAACCGAAACCAAAATAAAATAAAATTTAAAAACAAATTTGTTCCATTGTCTGAAATAGCCAACATTTTATTTGCCGCCCCTGCACCACTCGCTCTATCGGTGGAGCGAGAGTTTTAAGCATTGAAAGTTATTCTAGCAGATTAAAAAATTTAATTAAAATCATTTTTAATTTATTTTGTGGTTTTAGAATTTTATTATTTGATGAATCTTTTTATGTTTGGAGGAAGCATAACCTTATTTATTTTTTTATTTGAATTGATGAATTAAACTTATTTATTGAAATTTTTTAGTTTTATTCTTATTTTAAATTTTTTTCATGAATGAAAACTAAAACCATTAAATTTTTGTTTCAAAACCAAAACTAAAATTAAAAAATGTATACAACTGAAACCAAAACCAAAATCAAAAATTGTCATTGAAAGGAACCAGAAATCAAACCAAACTAAAATACAAATTGGTTTCCAGCCCTGCGTCTAAACAATATTTGGTTACAATTTTAAATAAAACACGCCTAAATGTTGACATCGACTTATATAGGTAAATTATTTTTTCTTATTCCTCCAAAATCGTGTTCTATATTCAAAATTATTTGATTTTTTACTGCTGAGAGTTAAATATGCAAAGTGATCTTTAACTTATTACGTATGACGATACATGCTGATTTAAAAATCATTTCCATCAAATAGAACAATAAAATTTGAAAGCTTGGTAAAATTGAAAAGCAGTAACGTGTACATGGATTTTGTGAAACTATCGACACAACTGGGTTAAGCGAAACAAAACAAATTTCCATAAAAATTCTATTTGTTACAAGTTCTCGAATAGAAAATGTATTATATGTAGGGAATATGATGGGGTGTTAGCGGGTGCAGAGTATAGTGATTTGGTTTATTTCGTGTGCAAATAAGAAACGTTGTTAGAAAGTAGAATTTTTGTTGTTATTTTTATTTTCCCGAAGAAATAAATAAATAAAAATAAAAACATAGAATATAAATCGATCGAAGTTAAGAAAAACTCAAGTGAAAATACGATTCCGTACTATCGTGTGTATGTGTATATATAGTAGTGAGGTTAAAAGCGATATACACAGACGATAAAACAAATAAATTTTGAGAAAAGCTCTCTAGAGACACATGAAATATTTTTATCTAATGCTTATTCTTTTATTGCTGTTTTTGTTGTTGTTGTTGTTGTTACTGGCTTTATGTATTTTTTTGCGAGCGAAACAAAGAAAATTGGTTGGTTCTCAAGATAAAATTGAAAATCTCCAAACAATACATATTCCATTACACAACAGTAAGGTCCACCCCAACAACAAAATACGACATTATTTCGAAAATATTGTGCGGTAAATATTTCAACAAAACTTTTCCAAGTTTTTCTCGTATTTCGTTTGTTTTTTTTATGATCTGATACAAAAACATAATTTTAGTAGATTTTATTTTTTGGAAAATTTGTGATAAGTTGCAAAACTTAGAAATCTTAGAAATGTTTCCTACACAGTTCGAGTACTTTTATTAAGTGGAAATATAAAGAAACATTTCCAAAGTTTTGTATTTTGGAAAACTTATGGTCAACCAACCACTTTGCTCATGGAAGAAACAAGGAAATAATGAAAGTTTTTTTTTCCTGAAAATATGGATTCATTGTGTACACATAAGGAGGACATCGGATGTGGGACATTCACATAAATAAATAAGAATTTCTCGTTTCGTTAAAAAGGCATCTTGCGCTCGATCCTTTATAGATGAGAATTTCGTTTTGTGTTTCCACTCCCCCTTAATACATATATCCTTTATACTATCCTTATAGATATTTTATGTATGTTGCCAAATAAATTTATTCCATAAAAACAGTTTTTATTTTTTGGGAAATTTAAGAGATGAAAAATATGTATACATTAGTAACATAACCAGCTGGCGCCATAAACCAACACACACACACACATCCTTTATATCCACATGTAAGTTTAGTTTTGATAGTAATAAAAATAATCATATAACATAAATATAATTCATAAAACGAAAAAAATATAAAAAAAAGTTTTTATGAAGTGAAAACACATCAATATATTTTTGTTTTGACTCTCCTGCGATGGGATCGTAACGAAATGAGTGAATACGATCTGGTGCAAAAAATGTGCAAAGTAGATGGATTTGAATGTATATAAGAATAAAATGTTATTATGTTGTTGGAGGGGTGATTTGATTGCAAAATATTTGTATTCGTAATAAACGGAGACTTATGTATCATGTGTGGTGGGTAATTTAAAATAACTCAGCTAATCCTCGACAATTTGAGGTAGTTGCGTCGTAATCACAGAGTTTTGTTCTAAATTCGGAATGTGAGAGTATTTACCGCAGGGCACTCCAAAGCGAAGCCATGCTTACCCAGAAGATCTATGGACTGTTGCTAATACTATCAGTTTGGTATAATCAATCAATTGTGTTCGGACTTGATCTAATATCGTTCGAACTCAATAACGATCCCAAATAATTTTTTTATATGTTCTTACCCATTTTAATTCAGCTTGCCTTGAAAAACGCAAAAGTGCCATTGTAGAATTTTAAGAATTCAAGAATTTGATTGACAAAACTAGAGCTTGCATTTTTATCTCAAATATTAATTTAAATATTAATTATTATTAAGGTTTAAGTCTCTGCGTCTTCCAGCTAATGAAATCAATTCTGTTTTTTGATGAGGAAGTTCAAGGTTCTGGTTTGAATAATACAGCAATTTCTCCTGTTAAATTTTATTGTTTTCTTATCGCTATAACCAAAATAATAAGAACACACTGAATTAATTCTGATCCCATTAACTATGCAATCTTTTCTGAGACTGAAGCACTCTAAGCTCTTTGCATTAACCGTAGATTTTCAAAAATCATGAAAAAACTTTTAAGTTCAGCTCATCCATGTTCCTGCCATAAATTCTGATAGAAACTTGCAACCAGCCAGCATTTGCTAAACTTAGTACAGCTTTGGCCAAAAATGACAAATGAAAACTCGAAACACTTCATCTGTCAAGTAGTAAACAGTTAACTTTGATTATGATGGATCTAAATTGAATGACTCTCGAAGAACATACGAACCACATGTATGTGAAGTTGGCCAACATCAAACCCAAAAAATCACTTTGACAACACCAAAATATACGAACTACATCTATAAGTAAGGATCAAACCAAAAAATATTCCATCAGAAGTTGTTGTCCACCCAGAAACAATTATCTGACACGAAGAAAAACTTTCATATTTTTACTGTCAGCCCAAAAATATAACTGTCGTGATACTATAAAAATGTCTTGATAGCCGGAATTTTACTTTCAGTTCAAAAAAATGATTAATAAATTACGAATATGATAAGAAAATGTTAATACTAAAATTGGAAACTTTCCGATAGAGCTTCATTATATTCTCGATATTCAATTTTAGGAGAATTAAGGATCTGAAGAGTCCCAAAACATTTTTACCAAAATAATTTAAGAATAGAATTTGATATTTGTTTTAATTCCGTATCAAAATTTTTCGAGTACTGCTAACAACTTTTACATGCATTTCTCTTCGCTGCTCAGGACCTTCCACACCAATAACTATTTTTAGATAAATCGAATTTCTGGAGGGGTCCCGTTGCAAATATTTCAATAAAAGTACTATTCAACAAACATTTGCGTTCGTTATAATTCTGTGTCGAAATTTTTGTAGTTCTATCGTTACCTTTGAGATGCTTTTCGATTAGAGGATGCTCAGAATCATCCATGCAAATATGTTTTGGGTGAATCAGAGTTCTGGAGGATTCACGTTGTCAAAATCTCAATTTGTATCGAAATTATTCGAGTACTGCCGTTAAATTTAAGATGTTTTCCTAGTGCAGGGTGCTCAGGAACCCCATGATAATACTAAATTTGGGAAAATAACACATGATAATAAAATATATACATAAATCACTCATACCATTTTAAACCATCATCATAGTGATGTTGGCTGAAACTGAAATAGTTGTCGTTAAAAAGGTAGAACAAGATGAAGAAGATCATATGAAAATATAAAGATATGAAGAATCAGCAGAGCCAGCTCGAAAATGATGTACAATTCAACAGGGATATTGCCACAGTTCAAGAAGAAAGAAACGAACTACTCGGGATTTTGGATGCTCAACCGAATGTTTAATCGACGTCTCGGGGAGAGTTTCAACAATTTTGGTTAGGGATTGGTTATGTAACGGAAAATGACAGTAACCCAAAGTTGTGCAGCAAACTTGATGTCAGTAAGTATGAACAAACAGGCAAATTAGAAACTCGGATGATGACGGATGATGACGGTGACGGGATAAAGAGACATAACTTGAACGAATACTGGCCAGATCGATATAGGATTATTGGAGTCGTCATTTTTGGATCGGTTCAAGTTCCGTTGGATAGAATATTGAAATATATCTGGAGGAGGTACCGGACGGTAAAGGTAAAGGGAAGCGGTAATTGGCAATTCACAGGAAGGTATTGAGCAAGATGTATGTGGTAGTTGCAAATATTGGAAAGGGATCCTGCACATTCCCACTAAGAATCAACTTTGCTTTTAAATATTGGAGAATACAGTCACGAGCAAAAGTGGTGTGGAAAATGATTGGCATAAAAAATGGCCCAACGGCGATCCTAACTGGAATGGATGGGTTAATGATGGTGTTGTCTGTTTGCAACAATAATCATTTGGATATAAAGATGTGTGAGCAGGTGGTGCTGAGTATGGAGGAGACGCGTGGCGTGCCAGCAGTGATGAAGTGGACTGTCGTCAAGGTTTGATTTGAGACAGAGTCGAACGTCGAAAGTAGCTGCAAGTTTGGATCGCGTTGAGAACCGAGGACAGAGGTGAAGTTGAATAGCTTGCGTTGCACAATATAGTGGAACCAATTGTTTGCTATGTGATTTTAATTTTTCATTTTCAAATATTTAAACAACACGAAACCGCATTTGACACATCAATTAAAAAAATATATAAACAAAATGACGAACATTCGCTTAAGCTCGAAACAGATCAAGAGCGACAATGACCAGCGTTCACGCATCAATAAAAAATATCGCCGCGATATCACTTTAGCTAAAAGAAGAAAAGCGTCATCGTATGGCGATAAAAAAACAACCGCAAACGGCATAACCGTCTGTGTTTTGACATAATATGTCAAAACACAGACGGTTATGCCGTTTGCGGTTGTTTTTTTTTTTTAACGTCATATTATGACGTTGTGGCGTTAGCCTACTAAATTCAAAAAAATGGTTAATAATATGACGGTTAAATGATACCAACTTATATTTATATATATATATATATATATATATATATATATATATATATATATATATATATATATATATATATATATATATATATATATATATATATATATATATATATATATATATACAATATATATATATATATATATATATATATATATATATATATATATATATATATATATATATATATATATATATATATATATATAAAAACAGTTGGTAAAATGGTAACATTGTTTCGTCTGCGACAAAAATAGAAATAGACTCTAAAGCTCTAAACAGAACAAGAGAGAAGGCGGCGAGCGAAATCGCCTGTCATATTACAAAACACAGAAAACATACAATAAAAACACAACCATCGACGCAGGCGGCGACAATTTTTTCGTTGAAATAAATTTAGAGTCTATTTTTATTTTTATCGCCGACGAAACAATGTTGCCAACTGTTTTTATATATATATATATATATAAATTGGTAACGCCCCAACGTCATATGCCAAAAACATAAACAGTTTTTATAATTTTAAAATTTTTATTATCCGAGTATGCTAACTTTTAGAATACATTTTGACATAAATAAAATATGTCGTCGTTATGTCATTTGTGGTTGTTTTTTTATCACCATACGCTGGCGCTCTTGTTCTGTTAGCTACAGCGATATCGCGGCGATATTTTTTATTTATTCGTCGACGCTCATCGTTGTCGCTCTTGTTCTGTTTTGAGCTTTAATTTATTTCAACGAAAAAATCGTCGTCGCCAGCTTCGATGGTTGTATTTGTATTGCATGTTTTCGGTCATTTGTAATATGACAGGCGATTTCGCTTGTCGCCTTCATACTTTTGAGCTTAAGCAAACCAATATTAATAAAATAACCACTACTATGTTTACTGTCATTTTTGGTACAAAATCAACACTCGATGTTACGTGATGTTATGTAAGTGGATAGTAGCGGAAAAATTATTGTGGGAATATTCCAGTTGTGTTAATATTACGGTACCAGTGTAAGTGTTTTGGAAAATTATTCTAAGATTATTTTTAGTATTTTCAGGAATATTCCGGATACGGTGTAAATTACGAGAAATGTTATTGTAACCGTAAAATTGTATTACTTTATTCACAATCTAGTGATACGAACCGGATTAGACAGGGCAAAGTCGAGCTCCGCCTTTTTAGCGCACCATCCAAAGGTTTGGTAAACATAATGATTTGAATGGTTTGGCCATCGTTTGTGTCAGGCTTGGTTACTACTTTTCATCGCTTGGCCACTTACCATAAAACGATAAATAAACAATGAAAGATTGAAAAAACCCCGCCATTCCTCAATGACAATTGGTCAAACGATTCCGATTGGTGGATTTATAAAATTATTAGTATTAGAAAACTTTCCAGGCCAGAATTGACTGAATCGACCAAAAATGGTAAGTTTTTAACGAATTTTCGAAATAAATCGTTACGTAAAGTTGACCAAACGAAAACTACTATAGTGACATCGCCTCAATGACAATTGACCAAATGATTTTGACCATTGAATTTATAAAATTAGTATAATTGGTAAACTTCCCCAACCCCAATATTCAGAATCTGATGGAAATATGAGCTTTTAACGAATTTTCGTAATAAATCGTTACGGTGGGTTGACTAAATGATTCTGAAGTTTGAATTTAACAAATTGTTAGTATTGGTGAACTATCCAGGTTAGAACAGTCAGAATAGTATAGAATTAGTTAGAGTTTATAACGAATTTTCGCAACAAATTATTACGTAGCGATGACCAAAGGGAAACAACTAGTGATCAATGCTCAATGACAGATGAGCAAACGATTCCGATCATTGGATTTCTGTTAATATTAGGACTATCTAAAGTAAAATGCCATCATAGTTCGTTCCCGAATATTTTTCTTAAAAACGTTTTGGATTTAATTGTTGCCGAGTTATAAACAACCAAAAAATTTAACAAATTTTAACTTTATGTTTTCTACTTTCGATTTATAAAAGATATATTTTTATCTAAATGTATATTCCAATTGGATTTGAGGTTAATGTTGAAAAATGAAATTCCAGAATGAGCTACCAATCTGATTTTATTGAAATAATACAATTTTGATTTCATTTATTCGCAATAAAAAATTACCCATTGATGACGAAACGTCAAAATGTGTTGGCCTAACGATTTTCTAACGAAATGTAATCAAAACGGTATAATTTTCTTACAATGAGGTGATACCCGGGAGTTTTTTTTATTGTTTATTTACCGCTTAATCGTAAGTGGCCAAACGATGAAAATTAGTGACCAATCCTGATCAAACGATTCCAATAATCATTTTTTTCCAAAAAAATTGGATGGGATGCTAAACAGGCGGAGCTATAAATTACAAGAATGTTCGTAAATTTCCATTTGTTTTTAATTTAAATAGATGGGTTATCTTTTAGAATAATCCTGGGGCACTGATATGTAACTCATGGATAGGGCATTCATCAAAAACTGTGGTATAAAAAACAAAACTAAAAATCGTACCTAATGTGCGATAGAGACAGCAAAAATGTATCTTCCTTGTCTAGAATTTCGAATTTTCGGAAATCAAATTCAAATTTGTGTTCAGTTAAACTACAAAAAACAGTTGACATACACTTGATAAAATGGATACAATGCGAGATTTAGCTGAAAAAGTGAAATCAAAAAGTATTGCTAACTGTGTTGTAACCAATCATCAGTTTCGTATGGAAATTCACAATAATATACCATATTTATAAATACCACCATATTTATAAATTAGCTAAAACAGTAATAAAATTTCATTAAAATAAAATTTTCTCAAATAGCTAAACAAAACAATGAATCAAATACCACACATATACGGCAGCAGCTAAGCAGGTTAATTATTTTCCGACACGAATGAATTTAATTACATATGTATATTATAAATTATTTTATATTATATTTGTTTTATTTATTAAATACGAGTACACTACACAATCGTATTAAAATCATTATTGAAAAAAAAATCAACTTTGTTTTTTATTTACGTTTGACATTATTATTTAGAAAATTACCAGTTTTGAATATTTTTCGGTCTATCCTATGTTTATTAGGAAAAAGAAAACAATTTCAAATAATTTTCGGAATTGTCTTGGTTCCAGTGCGGATCTTATTTTATATTTTCGGTAATACGATTTTCGAGTGAGAGGTGTATATAATACAAGCGAGTGGAATATAAAAAAAAGTTGTACCATATTTTGTTGTTGTTTTCTATAGTAATTTAGTTTTGTGCCATATCCATGTATTCATATCAGTGTCCTGGGGTGAGATCATGAAATCCGACCGAAAAATCAATTGCTTCAAAATATTTCAATGAACAAACACAAAAAAAAAATTGAAAAATGGTCAAAGTTGGCCTAGAATATTTTATATAAAAATAGAAATAAACGAATGTTTAACGGAAAAATTGTATTCGACAACTATTTACTTATCGAGCAATTTTGCACTAATACGTTACTCCACACCAACTATGTAAAATTTTAATAGTTTCATTCGAGAATATGAAAATATGTTTGAGTCCGATTCAATTCAATACCGCCCCTGTTCACTAGTTTTATCCACCCAATTATAAATTTTGTCCACCTCCAGCCATCTTAGATGTTACTCAAAAATTAAATTGACAATTATTAGTGATTTGACAACATTCATATAATTTAACTTAAAACTTTACGTTGAAGTTTTAATTTTCTGAACACAGATTTATGGGAGTGAAGAAATCTAATTATTAAGTGGTCAACGGTGGAGTAGAAGGAAGGGAAAGGGAGGTAAATTGCAACCACGTGGCTTGGCCTGAAGCAAGGACGAACGTTAAACAAGTTTTGGTTATCTGTCGTGAAATTGAAATTTAACTCAGCATTTTCTCAAAATATACAAATTTGTAGGGGTGGTTGGCGGCTAGTAAAAACTACTAGTATACTAGTAAAAACAATAAAATATTTCAAATCAATACAAAATTTATACGATTGTGAAGCACGTTTGCAATATCAATTGTTCCTAATCAACAATGGGAACATGCTGAATTACTAAGTCAATTTTGAATACTGTCGTATTACTGAAAATATCCTATACTCGTAAAATAAATTTCAATATCTATGTGTAACTTTCTTCCGATAATTCTATTATAGATAGTAAAGCTTACCAAAAACAAGTAAGATAAATTGTTATGCGGGTCAACTATTTTACTGTACTCGTACTACTTTTAGTACGTACAGATATTATACCAGAAACCTAAATTTTTGCTTATTTCGCACAAAATATATCGGCTTTTGGAAAAACTAACCGAAAAATATTAGATTTTCGATTTTTATTGGGTATATAGGATTAAGGGATTATTGAATATATAGGGACGGTTTGATATGTAAGATTTATTATTGATTTTGTCAAATGGATTTTCAATTTCATATAACTTGAAACAAAGGAAGGAAATTCTCGCTACGCTTACAACAAAAGAATCGTTATTACATCACTAAGGCACAATTATTTCAATTAACTTTGTTTTCAACATTTTTCATTTAAAATTTGTTTTTATTTTTGCACAAAGCATACTTTTCTTGTAAACAACGTCGTATATTTTCAATTTGTTGCTAAGATAATTTTCTATTATTTTGTGTGATATCGAACGTAAGTAGAAAACTTTGTTTATAGCATTTTGTTTGTTTATTTTTTTCGAAATTAAAATTTAATTAAAACGTTATTTTGTATTTATATTATTGTTGGCTTTTTACAAAAACATTTCTAATTATATTAAATTTAGTACAAAAAAAATTATTTTGCTTCTCTCGATGCTGTTAAAATGTATATAAAGTAACAGAGAAATGTGTACAAGTGCAAAAGAGAAAGAGAATGGATTATGATGGTACCGAAAACAATTGAATTTATTTTATATCTTGATTTGCTTGTTTTCCCAAAAATATAAAATAAAATCTGAATAGCTTTTCGTTTTTCCGTTTCTCAAGTACGCAATCTTAAACTCAATTGTTTTATGAGAAAAATGCTGGATTAAGTGGAAATGATTTTTGATTTTATTTATTTAAGACACACACAAAGTAATGGAAGTGTTTTCTTTTCTATACTCACATCACATGTTAGCAAAGAAGGATACAAAATTTATTTTTGCAAAAAGGATAAAACGTTCGTGAAAAATAAGGATATTTGTACAGATCTTCTCTTTAAAATGTTTTTTGAAGAAAATATAGCATTTCGATTTATTGAACGACTACATTTTAGATATTTATCGTTATATAATGTCTCTTTGGTTGTACTGAACATATCACCATTTTTAAAAACTTACATTATTTTTAACATGTGTGGTTTTCAAAAAAATGTGGCGTTAATTGATTCTCTAAACAGCAACCATAGAAAACATAATATTACTTTATATGCATCCGGAGATTTCCTAGTATTTTTGGCTTCCTAAAGAATATAAAATTTCAGTACATTTTCAATTGTTTGATGACAATCGCAGCTCCTAAGCGGCCAGCTCACAACGTTCGGCTGATAATGCGATTTACGAAAGGCGCGAAACGTTGGTTGGATCGTTGGTTGTTTAGGCAGTGGTACCGTTCTGCTGAAACCAAATATCGGCCAAGTCTTCCTCTTCAATCGTAGCGAATAAAAGTCAGTTAACATGGCACGACAAAGGCCGCCATTAACTGTTAATGCGACTCCCTACTTATTTTCGAATAAAAATGTTGTTTGATGCCGTTGAACCATTTTTGACACCAAACAGTTACTCAGTTTGGAAGTATTGGCTTCTCAATTGTCACGTATAGATTTTTGTAGATATTCAAACTGTCTTTATATTTGTGAAAATAATAAATTAAATGCAAATTGTGGATAAATTTATCATAAATATATGCTACAGCATAAAAATGAAAGCTCCTTTAAAATTCTCACTTAGCATTATTTCAACTGTGAAACTTACTAAGGAAATGGGGTTTGAAATAAAACTAAATTTACCGTTATAGTTTCCATAACTAAATAAAACTACCCAATAACCTTAGAATGTCGACATTTCGAAAGTAATTAAAATCTACAAATAATTGCAACATAACGGTTATTTCAGATTTATTGCGGGAAGGATATACACACGCTGGTGTGTTCACGTTGGTTATAAGTATAACTGGCTAAATGGAATTGTAAAAGTTCCAATATTCAAAAATTTGTATTTTTTCTATTTATTTCCCATTTTTGGAGGACTACTAAAAAGTTCAATTTATTAAGACTTTTCTGTCACGGTAAATTTGCATTTGACATTCAAAAAACACACCCGGTCGTGTCATGCTGAAACAAAAGCAAATTAAGTATAAAAAACTAGATATATTCAGAGTAATTCAACCTATTTTTTAAAATATTTAGGGAAATTGTGATAAAATTGACGGAGGTTAATAGAACTCTGTTGGGTTTAGTGATTTTAACATAAATTTCTATTTATTTTGATGTTTGCTAGAAATATCTAAAAATGTTCCTTGAGATATTGACTAACTGATTACAGAAACGAATGCAACATGAAAAAACTGCTTACACCAGCCTTCCGTTATTCCCGGATATGAATTACAACATCAGAACTCTAACGCCAATATACAAAACAGCACAACTTTAGAAAGAAATGTAGCGGTTTTATATTGAAATACTAGATCTCAGTGTTGTCAGATGGAGATAACTAGCACCGAAATGATATCAAAATTTTGCAAGTATTTCAAATCATCAGCGCTGAAAAGTCACAAAAATTAATTAGAGAAAATTCAACATTGATTGAAAAAAATGACACAAGAAATGCATTCAATAAAACGCTCCAATTATTCTCCTACATGGTGGAACCGGCACTATCGATCAGACATGAGAATTAATAGTTAGTAAAAGTATATAAGATTGCTATCAACATACCTGGCTATCAAAAATTACACAATGAAACCATAGATTACAGATGGAACTTGGAAGAAAATTGAAGAGCACTGTTTATTTGAAACCACGTGATACCATTGACTTGGATTAGTGCTGGATTGTATATTTGTTATTCTTCTGGCTACGAAGGGAGAAAGTATTGACAAGTTATTATTGACATCCAAAGCCTAAGCCTGGATGACCTTTTTAACTAGTCTAGAAAGAAGCAAAGTGGGATCCTGTTCTAATCTTGGTAGTAATATAGTTTAGTTTAATGGGGCAACCTTTCTTTGCAAGCAATTATTGTTATTTCATTGTTTATCTTTCGTATACCACTGCAGCATATAATATGCTCGACTAGAGGCATCACAGAAGCTACGTAGTTCAATCTTAGCACAGCTGTGCTCCCATTCTGGTTTTCCACGGGAATTCGGAATTAGTGGCGTTTTTCAAGTAGTTGGGAATCTTTTATTCCCCAAAGTGTTTCCAGCGTTTGAGAATTTTTTATTGGGAAAAACAATTCTATTTTATAGCAGTTCTGACTTTAATTTTTCCCCATTGTTTTTTGGGGGAATTGTGATTTGTACATTTTGAAATTTTTCAACATCATTTTTTCTAATAAATATATATTTAAAAATAAATGAAACTTGTAATAAGATCGTAATGCGTGTTTTAGTTTATAAAAACCTACATATAAAAATTTTTTCCGAAAAATTATTCCCAGTTCAGCAGAATATACATTTAGGAACAGGAAATAAAGAGTTTGCAATTATAGAGTACTTTGTAATTACAGCCAAATATATTACCAATTCTCCGGAACCAGAATAGGGCCATATCCTACGATGAATTCTCATCTTCTTTGACTGTAGCAAGTCTAGTTTATAGATTACCCATCTGTTTCAAGACTTAAATGGAGTTTATCGTCCCATCCTGTCCCAGAAGCTCATTAAACTTGAAGTAAAAATTTTGCCCCTCAATTGTAATTCAGCCCTTGAAATATGGGAAAAATTCAAAAATTTGTACAATAACCGTGGATTGGCTGGTTTGCTACAATTATGTTGGCAGGATTGACAAATGAATTTAAACCTTTTATTTGGAGTTTTGCTTTTGAGGCAAATGAAACCATCAACGCAGATCACATTAAAATGAAATTACTTGACGCACACTATCAAAGTCAAACGAAAGCAATCCGTTTTTCAGTAAAAACTGATCGAAACACAAAAATCGTCACACTGGTAGTATAATTTGTTATGAATGTGGTGGTAAAAATCACAAGAGTTTTGAATGCAATAAGATCAAAGAAAAGCAGAAGTCATCGTCGAATGGTAAGATGAATAAAAATCAGAATAATGTTAAAGATCATTTCGTGTATCTTTATTCTCACAATGAAAATCATCCGAATGGTTTTAGACAGTGGTGCGTCGAGTCACATGACGCTTGATGCAAATTTATTGAAAAATCAAAAATCAACTGAAGCTGTTGAAATAGTGGCAGCAAATGATATGAAGATGTCAGTGATATGTGTCAGTGAAACTGTTCTATTAATGCAAAATGAAATAATACCAGTAGAAGAAGTCCTACATGTCCCTGATCTGTCTGTTAATCTTTTATCGGTCAGTAAAATTGTCGAAACGGGAAATAAAATTGTGTTTCATAGGGATGGTGGTAAAATTTATGAAAAAAAAAATGGTGATTTGTTTGCACAATATTAGCCACAAGATGGTGTATACAAGATTTCAACCCTTCAATGTAAATTACAAGACACTTTGTGACATGCGTAATATAGTGGATGGAATAATGTTCGAAAATGATGAAATCATGAAATGTGAAGTTTGTGCAATGGGCAAGCAATCGCGCCTCCCTTACAAGCTTAGTGGTAAGCGTTCAGATGTCTGTGGTCCGATGGAGACAAATTCAATTGGTGGCGCAAAATACTTTTTATCATTCATCGATGATTGTTCAAGGAAACTATTTATCTATTTTTTTGTCGTCCAAAGTCGTCGTTTACAGCATCAATTTACTAATGTGTACACTCCTCAACAAAATGGTCTCGCAGAGAGAATGAACCGAACAATTGTGGAACGTTCAAGGTGTAACACATTATTTTTGATACTAATTTTAATGAATAAAACTCCCAAAGAGGTATGGACGGGCATCAAAGTAAATGTATCTCAAATGAAATTTTTTGGATCCGATGTCATGGTACATGTTCAAAAGAAAAAAGGAAGAAGTTCGACTCGAAGTCGCGAAAAATTCGTGGGGTATGACAGCAATACAAAACGCTTCGTTGGATTGATCCAAAAACGAAACAATTTTACATGAGATTTTTTATGAGAAAAATTGTGATTCTATGGTGAAGCCAACTGATGACACTGTGAGTCCAGCGATTAGATTCCACTTTAGTGAGCGATTATGAAAAGACAAACGATTCGTCGTTTGAAACTGATGTTACTTTGATTGATACTTGTGAAACTGATAATGTTGATGATCGCGAATATCGACATGATGGAAATGTTGCCACACAAGGAATCGTATTGAGAAGATCTACGCGTGAACCATTGCCTCGAGTATTTAATGTTTATGTAAGTTATTTTTCATTAAATAATATTAACGATTTTGATCTTCAGACAGTGCAAGCAACTGCAGTACGTGATGATTCTTCAAAATAGGAGTGTGCCATGCAAGAAGAAATTGCATCGTTGGTAGAAAACAAGACTTGGAATCTCATCAAATTACTACTCGCACTATTCTGGCTTTACCTGGGAATAGGGAATTGGGAAAAATATTTTCATAGCATTTTTGTCAAAATTATATTTTTCTGGCCTACTGAGGGTACAAGTTTGTTGTTAATATTTTTGAAACAAAGTTAAATGGGAAAATATTTTTCCGAATAAAAATTTTGTGGAACAAAAGTTTCCCAATTAACTTTGTTTTGAAAATTTTTGCATTAACCTTATTCCTTCAGTAGGCCAGAAAAATATAATTTTGCCAAAAATGCTATGAAAATATTTTTTCCAATTCCCTATTCCCAGGGAAAGACAGAATTGGGCCACTGGAAGAAACGCTATTAAAACAAAATGAGTATTCAAAGGCAAATTTGACATTGATGGCGACGTAACTCATCACAAAGTCCGCTTAGTCGTGAAAGTTTGCTCACAGAAATATGGTGTAGAATACAATGAAACTTTCTCGCGTGTGGTTCGTTATGCTTTGATAATATTTTTGATGGCTTTGGCAGTTGGAAATGGTTTGAAAATACATCAAATGGACGCTGTCACCGCTTTCTTATAAAGTGACATTGATTCAGAAGTGTATATTGTGCAACCGGAATGCTTTAATGACGGAACAAATAGAGCATGTAAACTGAATCGAGCGATGTATGAACTCAAACATGCTGGACACCAGTGGAATATTAAACTCGAAACTGCATTAAAGGATCCTACTATTATTTTAAACGAGAATTGGATTTGATAGTAGCTTGTTATGTAGATGACTTGATGATATAGCTGATACGTAAATTAATACGCAATTCAAAATGAAAGATTTAGGTACTGCCACGAAATGCGTGGGTATTCGTATACATCAAAATGAAAACAGCATTGAGCTGGATCAATCCGCGTAGCAGATTGGCACACCTAGTGACTTGAATCAAAAACCTTCAATAAGTATGACGTCAGATGGCAAAGAAGAAAATTTACACAACGTACCGTATAAACAAGCTGTGGGTTGCACAACAACACCTTACACAATGTACGAGACCAGACATAAATTTGGTAGTAAATGATGTAAGTCGTTTCAATTCAAAGTTCGGTAGGGCGAATCGGTTTGTATGGCCTTCCACGTGAAAAATGACGCAGACTGGACATCGGGCGTGGACAAACGTCGATTTTGTACAGGTTACCTGTTTAAATTAGCAAATGCAGGTATTACATGGTCCACTAAATAAACACCAACCATTACATTATCCAGCACTGAGGCCGAATATATGGCAATGTCCTCAGCAACCCCAGAGCCCATCTGGCTGAAGCAATTGGCTGATGAACTCGATCCCAAATTGCGCAAATCTGTTAATATTTTCTGTGACAATCAAAGTGCAATATGTTTAGCTGAGATGGATGCTTATCGACCAAGAAGCAAGCACATAGATATTCGACATCATCACATTCAAGAAAAGCTTAATGACAAAATCATCATAATACAATACATTCCAACAGACGAAATGGTTGCGGACAGTTTGACAAAAGCAGTTACTAAGGGCAAAAATAATTTTTGTGTCAAAGCTACGGGATTATGTTGAAAAATTATAAATAATTCAAAATTTACTTTTAATTGTTTTTATAAGTACATCTTACGGTATTTTCAATATAATGCCATAAAGGCAGAAATCAAAGATGTAAATAAAGACAACGCAGTTTCTTGTAAGAGCACGATAAAGTCATTACGTCCATTTTTGGAGAATTTTAATGTCTTAAAATTCATAATAAAAAAAATATTACAAAATGTATTTACACAGCGGGCCCCTCTGCTGATAAGTCTGATACGTAGACTGGACTATCAAATGTAAAAACCTATAATCACCAACCACAAACCGAGAGCCAATATATCATACCCTATTAAAGTCAGCCGATTCCAGCCGAAAAATGTCGTTAATGCAGATTCAAACTAATCAAACGACAATGACAGCCGATTTTTATCGGTAACATCCTAGCCGAAACATGCCAATAATGCAGATACAAATTTTATGCCGGATTCTAGCTGTATGTAAACTGAACTTCGATGTTTAGGGAGGTAAGACATGAAATACATCGATATGGTTACATGTTTAGAGAATATTTTAAATGAAGTGCCATCTTATAGTTATTATTTAAAAACGTCAGGTCGATTTTCATGTTGAGGGTACGAGAAAACTAGATTGAATTTATTGCACACACAAAATTTGGAAATTTTCAAAAAATTGACCGATTATAGCTCCCCACATGAAAATTGGCTTGAAATTTTATTCAGGTGTGAGCATCATTAAGACCTTTTATTTCACTCTATTTCCAGCCATGACACTTCAAACAGTCAATTTTTAGAAACTTTCAAATTTTGTGTGGGCGATACATTCAATCGAGTGTTCCCGGACTTCAACATGGAAATTGACCTGAAATTTTTTCCAGGTGTGAGCATCATTAAGACCTTTCCAGTCATGACACTTTAATCGGTGAAGTTTTAGAAATTTTCAAGTTTTGTGTGTGCGATCTATTTTGAAATTTTTGAAGTTTTGCTTGATATATGCCATCGAGTTTCTCAGTATTAAAATAGTTTTTAAGCATTTTTGTTAAAAAAAATGCTATATGGTTTCGGTTTGCCGCCTGTCCGTCTGTCCGTCTGTGTGCACGATAACTTGAGAAAGGATCAAGATATCAACTTAATTTCTTCACTAAAAGCTCAAGCAATTCATGGGAATGATCCCTATTGATTTGGACATTTTTGTGTTTAGGGTGTTCGGAGATATGTAGGGTTTTGTTAACCCACTCCTTAAAATTGATAAAAATTCTATTCTATTTTGGTTTCATAGAGCATGTGAATGTGGAATAAAAATATAACTCGTGTGGATGTAGGTTTATGTGGGTGGTGTGGTTATGGTGGTGGTAGAAGTGGTAGTATGGGTGGGATGAGGTGTTTTGGGTTTGGTGCTGGAATTTGTGATTTGGTGAATGAGGGTTTGTGTGGGTGGTGTGTGTGGGAGTGGGTATGGAGGTGTTAAAGGGTGATGATATGGGTGGTGTGGTATAAAGCATTGCGGGTGAGATGGGTTTTGGGGTTTGAATTAGATAGTGGGTGGGGTGGTAATAATGTTTAGGTGTGGTAGTTTGTGTTTATTTTTGTGGAAAAGCTTATATTTATATATTTTATAGACAACAAAAATGCATATAGAGTTCGGTTCCGAACCTTTTCCGTCTTTTTTATTATAGTTTTAATGCATTTAATAAAAAAGTTTAATTTTGATAATATACGCGTTAATAAATCGAAATAAACATTTTTTATTTATGTAAAAAGAAATCACTGTTTTACATACTGTTAAAGTTAGCCGAAAGTTTCCAGCCGAAAGGTAATTCAGATAGTGTCTTTGCTATCCCAGCAGAAAGATGGTAATGCAGCTATTGTTTTTGATATCTCAGCCGAAAAAATATTTTATAGTCGAAAGATATATTAATAAATCTCTTTTCCGGCCAGATAATTTTTTTTTTCTTAAATTTAAATCCACCGAACACAAATATGTATGTATATATGTTGCTTAAATTTAAACCATAGTTTGTAATGGTTTTTTTCATGATTCTCTTTCGTAACGTACACAATTATGATCTCAGGCCGTAAAATGGATATATAAATAGTTCTACTACCACCTCCAAATAATCAGAATACAGCAAAAATGTGTCAATTGCTAAATAATTTTACCAAATGCTCCAAACCCTTATGTAGATTAGAATAAATTTCGAAAATTTTGAAACTAATTTAATAAAATGTTCTGTCTCTTTTGAGTAACCAACTTTCCCATCGATCCCACTATGTTTATTAGAAATATCAAAGGCCTAGGCAAGCCCACGCGAGATTTCGAACAAGTCTGAAGGGGATAGGGGCTGTAATTTGGTATAATGTACCAGATAATCCGAAATTTTCGATACTAATTTAATAAAATGTTCTGTAACTTTTGAGTTCTCCTTCAGACTTCGCGTGGGTTTACCTAGTCCTATGACCTTTCTAATAAACATAGTGGGATCGATGGGAAAGTGGGTTACTCAAAACTTACAGAACATTTTATTAATTTTGTAGATAGCAAAGTCACTATCTGCATTACCTTCTTTCGACTGGAAACTTTCGGCTAACTTTAATAGGGTCTGTTTAACACCAAAATTATTTATCTGCTATATCGAATTTTCGGCGGGCTATTTATACGGATCTGCCTTACCGACTTTTACAGAAGAACAATATAAGATATATTTGAATCTGCATTATCGGCATTGTTCGGATGGTAAGCTTTACTTATTACAATCGAATCTGCATTATCGGCATTTTCGGCTGGTACCATTTAGTTATTACAGCCAGATCTACATTATCGACATTTGCGGCTGAAGCGAGTCGGCTAACTTTAACAATATCTATATCATGGCTAATCTACCTTGAGAGAAGGTACAAGAGATTCATTGAGATCATTTGTCTAAGTATACGAAGGCTGTTGATCTAGACTTCGTAAGAATGTTACACTTGCTTGGGATAGGTGTGTCCAGATACAACAGGTGTCAGTATGACCGTCGAAAGGAAGTTGATTGCCTCTTCTACGATAATTCATAGTGCCAGCTATAGTTCAGTGATGCTTAGTTATCTAGAATAGATAGCAACCCCCGTTAAGCAGTGTTGCGTATTCATTCACAATGGCCACTCACTATCATCAGAGACGGCTCATAATCACAACAACACTATCGCAACTACACACTATTTTGTAGATTAATTGTATTTACAACGATGCCACGTCTATCTTGTTCACACGTCACAAACTAAACAAATTTAGCACTAATTAAATTTAATGAACTAAAAAATACTTAGTTTAGAGCTAAGTTCGTTATTACTTGTCATTTTGTTACATTGTTCTGTATAAAATCGGCTTATCATTTTTTTTTCCAAGAATCACAAAAGTATTTTTCACAATAATTAAACACCCCAAAATTCGAAATCCTGTCAAACCAGAAAAATCCTCCTCCAAATTTAAACTTTTGTTTTTATTTTAATTTTTTGCAACGTCGAGCATTTACTCCTTATTTATATGGATTCCTTATTATTTTTTATTAATATATATTTTGTGCCCTGTGCTTTACGGTTTTTCCTAAATCAAATTCGTAAGGAAAATGGTTTTTACAATTTTTTGGCCCATTTTCATTTCTAAACATTTTATATAACGACATGTTTTTTTTTTATTTCATTTAATTTTAAAGTTTTATGAGGGTGGCCAAGAAAATACACAAATGATGGAAATCACTTAGAGACAATCAACAGAAAAACAAATTTTTAACAACGTCGATGTACTACGTAAGAAGACACACACACACACATTTACAAAAGTCTTCAAGTTTTTAGAGAATACCGAGAATTGGATGTTGAAAAATTCAATTTTCTTGACTTAAATGTTGTTGGTTTATTGTTGTTCGTTTTGATATAACTTTATGGGAATTAAATATGTTAAATAACAGATGGTTGGACATTTTACTTTTAAAGGAACACAGCATTTCATGTTTTTTCTTTCCAATGTTCGTTCTTTGTCTCTACGACAACAAATTTGTGATTCTCATTTTTTGACTTAAATGATTTTTTTTCAGGAATACATTTTGGGAGATTTAATATTTTATAGACTTGAAGAATGCATAAATCATTAATTAATAATTAATTGTTGAATACGTTATTGAAAATGGAACTAAACCTTGAAAAAATCCCTTAAATTGTTATTTTGTGTTTCGGCCTAAAAGGAAAACAAAAGCTAAAATAATTTCGTTATTTCCATTTTTCGAAATAAGGAAAATGGAAAAACCCAACAAAAATATAAAATAAACAAATTAATTTACATTATTATTGTCCTTTATTGTTGTTTTTGAGTCCTTTGTCATATTATTATATATAAATGAGATGTCGTCGGCAAAGAAGAATTAAATTAAAATGAAAATTGAATTTGGTATTGTGTTGGGCAAGAGCGTGTCCGTCTGTGAAACTCGCTTCGATACGATGCTTCAAAATAAAAATAAAAGAAGTTAAAACAATAAAATTGTTGGTACCGAGATAAGGGATGCTGTGGGGATACATGACCTAAATAAAAATAAAAGACTTAAATTAAATGTTTCGGATAAAATATACGAAACGAAACAAAAAGGTGATTTTAAGAGATTAAATAATTTTCTTCAGTGTACCTGAATGTTAAATGAGCAATGAAATTAACAAATTGTGTACGCTATGACTTCGACCTTTCTGTCGTTCACCAAACATATATGCAGAGTTGTCGATATACAATCGAATTATGAAATCAAATTTATATCATTCGTCGTATCATGTATGACTTGTATATTCTGGATAGAGCTATTAATATTCTAACATTGAACAATATATTTCTGTTGCTTTGCTGCCATCGTAAATTATACATGTTTTTTCCGTTTAAGATGTACGATAAAAAAACAGCAACGACAATAAATAAAATATAAAAAAAAACGCAAAGCATAAATTATCGAACTCGAAATTATATTATATGGAAAATGGTAACAAACGAGTGTGGAAATCGATTGAAACAAAATGCGTATTTTAAATGCGACATCCAGGCCCCACGAACCGCTAAATTTCATGTTCCGATAAATGCTTATAAAAGTAGTTGTGCTGCACATAGTTGAGGCAATAGTTCTTTGTAATGGAGCCTAGCAGTTTATGCTGCTAAACACGAAAACAGGGGCCCTATCATGATTTCCGCGGCGAGACTTAAAAATTTCCGATATGTACTTTTCGATCCGCTTCAATTTTTCTATCATGAATTCCTCTATCGAAAAAATTATAAACGCACTCATTTAACGTCATAAACGTACCCATTTAACGTGATAAACGCAATCATTTAATGTCAGCTGATGACATTTGTCAGTATGACATTAGTTTGCACATTAATTTTGTTTTTGGTTTGAGTGATATAATTCTGATTTGTGTTAAATTAATTTTTTTTTGCGTTTTTTTATTGGGATACGAATAAAGTGTATCATTTTTTAATTGATTCATTTGTTGCAAGTTCAGAAAACGAAATAAATGTGCAATTAAGAATGGAACGGCGGATTTTAAGGGGCAAATCCGATCCTCTCAGTTTGCCTTCACCTCAGTAAGTATGTAACAAAATGTATTGCTAAATAGTAAAATTACCCATTATTTTATTAAAATTATAGATTTACAAAGTTGTTTCGGCTATCCAAAGAAGCATTTTGTTTTGTTTTGGACAACATTTCTACTAAATTTACGAGAAGGAATGTGCGTAGTATTCCACCTATCATCAAATTGGCAGCGACACTTCGGTTTTTGGCAGAGGGTAGTTACCAGCAGGGTGTTGGTTCCGATCTTCATATTTGTATGGCGCAGTCTACAGTTTCAACTGTCCTTAACGAAACGTTAAATATTCTAGAAGAAGAACTTTGTAGTAGGTGTATAAGTTTTAAACAGTCTGAAGACGAGAAACGTCAAGAGAAGATGTATTGCTACAAAAAATTTGGAATACCGGGCGTTATTGGCTACATCGACGGTACACATATTGCAATTATCAGCCCAGCAAAGGATGAGGATCATTTTTTCAATCGAAAAGGGTTTCATAGCATTAACGCCATTGATAGTAAGTTGTATTAAAAAGTTTAAATGTAACTAGCTAGATATATTAAATAAATTTTGTTTTTAATAGATATGTGATCATAACCTCAAGATATTAGCAGTGAATGCGAGGTATGGTGGTTCATGTCATGATTCCTTCATATGGTCGATGAGCCAAGAAAGGAAATACTTGGACACTTTAAAATCAAGCCGTGGAGAACAGTGTTGGCTTTTAGGTAAACATTTTTATATTTTTAAATGTGTATTAACTTTAACATTTTTAAATTGAATTAATTTTAGGCGATTCCGGATATCCCTTGGAGCCTTGGCTCATAACCCCTTATCGAAACGCAGCCGACGACTCATTGGAATTACGTTTCAATATGAAACATTCAAAAGCAAGAGCAGTGATTGAAAGGGTGAATGGAGTTTTAAAGGGTAGGTTCAGATGCCTATTAAAAGCTAGGGAGCTTCATTATAAACCACAAAAGGCTGTAAAAATAATAAATGTTTGTGCTATGCTGCATAATGTATGCATAAAATATAATGTAGATTTTGATGAAAATCTCATAACAGATGAATTTAATTTTAATGGTAATTTAATTTATAATGCACCACACTCTGATTATATTAACAGAGAAGCAAACATTATAAGAGATACAATAAAAATGCAATTATAATTTTAAATAAAACTATTTTATTTATTTTTAAGTTTGCACACTTAATGTATGTATTTCAGTACACAGTATTTATATATCTAAAGGAAATGGCCGCTATTGTTGAGCACTAAATTATAATCTAATTATCACATAATTTCATTTTCATTATCACAAAATTCAATTTTAGTTCAATTTACATAAAAAATAAATATAAAAAATAGTAAAAAAAATGATTAATTAAGCTCTTTCAACCTTTGCAATTCCAAACGTTTTATTTCAATTTTAATTTTATGTAGCTCCTCTACCCGTTCCTCGTCTCGTTGTTTAAATTTTGAGTTTTCATTTATCTCTTTTTCTTTTAATTTCCTAATTAACTTCAATTCATTTCTTACATCTTTTATTAACCTAATTTTTTCTGTGTTGAAATTTTTAAAACTTTTATTAAAATCACTTTGGTTTTCAATTTGTTTTTTAACAGGTGATTTGGTGTGTTTTCTTTTTTATGTTGCCGATTGTGCTGTGACCACAGCATATGAGTATTATCACTCTCGTTTATAGGAGTTACACTTTCCACCCCAGGCGCAGAATCCAGTGGTTCTAATAACTCATCAATATATTCATCGGTTATCGTAGTACCTTCTAAATTAGGGATTATTGTAACTGAGGTATTTTCAATTTCTGAAGGAGATATTTGTGGGACATCCTTTTCAATTCCAAAACCGTGGGAATAATTTAGACCCTGAGCTCTAGTACGAAGTTTACAAATTCCTATAATGCGTTCTTCCAGTGCCGTAATAATTTTTTCTTTAAATTTTCCACCACCGGTTTGGTTTTTTCCTTTTAGGTTATATGTTAATTTGGAAGTTGTATAGTATTTGATGTCTTTCCAAACTTTTTTCCACCCATCTGAATTTCTCACTGGGGGGCCTTCAGCATTTACTTGAGTGGTCAACTCATTCCACAAAAAATTCGATTTTTCTTTGTATTGCGTACCTACTAATTTGTTAGTTGCCAAATCCCTATGATTCTCCATATAATCCACAATAATTTCAAATTGTTTTGGGTTTGTTTTGGAAACTTTCGCTGTCCTAAAAAAAAAAAATGAAAAATAATTTATTGATATAAATACAAATATTTACTAAACATTTAAACACAAATAAACATAAACATTTTTTATTTTATTTTTACTTACATTATTAATTTTATATTTTAGTTTAAAACGCAATACGTAAACGACACGCAAACGTCAACACCAAAAGCAAATATCAATCGAAAAATTTTCCGCTGTCTTTTTGATGGCGTTAGTTTTCTCGATATCGAATAGATGGCGAGAAGTTATTGTGTTTGGTGATTCGAAATTCACGATATCGTGTAAAAATTGTTTCGCGGCGGAAATCATGATAGGGCCCCAGTTCAATCGTAACAAAAGACAACATTTCGACGGAATTCAATTTCAAGCAGTTTCATTTAATTGTCAATTGGTTAACCTCCAAGGTCAAATAAATCGGAAGTATTTTAGATAAATTTTTAATTAATAATGATTCAATTTATCCACAATTTTAAATTATTTTTTCGATATGTATTTAGCTCAAAAAGGAACAAAAACTAAGGCGGCGAGCGAAATCGCCTGTCATATCACAAAAAAACAGAAAACATGCAATACAAACACAACCATCGACGCAGGCGACGACGATTTTTTCTTTGAAATATATTTAGAGTGTATTTCTATTTTTGTCACCGACGAAACAATGTTGCCAACTGTTTTATATATATTATAAGTTGGTATCATTTCACCGTCATATTATTAACCATTTTTTTTTTCAATTTAGTAGGCTAACGCTACAACGTCATGTGTCAAAGCACAGAAGGTTATGCCGTTTTTGGTTGTTTTATCACCATACTGTCAGCGTATGGTGATAAAACAACCAAAAACGGCATAACCTTCTGTGCTTGTTCTGTTAGCTACAGCGATATTGCAGCGATTTTATTTATTCGTCGACGCTCGTCGTTGTCGCTCTTATTCTGTTTCGAGCTTTTAGAGCCAAGTTCAACGGTTTGTCAACGCTGAGCCTACTAACTAGGTTTAATGATAGTCGTCGCAAATTATGAAAGTTCTTAGAGACTTCAATCCTTTGGAATATTTATTTTGTAAAAAGTGAATATTAAAAAATTTATTTAAACATATTCTATCTCGCCATTTGCAAATATCCCCCATAGATTATGTTTCAACAATACTGCAATATATATTATCAATTAAGTTTGTCGACTGTATTTTCATTATATTTATTTATTAATAATAAGATCGATGTGAACAATAAATTAAGATTATAATTTTATATTTTTTAAGCATTTAATTTTATATTCTAGCAAGACAAGATATGTCTGAATACTTTTCGAAACTGAAGTAAAAAAACAATTTATAAAAAATAAAAATAACAAAAAAGTGTTTCCACATTTAAACAATAAAAAAACACGCCAACTTAGTGTGAACATGTTGTACTTTGCTATTTTCTAAAAACCAATTCGAAAAATACTGATTTTTGCTATCGATCTTTTTAATTCTGATGTTGCCGTCTTAACAGTAACCACGCGAATGTGATTTCCTCAGTGAACTTCGATTACTCTTCCCATATTCATTGGAGGTGTATTATCCTCGTAAAGTAAAACAAGTGATCCAAGTGTTTAATTTCATTTGTTGGAGCTAGCCATTTGCTACGATTTTGAAGTTTAGATAAATATTCTCTGGACCAGTGCAACCAAAATTGTTTCAATAAATATTGCATTCTCTGATAACGAGACAATTTGTTAAAATTTAAATGTTGGATCAGGTATGGCATTGATAGGTTTACCTATTAGAAAATGACCCGGAGGTAATGGCGTAAGATCTGAAGGACCATTGGACATTGGAGTAAGCGGACGCGAATTGAGACAACCTTCGACTTGTACAACAAGTGTATGAAATTCTTCCATAGTGTAAGTTGATGGACCGACCCATTACTCGTTTGAGATGAAATTTAGCACGCCAAAATGCGGTGATCGAGGTGGTATGGTTTTCCATTCTATTCCTTCGTTCGAACAATAACTATGTATTTCAATTTGATGTATTTCTGACATAAATAAGTCATACAACTCTCGCAGTTCTGACCGAGCACCTATAAAATTGGTTGCATTATCAGAGTATATTTAATAACATTTTCCCTGACGCGAGGTGAATCGACGTAATACAGCCATGAACGATGATGTGGATTAGTCACCCACGAATTCCAAATATACCACTTAGCACGAAAACATCACACACATTTTTGAAAAATATTATGGCAAATATGTCTGCCCCCGATGATGAAATATTGAAGTCGTACATTATAAAATGGTTTTCATATTCGCCAGTTACTAGAAATTTATTAAAATTATGCGTTCCATGGGATTAAAATTTGATGTTTGCTATATACGATATGTCAGCATTGTTTGTGACCACCAATCCGAATAATTTGGTAATTTACTATTTAACGCCACGGCTCTAGTCTTGCGAAGATTTTGTAACTCGTTGGAAGTAGGACTACAGCTAAATCAATTTCTGAGGATTGCAATGATTCATACTTTCGATTTTCTTTCGTCAACTTGCAATTGGTAATAAATCGCATGCATGTCGCAACTACGCGAATTAATTTTGTGTAACTTTAAATAAATCCCAATCAGTTTTACTGGCCAATTTTCTTTGGAATGATATAAAAACTCCGGACCATTCCACCAAAAGGAGCTTTTTTTAATTCGCCTGGTAAAAGACCCCGTGATACTAGATCGCCTGGATTCTTTGCTGATGGTACGTAACGCCAAGGATTAGTTGAAGTGAGTCCTTGAATTTGCAATACTCGGTTTGCAACAAACGTAGTAAAGTTTGACGGTTGTGATTTTATTCGAATGAGAGTGATTTCCGAATCGGACCACATATGAACCGCACTAAAATTAATATTGATTATTTCAACGATTTTGTGATTCAGTTGCGCAAACAATAATGTTGCACACAATTCTAACCGTTGAATGGTCTGATTCCACATCCATAACCCTTTTCCGCTGCGTCCCCAAATTCATGAAGTTCTATTCTTTTGGGTAATGGTGGCATTACACACCTATGGGAACATTTATTGTTTCGAGTTGAATAACTTGCATTTTAAAATTATTCCAAACCTCCGGCATATTTGAGGGAAGCTTATCATCCAATAACAGATTTGTAGTTGCTTACAAAGACTGCATAAACCGCTTTGCAACGAACACTATTGGAGCACATCCAATGGCTCATACAATTGCGCTATTTCGAGAGTACCTCAAGTTTGGCACATTCGATATCGTTTTTATATTTCACGAAAGACATGTGGAATATATCACTGTTTGTTTCCCACTGCAAACCTAGAGCACCGAAACGAGAAAGTCAATCTGTTCATTACTAGATCTTAATGCATCGTTATTTGAAGCGAATTTTCTTAATTCAAATTCTCCTCGTTCGGGTAAACTAATTAGTTCCCATAACACATCATCTATTGTAAATAAAAATCTCGAAGTAATATGGGCGATGCTTTAGGAAAGATAAGAGTGCGCATGGTCAAAAATGGAGCTCTCGCCGTCCCGTAAGTAACTGTACGTATAGTTAGAAACATTTTATTTCGGTTTCTGACGGTTTGCGCCACCATCTCCGAAGTAAATCTTGTTGATCGTGATGCATGCGAATTTGACGATACATTTTCGTTATATCGCCAGTGAATGCAACCGGATGCTTACGGAACCTGATAACTAGTAGTAATACTATACTAATACAGTTTAGTAGTAATACTAGTTTCCTTTAGCCCCGAATGGTGTAGTATACGATTTATTATGCGGATTTCTCACATGATCTATATTTTAAACATCTTGCATGTGACCAAGTTTCAGGTATTCTGTCACAAAATCAGAATATTCTTTGCAGTTCCAGCTGAGAATTTTGCAGGAAATTCAACTGCCCCGGCTGGATGAATCACCGATCTAAAGACAAATTATCTTCACATTTGGCGAATCATCAGCATACAAATGAACACGGACATCGCACCATTCACCAGAACTTTGGTGGTGTCAATGTTATACAGCGTTTACATCGACAAACAGCGTCAAAGTTTTGAGCAATCATCTAGTCTTGTTGATGTCTTCTGGGATGAGGTTCTCGGTATTGCTGATGTCTTGTTAACGTCAGAGATACGCGGTCTACTACTAAAAGATTCAAAGATTGTCTGCTTTGCTGGCCAACTCGCAAGCCATTTAGAAGGTCGATGAAAATCGTGCATTCTTGTTGTTTTGAACGAGTTCACAGAAAGACCAAGTTCTCCACAAATGAGTTGATAGTGCTGAGCTCCAGTTGGTTGGAAACAGCGCTGCCTCGAACTGGCAGGAGTTGCATTAAGTCGCTTATAAAAGCAAACTGTTTTGCCTCAAAACCACGCTGTCTTTCAGCTGTAACTTAGGGAGTTTAAACGTTCAAGCATCTCTTATGAAACCATGGAAATCTCGAGTACGATAAGAAACGCCGCTATTGGCATATTCAGCAGCAGCTTTCCATCACGATTAACCACAATTTGAACATTCAGTTTAGAGGGCGGCTGAAAATCGGTGTAGCTGCCATACAAGTAAGCGAACCATTCTCCATACCAAATCATTTTCTTCATTGTAACAACGCCAAATCTGCTTCTTGGTCGAGTGTTGAGTGAACGTCCTGCCAGTTCCAGGATTGCCAGTGATAAAAATTCTCAAATGCTCCAATGATCCGACAAGCTGCTTCTCGATGCTTCTCAACGAGTTTATACGTATCATATGATCCCACAGTTATCGTATCTTTGTTGACATATAGGTCTTCCTAGTCAAAATCACTGCAGCTGCATGTAATGAAATAGTGACACACTTCCAAGCATCTGATCTGCGTAATTGGCATGAACATAGCATAAGTCCAATAGAAGAGGTAATCGTGACTGGTCGAGCTGCCTTGTATCTTTTGGTCGACGAACTCTTCATGCTGGCAATCAAAACTCCCACTAAGCATCTTGTTCGTAGCTAATCAAATTTCCGGTGCCGAACATTATAAAATCGTCACGAACGGCGTTGAAGTTTTCACATGATAGCAACTTGGCTATCTCGATATCGCTTCGATCTGACAACAAACGAACCGTCGTGAATTAAAACTGAGTTCATCATTTCCCGGTTAAGTCTTTCGCATACATTCTTGTAAAGCAAGTCAAGCAATTTACCTTGTTACGCAATAAGCATTATTCGACGTCTTATGACTTATGATCTAACATCAACATCTAAGCTACATATATCTCGAATGTATATGAATAACTTAAATCGCCCATTCCATTCCATTACAACCGAATCAACATTAGTACAATATCGATACACTGCGATTATATTTACGAACCTGTTTCATTCCGCACAAGCAGAATAATATCTGCATAAAAAATTAATATCTTCGAATTGGGATCGAGATACGGATCCAAAAACAACAGCAACAAAATAATTTCATTTTCCATTAGGAATCATCATATAATCTTTAGTTTTTCATTCGGTTGGAAAATGGATAAAAAACCATATCATAAAAGAAAAACCAAACTTAATTCAGTATATTGCTACTCTCGGTATATATATGTGCGGTTTAATCGAATATTGATGCAAATTTAATCGATTTTCGATATAAATAAAAAATAAATTCTAAACAGAAAAACTATACACAAGTTCTCGTGCTGTATGTAACTGTAAAATTATACAAGAAAAGTTTCCAAATGGGAATGGGGAATCGTATATATGGTAAAGAAATGAATTACCGTTTTGATCGTGGGATTCGAATAAAAAATTTAAACTGATAACACCTTTAAGCTATCCGATTTATTTTGTTGTGGGTAGAGATTTAATTTTGATTTTAAATATTTTCATTTCACAGTATTTTAGTTATCTGCATATAACTTCAGTGTACCTTTTTCTCCGGTAATAGAAGCGTTGGACGACCAATCAAAAAGTGTGATGAGGTAAGCACTTCAAGACAGGACAACAATGTTTTGAATTCCTCCAAAGCCAAGAAACGATTTCCCACCACTCTGCATAAATGTTGCTTAACAGTTTTGACGGTCGTTTTCCTTAGACCTCCCACGCTAGAAGAGCCTGGTGGATTAAAATGCCAATTTATTTTTCACCTTAAAGAGAAAAACAGATCAACAAAATTGATGTCATTTCACTTCGCAAAGTTTAGCTACAAATTCCAGACAATGTATGACTTCTCTTTCACACAATTTATACCTTGAATGGTCCCGCATAATCGATGCGAACGGAATGAAATGTAGAGTTTTACCGGATTGTTCTTCTAATGGTTTCTCTTACTCGGATGATACAATACTGAAGATCTTTAGCATGAGACCTAAACCCGCATGAAATACCAATTCATGGAAATTCAATAATACTCCTTTGCAGTCATGAGTTATTTGGGAGCAATGTCGGATGCCTTGTAAAATTTAACAGACTGGATTTATCTATTCTGTCACCAACTCTCATGACACCACCTTCATCGAGAAACGGATTGAGTGACAACATCCTGTTTTCCTAGGGGTCTCCTAATTTTGGTCCAGACCTTTTATTTCTTCTGTGAAGTGTTGAACTTGCATGGATCGAATGAGGAAGATTGCTGCTTCTGCCATATCCTTCAAATTTATGAGGAAGGTTGCAAACTGTATCACTAAGGCTAGACTCGTTTCATTTTACAAAAGGTAGAATAGTAGTTTAAAATGCCATCAAGCTTCAGGTTTTGCTTTCTCTCCTTCGTTAGGTTGGCCAACGCTCTATCTCCTGCCGCAGTCAAACTGGATTTCCCAAAATTGCTTAAGCTGTTCATCAACATATACAAGTATGCATCAAGCAGCCAGCACCTAACCAAACATAGTGTCTTCGATTAGGCCATTCTTGGTTTTAGTTCTATCACCGGAGGAAACGTTGTAACAAATTTCGACACCCAAAAATATGTCAATTATAACTCGGGTCAGGTAGCACTAAGTGCCGCAGTACGTACTATTCATTAGTATTTACAATAAATTCTGAATTCATATAGACTAATTTTGGTACTACATTGGCCACCGTCAGCTCTTGCTCTACCTCTTTGGAATATGATTCAATGGATGCAGTTTTCCTCTTGAACAGCTCATCGTTGTGCAACCCTGGCCCTCCATCATCAATCGGCCATTGCTACTTCGTATGCTTTTGATTGAAAAATTCTGATATTTTAAACTGCTACTAACGCGACAGTTTTTGTAAAAGTTTCTGGCCATCTTTCTGTTGCAGTCACAGCTGTTGGAGTCACATTCAAATCGTATTCTTCAGGTTTTAGCGTCTCTAGAGCATTCATACAATTCGCAAAAACCCGAACTACTCATTTAGTGTTGGAAATTCCTTCCTATTAACAATGATATAAACTAGCCACAGATCTCTCTCCACAGCCCTTGGACCCAACGTTTCAAACACCTTATTATTTCATCGAAAGTAGCCCAAAGCCTACGAATGGTCACTAAAATAGTAGTCACCATATTTCCTGCTTTATGGAACCTTTAATAAATGCGCGTTAACCATATAACGCTTCCTGTCTGATCGCTTAACACGCTTTTCCAATGCCCCTTATAATTGGCCTCGGTAACGCTTTAGTACCTTAGATGTGTTTCCTTCTCCATGGCTTGAGATATATAAGACAATATATGTAGTCATGAATAAATCATAAAATGACTGTCACTCCATATAAGCCCCAGAAAATACCGGAATCTTGATCTTAGGTTTAAAATTTAATTTCCGCAATTTCAAGGAATTTAACTCATTAAATTCTTGCAATAATGAGGGTTCGTCTGCCTCACAGTGGAATATTTGTGATCGAGATCATTAAATTTGTCAAACGCGTCGGTTACTCGCGAACAGTTGTCTTTTTGGTGTCTGTCGGATCAATATTACGACCAAACTCCTCGAACGATTTCCCCTTAATCGCTTTAACGCCGCTACTTTTTAATCACTAATTTGCAACTTTTTCACAGATTTCACTGGAAACTTTCAGACAAAAGATTGCGCAAATATCGAAATAGGCTATGCCACAGAGCACGGAATATTCGGAAAAATAGCTCAACGGAATTGTAAAGTTTTATGTACAGTTCCCCCAAAAGGATTAAAGAGTTTTATGGCCACCTGGGACAGAACTCGGCCATTTTTGAATCAATTATGCCGGGATTCTGTATATTGAATTGAACTGGTATACTAAAATTATTTTAGAATAAGTTCAGGAAAATGGCCACCTCAGACGGAACGCGGCTATTTCTTTCTTGTTTCACCGATTATGATGCGATTGAGTACGTTGGATGAAAAGCTCTTCTTCTTAACCAATTATGGTGGGATTGGGGGTATGTTCGATAGGAAGAGGATTATAAAATTAATTTCGGAAGATGTTCTGGAATACGGCTACCTGGGACCGGAACTGGGACACACATAATAAGATTGATAAAAAATAAATTTATTTATGATAAAGAATCTTCAGTTCAAAGAAGAAAATCTAGTACTTTTTTAAAATCCAACCACAATTTTATTTTTCAATGTCATTTGAAAATTTATTTCCGTTTAAATTTTGAGAAAATGAGGTGAAGCACACACACACACACACACACACACACACACACACACACACACACACACACACACACACACACACACACACACACACACACACACACACACACACACACACACACACACACACACACACACACACACACACACACACACACACACACACACACACACACACACACACACACACACACACACACACACACACACACACACACACACCCGTGGGAGTTGCAAGTCTCCTATCGGGCACGTCTCCAGGTGGCGGATAGGGGGATGCCCTCACCGGTACACCGGCGGGTAAGTGGGAAATAAAATACCGCTCGTGGACCAAAACCTGCAAGAAGCGTCTGTTCACCGTGAGGTGCGGCTTCAAACAGCGTCTGCTCCTCATGTAAGAGGCGGCTGAATTTCTTACCTGGCAGTAGGTATAAAATGCTAGGGGAAGGCCACCCCGATCAAAACACCGAGATGAATGAGGATAATGTAAACTCGTTTACGGCGCAAAGGATGATTACCTTAGTGCCGGCGGCTTCGGGGAGTGAGCAAGCGGGCTCCCAGCCGTCGTTAGCAAACGACCGCAGTACTCCAGTAGTGGAAAACTTGGCTGCTGAAGTATATGGAACTACAAGTGAAGCAAATATATTTGCAGGAGAAATAGGAGCTACAAGTCAATTTTTATTGGCGAAACGAGGAGCTCCTATGAACAAGGCAGGCAGCGGTAACTACAGCCCAGGGGCCGTAGACCCATTTAAAAGTAGTAACATGTTCCAGAGATCACCTCCAAATATCCAGAGGGACATTTCTTTGCCTTTGGATCTTGCAGGGCAAGGAGAGAAAATAATGCCTGTGACGAAGGTATTACAACAAAAATCCAGATTATTTCAATCGCCTAAGCCTCGTAGTAGCTCTGTAGGTGAGGAAACGCCTGGTTTACTTCCGGACAATAATCAGCTTGATGCCCTTATTCTGATGGGAAGAAAAATTGATCTCCTCTGCGATTACATCAGGGGAAGAAGTAATGTGCACCACGAGATAAAGAGGCTTGCCACGTCGATCAAAAACCTTTATATCGAACACTCATATAAGAGTGCAAAATTAGCGGAGGAAATTGAAACAACGCAGACAATTGCAAAGTTGGCTAAGCAGATAACGGTATGCTGCGAGACTCAAACTTCGCCAACCATCTCAAGTCCGAGAAACATGGAAGAAAGGATAGTGCCGTTGGTAGCCGAATTAAAAACGGCACTTAATACCAACAGTAAAAGGAGAAGATCGCATGAGCCACATCCAACTGTTGGACAGGCCCAGAAAAAGGGAAAAAAGAAACCTGGTGAAACCCAGGATCTAGGAGTCATAACTCCATATGAAAACCCAGTAGACCCAAACGAGCCCGACAATGAGGAGGGCCCCGAATGGCAGGTGGAAAGAACCAGAAAAAGGAAGAAACGTGTAAGGACCCCGCGTCCTCGCCCTGATGCCATCCGGATCACAAAGAGCGGATCGTTGTCTTATGCTGAGATACTTAAAAAAGTGAAGGGGGATTCAACTTTGAACGACCTCTCTGATAAGGTTACTCGCATACGGAGGACAGCAAAGGGTGAACTCCTACTTGAGTTAGGCGAAGACATACGCGCAAAAGAAATTGGATTCCAAGCCGCGTTAGAAAATTCACTTGGTGCGGATGCAACAGTGGAAACGTTAGCACCGAAGGATGAGGTTATGATCGAAATTAAAGATATTGATGAGGCTACAACAAAAATAGAGGTGCATAAAGCCATTACGGATAAGTTTGCTGATGCACAAAATCTGCCGATAGACTGTATCAAGTCACTGAGAGCTGCCTACAGAGGTACCCAAACAGCAGTAGTGGCTGTGCCAAAATCAGTAGCTAAAGTTATGAATGCTGAAAGTAAGGTACGTATTGGTTGGGTAATCTGCCGCATTCGTGAGAAAAAATTGCCCTTAAAGTGTTACAAGTGCTGGCAGTATGGACATATAGCCAAATCAGATAGGTGTGACGTAGATCGCTCCCGCCTTTGTTACAAATGCGGAAAAGATGGTCATCGAGTAAAAGAGTGTAAGGAAGAAGCAAATTGTGCGCTTTGCCAAACCAAGACGAACCGTAACCATATAGCAGGCAGCGGTAGATGCATAGCTTATGTGGAGGCCTTGAAAAAAGTTCAGCGTCTATGAAGTTCCTCCAGCTAAATCTAAACCATTGTGAGGCTGCACAGGATGTATTAGTACAATCTGTGCATGAAGCGAAAGTTGATGTCGCAATTCTGTGCGAACAATACCTAAATAGGGAAGGGTGTAACTGGACAACTGATGCAACAGGTAAAGCCGCAATATGGGTTTGTGGCAGACGGGCAATACAGGAGAGGGCTAATAATTCAAACGCAGGATTTGTGAGAGCGAAAGTGGATGGTGTGCACATCTACAGCTGCTATGCACCACCTAGTGCCACAATAGAAGAGTTTAAGCATTACTTGGACCGATTGATTGCTGATGCTCGGTTGCGAAATCCTGTCGTCATTGCTGGTGATTTCAATGCCTGGGCAACGGAATGGGGAAGTAAAAATACGAATGGAAGAGGTGTTGCGCTGCTCGAGGCATTCGCCTCCATAGATGTTGTACTTCTCAATAATGGTGATGCACCGACTTTTCGTAAAGGTGGTGCCTCTTCAGTAATTGATCTGACGTTCGTCAGCAGTTCTTTGATGCGTTTGGTGACCACATGGAAAGTTAGTGAACTCTACACACATAGCGACCACCAAGCCATTATTTTTGAAATAAAACTGGCAATGGAAGATAGACGTACAAAACTTCAAAGGAAACCAGCGGGTTGGAGGGCAAGTACCTTCGATGAAGATCTATTTAACCTAGTTCTTGCAAAGCCGAACCTCCTGGGGACTGCCAATGCAAAAGTAGCGCAGATAATGAATATGATCACGGATGCCTGTTCTAAAACTATGGTTGAAAGACAATTAAATAGTCACCGTCAACCAGCATACTGGTGGACTGAACGAATTGCACAACTGCGCCGGTTGTGTCACCGTGCACGGAGAAAACATCAACGTGCCTGGGGTAGGGAGCCCTATCCCAGCTTGCGCGAGAAGTACTTGGATGCTCGAAAACACCTTAAACAGGCAATTAAGGCGAGTAAGCGTGAATGCTGGAAAGAGCTGTGCGAAGAAGTGGACCATGACCCGTGGGGGAGACCCTACAAAATCGTCATGAATAGGCTCAGAAACAGAAACGCAGATGCTTCGCCTCCCACTTGCCCAATGATACTGAACAGAATTGTTACCGCCTTATTCCCGCAGCAAAATGATCTGATTAACGCCATTGATGTAATACCTGGCGTGGAAGAAGTTCCTTTGGTATCCACAGAAGAGCTGATAGATGCATATCAACGATTTGCGAATTCAAAAGCTCCTGGGCCTGACAATATCCCAAATATTGCATTAAAGGCCGCCATTCGAGCCAGACTTGATGACTTCAGAGAAGTCTACAACTCATGTCTGAGGGAGGGGGTATTCCCGGATCGATGGAAGAGGCAGCGGCTGGTTCTGTTGCCGAAGGCAAATAAACCTTCTGGAGAGCCATCCGCATACCGACCATTGTGCATGTTGGATACGGCTGGCAAAGTGTTAGAGCGCATAATCTATAATCGATTGGAGAACGCTGTGAAAGGGGCCGGAGACCTCGCCGAAAGCCAGTATGGATTTAGAAGGGCTCGATCGACAATCGACGCCATTCAACACGTCGTTAAAGTCGCAAAGGAAGCAACACAAGGTAGAAGATGGAAGGACGGTTCTAAAAAGTATTGTGCCGTGGTTACGCTGGATATTAAAAATGCGTTCAATTCGGCCAGATGGGACTGTATCCTCAATGCCCTACTTGAATTGCAAGTACCGATGTACATAAGGAGGATTATCTCGAATTATTTTTGCAATAGAATGCTGATGTATAATACGGACGATGGGATCATAGATTACAAAGTTACGAGTGGAGTTCCTCAAGGATCAGTATTGGGGCCTCTACTATGGAACATCATGTACGACGGCGTCTTGAGGCTCAACGTACCCGATGGCGTAGAGATTGTTGGATTTGCGGACGACGTTGCTGTTGTTGTAGTCGCGAAAACCATAGAGGAAATAATGGAGATATGTAGATTGACCATTATAATTATCAAACAGTGGTTGATCTCATATGGACTCCAGTTGGCTGACCATAAAACCGAAGCAGTTCTAATTACCAGTAGGAAGGTGATAGAAACTGTAAATATTGACGTTGGCGGAGTTTTAATCCCCTCACAACCTTCGTTACGATACCTTGGTGTCGAAATTGATGCACGTCTAAATTTTAGGGAGCACCTAAGGATAGTGAGCAAGAAAGCTGCCAATGTAGCTGCAGCCCTCTCCCGGATTATGCCCAACACTGGTGGACCAAGACAGAGTCGTAGGACTCTGCTGGCAAATGTGGTAACATCCATCATCCTATATGGATCACCTATCTGGAGCGATGCGATGGACAATAAATTGTATAGATGCAATCTGGCATCGGTGTATCGACTGGGTGCCTTAAGGGTTATATGTGGCTTTCGCACAGTATCCGATGACGCAACGCTCGTTATTGCAGGGATGATACCCATCGATCTACTTGCAAAGGAAAGGAAGAAGTGGTATATGTGTCGAGAAAACCTAGGAAGTAGAGCATCAGAACGCATTGCAACCATGATAGAATGGCAAAGGCGCTGGGATAGCTCGGTGAAAGGTCGGTGGACCTATCGTATTATACCATCCATCAATAAGTGGATAAATAGGCGGCATGGTGAAACTAATTACTATCTGACGCAGTTGTTAAGTGGGCATGGTTGTTTTGGTGCATATCTTTACAGATTTAAACATGCCGACACTTCGGAATGTCCTGCCTGCAAAGGATCAGAAGAGGATGTGGAACATATATTCTTTCAATGTCCACGGTTCGAGACAACTCGAATAGAACTGTCCAGTATCCTCGGGCAGCCCGTGACACCTGATAACATAGTGGAGCTAATGCTTGTGTGTGAAGGTAATTGGAATGCAGTAAGCCACATGGCAGCAGTGGTGCTTAAAGAGCTGAGATGCTTAGAGCGTGCTAGAGAGGAACAACGCGGTATGGCTAGATAGCGGTGGCAATCTCAATGTAAGGTTGAGACGCTGAGAGGAGGATAGAGTCTAGTAACTAGTCACCTCCATGCGAAGTAATGTCTAACTGATAGTTCCGCAGGGGGGATGTTCGAAAGGGTGTGTGGTTTTTAGATGGTAGAAATCCATCACTGTTGCTGAGATGTTTGCCCATCGAAGCTTCGTCTTATTGAAGATTTTCCTCACTTTACCCGGTATAAAAAAAAAAAAAAAAAAAACACACACACACACACACACACACACACACACACACACACACACACACACACACACACACACACACACACACACACACACACACACACACACACACACACCAACAAACACACACACACACACACACACACACACACACACACACACACACACACACACACACACACACATACACACACACACACACACACACATACACACACACACACACACACACACACACACACACACACACAAATCAGCGCGGTTCAGAGAGATTTCCGCGGTAGATGCTATCATGTGCCTGTTGAAACTTTACAAAGCATTGACTGATCAGTGGTTAATCGTGTGGAGCGTAAACGACATTGGTAGTCACCGGTGATTTTTTCGGAAAGGTGAATGAAGGCGGTATTTATTGTAATAAGGCACGGTAATTTTTACATTTAAGAAGGTTGCCTTATGCAGCGAACATATGAGCTCTGTCCCAGATTATGTTCCAGAACTTTTTCAAAGAATCATTTTGTCGTCCCATTTCAATGAAACATACCCAATCCCATCATAATTGGAATAAACGGCCTTGTTCCAAATCAGGTACCAAACTGAACTACTTCGCCATTTTCAATTGGCACATTGAAAATTGTATAGCGAAAGCGAATGTCATGTTTGGATTTGTTAAAAGATGGATAGGTGAATTTAAGACATTCAATTGAAATGTTCACTCTATTTCACTTACGTTCGATTTCAACTGGAATACGCTGTAACTATGCTGTGCACGGGATTACGACCACAACTTACCATTCCATGAAAATGTCGCTCGGTTACCTTCGCACTCAATAAGATGGACGGATTACAAAATACGCACGCTTCAAAACAGACGACGTTTTGCTTGGTTACACTAATTCAGCTTACATCTTGGGAAACCAAATTCATGTTTTTATTTTTTTTTTATTTTTGTTTTAAACTAAATAATCTGAAATCATACAAGTTAATCACAGAATAGATTTATTTGAATAAATAAATTCCATTTTCCGAAAAACATTTTGGAATCGCATTTCCAACCGACAAGTGCCCCACCATGATCGGGTAGGAAGGCATATTCCAGAACTTCTCCTAAAAATCATTTTATAATCCCATTTCCATTCAACATATCTAATCCCATCATCATCGGTTAAGAAATGGCGGAGTTTCGTCCCAAATAGCCCCATTCCGGACTTCTTCCAAAAATCATTTATAGAATCCCTTTTTCATCCGAATCTTAATCGATTAAGGAATCGCCGAGGTTTGTCTCAGGTGGCCATATTTCAGAACTTCTTTCAATATTCAATTTAGAATTTTAGTTCCATCCGATATATCTATTTCCATCGTGATCGCTTAAAAATGGCCGAGTCCGTTAATTTTAATTAAAGAAATATTTATTTCGGCATTTTTTATTTCTGGGATTTTCATTACCGGGATTTTCATTTCTTGGGTTTTGATTTCAGGGATTTTGACTTCAGGGCTTTCGATTTCCCGGGATTTTGATTGACGGGGTTTTGATTTCTGGGATTTTGATTTTCGGAAGAAATCATTTTAGTATTTTGTCTGTTTGGATTTTTTTTTTTTTGGATTCAGTACCGCTCCCTAACCTAAATCCGATTGATTACATTTTAAAAATAACACGTTATTGTACCTAAGCCAGACCTCGGGTTTGAGTTTCCCGTTTGAAATTGGTACGTTTAGTGTCTTCAAGGGAATCTCGTTTTACTTACACTGTACTTTGTTTGTACATACTTTTCAACTCTTGCAGAATTAAGATTACATGCTACAAACAATTATAGTTTGTTTCCATAATTAATTTTCATAATTATGATATTAGTCAAAATTAAACATAAAGCATAATGGCCAAATGTGCTCCCACTAATTTAAACGTCCGAGCACATAAACAATTCTCATAAAAAACTAATTGGAGCATCATAAAATAGCTTCCGGGTTTTTTATGTCATTCATACAGCACACAACAAATTTTTATTAATATTCTGTATCGAAATTTTTCAATATAAAATGTCCACAGCATTGCGAAAATTATGTGGAAAAATTCGAAAGCAAAAAAAAATTTTATTGCTCACGTATAAAATCACAAATTCCATTTCGATTATAAAAATTGTTTTTCTTCTCGAATATATCCGTTGGTATATACTTTCACATTATGTACTAATTTTCTTTCGATTCATTTTCATTTTTATTAGTTTTTCCCGAATATTGAGTGTATGTGTGCGTGTATATTATGTTAAATCGAGAAGAAAATATAAAAATGATTCATATACGTATTTCCAGATCAAATTCGTTTTGGTGTGACGTATGGTGTAACTGTTCGTACGGAATTTTCCCTAATGAATTATAAACGGAAACAAATACGAAAAAATCTTTATTTGTACAAACTTCTAATCGAATTACGATTAATAATTGAGCAGAGTTTGATTTCTTTGGTCCCATGTGGCTTTCATTAATTAAATGAAGTTCCTAGACGAAGAACTCGATGAGTTATACAAGGCAATAAAAATGTTGGTGTTTAATCTAATTAAGAACTTTAGTCGACATCCACGAATGCGACAGATTTGTTTACTAAAGTTATTTGGGGGGAGTAGTAAGGGGTGTAACGTGGCATGTCGACCGCACAATTAACAGCTAAGAAGCACTTACTTTGTATAAACGAAAACAACTTCATTATATCGTCAAGGAAGCAGAAGTATAAAAATGTTCACCAAGAATAAACAAACGTAGTAAAAATATAAAAATTTTCTTCTCGTACAACAATTTTCATCTTAATTTTTGAAAAAAACAAAAATACTCTTTAAACACACTCACGCTAAACGAGTCTCTACACAAAGAAAAACAAACAAACAAAATTAAATATTCAAATAAAAATATATCATAAATAAATAAGAAAACAAGGATAACAGCATCCAGCTCACATAAACTTAAAAAATCATAAGAATAAAAAAACCAAAAGTTTTCCATTTTCCCAAGTTTATTTTTATTTCTTGCGCGCTTCGTTTTCCATACCGTTCCGTATCTATACACGCTCTTAAAACAACACACAAACAATACAATAAATAACGAATAAAATTAAGATAAATTTTAAAATACTCGCTTAAAAAACAAAATAGACGAAAACTGAAACACTTTGGACCATTTTAGCTGTATATCACATCACACAGCACACAATAAAAAATAATAATAAAATGTTTTCCCTTCCGTTTACTTTTTTCCTTGGTACAGTGCCCACGCCACCCCCAACGTACCACCATAACAATATTACTTTAAACATTTTTTTGTTTACTCTCCTTCAGAGCAACAATAACAAATTATTTAAAGTTTATGAAAATTATTTTCGGATTTTTCATCGTGAAAAATTTTTGAATTCATAATAATGAATTTTTTTTTTTGCTTTTGGCTGTTGGTAAATTATTTATCATAAATATTTTGGATGAGAATATAAGTTTTTGGACTTACTTTCTAGAACCAGCAACTTCCTCCACAATACAGGTATTTCGTCGCCATCGGCATGGTGTTATTGTCCAATAGCTTGATGCGGCGCTACGTGCCCATCCTTCTTCGGGGTATAGCAGAACCTGTGGGTGATACAAATAATATAAATTTGGTTCAATTGAGGTTGGGACGTTTATTTAGATACAAGGTTTCGGATGTCCAAGTATTGAAGATATCAAATAACTTAATAAAAACTTTAAAATGTTGAGTTGAAATGAGTTGAGTAAACAAGTTTTGATAATTTCAATGTCATGATTGTATTTGTGACTTTACATTGCGCACAATTGCTATCTAGATATACTAGAAAATTTTGATCAAATGGAGACTCACAATAATATTTATATGCTATCTGTATGCTATGAATGCATGCTATGTCGGCAGAACTAGATAGCATGTATATATAGCTTTTGCACTCCAAATTCAACCTTTTACAAATCATGTTCATCAATTTCCAAATAAAATTCACCATTTTCCAAAAGAATTTCATTCTTTTCCAAATCAAATCAAACTTTACCCAAATCAGATTCACCTTTATTCAAAACATATTCATCGTTTTTCAAATCAAATTCATCTATGTTCAAATCAAATTCTCCTTTGTTTAAATAAAATTCACCTTTATTCAAATCATATTCATCCTTTTCCAAATCAAATTCACCTTTGTTCAAATCAAATTCACCTTTATTCAAAACATATTCATCCTTTTCCAAATCAAATTCATCTTTGTTCAAATCAGATTCACCTTTGTTCAAATCATATTCATTCTTTTCCAAATCAAATTCAACCGGAGATGAAATAAAACCAAGATAAGCTATTTAATTTAATAAAGTTATTGTATTTAAATTCTAGATGCAAAATATATAAGTATTTTATTTTTTAATCTTTGCAATCTGTTCTGGGTTCAAAGCACTCCTAATTTCTCGCGAATCACTTTTCACGTCCTAGCCTCCCTCACGCAGTTGTTAGCCAAAATAACGTTAATCAAGTAAATTAATCTTTACTGTGTAACCAAACTGTTCGATGTTTCATTCAAACTAGCTGCGTCTTGGTAACCTCATCTGGATGTGAAGCTGGTATCCGCTTATCGCCTAGAAATCAAAAAATTTCATAGTAATTCTACTTTTTGAGTGAAATTACTATAGTTTCGAAGTAATTAAAATGAACTCAGCGATTTTTGATAACAGTGGAATTTTGGCGTGCCAGTGCGTAAGGTAGTACGTGAATAGTGAGCCGCGAAAGAGTTGGGAGCGCTTCGGCTCCAGAACAGATTGCAAAGATTAAAAAATAAAATACTTGTTATATATTTTGCATCTAGAATTTAAATACAATAACTTTATTAAATTAAATAGCTTATCTTGGTTTTATTTCATCTCCGGTTGAATTTGATTTGGACAAGGGTGAATATGATTTGGATATAGGTGAATATGATTTGAACAAAGGTGAATTTGATTTGAACATAGATGAATTTGATTTGAAAAACGATGAATATGTTTTGAATAAAGGTGAATTTGATTTGGGTAAAGTTTGATTTGATTTGGAAAAGGATAAAATTCTTTTGGAAAATGGTGAATTTTATTTGGAAATTAAAGAGCATGATTTGTAAAATGTTGAATTTTGAGTGCAAAACCTGCAGCATGCATATTTTGACGTTTCTTCTATTTCAATATGGCGTCTACTAAAGTTTTTAATCGCTTTCACACAAAAAATGATGACAAAATAATGATTTCTTTGACGTATGTGAAGTTATCCCAGAATTCTATCCCAGAAAATTTTTTTTTTAATCAGGCAACACATACATAGCAATTACCAATTTGCTCTTGTGTGAAGTTATCCCAGCCCAGGTTTTGATTCATTTCCTTCAAATATACTATATTTGTGAAGTTACCCCAGCCCAGAATTTTTATAAATTTTAATGAAAAAAATGAAAAATAATCAAATTTATTAAATTGGATTTCTTTTTCATTTAACAAAAAAAATTATAATCTAACGTATACAAAAACTGTAAAATTTTTAATTGCATAAAGTAAGGGAAAAATTCAGACAATGTAAGAAATAAATTGTTCCGTGGCAAGTAAATGACAAGTAAATTTAAGCTAAATTGGAAAAAAAATCGTTCCGTGGCAAGTTTCCGAAAATGAACTCTGGGCTGGGAATTTCATTGATTTTTATACATATAATTTTTCGTCCCGCTCGATAAATTTTAAATTATTTCGTCAAAACTAAAAATGTCTCGGATCAGGGCTACATGATTTTAAAATGTATACACCAGTAGCTAAATTTAAGCTAAATTGGAAAAAAATCGTTCCGTGGCAAGTTTCCGAAAATGAACTCTGGGCTGGGAATTTCATTGATTTTTATACATATAATTTTTCGTCCCGCTCGATAAATTTTAAATTATTTCGTCAAAACTAAAAATGTCTCGGATCAGGGCTACATGATTTTAAAATGTATACACCAGTAGCTAAATTTAAGCTAAATTGGAAAAAAATCGTTCCGTGGCAAGTTTCCGAAAATGAACTCTGGGCTGGGAATTTCATTGATTTTTATACATATAATTTTTCGTCCCGCTCGATAAATTTTAAATTATTTCGTCAAAACTAAAAATGTCTCGGATCAGGGCTACATGATTTTAAAATGTATACACCAGTAGCTAAATTCGAGTGGGACGAAAAATTATATGTATCGAGCTATCGAGCGGGACGAAAAATTATATGTATAAAAATCAATGAAATTCCCAGCCCAGAGTTCATTTTCGGAAACTTGCCACGGAACGATGTTTTTCCAATTTAGCTTAAATTTACTTGTCATTTACTTGCCACGGAACAATTTATTTCTTCATTGCCTGAATTTTTCCCTTACTTTATGCAATTAAAAATTTTACAGTTTTTGTATACGTTAGATTATAATTTTTTTTGTTAAATGAAAAAGAAATCCAATTTAATAAATTTGATTATTTTTCATTTTTTTCATTAAAATTTATAAAAATTCTGGGCTGGGGTAACTTCACAAATATAGTATATTTGAAGGAAATGAATCAAAACCTGGGCTGGGATAACTTCACACAAGAGCAAATTGGTAATTGCTATGTTAGTGTTGCCTGATTAAAAAAAAAAATTTTTCTGGGATAGAATTCTGGGATAACTTCACATACGTATTTCTTTGAGTTTCAGGTTTCATTAAATATTACACCGTTTTTTTGTGATTTCAATTTGTTTGTGCTCTGTGAGCTGGCCAATCCTCGATACAGTGAAAGTCTAAATCCATTTATTTAGTTTTGCAAAAATTGATCGAGTTCGGGGTCAACAAAAAATGGGTGTACATCATCGTATTAAAATGAGGATAATTTTAGTTTCTTAAGTATTTCTTAAGCTACACATATATACCATGTCCGCCGGAAACCTCTGTGAGCGAATTTTGTATTAATGTTTTTTTTTATTTTCATTCAGCCATGCTACACACAATTTTGGTTTCTGGATTAAAACTACTGCGCAACAGATTTTAATTTTTAATTTAAACCCTTATTCTAAATTAAATCATTAATTTTTTTTGTCTTGTTTTATTCTGTTCTCTCAAAAATAAAATTTAAACAAACATCTACATCTCAAAAATGTCCTTAATTTTTTTTATTTTCATTTCAATTTTTTTCATTTCGGATTCACGGACAAAAATTATGTGTCGCAGCTGCGTAATAAAATCGTTGTTCGTGAATTACGATGATGTACACCCATTTGTTGTTGACCCAGAACTTGATCAACTTTTGCAAAACTAAAATAAATGGAATTTAGAGTTTCACTGTATCGAGGATTGGCCAGCTCACAGAGGTTTCCGATGAACTTGGTATATATGTGTAGTTAGCTTAAAAAATACTTAAGAAACAAAAATTATCCTCATTTTAATACGATGATGTTAACCCATTTGTTAATGACCCCGAACTCGATCAATTTTTCAAAACCAAAATAAATGGAATTTAGCTTTCCCTGTATTGAGGAGGATGGGCCAGCTCACAGAGGTTTCCGACGAACTTAGTATATATGTGTAGTTAGCTTAAGAAATCCTTAAGAATTAAAATTTATCGTCATAGCATGGCTGATTGCCGAAGTCAATAGTTTACTTATTGCGTCAACGAATTGCGTAATAACGACCAGTTGCTTTTTTATAACAAAATTGTAAATAATCCTAACATTGCTTTTGTCAACTGTCTTACTAATACATGTGCGTTTTTGTTATTTCGACAAGTTTTGTAGTCTGCCATGTTTTGTTATTTTTTCTTTTTGTCGAAAACTTCACAGTCGTTCTATGCGTACATGCACTCAAAAAAAAATTACAAAATTTTTGTAAATATACAGCACACAAAATATTTGGTAAATTTGACTGTAATAATTATGATTTTTTTCTAATTTAACAACGTCCCTTTCAATTTTATTGTTAATATTTTGTATATTTGACGAAATTTTTATTAAATTTACAAATTTTATTGTATTTTTTCAATATTTTCAATTTTATGAAAATTTCATTGCATTTATTAAAAGAAATTTGTTACTTTTACAATTTATTTTTATAAAGTCAACAATTTTTGTCAAATTTACAAATTATTTTGTGAGCTGTATATTTACAAAAATTTTGTAATTTTTTTTTGAGCGTGTCAAGGAAAATAAGGGATTATGCTACGCAAGCGGCAGCACTATCACCATAGAAAATTTCTGTTATTATTTAAAAACCAGCAGGAATTTTTTATTCATTTTGTACCTCAAAATAAAACACTACAACGGAAAAATAAAACACTACTTAAAAAATAAAACACTCCAACGGAATAAAACCTTAAAATTTTTCCTTAACTTGACAGTTTTATTGATATCCGAAGTAAAGAAACTTGGTATACGAAATTTTGAAGTTAGAGGTTAAGGACTCGAAAGTGATTTTTGGACAAAATTTTAGGAGATGTTCATGCTGGGCTAAACTTGGCCATTTCATAACCAATGCCTGCAATGATTCGAGAATATCGCTTTTTCTTTATGTGACAGTTTTTTTATTTTCTTTATTTTATCTTTTAGTTTGTACTAGTTTCAGAAATTCTTTCCTCGTTTGGAATGGCGGATTTACTTTATTTCAAAATGCTACGAATAGAGTAAATAGCTGACGAAGATAAAAATCTCGAAACTAGTAAAAACTGAAAAATAAAATAAATAAGACAAAAAAATTATCACATAATGAAAAAACGATACTCCCTAAATTCGATATTCTTCTAAAAAGTCCTATTGGCTACCGACTCCGTACGATTTGACACCCTTGGACCTATTAATACTTCAAGAGCTATATTACGAGATATTAAGGCAGACCGTAAAGACAACCAATTATGCCCGAACGCCATTCTAAATTGGGACAAGCACATTGATACGTGCGGTTGAAGCCATTGTGAATATTTCGCCAATGTTTTATTTTAGCAATATTTCTACGGTCTCAAATATTCAATGGTTAGTAAGTGTTATTATTTCGTAAAACGTTAACGACAGAACGGCAAAATGGGCGTCAAGTTCTATCTCTAGACATGCATATGAAATAAGAACAGAGCTCATAAATGAAACATGAACTGATAAATGTCTTTCTGGCGACAACTTATCAACACACTGTTTGAGTTTCTTGAGCTACGAGGTTACCACTTCCTACGACTATTCACCTAAATTTTTTCGTTTAAGCAACCAGATTGCTATTGAGTGATTGAATCGACATTCATCCAGAATTGAGTACTTCGGATCAGGAAGCTGCAGATAACCGACTCAGACAGTCTAGTTAATTATTCAGAGTAACCAGTGCGTTGACATACATTTCATCATTATGTTTAGTTCACGCGAAATATGGGAAAACAATGACATGAGATATGCCATTTGATGTATTAACCAATGTCGGTGATAATCATCTGTCCATTTCATCGCTTTAAGCCTATAATCGTTACATGACTGACTCGGTTAGAAACGAGGATTGTGATCCGGAATCGAGTAATGTTCTGAATTCTCGCTAAAGTAACAAATTCAGTTTTTGAATCGGCAGAGTTGGCTTGATTCATATGTAACGATTTATCACACTTTATGTGGAGGAACGTGTTATTGGCGTACTTTAATTTACATGCCAATTTATTTTCATCAGTTAAGCAAACGTTGAACTTCCTTCATTTAAAGAGTATGGGACTTGTATTTTGATTCGACTGGATAAGAAGATTTAGTAAGTGCAGTAGATTTGAATGTTGAATATGTGGCATTTTCCGTGGAATCAAGAAAAGCGAGCAAAGTTTATTTGGTTTAAATTTAGTAAAACACCCTTTACCTTGTTTTACTTAGCAAAACTAAATATATAGTAATCATGAAAAATGTTAATCTCGAGATTATTGAAGATTTACCATTCGCTACATGTCAGCTGCCAAATAAATTGATTTTTAAAAAACCGATCCACCGGGAGAGGTTGATTCCATAGTAGCTTTTTCTTGTAAATATTTTGAAAAATATAGCAATTACGAGAAAAACGATCATGCACTAAAAGATTCTTAATTTAATTTGCAACAATATCAGCCCCAATCGTTTTTCTCAAAAATTAAACCGAAATTTTCTCAAAAATTAAAGTGACAATTTTTGATAAAAAAGTGTATTTCAACAAAAATTCGGCCCTTTACACCCCATTAATCGGGATGAAACTTTATACTAAAGCTTTTTCCATAAATTGGGAGATCGCAGTGAATTTTCTGTTAAATAGGTTCACCAGAAGTGACAGCTTCTACATGTGCTTTTTCGTCTTTTGTAAAAATTTTGAAAAGAATATCATTTATGAGAAAAACGACTCCGAACTAAAATTTTGTAAATAATTTTGAAAATTTTCTGTCTCAGGCAAACGCTTTTTCCATAAATTGTTAAATTACAGTGAATTTTTCCCGAAATCGGTCTACCGGATGTGACAGTTATATGAGCTTGTTCGTAAAAATAAAGTAAAAGATTTTAAATAAAATTTGGTATTTTTGCAGATCAGTTTTCCAAAATTTAAGCTGGAATTAAGATTTTTGACCAAACCCGTTTTTCAACTAAAATTCGGAAACTGATCGAGATGAAACTTGCCGAAAACATTCCACCGGAAGTCACAGCTTCGCCATTGGAGCTTTATCGTTTTTCCGCCTGAAGTAACAGCTGCAAATTAATTTTGCAACAATACCGATCCACATCAATTTTCTAAAATGGAAGTGGGAATGACGATTTTTGTCGAAATACCTTTTTTTAGTAATAATTTGGTTACTAAAGAGCCCATACGGTTGATCAATCGTGATTTTTTTACAGAGATAGGTTTGTCGGAAGTGGCCGCTTTTTCGGTATATTTTAAAAGCATACAGCATTAACGAAAAACGACTAAAATAAAAATATTGTAAATTAAATTTCAAAGAAAATTAGTTCAGGTCACATTTTAAATAACACCGGAAACGTTGAATTTTGATACAAAAAAACTTTATTTCTCTAAAAAACTTTATTTCTCTACAGACCAGAGTGTCGATTTTGTACTAAAAATAACAGCGCGAGGTGATCAAACCGGAAAAACGTAGTAGTGGTTATTTTATTAATATTGGTTTGCTTGAGCGAATGCGCGTCATTTTGTTTATAAATTTTTTTTAATTGATGTGACAAATGCGATTTCGTGTTGTTCAATTTTTTTAAAATTAAGATGAAAATAACATAACAAACAATCGGTTAGACTGCTCAAAAGCAAGCGAATAGAAGAGGTGAGGTAGGCGCACTGATCTATATTATAAATATAGATATATCTATATCTATATTATAGTATATAGATCAGTGGGTAGACGTCACCATCATAAGTATTCAACCGGTTCAACCGAAACTATTTTTTGGTCTAATTGTCTTTGTAAAATTGACGAACAGAATGTACAGACAAATATAAAATTGTATATCACTGTATATGTACACAAAATTTGTGTTCACCTCGCCAGCTTACTTCACACTTTCCATTAATTTAGAGTTCCCAGTGAGATTTAACTGAGTCGGGTTGGCCGGAAGTGGCAGTTTTATCCTTATATTTTAAAAGCATACAGCATTTATGAAAAAACGGTAAAAATAAAAATATTGTAAATTAAATTTCAAATAAAATTAGTTCAGGTCACATTTTAAATAACAGGAAGTTCCGTGTTTTGATACAAAAAAAACTTTATTTCTCCAAAATTAGACATCTCTATAGACCAGTACCTAAATTTTTGTCGAGAAATGAGACATGGAAATAAAATAACCGCTAGTTTTTAGTAGTGGTAACTTTGTTTGTTTTAATACATGCGCCTTTACAAAATAAAATGAATGGAATTGTTTCTTTTATTTATTATGACCGAAAAGTCAAAACAAGGAGATACAACGAATATTTAAGGGATGTCATGGATCCATTTAATATATCTGAGCGATGGTAAGTGTGATGTAGCAATTGATATTTATGTGTCGTTATTATCAAGAAAAAAAAATATAATAAACATCCGAATATATGATTTTTTTGACAGGACGACTAAATCAAGTACTCATATTTCTTATGTCCACTACTCAATAGCAAGGGAATATGTCGCACAAATGAAAGTATAAACAACCCAAGCAGCAAAATATTGAACCGATTTCGCCCGATTGCTTGCGTTTTGGTCATTCATAAAATGAGACAAAAATTAATACATAGACAATAAATACACCTAGTATGTATACGCAACTCTCAATTTTGGCAGTCTAATTTTTCGACAAAAATCTAGGTACAGGTGTATTTGGAATAAAACTTCATATTTAGATTTTGTTCATTAATTGGGATCGTTGCAAAATTTGGTGGAAATCTGTGTACGCAGTGGCAACTTCAAAGAGAGTTTTTCCAATTGTGATATTGAAAATTTTAGCATTCACGAAAATCGAAAAAAAAATTAAAACATTTAAATAAATTTAAAGATTACATTTTCAACCAAAAGGGATTGATCCACCCAGTTTTCTAAAATTTAAGTCACCAAAAGTCGGCTGGCCACAACACATTCACCCCTTCAATTTTACTTTTTAATTTGATTTTAATTTATTTGTCGCCGCCTAGAGAGATTTCAAACAACGCGCAAATAAGTTTCGGCTTTAATCAATTCGAAGGACAAAAGTGAAAGCCATAACCCTAATGCTGCACCTGCACCGGCTAGTTTCCTGTACAAGAAATAAGTACCTCCGAATTTATTCCAATAGCCAACACCAAAAAAATCGATCTTGATGCATCAATTACCTTCATGTACAAGAAATAGGAGTTCTTGAATTTATTACAACAGCCCACAATCACAAAAATCGATCACAATGCATCGAAATAGCTTTCTCTACAATAAATGGGTACCGATGAAATTATTAAAATAATTCTCCCCCACATAAATCGACCATAATTCTTCAAATTACCTTCTTGTACAAGAAATAGGTAGCCCTGGATTTATTACAACAGCCTACACCCACAGAAATCGATCTTAGAGCATAGAATTGCCTTTCTGTACAAAAAACTAGAACCAAATGCTATTGTAGGGTTTTGTAATAAATTCAACAGCTTCTATTTCTTGTACCGGAAGGTAATTCGATGCATTATGCTCAAATTTTTATACACGCAGGTTTATATAATAAATTCATGGTTAAAACTTGCTTATATAAAATGGGCTGTTTCTTCTAATTTGATATTGGGTTGTTTATCTGAAAACTACTGAAATAAGGTTTTAAAACAGCTTCACTCAAATGGGGTAATTTTTGGAGAGCAATCTATTCCAATATAATGTAATTACACATTTTGAAATGTTTGTAAAATCTTCTAGTATCGCCCCATTACGATACAATCAATGTATACGGCTGTAGTTTTCTGGGGGTTAAACTATACAAATATATTGTTACTATAATAGTTTGTAAAAATTTCCCAAACCAACTCCAGAACCATATAGAACAAATGACCACGTAATAGACGGATAGTAGTAGAAATCCGAAAAACGTGGTCCATCGAAAAATAAGATTTTTAAAGGTTTGCACTCCTCAAAGGTAGTTTTTTGGGGTAACTTATGCCAATACGTTGTAATTAATTTTTAAAAAGAATTCAGCTCTATCTGCAGTACTATACAATAAATATTAACAAAAATACGAAAAATGTGATGTTGCATTGTCCAATGTCATCACCATCACGAAAAATAATTGTACCTGTATAACAAATTTTTGTGTGGGTAACTGCACCGAGGAAACTTTCAAACTTTGCATACCGATTAAGCCCAATTTGTGCTTATTAGTGCTTTCGGGGAAAAATTAGCGCTAGTCCAGGAGCCGAAAACACGGGGGAAAAAATTTCAAATTTCGCCTGAAAGACGAAATAAACAAAACCCAATTTCTAGAGAAAAAAACAGAAATAATTTATGCCAAATTTTAAAACTTTCCAAAGGCGGCTACACTGACAACAGTGCTTATCATAGAAATATGATTTTCATAAATTTTCATTCATGAATTGAGGAAAAACAAACTAGCCCCTAAAAGATACTAAATATAAACAAACAAAATACAGAAGTATATCGTTCAATAAGATTTTTGTTGAACAACAATTCATTGCACGAAACAAAAAAACTCAATTTTTTAATTCTCTCATCAACGTTTTTTTTTCAACGAAAAAAACGAGAACTCAGAGAATTTATTTATTACGAGAAAAATATTAAGGGTTTTCTGCATTTACTTGAATATATTGAAAATAATCATTTAATAAAAACGAACTAACTCACACAAATTAGTGTTTTAATATTGTTTGGGATAATTCTGGATTAGCACAAATTCAGCCAGTATATTTTTCGGATGGCAATGAACATGCCTGACAGGAATATGCTATCTGGATTGCTTATTCTTGGATTTTTTTAATATTTTATTTCTACTTTTAATTTGTTGTTCAACAAAAATATTATTGAACGGTATTCCTGTGTATTTTATTTGTTTAATATAGTATCTTTTAGGGGCTAGTTTGTTTTTCCTCAACTCATGAATGAAAATGTATGAAAATAATATTTCTATGATAAGCACAAATTTTGTCAGTGTAGCCGCCTTTGGAAAGTTTTAAAATTAGGCATAAATTATTTCTGTTTTTTTATTTTCTAGAAATTGGGTTTTATTTATTTCGTCTTTCAGGCGAAATTTGAATTTTTTCCCCGTTTTTTCAGCTCCTGGACAAGCACTAATTTTTTCCCGTGAGAACTAAATAGCAAAAATTGGGCTTAATCGGTTTTCTAAATTTCATTTTAAAATTCGGAAGTTTCGCCGGTGCAGTTACCCACACCAAATTTTTAAAAAATTCTAGTACCGTTTTGATTGTATTATATTACAAGAGCTGGTGCAACACATTATAGGGTCTTGTCAAAGCTCCTTATAAATATTATCGGAAGTAGATACAAGTGTACAAAGAACTATTTAAACATTTTATATTTTCTTGCCCCTTTTCAGTGTATTTTTTTCTCAGTACAGCTGCGTTGCGGAGAAATTAGATTGGAATTGATGATCCGAAGTCAGATACGTATTTATAATGAATACTGTATTGTTTTAATTTCATTTCTTCTCAGATCCACCTAAACGTCTTTGAACCTGAACATGCATACTTAGAAAAAACCCGAAAAACAAGTTACCTCTTCACATTATTTTGACTATTTTTAACATCAAAAATTTACATAATTACAATTTGATCCCCGATACACGAAAACTCATTATAAAATGTATTTTCTATTTTTGGGTGTTTACGTCTTTAAAAGACGACTAAAAAGGTGTTAACATTAACATATTTCGCATTAAAAATTCTTAACATACAACTAATTAAATTGTCTTAATTTCATTCATGCTCTTGTGTCTCAACCTACAAGAACAGCAACAAAAACGAATTTTCCTAAAAATTTTCAGCTTCATGGTACACGTTCACCATTGTGTGGCTCTTTAATATGTACGAGAGCGTGCATCGATGGTATACAGTCGTATTCTTATGTATACGAGAGAGAATATTATTACAACAAGACAAGAAAACTTTATTACTTTATTTTTATGACTTTTCTTGAAAGAAATTTGTAATTTTTATTGTAAAACTTTTTTTTTTTTGTCTTTTACAGGTGAAATTATTATAATTTTTAAGGAGTCTACGCTATACACTCTTAAGGTACGAGTCGTATACAGTCACGATGTTCGGTTTTATATTGAGTTGAATTTAGTGCTGGGAAATTATAATTTTCCTTAGTTGCGTTTTTGCCGATTTTCTGTATATTGCTTTTGGAACAACTTGAAAGTTATAACAGCAACAACTAAGGGAAGAAAAGTTCGGTTGTATTATGGAGTTATTACGAGAGTTTTTTTTTACTTTCTCGTTTGCTTTTTTTCTGATATTATGACTGGATTGGATTTACACAAAGATATTAAACGAGTATATAATGGCTTTAATTATGTGGATTCGTACTTTTTTATCGTTTCGAATGAAATGATAAAAATCTGTTTTATGTGATAGGGATGGTTATTGTTTTTTGCTCCCGGAACGTTTTACACAAGATTATTATCTTGATGTGAATTATTATGCTCGTTAAGGTAGTTCAAGTAAAGTTTTGTGTGGTTGTATGTACAATAATCGCGCCCTAACCAACCTCAATCCAACTTCCTATATATATACATTTAAGGCAAACGAAGTCAATCAATATTTATTATTGCCCAATAATCTCGTCAATAAATCTAAATATCTTTAAACATATTATTGTATGTACTTTATATTACATATAACGGAACGTCGTCTTGTAATATAACCAGCAGCAGTAGCAGCAGCAACATACATACATATAGGATTTAGAATAATTTTTTGTCTTATTAAAATATAAAATTGGATTTAATATCGTAAAATTTTATTGAAATTACACCCAAGGAATTAGATAACAATAGCTTTAAGAGAAACAGAAACATATAAAACGACGATATAAAAAAAATTATTTTTTAGAGATCTAAGCATATAATTTTCCCATATCCATATGGTTTTCCATTTTTATACCCATAACACTTTGTAGTCTGGATGAAGCCAAAAGAAATTTTTTTTTCGGTAAAATAAAAGTTGTAATAAAAATTTGGGTTAAACAATACGATAACCACTGTGTATAGTGTTAACCTTAAACATAAAATACTACAAAATAGGAAAGGTAAGTATACGATAGTCGATGGTATCATTGCAATGGTCTGAGATTTTTTTTTGTCTTTACAATTTTGTGTTCAAAAATGCAAACAATTCATGGTAATATCTATATATGGAATTTGGTTTTGAATTTTATGAGACAAAAGAGTGTAATGCATATAATCTGATTATGGTATTTAGATTTGTCCCATATGCATGAAACGAAATGGGGATTAGGTTGCAACTATCGCGATAAAAAAATAATCATACGTTCTAAGAAAAAATATCATACGTTTAACGCATACATGCGATTTCTATATGAAATTTTGGGTTATTCTGGATAATAGCCAGATAGTGTTTTTAATCAAGATATAGAAGATATAGAAATCACATGTATGCGTTAAATACAATAAAATTGGTGGTTACGAAGGGGTTGAGAATTGCGTAGCGAATTATTAAAATTCGCTAATACCATAGACACATATCTGGTTTCCTAACTAGGATTAAGAAACCATGGTTTGCGGGATGAGAATAGGTGACACATTATAGTTCTCATCTCATTTGGCAGTTCAACATAATCCTGTTATCATCTCGTTTGATAGTTTGTCATATTTCTTAAAATTATTTAACTCTGAGGGTGTGTTTCTCATAAATATAAAGAAAAAGGTTAAATAAAAAAACTCCATGTATTAATTACATGCAACAATTGTTTTTTTTATTTATTTATATTTTATTGTCTCAAAATTTTAATCACATTCACAACAAAAATATTTATTTTGACATTTGGAATATAAAAAATTATTAAATTTGTAGGTTACATGTATAAAGTTACATGCATTAAAGCAATATTTATAGTTTTCGGTATTCGCTAATTGAGCTACATGGCACTGTCATCACCAAAATGCTACGGGATGAGAAAAATTATCTCATCCCGAAACTATACGTTTAAACTGAGTTGCAAACCATGGTTAGGGGTGACACATTACAAAGAAACCATGGTTAACTCGAAACCATAGTTACGAAACCAGATATGTGTCTATGGTATAAGGCATTGTGATTATACTTTTATTAGTTCAAAGTATTTTCAGAATTTTCGTAAATTGGTCACTGCAGTCTGATGAGACGACCGAATATTTTAAAGCAATAAATTCAATGTTTTCATTAGTTCGAAACGCCGCCCCGGTGGCAAAGTGGTCAGCATGCTTGCTCCAGCGACCGGAGGTCCCGGGTTCGATTCCCGGTGGTGACAAGGAAAAAGTTTCACGGCTGGTTTAGGATCAATGAATTGACCCCTATTATGATTGTCGTGTCGATGTCGATCGACAAACGACTCCATAGTACTGCCACATTAAAATTGCAAAATTATCAGGTTTTCACCAATTTTTTAAAATCTACAGATAGTTTTTTGGCCTCTAGTTGTAAACTAAAATGTCATCGACAAGGAAAAGTAATGAATTTATAAAGTTTTATAGTAGAGTCGTTATCGACACGACAACCATAATTGGGGTAAATCACTCATTATCCGAAATGAAAATATGATTATGCTTGTATCGGTACCCCCTCGTCTGGTTTGTCAAAGATGTTATCTAATATACTGAAGAGGTTACTTGATGATGATCCATATAACGTGAGTAATTCTTTCTTTTTCAAAGAGAAGTTGTCCCATATAACCGTTGATACCAATGAGTTGATGGTAAGTTTTGATATCGTATCACTATTCACTAATATACCGGTTAGTCTTGCCATTGAGATAATAGATGAACAGTGGAGTGAAATTTCGAAGTACACCCCCATACCAAAAGTTTTGTTTTTTCAAATGCTTAACTTTTGTCTCAAGGAGAGAAACTATTTCGTTTTTCATTCGACTGCGTACCAACAAAAATTTTTGGTATGCCAATGGGAAATTCTCTATCTACGGTGATAGCCGATATCATTACGCGAAGGCTCCTAGACGTAACTCTTGTTAAATTGGATTATAAACCAAAAATGTTCTTAAATTATGTTGATGACGTTTTTGCCATTATACCGAGGAGTTCGATAAATACAACACTCAATGTTTTAAACTCTTTTCACCCCCGATTGAAATTCACTGTTGAGATTGAGTCTGAAAACCAGATTCCATATCTCGACGTTATGGTAATTAGGAATTTAGATGGTACAGTTTCAACAGATTGGTACAAGAAAAATGTTGCATCAAACCGGATCCTGAATTTCTATAGTCATCATCCCTTCACTCATAAATCAAACACAGCAATGAATTTTGTTAGTAGAGTGTTCAATTTAAGCTCCAGCTGTTTCCATTCTAAAAACCGAAGATTGGTCGTAGAAACCCTACTCGCAAACAATTATCCGGTTAAATTGATCAACAAATTTATCGCTAAGTATTTCCAAACACATAACTATACCGGTATTCAAAATACGAGTAATGCACAAGATAACAAAAGGAATGCAACCAAACGATACAAAGCGTTAACGTATTCCAAAGGTTTATCTGAAAGAGTAGAGAGTGTCATCACCACCTATTGTCCAGATATAAAGTTGGCTTACAAACCCGCAAATAGTCTACGCAATGTCTTTACTAAACTAAAAGATAAAATTCCGCGTGAAAAACAGACAAATGTTATATACCGAATCCCATGTCTAGGCACCTTGAATGATGGTTCCACTTGTCACTTATCCTATGTCGGACAAACTAAACAGTATCTCGAAAAGAGGTTAAAAAACCATAAACGTGATTTGGAAAAATCCAATGAATTCGAATCACCAAAAACGGCCCTAGTTGAGCACTGTCTCAAAGAAGGACATAAACCTGATTTCGAGTCTGTGGAAGTTTTGGCCAAAGCCGATCTCCTTGGTCGTAGGTTAACTATGGAAGCATTACACATCCTAAGTGAAGACTCAATGAACATAAAACAAGATACTGATCATATCGCACCGGTTTTCTGTGCGTTGGTTGATGACTTCAACCACACAAAAAACAAAAAAAGACGACGTACAAACACAAACACACAGAATAAGCACGCACACAACAAACGACTACGGATGTTTTAGTTTAATATACGTTTTGGTAATCAGTTTGTTTATTGACACCCGAACAATTACCGGTCGGTAGTTTTTTAAATACTTTTTTAGTATTTTTATTATTTTCTTGTGATGATGGCGCAGTACTGTGAATAATTTGTGAGTTTTTTCGCATTTTTACTTTTTATATTTTTTCTTCAATTTTATGTTTTTTAAACTTTATGTACAAATTTTGTGAATATTTATTTATATTTTTACTTATGTGTGAGTGCTAAAATTAATAAAAGAAATATTATATTTTTGTAGAAATAAACTACACCCCCCCTTTGAAAATGGCGCATTAACGCCGAAACATGTCGGGGTAACAAAGAAGATTTTACATCTTTTATTTTTAAAAAACAAGACCGCAAAGCCCGTTTCCGTATAACCATAAAAAGTACATATCGACGGTCGTAAAACCAAATATTTTTGGATATGATTATGAAACTTCATTTGAGGCGGCCAAATCCCTTGAAAGGATATAGTGCCAGAAAGAGAGAGAAAGAGAGGGAGAGAGAGAAAATTAGTTCGAAACCAAACCTCCAAAGTCTTGGTAACTTCACCTTGATTATAATTTATAATATAAACTAAACAAACTCTAATTAATTAAATGCACGAACTAAATAAATAAATAGTGGGAAAAGTACTCTAGATTCTAGAATAAACTAAATATTGTGTGAATTGTGAATATGTAGCTGTATAAAAAAATTTGCCGCGCATCTTAAAACTGTTCAGATATGAAAAAAAATACTATATGCCTAAGTGATACCAAAATTTAAGTGTATGTGGTCATAGAAAAACAACATACAGAAAAACAAACATCGAACAAAACAAAACTGTACAATGTGTGAGTGCAAAAAAAAAATAAGTGGCCACACGTGATGAACAAAAAAAAATTAACAAAATCACACAGTGCACAGTGTTTTTTTTGTGAAAATAATAACTAAATAAATAAATTAATTAAATAAAATTTTATTAACGAATAAGTTTAATGATAAAATAACTAATTAAATAATATTGTTAATAATGGATTCCAAATTATGCATAGTCGCAACATCGGCCACGGCCATACTATAATTTAAGTACCAATTTTTGTTTATTATATTTATATTTTATTTACTTTTTTCATTATATAATATTTTGACACATACCATGATTTTTGGCTTTAATTGTGGGTTTAGATAGGTTATTTATTGTAATTCTTAATATCTTAGTTAGTTTATGGTATGACGTCATTAACTCATAAAATTTGTAACTATTAATAGTTGACTTGAATTTTCACAAATCTTTTATTTAATTTGTTTTTAAGTTTACAAAGAAAATAATGATTTGCTTTTCTCTCTTTAACTTTTTTAATAAATGAAAATTAAAATTTATTCAGTATGAAACTTCTTATCTTTCAATAATTTTTTTATATGGCTTTATTTCCGCTTCGCTTTTATGAGTGTGAAATTTTTCAGGATGAGAAGCTAAATATTTTTGTGTAGGGTAAGTTGTTGGTTGCTCACAATTGGATTTCGCACGGTAGGTTGGTCCATGTCTCGTTCCCTTTCTCTTTCAAAATTTCCTATTCCTGCTTTCCCATTTTTTTATTTCCCTTCCTGCGGTCTATCAAGACTCACTGATATTTCGAGAAACCCCACGCCTTCCCCTGAGTGTTAAAATTCTGCTAACGGGCCAATACTCGTATTGATTCCGTTACAGTGGGACAGGAAAAGGAATACTCAAAACGAAAGAAATAATATTAGCAGGGGTACCACAAAGTAGTGTTCTGGCCTCTGTATATAATACCTACTGAATATAAATGACCTACGAAACATAGTAGAAGCTACCTAGAATATGGATGGAAAAAAATGGAGAATAACTCTAAACGAATCGAGACCAACACATATAACTTTTACAAATTGGCAATTAAGGAAGTCTATTCGGAAGACTGATTTCGCAACAAATTCCATATCCTAATAAAGCTATGTACAACTTCGGCATGACGCTATAGACACAAATTTCAGGTGGAAAGCACATGTTTAACAGAAAAGGCAAAAACTGAATTTTTTTATTTTTTTTAATTTTTTTTTATTTTTTTTACTTTTTTTTTATTTTTTTATTATTTTTTTTATATTTTTATTTATTTTATTTTTTTTTTTAATTGATAACTATGCGATCTGTTTTGGGGCTCAAGGTTCATCCTGCTCTTCCGCGGTTATGGTTTTTATGTCCTTACGCATCCCGGCCAACTCGAGGAGGTACGGCTATAGGGCCGATTTAAGACCATCTGCACATTGCAAGCTTCATGCAGATTCCATCCTATAAGAATAGACTACCAATTAAGCGATTAAACTAATAAAACAATTACTAGGTAATCACTAATCACTGCGAGATTAGTTGTATATTATACGAAAAAAACAATTTCTTTTATCAGTTGGAGCGCAAGCGGCTCATAAAATTGAAACTAGTCTACAAGAAATATACTCGAGCGGAGACTTAATGTAGACTTTATAATAAGACAGTTACCACAAAATAAAGCTCAAATTGGACCGCAATCCATCTCTCTAGAATATTTTTTCCTATTTCACGCAATTTCTAAATAAAAGCCTTGATCATGAGAAGTCCATTAATTGCAGTGCTTAGTAGCTTTTTCCTGTTAAAAATTAACTGACATTCAATTCAATAAAATAAAGGAATTAATTAAAAAAAAAATTAAAATGCAACTTTCCCTCCGCTCCTTCCCCAAAATGTATCAATATCGTTCAATCCTGGCAATTTTAGTTAATGGAATTTCCCCCTACTTCGAGCCGATAAAAAAAATTAATTAGGGAACCATTCTCTATACATTTAGCCCTGTAACCGATGTATGTGAAGATAGCCCAATTTAAGAATATATCCACATGTTTAGTCTCAGCTAAGATTAAAGTATGGCATTTTGATATACAGTGGAATTCAGTTAACACGAAAACGGATAACACGAAATATCGGATAACAAGAATACGTAACTTATTCTTACGTAGAGTAACTTAGCGTTTTCATATTATTTTAGTATGGAATTTTTCGCTTAAGACGAAACTTTTAACACGAATTCCGTTTAACGCGAATAAATTTTTAAGACCCTTTATACAAAATTAGTACAAAAATATTCGCTTAACACGAATTTTATAATTCAACACCTGTGCTTTCATAAAACAAAAAATATCGTTCAGTTTTAGGGAATTCCCCGAAATTACATTTTGTTATTAAATTTTGTTTTGTTGGAGAGAAATGGTTTTAGTTTGTTTTGTATTTGGTAGTAATGAGTACGTAATTCTCGTTAAACGTAAAATTGTATCTGTTTGAAAATATAAAATTGAATTTATTGGTGTCGTCGTTCGCGAATCGCGGGGTGAGTTTTGGTGAGTGAGATATAAAATTATTCTTGATGTCTAAATTGTGTTCTCTAGAATTCTTTAAAATTGTTGTTGCTTCTTCAGTGATTAATAAGCAAAAGCATGGCTAGCGGAAATAAAAAACAAAACGTAAAAGAAAATTGAAATTCTGGAAAATGGTGATCGAGGTGATCGATTAAAAACAGAAATTTGTGAGTAATTTGGGATTCCAAACTCTAGTTTATCAACGATCATTTATTAACTTTAATTTATCTTTCTGAAAATGAATATTCACATTTGACGGGCAGTAACTCCCGTTTGAATTTACATTGTTCATTAAAGTTCTCTGTCCTAATTAAATACAACTGCCCAGGTATTTATGCCTTTGAAGTCTTCTTACTGCATTGGTGCAGCTACTCACTGAGTCGGTTGCTTGTTGAAGTTTTGTCGTTGCTTCTGATATACACTTTCCAGTTGTCAGAATAGCTGTATCGTCTACAAATGTTGCTATAGCAGCACCTTCTGTATATGGCATATATCTGGTGTACAAGATATACAGTATAGGACCCAGTACGCTACCTTGTAGTATGCCTGCTGCTATTCTCTTTAGTTCAGAGTACTCTTCGTTATATTTTACACGGAAATGCCAATCTGCGATGTACGATTTAAAAATTTGATTGAACTGTTTATGTAGATCTCGATGCAATTTAAATTCAAGCCCTTGGTGCCAAACTTTGTCGAAAGCTTGGGCTATATTTAAGAAGATACTGGAACATATTTTCTTTTTCTCAAGTGCGTCTCCTATTATGTCCGTTATTCTGTGAATTTGTTCTATCGTAGAGTGATTTTCCCTAAATCCAAATTGGTGGGTTGGAATTAAATTTCGTTCTTCTATTATTGGCTTGAGCCTCTTGAGAATAATTTTTCAAATAATTTTGAAAAGACAGGAAGTAGAGAAATTGGCCTGTAAGAGATTTTGTCGTTTGCCTGGTTTAGGAATCATAATTACTACGGCAACCTTCCATTGCCGTGGGATATTTTAGTCTAAAGGCAGCATTCATTATTTGAACCAATTTTTGTAATCCCTTCTCGGGAATGGCGTTTACGACTTGGCCAGTAATTAGATCATAACCCTTATGGTCATCAATTTTGTTAATTGTTGTTATGTTTTCATCAGCAGTTTGCCTGGCTAACGATCGAAAGGTTTCTTCCAAGTTAGCCGCAAATAAAGTAGGTTTTTACTTGTCACTTTTGGCCCAGGTTCCTTCCTCATTTTCAATAGGCGGCACATGCACTTTGGTCCTTTTTAATCCCGTTGTCGCTTTCCAAAGAGAGTACGTAATCGGTGTCTTTATGTTCGGTGAGACCACTTAAGTACTTGTATATACTTTCATTCTTAATTTCTTTTATAAGTTGTTTCAGTTTATTGCACAGATAATTGAGGATTCTTTTGTTTTCCGGAGCGCGTGTCCTTTGACAGGCCTTTCGTGCCTTTCGTTTCTCTCTAACTAATTCCCTGACTTCAAAAGGGTAATTTTGATTCCTACGGGATTCGGTATGATTAGTAGGAGAACTTTGCCATGCTGCTTGTTGAATAGTACTGTTAAGTAACTCCAGTTCGTCTTCCAATTGTACCGTTGTTTTAATTGGCACTTGAAGGTTCACTTCAATTAGTTCTTGGAATAGGTTCCAGTCAGTTTTATTATTGGTTAGCTTAGGCAAGTTATCCTTGTTAATTATCATTGTGCTGAGTGTCATGATAACAAGTGGATGGTCAGAATATATCCCCTCACTATTTTCGAGGCACATGTAGTCCGTGGTAATCCCTTTCGTTACATAGAAATCAATGAGATCTGGTATTTTATTTATATCAGCAGGAAAATAAGTTGATTTATCCCCAGAATGGAACTCGAAATTGTTTACCCGAGCTGCTCTTTTCCTTTGCGGGTTGTAAGTCTTGATCCCCAATACGTATTTTTTGCATTAAACTCACCACCAATAATAAAATTGGATCCTAGTGATCTAAAGAGTTTGTTATAATCTTCTTTGTTTAGGTTATAGCGTGGAGGGCAGTAGGAGGAAATACCGTATTCATTATTATTACTAGTTTTGACTTTAACGGATTTAATTGCATACTTTTGTCTTCGATACCAGGTTCTTCATTGTGTTTGACATTCTTTTCCACTACTACTGATGATCCTCTCCTCGCGTTTCCTCCTGGGTGAACAGCATGATAACATTCATAATCACGTATTTCAACAAATGATGATTCTGTCAAATGACTTTACGATATAAGGCATATACATTCCAGGTGACAATTCTTAATGTTCTGCTCATTTTAATATAGGAAGGCTGTTGCCCGTTAGTGGTTTCTTGCTTTTCTAGACGCTTATATAAAGCTTTTATAGACCACGTTCTTGCCTTGCCAGTCTAGCATTTATGGCTTATATGCTTCTGCATATCCTTTCGATAGGGTCATCAGTAATAGCATTAGATAATTGTTGTACAATTTGCAAGTAGGTTTTCCGCCCTGTACCTATAACTAGTGGATTTGGCTCCACTTGGTTTTTGCTTACTTTCTCTCTGGTAACCTTAGAGCTTTGAGGAAATTGATTCATTTTGTTTTTTAGCCTTTGAAGTTCTTTGGCTACTTCCTCTGTAATTCGCAGGATGATGCCCTTTACAGTTTAAGCATTTTGCAGAGTTGTCTCTTCTTTCCTTACACTTTTTCGCGTTGTGTTTCTCAGCACATTTTACACATCTAGGCTCGCGACCGCAATATTTTTGCGTGTGGCTGAAACCTTGGGCATTTTTTGCATTCAGGTATTAACCTCGTATTTTTCTTTAGGGTTTTATTTTAACCCTCATATTTAGTATTGCTTTGATGTTGAAAATTTTTTCAACTTTCTCCTTTTTATTAAAAGTAATCATAAAGAGAGCCTCTTTTTTTACTTCATTGTTCTCACCTCTCTCTCCGTTTTAGGATATTTACTGCATCTTCTATTTGCAGATCTTTTGCCTTTAGGTCCTCCATTATAACTGGTTAGAGGGTTGTCATAAATCTCCAATTACATTTCTTTGGACCTCTTTAATTCTTCATTTTCCTTTTCTAGTTTGTCAACTTCGTTTCTTAGTTGGGTTATAAGTATTTCTAAGTCATTTAGTTTTCGACAGAGTCCAGCGTTTTCATTTTTCTGCTGCTTTGCTGAGTTAGTTTGTCTAGTTAGGGATCTTAACAACTTAGAACTTCTTATGAATGGGTATATCAATATTTGGCTCACCCCAGAATCCATTGAGCCAGCCTCGTTAGAGGGTATTTCAATTACAATTCTGAAGGATTACGATAGAAATGCATTTTTAATGCAGATGAATTCGGTTTATTTTTTGGTTGCATGCCGGACAAAACTTTAACATTTAAACGAGAAATTTGTTTTGGTGGTAAAAAATCTAAGGAAATCCTCATAGTACTTGTTGGATGTAATTCCGTTGGAACAGAGAAACTTCCTCTTATTGTTATCGGAAAGTCTCAAAATCCGAGATGTTTTAAAAGCGTTGTTAAAAATGTACCCCTTCAATACACCGCAAATAAAAAAGCCTGGATGACAGCGGACTTATGTTCAAGTTGGTTGAAATATTTAGATAAAAACTCAATAAGAAAAAGAGAAAGGTAGTTTTAATTATAGATGATTGCAGCACATCCCAAAATTCAGCTAGAAAGTGTCAATTTGCCTCCAAATACATTTCTTTTCCAGCGACCATTTTCTTATTTAGTTCATTCAAAAGAATTAATCAGTAAAACTAAGCAAAACAAAACTGGTAATTGGAGGGTTGGTACCATAATATTTCCTTAATAGATAAATATGAATTAATGTATTCCTCGTCCAGATTTTTAAATCCACTCGACAACGAAATCCTTAATAAGAACAAAATCCAAACGACATTAAATAATATTAGGGTAACGTTTTTAATAAAAACCATTGTGAATATTTAATGAACGAAATTTGCGGAATGTCTATAAATTAAAAGAAAATACCGTAATAATAAATAAATACTAATACCACCCACTATCGCACATTGAGTACAGACCTCAACTTTAGGCCAACCACCAATTAAAGCAATTTCATTATATTATGTGGTACAACAAAAGTAAAAATTCAACTTCCCTTTTATGAAAACCACCCTGGCACAAAAAAAAATTATTTTTGTTTACTGTACTACACCACAAAACCGCCTAAAACTTATATAAACGAACGACGAAAAAATTATAATTCCTCCTATTGTGTTCTGTATATATCTATAGCTATGTATACTTGTGTACACACCCGTACCACATACCATTTTTTCTATTATTAAATATACTTTAAGAAAGTAGATTCTTACTAATCTGTTAAAGTAATAAAATTTTTGTGATAAGATATGCGATATAGCGCGAGAACAATAATCTTAATATATTAAAATATAAAATCAAAAATCGTACGTCACAGTTTGATATTTTTATATCCTTGTTGTCGTCTTCTTATTCTTATAGGATGCTGATGATGTGCTAACAATAGAGGCAAAAATTTTTACTGAAGACGACAATACAATAAATCTTTAGTACTCTGTCGTATAATAACATTGCGCGACAACAAGAACACATATAAATTTTAATCTATTGACTTTAATCGTACCTAAGAGTTGAGCAATAAAATGTTGCCTACGCAATCACAAGCATTCCAAAATTCACTTAAGGGCCATTAAAAATCGACGGGTGATTCAAGGTTAAAAATTCATTTCATCAGTTAGTAAAAAAAATCCAAAATTTACATAAAACCTTACTGAATGATAAAACGATTATCCCATCCCCATGCGCCCATTTATTTTATATCTGAATTTATCATGTGCCGCCCTCTCATGTTTTATAATACTGTTGTTGTAGTTGTTGTTATCAAATTTGGCCCAGTATATCGCTATGCACTTACACAGGGTACATGTGTGTTGCTGAAAATCCATTATACTGAATATTTTGTGTTTTACAAAAAACTCTCAAAGGATTTAATTGTTTTGCTCTCATTCGTATCACGACTACTATGCCACTCGTAAAGGAACATGTAATTCCCAATTTTATTGCTAATGATGTGAAATCACAATTGGAGGTACAGATAAACACAAACGGAAGAAAAATTTCGTTTTTCGTCACGATGGAAGTCTAATACAGACGAGTATACCATGGGAGAACAGAAAAGTATTAAGATAAATAACTTTGTTTATCGTACCAGTTTCTTCCCTAAATCGCACGTTTTTTTTGTTGTTTTTTTTGTAAGGAAGGAAGAAGAATATAAATTTGGTACACCTTTAAGATTATTTTCTTGGTATACGTTATATATTTTTGTCAGTTTTACTTTTTAACACTTTGCGTGGCCTGGCATCATTTTTCATGCTGCCCTATTTCAATAGACCATAAAAAGAAAATACAACTATAATTATAGTTCGTTATTGTGGTCGTTTGGTCGTTTATTATATTGGGGTTACACATACTTCCAAAGAGTAATGAGTGTGATTATTTTTTAGAACCTAGCGTTTTATGGCTTTGGCGTTAACTCTTTCAACTTTTAGTAGGCCCATTAAAAGAAAACGAAAATCATTTAGAATGTAGAGTGGAAGCTATGTGACATGGGTTCGTAACAAGTATGTGAGTCGTAAAACCAACTGCGGATATGGTTCCTTACCAATTTATTGAAAAGCAATTCACAGAAAAAATCGATTAACTGAAAATGACAATTCTCTTAATACAACAATTCGCCGAAAATACCAATTCATCGAAAACGAAAATATACCCTGTTGTGTTTTAGCATTAGAGAACACTAATCATTCATTCGCCGGGACAATCGAGATTTTGCAGGGTAAACACCAATCTGACTATACCGATTGGATAGCTAACGATCGATCATTGGTAGATTTTGATTATAGATTTATGGTAGGTCTGATAAGGCTATAGGGTCAACCTTTTCAAACAACAATTATCGTTAAAATGGTTTAAAATTCGAGATCATGCTAGTCAGACATCAATCTGTCTATGCCGATTCATTGGTTCATGACCACAGCTAGATATTGGTTGGTTTAGAGTAGGTCTGATGAAGTAATATGGGGTGAAATGTTGATTTTCGACATGCTTTATCTATAAAATCGTTCGTCGTTTGGGATTTTGCCAGACAGATACCAATCTGACTATGCCAATTCTAAAGCATGGTCATAAGAAGATTTTAATTATAGGTTTGAGGTAGGTCTGATGAGGCTATAGGGGGAAAATTTTTATATTCTCCTACTTCTGCTGCTAAAATCGTCCAGTGTTGTTCTGTCCATGATTCGAGGTTTTGCCAGATTGACACCAATTTGACTATGCCTTATTTCGAATAAATCGATAAAATATGGGGGGAAATTCAAATTTTATTCCTTTCACATGGTCATACCCCCCACCCCAACCCTATTGTAAAAATCTACCTATGGTCTTGGGCCATCGAATAGGCGTAGTCAGATTGGTATCTCTGACAAAATCTCCAATGACGAACGGTTTTATCGAATGTTGAAAGATTTTATCGGCAAAACATGGAGGAAGTAAAATGTTAACCCTCCATTCTCATCACATTTACCCCAAACCTATAATCAAAATCTACTTATTGGCATGAACCATCGAATTGGCATAGTCAGGTTGGTGTTTATCCTGCAAAATTTCGATTTATGAACGATTTTATCGGCAAAACATGGAGAAAATCAATGTTCCATCCCTATAACCTGTTCAGACCCACCCCAAACCTATAATCAAAATGATGATCATCAAAATAAATATTAGAGTTTGCTTTCAAGTGAACGAAGAATGTCACGAAATCTAGGATGAGTTTCGACTTGTCAGTAAACAAATTACTGCATAAACAGCTAGGGACTTTGTCCTAGCGAGTGTCCAGTCATATGTGAAGGAAGCAAGTCTAAAATTTGTCGAAATTAGAGATCATTAGAAAATTCAGTAAGGAATTCCCATTCTGTTCTCAATAAAGTTCTTATTTTTGCTAAGATTACTCGAGTCATAATTCGTCTCAATCTGTGGATTAAAGTTTTGGGGCACTGTTCAAATGAATCAGCTAGGTAGTAAACATTGCTGGTCGTCGAACATCAACAACGAAGGCGAAACTACACTGAAGAAATGACAAGCATTGTTTTCTCGATAACCATACGTAACGAAGATGGCAGATATTATTACTAAATCTACGGTTCGCGCGCTACAAGATCTTTTTGCAATGGAAGTGTTGCCAGAAGACATTTTAAGTCATATTACAACAGCGTTTACATCCGCAGATTTTCTTGAGTTTTATCGACCCAATAAATCGACAAACAAGTGAAAGATTCCTTAGCTGTTGCCGATTTTTGGCGACACCTGATGGTAAATCTCCGAGTGAAAAATTTCAAGGTCAACAACTAAGGATTCTGTTATCTCTCATTTACCCGTATTCAACTTCAACGAAGAATGGCCATCTACCATAATTCATTGTGGGCCAGCCTGTATTTGTTTGAGAACGGTTTGATGTGACGTCATCAAAACCAAACACGAACTCGAATACCAGATCCTGATCCGTTTGTTGCCGCTGGAATTTTAAATAGTCAAAATTAATATCAATTGTTAAGATCGAAATTGGAAATTTCATCATGCTTGAAGACTTCGTCAAAATACAGAGAGGAGGAACGTTGTGTTTGTGCATCAGAACACACTTTCTCTCATCATCGATTGTTCTCAAACCTTGATTCTTGCCCTTCAGTATGGTGTCGAAAATTGCGTATTTTTTACGTTTAGAATGGCAACAATTGGTAGAATTTGAAGACAATAAGACAATGTAAAATATTGCTGATTTTTGTTTGTTTATCAGTACGAATTTCGCACTAGACAGGAAAATTCGATTAGGGCCGGAAGTGGAGCTCGCCTTTTTCTAGTTTTTGTTTTCTCAGCTCAAACGTCTTTTATGAAAATTGAGAAGGGGATTTCCGCGTTCTAGGAATCAATTGTGATGGACCCTGATTTCGAAAAAAAATCGTTTAGAACGTCATGAAGGTCGGAAGGGCCTATGGGTTCTGATTTTCATATTTTTTTGGCTTGAAATAATTGGGCGTGACGGGGTTTACAATGCGAGGAAATGATTCAAAGAGTTCTGATTGCTGGCTAGTTCATTGAGAATCTTTCAGATGGGCCGTCATGTTGCACCATGTTGCATAATATTGCACCATGTTGCATGATGTTGCACAATGTTACGTTATGTTGCATCATGTTGTGGGATGTTGCGTTTTTTGCGCCATATTCCACCATGTTGCGTGATGATACACCTTCTTGCTTGATGTCATATACATCTTGTTGATGAATGTTGCTAGAACTTGTTTCATATTGCGACATGTGTGCCATGTAACACCATGTTGCGTGAAGTTGCATGATTTTTAGAATGTTGCTTCTTGTTGGGTTTTGCGTTTTTGTTTAATTAGATACCAGACATTAGGTTCCATTAAGTTGTGTTGACATTTTCTTCCGCCTCATACGATGTTCTTGTCGCCTGATGGATGGACCCGGGTCCTTTTATTTAATTAAGCCGCTTTACGCGACACTGCATGAAATTTTCCTACTATTACTGTTTTGCAATTTAATTCTTGCAATTTGAATTGTTCAAATTTGTTCATTGAGTTTCCAGAATTATAATAAGTATCCTCCATTTGAGACTACCTTCCTCAAGCTAATTCCGTGCCGTATTACACAATCTAAAATAGCCAAGATTGGTTCTAAAAACTATTACTCGGATATCACTCAGCAAATTAGCATACTTGAGTGGATTTATCAAGCTACAAGAAATCATAGGTGTATGCTGATTGTTAAAAAAAACAGTAATTTTTCGACATTGTTGGCAGATTCTCTACCTTATCGATAACATTTATCTACATACATTGTATACAAAAATATACACAAATAAGGAACAACAATGTCAAGGGTACAATTTGAACAAATGTTGTCAACGATAATCGCAACAAACATACAAACCATATATCAACGCGAATACATCAGCAGAGAACAAATTATAATTTATGTACATAATTTACAATTTTTCTTTACAAATTCTTACGATCACCGTGCTTAATCGATGTCGGTAGCTATATCGAAACTTCCTGATTTCACCAATTAGTGCAGCCAATAGCCAAATTCTAAATGCCACAACTAGGATATTTTAAATTATGCACGAAAAAAATTGCTTCCATTCTACCACTATACAATAATTTCAAGTCAGTAAACCTTTTTAAAACGCCTGACTTTTATTATACCAAAAACAAGCAACATAATTTATATCGCTATATTTTAATCAAAAAACATAAAATAAAACATTAAAAATAAACATCGCAGCATCTTCATTTAAAAGATTTTAATCTCATTTCGTAAGCATGTAAATTATTTGTGTGCACGAGTATATCTCTATATATATATTCATCTCATTTAGCTTTGTGTGTATTTGTTTGTGTACAAAATGAACCTAAACGAACAATAAACAAAATCAAATAAATAAAATGAATAAATAAACAAAATAACATCTTAGAAAATATAAATAAAAGATCATCAATTAATCCTCATTAAATATTAAATTTCATGTCATTTGGTCCCTTTCCGTCCGACTTTCCGTCTCTATATATAAATATAAGGCTACGTTTACACATCCTGAGACAACATGTTAAGTAAATTATTAAAGTTGTGCTTTCGGGGTTTTTTCTTTAAATTTATTACATTTCTTGTGTTATATTATTTTCCATTCGTTATTATTACTATTATTATTATTATTGTTGTTGTTGTTGTTGTTGTTGTTATTCTTTTTATATTTTCCTATATACAGTTTTCCACGTCTTCAGTACATTACTATGTGCTGCTGCTGCTGTTTATATGGTGAAATGTTCAGAAATAACAAAACAACATTACACAACATATAGATATATAAACAAAACCAATAATCATAAAGAAAAGTCAGAAAATAAAGAAATGAAAATCGGAAATGTTTTTTTTTTTGTTTTGCCTCATGTAGATTAAACCATACCCACCCGTAATAATTCGGTTCGCTTGGATGGCTGTAAATTTTCTTGTTTTTTTTTTTCTGTGTGTATTTTGTTTTTTGTTTTACTTAGTTATTTATTTATATTTATTGTTGTAAATTTTAGCTATTACGGTAAACTTTATTACACTGTGAACTTTAAGATGCAAGAAAATAAACACAAAAATATAAAAAATTTAAGTTAAAGAAGAAAATCAATAAGGTTGGTGTGTGATGGTCTAAATCGTTATTTTACATGTTATGAGTGTGGTTTGCACTCAACGCTGTTTAGTTTATTGTGCGGGTTTATTTTAAAACTATACAATTTTAAATTGAGAACCAATAACAATCAAAATCACAAGAACCTGTGAGCTAAATGAGCTAAATTGACAGAATTTGTTCCGCAACTGCTTGATGGTTACAGATGGCGCTTTTCTTTGAAGATTAAGCAATGGGGAACCTATACTGCATTTGGCCAAAACTAAGCATCTTTTGAACTGTATCAACCAAAGACACACTGATATTTTTGATGATATTCACATCAGTCTCTCTCTATCTCTTTCAACAATTCCAATATTAATAAGGGGAGTTTTTAGGCAGGAAGTAATTGACATCACTTATGCCCTGACCACATAATAAGCATCGATTTTTTATTTTTATGTGATATAATAGAATAGGAATGTAACCAACCTGTTTTTATCTCTAGAACTCGAGTATTGAACCTCGGATATTGCCCTTACCTAAAGAAATCTTAAATGTGTTCGAAATATTGTGTCCTCTTGGCCATAAAACCACAGAACAAACTTTATCGAGAACAAAAATCTATGGAAGTGCTACAGAGTCATCGATCTGTTTTGGATACTTTTCTTGCAGTTCAAAAAATAATAACAAAGACTTCATTAAAACCAGTGTTATGCAAATTGGATAATTTTGCCAACAAGTTTCTCGGACTATTTAATAAATTTATGTAAGAATGTCAAATATAGAGTTTCTTATTCAGACGCTCTCTATCGAGAATAGATGTAAACTCTATTATAAGTATAAATTTCGACGCCTCGAAATGTCTGAAAATAAATATGTGAAGTTATCCCAGTATTTCATCCCAGAAAAATAAAAATATTCATCAGGCAATACTAGTTATATATGCATGTGAAGTTACTGCTAAAACTTTACTAGTAAAAAAATTAGCAAAAACTTCACATGTTTATATAGCAGTGTGAAGTTTTTACTAAATCTATGCTAAACGTTTATATTCGTTGGTGCATATCAAAATCATACCTGTATTAAGCGGAATTAACGTAACTTTTAATTGATTATTTTTATTTTAAATATTTGGCAATTATCTTTAAAATAAACCTAAAGAAATTATAATATATTTATCATTTCATTAACCAACCATTCACTAATAAGAATATTGCGGTTAATAAAAGTTTAAAAAAAATAACTAGAAAATCGGTATCCGAACTACATAAGGAAGAATTATTGAAATCAAATGAGATAACTGGAGAAATTACAATCCACAATCGGGTGAAATGGGTGGGATAATAGAAAATTTACAAGCTCCAAAGGCAGGAAACTTCTATTTTTAACGGAAATGGTAACAAATATAATGAGAGTGCTTAGGACAACAATAGATATTTATAGAGATTTAAATATAACCTGAGGAATATGAATTATTAGGTGGGGTTCACGTTAGTAAGAAAAATAGTGAGGACATCTTTATCTAGGGATCAAATATTACTCCATGGACCTTGTGAAGGGCAGATCAAGGTTATACAGGTCTAAAATAAATTATTTTTGTGTCAGGTTACACGAAGTTACATTCAATGAGAAACATTTCACTCAATATCGGGTAGTGGCCTGGTGTAATAAATTACAAAAGTGGTATAAAATTACACCTTTAAATTACACATTTGTTGCCTTTACCATTTCGATCAAGTTCCGTCTTCCCTGACTCAAAAATGATTAGTTATACACCTGAATATAGTTGACCTACCCTTAACAAGGTCAATTAAGAAAGATTTCACCCAATATCTGGAGTCTGTCTTGTGTAATCTATATAAATAAAAATTAATTGCCGCATGTATGAAAGATCATCACGTGAGAATGGTTCGACCTATTTAGCTAATTTTATACTTGTTGTGTTCGTAATTGTCAGGACAAGGTTTGTATGAAAGAAAATTTTGGGGAAATCAACTGGAAAAATCGAAAATTTGAATACTATTTTCGTATTAAAAATGGTGTCGACGTTCAGTTTAATAGTTCTGCTGCCACACGTTTTCATAAAAACAACAAATTAAGCGTTGAATATTGATATTTTGCGAAAAACAATTAAACTGAAAGCGGTAGTTAAGAATATTATTGAATTGATATTAGTTCGTGACTTATTTCTTTAAAAAAATTACTACCAGCGTGGGGTCGAAATATCGGAAGTCCAACGCAAGCCAGCTACATGAGCGTCGAATCGATGAGACTAATGAAGAGCGTAAGGGAGGCAAATCGAATAAGAATTTCTCAAGCACAGTCCATTATGACTCCGGAACAACGGATACAATCAGTTAGAAATAATATTCAGGGGAGGGGCACTTAATAAAATTTTGTATTATGACCATATATAATAAAAATTCTCAGGCTAACTGAGATATCCCTAGAGATCTAAACACAACCTCAGGTATATACAGTGTTAGTTGGAAAATATATCCAGCTCATTCAGTTAACATCATTTCAGTTCGAAAATATATCCAGTTGATCCTCATCCAGGGGAGGGCAGTTAATAAAATTTTCTATTATGACGAAATATAATAAAAATTCTTAGGCTAACTGATATATGGGGTGTTAGTTAGGGACCATTTCAATTAGAAAATATATTCAATTGCTCCCCATCCAACTGTCCTCGTTAATCAACTTTTGTAGTATGACAGAATATAAAAAAAATTCTCAGGCTAACTGACATATCCCTGGAGATCTAAACACAACCTCAGGTATATGGGGTGTTAGTTGGGGATTATTTCAGTTAAAAAATATATTCCGTTGCTCCCCATCCAGGGGAGGGGCAGTTAATAAAATTTTGTATTATGATCAAAAATAATTCTCACGCTAACTGAGATAACGCTAGAGATCTAAACACAACCTTAGGTATATGGGGTGTTAGTTGGGGACCATTTCTGTAAGAAAATATATTCAGTTGCTCCCCATTCAGGGGAGGTGCAGTTAAATAATTTTGTATTATGACAAAATATAATGGTCCCCAACTAACAAATTTTTATTAACTGACCCTCCCCTGGATGGGGATCGACTGAATATATTTTCTAACTAAAATGGTCCCCAACTAACACCCCATATACCTGAAGTTATGTTTAGATTTCTAGGGATATCTCAAGTAGCCTGAGAATATTAATTATATTTGGTTATATTACAAAATTTTATTTACTGTCCCCACTAGTGGATGGGGAGCATCTGAATATATTTTCTAACAGAAATGGTCCCTAACTAACTAACACCCAATATACCTGAGGTTGTGTTTAGATCTCTAGGGATACTTCATTTTCAAGAGTTTTTAATAAATAGTTGTATCTACTATATTGTATAATTTATTGTTTAGCATTATGAATACGAGTTATTTTTGCTGTTTGAATATGAGCATGTTTTCCTTATCATTTATCATAATAAGATACTTTTTTAATTATTTGCTTTGCATTTCCTGAATTAAAGCAAAATTGTACAGTAAGTTTGAAATAATAGTTGTGTAATGCTCGTTTTTTGAGAATTTTAATTCTAATTTTGAGTCACATTAAACATGCATGTAACTAGTCGAGATAAAATAATTTCATATTATTCAGTTAATTTTAATAGGATTTAATATTACATCCATGAAAACTATAATTTTCTATAAATTCGTCAAACACAAACACAATTAATCAAACTAGCAAAAGATTAGCATTTTCTTCACATTCGTAGTTATATCCAATCCCAGGATTTTTAAATCATCCCAGAAAATTTTGAAATGACACGAAATTTGATAATAATTGATCTAACATTTTGAAATGACACGAAATCTTGTATAAAATGGACTATCAATAGATGGTATAACGCTAATCCTAACATCAGAAAAGACCGTTTGACATAAATGGTATCAATCAACAAATTTTTGAATATAGCATTTGACTTAACTAATTTAATGGCGAGTTACAAAGTTAACTAGAATCCATCAACTGACAAATACCTCTCAATTCCAATGATTTAAACGAAAATGCTGACAAATTTAATAAGATTAATAAGATTATGCTTCAAGGCTTCGAACGTTTTGTACCGATGTGCTCTAAAACACAAAATGCTTATCCTCACTGATTCAATGATAGACTAGTTAACTTAAAAAATTGAAAGGCCAAAGCGTATTTCAAAATGTTGAAAAGAACGTTAGAAGTGGACAGAACTACGTTTCACAACGTAGTCACGAATTTAGAAATTCAAGAAAAAAATTTAAATAAATACAAAACAATTTTGAATTAAACGCGAAACTAAAGAATATCCGGCTATGGCCTACAACAATACCAGCTCTTCAAACGGCATAGATATTGGTGACATGTTCGCGTTTTTTCAGCGATAAAAAACGTATCAACGTATTCATAAATTTCACCAATTTTGAAATCTGGTAAAGGAAATGACATCGCATGCTACAGGGGAATATCAACATCTTCATCAATTCCCAAATTTTTTGGATTAGCCATATGTAACAACATATGCATATATGCTTGGCCACATCAACCAATCTGATTCAATTCACCAGTAAAATATTTAACGAGATCTATTCATAAAACCTCTCCAGAGTTTATTCGCTTCTGGTTCAAGTCTTATCTATCAAACCAGCGACAATTTGTAATAATGGGAAATGAGAAAGCAAACGTTTTAAAGTTATGTCTGGTGCTCCCCAAGGATCACACGTCGGGTCCTGAATTTCTATTATTTTCATAAACTTCGGTCTAAATTTCTGATTTTTTTTTTTTAAGAAAAGTGACTGAGATTATGACTAAAATTTACGCAACTACCTCCGTACTCAACAAGATGCACGGATTACAAAATATGCACGCTTGAAAATAGACGACTTCTCTTAGGCGCGGCTTTTATTGGTAACGTTTTGCTTGGTCACACTGATTCAGCTCACATATCAATTCATGTGCCAATCAAAACATTTCGAAACCATGAGTTTTTAGCACTTGAACACCATTCTACAAACCATGGAGAAAACAACCCCATCAATAAGTTGTTTAAATTATTCAGCATCATCGACGACCCGATACCCTGAAGAATTATTTTTAAAAATTTAATTATGTTAAATCAAAGTTTGATTGATTTATATTACAACAATAGAGAACACGATAATTTAGTGCATCTCCTCGACAATTCCAAATTGTCACATAGTATTGAGCCCGCATGATACATTATAATCTTGAATAGCCGAGGGATACGTTATAGCATCGTTGCTTCATAGATAAAGTCTGACCTACGTCAATTACTTATTCGAGTACGTCGGTTCTTCCTGGTCCATTGACTTCAAAAGAGGAAAATATTTGTTTCATATTTTTTAGTGTGGAACTCCCAAATTCGCTTAGTTGATTCTGACCAACATTTAAAGTTTTTGGCCGGTCACTCTTGGTGCAACGTATAACTGCATTGGTTTGAATTTTTTATTGTATAAGACAGGTACCTCTGCAAAACCTAGAATTTCCCTATGTGTTTCATCTTCGTCCTTGATGTGCAATCACATCAACGAGTCATGTGATAGTTTTAAATATAAGACACTACATATTTTAAAACAACTTGCTACTTTCCCAGTAGCTTTTAGTGAGGGTATATTGTACGTTTTCGGTCTGAGTACTAGCACCCATTTTTATTTGACTAATTTTGGAATTTCATTTGAAGTTGTGTAAATTTTCGGAGGATGTTTCTCCCAATTTTCGATGGCGTTCTGTATTGGTTTTTTTCTGTTTCCGATAATTTTTAATTTCAATACCCTGTATAAGAATCCAGAATATTATACATTATATATAAAGTCGAACCAAATGGCATTTGCTCATTAATTCTGAACAATTAAACATATTTCTCTTATTTTCACGAACCATCGTTTTCTATGCTTCACTATATGGAATCCTCATTCCATTCCGAGAAGAACATTGCTGAATCTAAACCATTGCTTCACGTAGATGTATAATTTAATAAGCTTTATTACCAGCAGAAAGCTAGTCAATTTAAGGAGTCCGCAGGTTTTTGTTCGAACCAAATTGGGTAACTTCATAATATAAGCTGAGTTCCTAAATATTCGTTTGAGAATGGTCATCGTTCCGTCCAATTTACTTATTTTCAAACATTAGCACCAGATTTCATTTTTAACATACATACAGAGTTTTATATCCTTAGGTCCGTTTAAATTAGCAAATTTTTCAGAGTCACACCCAAAATTTATATTAGATTCGCATTTTCAACATATAATCTGAGTTCCATTTTCATGATGGAGAAATGACTTAGTTCTATTGTGGAATAAGACGTAACATGAAAGCCGGACCCATAAACGAAACGGTAATTTTTTCCTGACACTCGATAATCCCTTCAAATTTTTTCATTTAACAGAAAACACATGACGCAACACGACTCAACTTAGTACAACATCGTGCAAAACGACACGTAACACGTAACGGATCCATAGGGAGACTCTCCATCTTTCCAATTTTTAACAAAATCGTTCGAGCCGAAAAAACACATGAAGGAACCTGTCCTCTACCGGAGGACTCCAGAAACGAATTTTCCTGAAATATAATCACCGCAATGGATTTGCTATTCTATCTATTCCTGGCACTCGAACGGAATTTTTCCTAAATCGGGTAACACAACCATACATACATCCCGCCGCAACATGGTACAATGTCGCATCACACAACGTCAATCCACCAAGAAGTGTATCGCAATACGATGAAAATTACTCTTTCTTCCTCACTAATTTTAATTGAAATCACACAGGAACACATAAACAAATTTCCACCAAACACAGGCCTCATACTTTTCCCGAAATCGGAGCCAATTGTAATCGAGTCATGCGCTACTAGAAAACCTCCTTTCAGCAGTTTTCAAAGAGCTAGACGAGCTAGAAAAAATTATAAAATGAAACCCAGCCCCAACGGAATATCCCTCAAAACGGATTTTCCCGAAACCATAACTCATCACAATCGAATCCTGGCTATCAAAAAGTCTTCTCAGCAAATTTAATCAAAGCAGTCTCATGTGAAACAAACCTAATAAAAGGAGCCCGGAACACAATCGATTTCTGGTATTCAAAAACCGCATTTCGGCAAATTTCAGCAAAGCTCAATATCCCAACTTTTCTTGACGTAAGAAACAAAATGAACCCAGACCCCACCGAAGGCGACCATACAAATTTTCCGCATAATCAAGACACATTGCAATCTATTTTTGGTACTCGAAAACCAACATTCTGTAATTTTTAACAAAACCGATTGAGTTCAGAAAAAACAGAGTTCTGGCCCCACCGGATGACTTTCTAAACGAATTTTAACGAAATCAAGGTACATCATAATCGATTTCTGGTACTCGGAACTTCCTTCTTTTAACAATTTTCATAAAAATGGTTGCAGCTGTCACTGCAATTATTTAGTGGTACCGAAAACGTGTCGGTTTTGTTCAAGAAAATTTCAATGTTACGCGAGCCGAGGAACTGCTGCACCGGCAGTATTTGATCCTGACTTTGCACGAAAAGATCGTTGTATATATTCGCAACAGTATACAGTGTATTTCAGTTAACAGAAAGAAATGGAAACGAGGCGGATAGTTAAATCTTATCCCAAAAGAAGACGTCTCACTGATCATGTACCACGTTGAAAACCTTGGACATCTCACCTCATTGAAGTAAAATTACAAACACAACCTTTGTGTGAAAATGAACAAAACCATTCAGAAGTACAAAAATCCGTTTTCAGTAACTCAAAAATATTCTAACCAACCGACGAGGTACTGCATTCACTTCCGACGAATTTCTAGGTTACTGTAAAGACGAGGGAATTAATTCAATCAACTGATTTACTTGTGTTTCAACTGGAAATAGACAGGTTGAAAGAGTAAATTGATTATTCCAGTCCTAATAATTATTTAACTGAGCTATCAACCGGTCTCCGTTCAAGTATTTCTTGGAATTATAAGGTTGGAGATTTGCTAGTCGTCGAGAGAGCGCAGTTTACTAGTAGTCTGGAAATTCAACCAAAATGTCTTTGTCTTATAATGTTGTGAAGTTCTAGAAAATAATCGTTATGTAATAACAAAAGTTACTATTTTGCGGGAAAAATGAAGAGGTACTATGATTGGTCAGGCGACGTAGTATCTGATGAAGAGGAAATCGGAACAAATGAAACTGAAGTAGTGGAGTTGCTGATGTGAATTTGGGTCGAAACGAAGTGTAGGGAGCGTCGAGGCGAGCAATTAGTGCAACATTAATATAACAAACTTATTCAGTTACTTGTCAAAATAATTATCAGGTAGTACTATTTGTATTAAATGATCATTTCTGGCAAAGTCAGGAAGAATACTACCGGCAATTTCGTTAAAATTCGTTTAGACCATCATATGGTAGAGGCGAGACTCGATTTTTTTAAATTTTTCACTCTGAACTCAAACGGTTTTGATAAAAGTTAGGAAAAAGAGGTTTCGAGTACCAAAAATCGATTGCGATGAGTCCTGATTTCAGGAAAAATTTAGGGGGTATTGGGTTCTTATTGTCTATTTTGTTACTGACCTCAAATGAAAATACCGTATGCTGACTTCACTTACAATTTCTGAAAAAATCAAAAACAAGATTGTGATTTCAAGAAAATTCGTTTAGGGGTTCTCCGGTACAGCCTGGGTGTTCTTTATTTTTTTCACATCAAACTGCTTTGATTAAAATTTTGGTGAGTCGATTTCAGGAAGATGAATGGGTGATATCAATAAAAATTGGTGAGGGAGAAGATGTGGTTATGTTGAGTAATGTAGCATTAAGTTGCGATATGTTGCACCTTGTTGGTGGATATTGCATCATGTTGCGTAGTTTTGGTACATTTAGTGTGACGTTGCACCATGTTACATGATGTTGAACCATGTTGCGTGATGTTGCACCAATTTCGAATATGTCGCACCCTGTTGGTGAATGTTACTTGCACCATGTTACTTGGTGTTATAAAATATTTCGTAATGTTGCACTATTTTGTGGGATCGTGCACCAACATGTTACACCAAGTTACATCATAATGCAACACATTTCATCATGTTACGTCACATGCTTTCTTTACATTAAATGTCAGGCATTATGTTGCACCATGTTTCAAAATGTTTTTCCATCTTGCTTTGGTTGCATTACGGGGAGATGTTGTAAGGTTACGTTCTACGATTGCGGGAAAAATGCGTGGGGGTCCTCCAGTGAGACCCTGGTTCTTTTTTAATATGTACTTTCTTACAAACGATTTTGATAAAAATTGCTAAAACGTTTTGGAGTACCAGAAATCAATTGCATTTCGGTGCAATTTCGAGTAAATTTGTTTACGATAGGGTTCGATATCGGCATTTAATCAACTCACATGATTTTGGTGTAAAATTGGTTAGTTTTTATGGCTCGAATGATTTTGATAAAAATTGATAAAAGAGAGTGTTCTCGAGAGTTGCGTCATGCGTTTTCTGTTGTATAAAACGTGTCTGGCGTTATATTCCATCGTTTAAGAATCAATTGCAATTAACCCCAGTTTCAGGAAAATTCATTTAGTGGTTCCTCAATAAATACTCGCTCTTTAACAAATATTTTCATACCCTTCTCAATTTAAAGTACATATGAATATCGTTCCATAAAAACTATGAATTGTATAGTAATTTTTTGGAACAAATTCCAAAGAAAATTCAAGCAAGCATTCATTTTACTTAAATTATGGTCACTTTGCTTCCAATAAATAAGCAAAATCATTACAATTATGTTTCTAATATTACACACAATTCAATTGGGGTTCAATTAACGATTTCAATTGAATTAAAAAAAAATTATTCATTTCATCCAACCAAACCACGACTACCACCTACCGTTTTCAAGATATAAAATCATTTATGGAATGGTAAATGTGATATAATAGAAAGCAAATTACACAAAAACAAAAATTTCATAAATTTCAAGTTTAATTGCCCATAATAATTTAATTTTAAGTAAACAGAAGTTTAATCAATAAAAGAAAATTATGAAAGGAAAACATTATGGTCGTAATAGAATGACTTACCTTATTTGGATACCCATTGTAACGCAACAATTTTTTACAACATTTGCCCCGACTCTCGAAATAGATTTCCTGCGGTGGCCGCGGCGGCTGCCGTTTTATCGAACAGCAGCCAATTGTGATGGAGGGTGACGGTGGCGACGTCTGTATCGAAAAACTATTAGCGGTAAAATTTTGATTCATCGGTATGTAAATATTATGCTGATCTATGCTACTAATTTGATGATAATTATTATTGTAATGATGATGAGGTAACTGTTGTTCGATTGTTGTCAGCGACGTTAATTCTGTACCACCACCGCCGCACACCATTGACATCGATGACGATGATGATGATTTCTTTTTCTTTTTCTTCTCCATCATGATACAGTTAAAGATAATTTTCTTAATTGTTTTGCAGTTGCTGTTCGACAAACAATATACAATATAGTCGCCTTGCTGATATTTAATTTATTTAAAAAAATTAACTTAATTATTTTTTTAAAAAAAAACTACTTCACTTAAATATTTTGTCGTTGTTGCGCTACTGCTGTGCTTATGCTCATATCGGATATTAGAAAAATAAATATTTATGGTGGAAGGACGATTTGTTGATTCTTTCAATAAAATAATAATTTTCTTTATACCAATTCTCTATCCTGTTCTACCGTACTTTGTGAAAATATAAATAAACAATATTTTCTTTGTGGTTGTTCTTGTTGTAAATGAAATGTTCGTTTACTGTATGTGTTGTTTTATACATTCATATTGTGGTTTTTCCTGTTCATGGAAAACAGCTTCATTCTGCAAAAAGAAAAACGATAAAAATAATTTAGAAATGAAATTAATTTGTTTGTTTGTAATGTATACAATATACGAGTAGCTTTACTGTTTGCCAATGAGTATAATGTACATAAAATTAATTGGAGGGTGAAATTAGAAGTTTATGAAAATGGGCTCACTGACGTAATCCACAAAATTAACGAATTAAACATTACCACCGGGGAAAACATCAACCGAAACATTTTAATTACATATTGTGTTGAATAATTTATACTTGCTACTCCAGCACAAGATTTATTAATTTTAAAATTTGAATATAGATATATCACAATATGAAGACTAAGTAAGTAAAATGTGTAGATAATTTGAAAACACGGTCGTAGTAATTTTGGTAAGGAAAATATTCCGCGAATTTCTCACTCTTTTTCTCTCTCTACCTTTCGTATTCCATGAAGGAATTTTGACGCTTGCACGATGGTCCTCAAATATTATCGGTTCGTCGCAAACTCCCTGCAGTTTCGACGTCTTATTGCTCGCCGGTCGAGATATTCGTTGTTTGCAACTTTAAGACTGCCATAAATGAATTGAATAAACTTTCTTTCAATTGTAGATAGTATTCTTCAACCTTACATGAATGCTAGAGATATTTTGATCGCAACAACCTTCACTGAGCGTAGAAGAGTCCTTGTACGGCTGCTATGCGGGGTTTAATATCTGCCTGGACATCATTTGTTCTTGTTAAAACTCACCCGAGATATTTTAAGTCTTCCACGATGTCATTATATCCTTGATATTGTTAAACTCGACCAAATCTAGCATACCCAAGATCAATTAAAGAACTTAGAGAAAAATAAAGTACCTTGACGAAAAAGTCGACGGCCAGCTCAAGGAATTTGAAGGCCAAATTAGGCAGGGGCCTCATAATAAAATTAAGCAAATGGGAGCCTGCTTTGAAACACACACCTTGCAAGCAATAAATGCCCAACTAAATAAAACGTTTACAACAGAATCAGTTGCCGGAAGCTCAAGAGGAGTTTTAAAGCCACCGACATGCGAGATATTATTTGACCACTTTAAGGTGCAGTTCCCAGCGGCTGTACAGCCGAATTGTTAGGATGAATGAGAGTAGCTCAACATATTCACTTCCACTCTTCGTGGGAAAGCGGCCAATATCTTGCAAACTGTATCCGCAACGAAAAGCGGAGTCATGACTGAGTTGGAACTAAGATATGGTCCGTCACACGTAAGAGAATTATGCAAAATTCAACTTTAAAGCAAGCGGTGGGGCAAGTCTGCAGCAGATGTGTTGAGTGGACTAGAGTGGCCCCGCGTTGTTACGGTCATAACATTAATTTTGTTTACTGTTTCGTTTTCAAATATTTAATTTTTTTTTGATTGTTTGAAAAATGCATTTTACTGATGGTATTGCCATCTGTGTTAAGTCATTGGTATTACATTTTTTTGTGGATTGGGCATTAGTTTTCTGTTTTAATTGGGCATTAATATTCTGTATTACGTAAACGTAAAATGATTTTGAGAGTGAGACCATGCACTTGCGCGTGAATGACGTTTCTATTCAGAGAATGTCAAAAAAAAATTTTTTTAAATTTAAATATTTTTAGTATAAGTACACTGATGTTATTGTTATACCCTTGACAGACTAGGATTAGTTAAACGCGTTTAATCATTTTTTCGAGTTTATCTCTTAATGTGTCAACTTCGAAATTAACTAAACGAGTTTTGTTTTAGGTTTAGTAACTAAACCGGTTTAGTGCACAAATCTCTCAATATTTTGAAGTTTATCGCATTAAAGTGGGTTTAGCGAGAGCGCCATCTAACAATGAATGTTAAAATTTATAAATAGGACAAGGCCATTTAGTACTGTGATACAATGATAGATGCCGCTTACTTTTTGAGTTATCTCTTTCGAGTTCAAAAAAAATTTTTTTTTTTTTCAATTTAAGTTCAAAATATACAAATGTGTATGTAAATAATGACAGATTGTAATGTCTTCCGTATTTTAACAGATCTTAGTTAAATTCTTGAAAAAAAACATAATAATTTGATAACACATAAATTAAATAACATATTAATTATTTCTTATTATTATAGTTAGTGTTGTTTTTCTGGCGAAAACAAAATTAACCGATATGCACAAATGTGTATTGTGGTCTTCAACTTACACATAATTCTATGTTTCACACATTCGTTTCTCGTAATCGTAATTTATATACACAATTGTGTATACGGGTGGAGAAAGCGTTATATCACCTTTCCTGCCTGCCATAACAATTGTGGGGGTAACGAAAACGAATCATGTCAAAATTTATTTTTGTATCTGTTTTGGTCCAACATACACATTTGTGCATTCCTCTTACCGTAGAGTGCGTATTGTAATATACAGTATTGCACTATATTTGACTTCTAGTGCCGGAGAATATACCGTATTTGGAATTCATATTTTTTTAAATCTGTATTCAAATCTCGCTGGAATCTTACAATTCTCGCGCAGAAAAAATATGGCGGATACACAGTGATGTATTAAATATATATCGTACATATATATCAAATAAAAAACCTCTTAACGAGGTAAATGTTCGAGTGACGAAAGCCGAATTCAATTCACAAAATATCTGATATCAAATTTGTGCCGAAAAAAACAATTGTATTCGATTTGTCAACGATTTTTCGGAATGTTAGTGCATTCAGCGCGTTGGAATAGGAATAGGAATTTTGGGATACAATTAAAACACAAAATTTAGGCTTTATAAATTAAATTGCGTTTAATTAAAATATTTTTTTTATTTGTACCACAATAACATTTGTTTAATACCGATTGCGGACAAACATAGCGCTATCATATTTATTATTGAAACACGGTTTGCTAAACTTCATAGTGTGTCAACCTAATTGGATTTGTAGTAGATTAACTAAACTAGTTTAACTAAACGCGTTTAGCTAAATCCTAGTCTGTCAAGGGTATTACACAGTCAAAATTGAATCTGATTTAGTTTTACAAAAATGTGTATATAACAAATTACAATTTACGTATAAGGAAAATGCTTATCATGCGAAAAATAAAATCATAAGTATTTACGTTACAAGAAAGATGCTTATTATGATATTCGCACGAATTGCAAAATGTCACATAAGATATTTGCATTGAACTACTATATTTGCATTGAATGCATGTTGATCGACGTGTGCTCCTACAGGTCATCATCATTCTGGGGATGTGACTCGTGTGTGCGACGGTAGAGGTGTAGATGAATATTTTTTTGTGGTTTCTTGTTTTTGTGTGTACATTTGATACGCGGTGGGAGAGTGTGTCGCACGAAAAAAAAACCAAAAACACGAACAAACACCAGTGGCACTATTCTGGTAATTCCCTGGGAATAAGGAATTGGGGAAAGATTTTATATGTAATTTCAGTTCAAATATTTTTTTTCCGGCCTACTAAAGAGAAAAGTTTGATGGAAATATTTATAAATTGGGAATAATTTTTCCATATCTAAATTGGCAGGGAAAATTATTCCCAATTTTATTTTGTTTTCAAAAAAATTACCACTAGATTTTTAGCTCAGTATGCCAGGAAAAAAATTCTGAAATCGAAATTACATATAAAATCTTTCCCCAAAATTCCCAGGGAATTACCAGAATAGTGCCACAAGAAAAAAAAAATATTCTCTTCTACATTTTTGGTTTGGTGGGAGAACTTTTTTTGAGTTTTTAATTTTTTTGAAAATTTAAGATAATGGAGATTTAGTCCCAAAATACAGAATATTTGATTTAAAATTATTTTTAATATTTTTTTTTAAACTGTAAGTAGGTTTCAGATTCCCTTATAAATTCAGGTACTTGATTACAAATAAATGGGCCCATATAAACGTGATCGATTAATTACATATTTCGATCGATTAATTACGATATTAATTATATATTTTGGTAACCGTGCGACATAGCGGTCGTTGCGCGCGTCGGGTGAACATTGGTTCTCGCTCCAAAATTATTCATAGTCGGCGACCACATTTTAGTTTGATTTCCCTCAACCTTTTCCGCGTGATTTATTTTTTTCTTCTGTCTCTTCCTTCCCTCCATTCGCCGCTGATCTGTTGTGACAATCCTATTAATAAAAATTTGACTGCGATTCTTTCGGCATTAGGACTATTATTATTTCGTATTAACTGGGTTAATTTATCTTTTTTGTGTTTAATGGGGATAAAATGAATTGCGGGTCGGCATGTTGGTAGGGGAGATTTCATTCTGTGTCGGTTCCATATTTTAGAGTGAGTTTGTCACTCCCCATCATCCTCTTGACAGGACGTTCACAGGGTCGGAGTGGCAGGTCTAGCATATGTGTCACCCATTATGAGGTGACCGTAAAAACCACTCGGTCTATCCGTGGCACTCCGATAGTATTAAGCTGTCGGAGTGTGAATGTGGGAGATTCGCTGGAGGTCTCTCTGGGCGAAGAGAGGCCTGGTAGGTTGTAGTTGTGTCCCTACCCTATTATGCCACTTCGTTGTGGCTGGGCACTTGTCATTCGGGGAAATCTGACGAATTATAAGATCTCTTAATTTAAATTCAGTTTTTTTTTATTTTGATTTTGTTGTTTTGTTATTCTGTTCCACGTTGTAGGCCAGGAGCATGCAAGCCTCTATTTCTCCACGACCCATACCATTACCCTGAAATCTAGCCAGCAATACTCAATACATCACTGTGAGAGAGGACTCTGCGTGCTTAGTGGAATCTGCGAGATGGCCGTGAGCCATCCGTAATAGCGTTTATCAGAAAAATAGTCCGGAGATAAAGACGATACTAATAGAGCAGTTGAGGCAACTAAGACAAATTACAACAGTCAACTGCAGAACCAAGTGACTTAAATGCTTTAGATCTCCTTAAACTTTCTGGCTATCGCTCAGAATAACCAAAATTTTCGAGATGATTCAGGTGCAGGAAGAAGTAACTAGAGTTGGCAGCAATGGCAAGATTAATGTGACAACCACATTCCCGAGGAACACTACAACCAACTGTCGAAAAGAGCAGAGTGCGGGAATATAGAAAATCACAAAGTATTGAAGCACCGACCAAGACCAGTGACAAATGCTAGCAGCTGAGAAAACTAAGTACACGGCGAGAGGACTTGTTTCAAGAAACGCGCGGAAATAGTGGAGAGCGTCCAGAAAGACTAATCAAAACGATGTAACAGTCAAATAGTATGCATAACCATAAATGCAGCCTAGGTAACCTATGACGGGAACGCACAAAGATCGAACCGTATAGAAGAAAATAAAAGCACTAACGCCGTTACACAAAGGTCGCGAGTTCGATCTTAGTCTGAGTCTTTTATTGAAGCAATTATTATTCTTAGCACGCATTGAACTTGTCTCATCATGAATTCCTCTAATACTGATTGGAAATTGGATTTTAGAACGGAAAACAGTGAAAATAACGAGAAAGCAATTGTAAACGGCGGCTGTAGTCATCATCGTCAAGACTAGGTAGGAATAGAGGACGTGGAATGTTCGCCATGTACAATAAATAGAAAATCTCAAACAGCGATGCACAAATATAAAAGGTCGAGCAAGTTGGGACGCAGACACAGTTGTAATTTAACCAGGGAAAAGTGAAACAGTGAACAAGTGATAACTAGTGAAAAAGTGAATTTCATACGTGTGGGTGTAAATAAAATTTGTAACATAAACGTTGAGTGGTTTATTTGCAAAAGCTAGTACGAATCTGTAGCGAACGTCCGCAATTCGAAACAATATCACAATATATTCGACCAAGAAGCACGATACCATCTTCATATCCAAAGAGTTGGCCAGACATTTTGAAGATGTAGAGCGAATACGGTTTTTTCAGATGTTATCTCGAAGGGATTACACAAAATCCCTTCTACTACAATTCTACAGACCGAACCAGCTATTGTTAGCTTATATAGAGAAACCAAAATTCCTGGAATTGCAAGAATTATGAGCGCGACCAAAAGGTTCTCGTGTTTGCCGCATTATGTGCCTGTTGAAAGTCTACACAGAGTTGGTTGTGCTGTGTACTCCGAACATTTCTCAAGGATCATCCCCAAGTCGCCTGCTACTATTTTATATTTATTTTAACAGAACAACCATACGATCACTGTCCATGTCGATGCCTCTTCGAGATGATGACGTGATCAACACGGTTTTCCGTGCTTCCATCATTCGATCGCCACGTGACCAGTGGATTTTCTTATGTTGAAAGAGCGTACTGGATACGTCAAGATTATATATTATAGCCCCCATATTGCCATCCTAAATATATGTGTATTAAAGTCGTGGAAGTGTATAAAACAATTTACAGGCCCACTGAGTTGAGTAACAATTTACAACAAGCACGTTTTGATAATTACAAGTTAATAATTTTATTTCTAAAAAGTGAATCAAAATCTCCCAGTAATGTGCCTTTATGACAGCGTTGCCGAGAGTTCGTACGCTACCTTTTTTCTCTTTTAATAAAGAAAGTATTAACTCTCCAGTGGATTTAATGCCCCTTGAAGGTCAATTAATACTCCCCTTTTCATTCACGCACACATCACCTTCACACAATTACAGTATACTACCTGCACATTGCAAGCTCCATGTCAACCTGCACATTGACATGGTCGGTGGGTCGGCGGTGAATTCTGCACTCCAACAGAGGGTCACAGTTGTGTTTATTAACATCACCGATTGTAATTGATGACGAAAACTCGCTTTGCATCCTGCCTCTAGTGGGATTCAAACCCAGCACATCCCGGTCCAAGTGCCGAACGTTAAACACTGCGAAACTTGTCCAGTGAATGTAACTTTCAAAATATAAAGCAAGATTCAAAATTAGGCTTTAAGAAAGCTCTGTTCTGGTGTAGCAGTCTTCCAGGTAGACGGGACGAAAACCTCAACTGATCCAATTCCATATGGAATGCACTAATACAAAGTGAACTAAAAGTGTGCAAAGTATAAAAAGTGTGTCAATGAAAGAAATTTTTTTAAATTTAAAGTAGAGGATTGGAAGGAAGCCAGAAAAAGAATTAGGGCATTCGAATAAGTTCGATATTCTGATAGTCAGCTAAATCAAATAATTAGTATCAAAATTTGAGATCTTATCGAAGCAACGCTACAGATTTCCATCTGATGTGATAACGACATTGGCACAGTCAAATCCTTTGAATATGTACTTATAAATGAATTTTATGGTCGTCTCGTGAGTAGAGTGCACACCTCTACATTGAAATGTACATTGTATTTAAGCAATGGGTATTAATTCCTTTGGGAACTGTTTCATGCTCTCTCCGTTTTCTATACATGGATCGGTGAAGTTATAACCGCATCAAATCTTTTGCGATTTGGATTTGTCCCAATATTCGGGATTGGATTGGGAATTTTGTTCCAACACTCGGGATAGCCATTGCGTTCCAGCACTGTTCACCCATATTGTGATTTGATCCACTGTAGAATGATGGAAGGATTACCGAAGTACCTGCTGGAATGTTGAGATTTGCTCAAATGTTATCGACGTGATCGATGAGATACACCTCACTACGTAATTTGCGTTGGTTTTGTTAAATATAATAGAAGTTGTTGGCTTCATCTTGCAAATAATGAGTGTGTAGGGATACAAGAGAACAAATGTCGTTGGACCGAAGTTTGTGCTGAGAATGTTAATTTGAACAAAATTCAATTTTTAAATGCTACAACAATTACAATTTATTAAATAATTTTAAAAATTATGTTTAATTTTACAGTAACAAATATGGCGTGTATTTCTGATGCTGTCTGCCATCAAAGTGGTGAATTTTTCCACACATTTTTATTTTCTATGTTTTAGAAGCATCTGACGGCTGATCCTTCAATTAAAACATATTTAAATAATTATCCTTTAATCGGGTTACATTTAATCGGTTAACACATTTTTTATTTTTATATTTTGGATGTGTGATGTGTCACTGATAGACAAGACAAGTAAGTATAAATATATATTTAGGCTGCGGTCCAATGACTGTAGACTGACATATTTGAAAGTTTACAAAAAGTTACCTCACCTTAGGAGATTTATTGTAGAATTTCTTGACTTATTTTGGAGAGTATGAAGAAAAATGGCATTTCATATACATTTTTTGTTCGTAATAAAATTATTTCTCAAATGTTTTTTGCCAAATTGGTATTCCCTCTTATAATTTTAGATATAATTCTAAAACTAAAGTTTGTTGTACAATATTTCAAGCCTTAGACCAAATATGAATTGAACAGTATAAGATTCAAACAATAAATACGAATACATACTCTTAGCATAAGACGTGTTTCTAAATACTTTAGTATTTCTACATCATGTTTGATGTTTTTGGAGTAAAGCCTAAAATTCCTGTTGTACTAATATAGCCAGTAACATCATTTGACGATGACGATTTTCCATTTTAATAATTTTTTCTAATGCGTAATTTATATTTCCACAAACAATAAAAAATACCACTAATTATTAGAACTGTGTGATTGTCGTTTAATGAAATGTAAGGTTATGTACAAATAAGTCTCGATTTGTATTGTACCAACCGATTACTTCTTTCAAGCCGCCATTTTGAATAAGAGTCAAATTAGTCGACTTATTTGAAATAAGTCACGAATTGGACCGCAGTTAAAGGCTGTTTTCCAAACACCGACTTATTTATAGACACCGACTTATTCAATTAATTCACCTCGCTTGGAGACTTATTTGAATAATTCCGTCTACAAAGAAATGTCTCCAAAATTGTGTCTTGACTAAATGTAAAACATTCTATTTTTATTTTCAAATCTAGTGGCAACGGCCAACATGTCAAAAAAAATTCTTCCATATAATAGAAAATGCGTTTTGTTTTTTGTTATTAACGTCACAAATAAGTCGGTACAATGAATTTGAATTAAAACAATAATGCACGATTTACATGTTCCAATTTTTTTTCCCAACAAATTTTTTACTGAAAAATAGAGCTGCACGCATATAAAAAAAATTGTACTAGTTAAAAAGAGTCAGCAATATAAACAAATAAGGCAATGCTATAATTTTTTTGTATGTCCCATAAATTTTGGCAGTTCGAACAGCTTGCGTTTAAATTAGATAACGAACAACATCGAATTGCAAGTAAAAATAAAATAATTAATTACCGTTCATGTTTGCTCGCTTTGTTTGAATGGCTGTTTCATGTTTATTTGAAACTTTTTTGAATTTTTAATATTTTACTGCTATAAAAATACTCGTAGAAACTATATTTTATGGCAACACTCCCAGTTTTATGCCAACATTTGCTCAAATTAAAAACAAAAAAATCCAATTTTATTTTACTGGAATTCGTTTCGTGCTCCTCTCGCAAACGAAAATCGTAATATACTTAACCTTTCATATTTTACTGGAAAAAAAATTGGAACATGTAAATCGTGCACAAGTCTGTAATAAGTTGTTAGGAAAACACCCTTAAACCAAAATTTATTGAATTTCTAATTTTCAATAGTATTAGCCACAGCAATTATGAGTTAAGTATTAAAAAATTTGTGACATAATGTGTTTTTGTGTTGTAACATGAGGATTTTGTAAAATCACGTTTTTCGATACTTTTCGAAAATTGTGTCTCTTTTTTCTAGAACAAATTTGCTTACTGTTTCGCATTTCAATTATCGTTTTCTATTGTGATCGCAGTCTACTAGGCACTAGAACAATTTTTTGATGGTCTCAATTTCTTTTTTCGATACATATAAAACAAATAGATTATAGAAACAGAGTAGAGAGGCATAATGTTCTATTCGAGCTTGCTCAGATCGCAATAGAATCAACGTAATTGAAAAATGAAACAAAATTCAATTTTATTCTTGATGAAATTTCGATAGTATCGAAAAAATGATGTGAAAATCCCACCCCAGGTTAGAACCAGATAAACAATCGAAAAGGCTACCCCAGGATACGTGTTTACACCGCATCTCGGTTACGGGTTCAAAGGCCATCATGAACTCTTAAGTTGGAGGATGAGACTCCGACTCATATGGAAAATAAGCAAAGGTACGACTGCTGTAATGTCGTTACAGCAGATTTTTAAGTTCCTTGTTTTGGTCAAAGGGCACCTGTCACTTTTTAGCGCCTTTAGAATTTCTGACGATTCTAGAATTAGACCCGGAACAAAAATTGTACTTCTAACAGAGCTGAGTAGGCTTTTGAATTTCTAGCTCAGAGCCGTCTCACGAACCAGACAGTTCAAATGCCACTGCTTCCTAATCAAAATTACGGGGTTTGTCGAGTTTCGGAAATCATGTTTCTTCACTAATTTTGATGTTACCACCAAAATTTAATTTTCTTCAAAAATTGTATTAATACAATTTACTCGTAGAACGAAATCGTTCTTTTTCTAGATTTATGAATTATATTGAAAAATGAAAGTCTTGAATTATTACTTAGTATTTCATGTACTCGAGTCATCTCTTGTACGTAATAGAGTTACACACGGACACTCCGGAACACGCATCCTCTCACAAATAAACAAGAACATGATAAAGAATAGAAGTAAACGATTTAAAGAAGAGAACAAAGTAGAAGAAACTAAGTTGTACATTTTCTATTAAGAGTTTAATCGGAATTTAATGTTTTTCTTCAATTTAACAAAAAAATAAATAATTTATAAATCGGAAAAACAAAAGCAGAACAAAAATAAAAAACGAATTTAAAATTTAAAATTAATTTTTTATTTATTTCACTTTGTTCGTTGCCTCATTTATTGATGTTATTTATTTATTTATGTTTAAAAACATCAACATAATGTTGTAATAGATAATCGATTAAGATTACATTAAGTTTAATATTTATAAAGCTGATATGTATAAAATTGGATTTTCAAGATGAAAGCTTTTAACGAATTGTTTCTTTTTTTCTGTACATTGCTCCTCTCGTTACACATCCTCTTCTTAACCATTTGCGCGCGAGGGTGGTTTCAAAATTCAAGAATTACGTACGAAAAAGTTTTAAAATCTTTATCTTTATGAACTTAATATGTTGCTAGATGGAAAATACGCAACTTTAGACGAAAACTTTATGTACATAAAAATAATAATAACTTAAATAAGAATAATATTGACTCGGATTTCATGAAGTTTGGTTTATTTACATTATGAAGATATTGCTAAGAAAATATATATTGGTTTATTATGTTAAGATCGCATGCAAAGTACATTTTAATGAGAATACCATTTTGTTGCTGTATTTTTATTTTGTTACGAATCCTACATAGTTACTCGTTAACTCGTTCCACTATTCTATATTTGTATATACCCATATTTGTATTATCGACTTCGTAGACCGTAAACATGCTAAAAAGAAAATGAACTTAAATTTCCTGTTTCGTTCCCTCAAAAGAACAAAGCGAAGAAGAAATCTTTTTTGCTTCCGTAAATATTTAATTTTCCTGTTGTCTTTAAATATTCAAGGAGATGTGCATAGCTATAGAATAAAAACGTGATACAAGGGAGATTTCAATAAAAGTTCCACCTTCCACATAAATTTAACAACATTTTACTGCAATGTCAATTTATTTATTAATTTTACTACTGTAGAGTTTCTTGATGGCAATCAGCATAAGAGAGATTGCACCACCCAAAGAAAGAATCAAATCGAGAAAGAAATATTAGAAATAAGAATTATGAACGGAGATAGGGGTATTGGTGGCAGGCATCTTAGTCATGATTTAATTACTAGATACAGTTTCATAGTAGCCGTGTTTTTTTATTAGCGCCGATAGACGTATTCGGAGCACCCAATTTTTTTTTTTCATTCTACCTATTTGTCGGGAGCGCTATCCATTTCAATATTCCTATTTGAAAAGGCCTCTGTAAACCCCTGAAACCATTAGAAACTTACTTATTATTCACTCGGTTAAAAAACGTAGTTTGAACGCTTTTAAACCAAAAAAAATAAACCAGAATAAACCACCCGATTTCAAACCAGAACATTTTACACCATATCCATATTATTCACTTGTTTTCTGGTTTAAATCTGTTTGGTTTATTTTGCTATTGGTTTATTTTCTAAACCAGTTTAACGGCCATAAACTCACGTGAACTGAAGAAATAGAAAAAGATTAAGTATTGTTGGCAGTTTTTGCGTATAACATTTTAATCCATACGTTTTTAGCCGAAAGTCTTACCCAATTTATATAATGGTGACCGACGTGAATCGTCATCGATGGTGTTGCGAACCATGGCGTGCAGTCGCTTAAAAGCATCTTTGTGGAGTTGAAAGTATTTGTGAAAGTCGACGTCGTCGTAGTTGTCGGCCTCGGAGCACAACTATTTCTCCGTCTGATAACGAACGACGTGGAGGACATCAAAATGTCATCAATTTCACGTATTATATCCATAATCCGTTAGTAAAAAACAGGTGCAAATTTCAAAAATTTATGAAAACTAAACGTTTAAAGTGTTATGTCTGGAAATTGTCTTATTTGAATCGGTTTGTCGATAGTGATCGCTGGAAAATTTTCCAGGTCAAGTTTCATGTTGAGAGTCCGGGAAAATTAAGGGGAATGAAATACACGTGCAAATTTGAAAAATTTATGAAAACTTAACGTTTAAAGTGTTAGGTCTGGAAATGGTCCTGTTTGAATCGGTTCATCGATGGTGATCGCTGTAAAATTTTCCAAGTCATGTTTCATGTTGAGAGTCTAGGAAAATTGGGGGGTGTGAAATACACGTGAAAATTTCAAAAATTTATGAAAACTTAGCGTTTAAAGGGTTATGTCTGGAAAAGGGCTCGTTTGAATCGGTTTGTCGATAATTATCGCTGAAATTTTTTCCAGGTCAAGTTTCATGTTGGGAGTCCGGGAAAATTGGGGGGGTGAAATACACGTGCACATTTCATAAATTCGTGAAAACTTAACGTTTATAGTGTTATGTCTGGAAAAGATCTTATTTGAATCGGTTTGTCGATGGTTATCACTGGAAAATTTTCCAGATCAAGTTTCATGTTGGTAGACCGGGAAAATTGGGGTGAGTGAAATACACGTGCAAATTTCAAAAAATCGTAAAAACTTAACGTTTAAAGTGTTATATCTGGCAAAGATATTATTTTCATCAGTTTGTCGATAGTTATCGCTGGAAAATTTTCCAGGTCAAGTTTCATGTGGAGAGTCCGGGAAAATTGTGGTGAGTGAAATACACGTGCAAATTTCAAAAATTCCAGAAAACTTGCAGTTTGTTCCAGTTACGATAAATCACAGATGGATGATGATATCACGTTGAGCAAAATGCCTTCAAAAAGTCTGCTTAAGAGACAGCACACTGAAGAACCAATGACAACAAATTTATGTGACAGTCCATCTCCTGAATGGAACCTACTATCTAGAAGAATATGATTTACCACAAACTAAACAGTCGCGAGATGTTGAAACTCCACTTTTAAAGTCCGAACCGGTTGAAGAACTCGAAGAGCGCCTTGAAGAAGATGACGATCCACCAAATGAAAAACTCACATGCTCCGATAAGTATTTTATAAAAGACGAAGGTTCGCAAACTTCGACCCAAGCCGAATATTTTCTGGATGAATAAGACGAAATTGATCAGTTTCCATGTCGTCTATGTGCTAATGAATTTTTCGGAGAGCAATTACTATTTTTCCACGAAGATGCTCACCTATACATATTAGTTCTGATCGAACTAATAGATAGTGTGTTAAAGTAGTAGTGTGGGAAAATTATTTATCATTTTTCTTCCACCGGAAAATTTTCTGTGAAAGTTTTTTACTAAAACTAAGACCTAAACTTTTCTTTTGCTCCACTGATTATCCCAAATTCATAACAACCACGTCCATCGAACTGTAAAAAAGTAATCATGGTGTTTCCATAGTGATTTACGATGGGAGACGGTGAATAATGTGATTCCAGATTTTCGACAGTGTTGCTACATGCATCCTTCGACATCAACCGAACGGTGCTCGTACATTCGTCCAATTGCAAATTGTGGATTGTGATAGCACATCGATAGCGTTTAGATCACGTCCCGAATTTCTAGATATGATAATTATACAGTTTCCTAAAATCGGTCGTTATCGGTCCGACCCCGTCGCAATATTTCATCGTACGTATGCGGCTAAATAATTTGATCACGTAGCGTACTTAAATTTTAATAACAATTAAATCATTTGATAAATTAAATTTTTTTTATTAATTTTTTTTTAAATACAAAATCATTTTTTATTTCGTATATTTTTTTGCAACACTACAAAACAAAAAAAAATGACATACATCAAAATTTGTAGACCAGAATGAAGTTTGCTTTGATTTAGGGTTGTACAAAACAAGGGCAATTTAAAGTTTCCCCCTGAAATGGTGCGCCCGATAGCGGCTCCCGATAAATAGGTAGAGCAAGACATTTTTTTATCGATTTTTAACTAAAAAGTTGAATGAAAAATCTTAGTTTAGAGTTAAACAAATTCATATGCAAAATAAGCGCGCTAAATATAAGCTTTGACTTAGAAAATAATTGGTTGCTCCGGATACAGCTATCGGACGCTAATAAAAAAACACGCTTAATTAAAAATATTGACAATTTTAGACGGATCATTTATTCGGATCAACAGAAACTCAACTATCAAGCGTCACCAAATAAAATCAATGATATTGTATATCGATTTAGAAAATAAGCTAAAGAAATTTTGAGAAACTGAAGAAATCCACGTGGAACGGAAACTTGCCAGTGATGAACAGAGATGCGAAGAGCACTTTCAAAAAAAACAAAAGTTTAGAAAATGGTGCATACCAGGTTGCATTACCATTTAAAAGCAACGATTTCATATTAGGCGAATATAGGAAAGAAGCTACCCCCGCGCCTTCTCCAAGTGGAAAAACCACTAAATAAAAAGCCACAGATGAGGAATGAATATAGAAGCTTTATTGATGAATACATCAAATTGGATCATATGGTAGAAATAGACCAACGTGATGATGCAGGTAGAAACTATTTCCTACCACACCATGCAGTAATCAACGATGATAGCTCAACAACCAAGCTCAGAGTAGCATTTGACGCTTCAGCTAAAACGTCAAATGGAACATCATTAAATGACCTACTCCACCCCAGCCCAACAATACAACAACCACTCATAGATATATTGTTACGCTGGAGGAAACATAAGTATGTGTTTAAAGCTGACATCGAAAAAATGTGTAGACAAATAAGAGTCAGTCCTCCAGATTAAAGCTACCAGCTGATACTATGGAGAAACGATAAAGACGGAATCAGCACGTACAAGCTGAAAACTGTTACGTATGGGACAGCCTCGGCTACATATCTAGCCACAAGAGTCCTACGGCAGGTAGCGCGAGTAGAGGGCGATACATACAAAGCTGCAAAAAGAGCAGTCGCTGAAGACTTTTATGTCGATGACATACTTTCAGGAGCGGATACCATCAAACAAACTATAGGAGGATGCAAGAACAAGTAGATAAATGTTTAAGGCAAGGAGGCTTCAATCTGCGGAAATGGAGCTGCAACAACCAGTAGATACTAGGAAACATAGATACGGAATATCGAAATGAAAGCAACCATACCATCGAAATAGGGGAAACTATTAAAACCCTCGGGATTTTATGGCATCCTACAGAAGATATTTCTAATTTAAAATCAAACAAATAAATATCGAAATACCTAACAAAGAGAAAAGTGCTATCCGACACTTCCAAACTGTTTAAACTCATATTGTGGCTCATAGGCCTGTTAGAATAAAAGTCAAATTATTCATGCAACAACTATGGGCATTAGGAACAGATTGGGACGCACAACTGCCCAACGAATTAGAAGCAAAATGGATTTGCTATGCTCCTCAATTGCAGACGTTAGAAAAAGTAAAGGTACAAAGATGGTTAAACCACAACACAGACAACACAGGCGAGTTACACGGCTTCTGTGATGTCAGAGCTTACTACAAACCCAAAATTACAAACAACCAAAGCAAGCTAATTTTAATCGGATTTAATGATAACGTTAGCAAGGATTAAAGGAAAACCTCATATATTTAAAACATACGTTGCACACAAAATAGTGGAAATCCATCCGACCAGCTTAATAGATCACCCACTCTGGTGGAATGTACCAAGCTGGCCCAGAGACTCTTGTGAATATTCTTTACAACCACAAGTTGAAGAGACCACAGAAGAGTCCAGGAACAGTCTGCGCATTCACTACAATAACCAAAGAAGAAAACGCCATACTGGCTTTAATAGAACGATATTCATCGTTCACAAAAGCAATAAGGACTATCGCTTATGTTCTCAGGTTTGAAAAAAGAACAGCTAAATCGTCACCAACTTATCTGACGACCAAAGAACTTCACGACAGTTTGAAGTTAGCCTTAAAGTTAACACATGCTTAGGAACATTGGACAAACAGCATAGCGAATCAAAACTTCATATTCTTAATCCGGAATTAGGCAAAGACAGATTGTTGTGAGTAGGCAGAAGGCTGTCTAACGCCAGAGTTAGTTTCGACATTAAACATCCAATAATTATTCCTTATAAGAGTCATTTCATATCGCTGCTGATAGACTACGCACACAAGATGACGTTGCACGGAAGCAAATCCCTCACGCTAGCTTTCATTCGCCAGAAATATTGGATAATAAAGGGTCCACTAGCAGTAAAAACTTTCATCAATAAATGTATGGTTTGCTACAAACAGCAAGCACGGACACTGGGCAAATGATGGGAGATCTTCCAGCAGCAAGAATGACTCTAACAAGACCATTTACTCATACAGGAGTGGATTATGCTGGGCTTTATCAGCTCCGATGCTCACCTGGACGAGATAACAAAAGCTACAAACGATATTTAGCGGTATTCGTCTGTTTTGCAACAAACCCCGTTCACTTAGAAGTAGTAAGCAACCTGTCATCTGAAGCTTTTCTAGCACCGTTTAGACACTTCTCAGCACGTCGAGATATTTGTTCGGACCTCTACAGCGACTGCAGCTCTAACTTTATAGGGGCTTCAAAACTTATGAAGAGCGATCTGAGCGCTGCACTGAAACAACTACAAGAAAGACTTGCAGAACAGCTTGCAAAGCATGGCACCCAATGGCATTATATACCACCAAGAGCACCGCACATGGGTGGACTATGTAAAGCGGCAGTTAAATCCCTCAAGTATCACCTACGTAGAATAATTGGATAACAACATCTAATATTTGAAGAGATGACAACAATTTTTTGTCAAACATAGAGACATGTCTCAACTTACGTCCTCTTCTCCCACTGTCATCAGATCCCAATGACTTCACAACTTTAATACCCGGACATTTCCTTATATGCGAATCACTGCGAACGATGCCAGAACCAAGCCATTTAAATCAAAACATTAGTCATTTAGCACGATTGAAACTTCTGCAGAAAATAACGCAAGAATTTTGGAAGATCTGGTTAACCGAATACATATTATCTTTACACAAGCGAAGTAAATGGAACAAATCAGGACCAAATATAGCGAAAGGAGAGCTAGTACTCATTAAAGATGATGATCTGCCTTCAGGAAAGTGGCTTCTAGGAAGGATCCATGAGGTACATAGTGGTAACGATGGTTTTGTTAGAACCGTAACAGTAAAGAACACCAACGGAGGATTACACGGAAAAAAATAAGCTTGCTATCTTAAAGAAAATTTTTTCTTTATTTAATAAAAAGTATTTTTGCTTACTTTAAAAACCAAATTTCTATGTCCATACCAGTTTTTCTAGTTATAAAAATGGTTTTCTTACGAAGAGAATTATTTCTTGACGGAAATTTTAAAATTAAATTCTATCTTGAGAATTATTTTTCTTGTATTTATCGTTGCTATAAATTCTTTATAATAAGAGTAAAAATTTAGTTTGAAGAGAAATACTTTTAATTTAATCTTACATTTTCTTAAAACAAGAAATTTAATATTTTCTTAAAACAAAAACATAAATTTTATTAAAATACAATATTTTAAAATTGAAAACGTTCTTGATAATAAAAAAGTAATTTCTCTTTCTGATAAACAAATGAATTCTAGGAATTGCAAAAAAGTTATCTTGATTGAAGAAATAATAAATCTTCAGTCATTCTAAGTTTTCTTTAATCAAGACAAAAATTTCAAATCCAATTTACTATGTTACTTCGAGAAAAGTTTTTCTTATCACAAATAAGTAATTTTTTAAACTTCAACATAATATTTTTTCGTTTAATATGGATGTCTCAAGCTGAGAGAATACTTTTAATTATAGAAAATGATTTTTTAATGTGTACTCTTAATTTTTTAAACAAGAAAACGAGTGAAACATTTGAGAATATATAAAATAAGTAACATTCATTATCTAGTGAACAGTTTAATAAAAACAACGTGTGTTTTTGTGATTGTCAAATTAAATATTTTCAAGTGGTTTTGAAAAATTTGTAAAGTGAAGCTAAGTAGTTAAATGTAAGTTGTATTTGTATTACATAAATTTTTAATTTAAATTAACAAGTGATCGCTCTATTTTGTGTGTTTTGTATGAGATGTTCGTGCGTAATGATTTTATAGTTTTATTTTAATTTTTTTTAGTTAGATAAATTGCTGACAAAAATGCTAAATTTAAATGGCAACAGTAATTGGTTCTGTTAATTCATCGTTGTCTGAGTGTATCAATCACATCATCAATCAACCCTTTCTTCTTCTTCGTCAAGTGGGCAATTATCATCAGCAGAAATTGTTAGAACTGTCCAATTAGATAAAGTAAAAAGCTGCTATTGATTTTGATTTTATTTCTCAGAACTTTCAACAGTTTCTCGCATCAACCAAAGGGATCACAATCTTAACCACAGCTCGACGAAAGGACCCGCAATCTACTAGTATCTACAGTTGTGGATATATTAGTCGAAGACCTGTATCGACTGATTTATTTAATACAATTGCTAGTGATATCGAGCAATTTTTTCTGGAGAAAGAAAGGTAAATAAGAATGAGTTATATATAAAAATGATTGCTAATTATTGTTTTATTTTCAGGAATTCTTTTGTAAAGGGGGTAAAAAGCTTATACAACAAGCATAAAATCACTAATGTAAGCTCTGGAAGGTCGGCTACTTGAAAAATAAATTTAAAAATAGGAATATTCCTGGCAATAAATATTTAATTTACTGCAAAAACTACAGGTACGAGTATTTACAAAAAACTAATGTTTAGTCTGGAATTTTTTTAAAACCTACTTTGTATTTTTTTCATCCTTAATAATTTTTTCAAAACTTACCGATGTTTATTTGTTCCTGCATGTTAAAACTATGTGTGAGTTAAGCTATCAAAATAATGAACTTTTCATTATTGATATTGTAAAAACTAGTTGTAAAGTTCTCTTAACACCCTTAGTTTTTCATAAACTTCCCAACGAAACAAAAATATTGAAGCCAATTATGTCTTCTATTTAATTATGTTAGTATTTTATTATTGTAATTTGTAATATGATATAGTTAAATTATATTAAATTGAATCTTTATATTTTTTATAATAAAATAAAATAAAAAACATGTAATAAATTTCTATCGTTATTATTTTGGAAATTATATTAAATGTTGCTCCAATAAACAGGAAAAATAGCTGCAAACCAGAAATACTACTACAGCTTACAAGAAGTTACTTTCTACAATCTAGAAATTCAAAAGCTTTTCCAAGAAATGCGTTTGAAGTATTTAAGCAATTCCTTCTCTACAACTGATAAATGGGTTCTTCTATCAAGAAAGATTTCTAACAGAAAATTCATTTTAATTATTAGAAAATGTCTCTTAACTAAAGAAATATAGATCATACAATTATATGTAATATTTCTTAATACAAGCATCAATTTATTGCATTTTGAGATACGGTTATCTTAAAACAGGAATTTATTATCTTTAATGAAGAAATAGATATTAAAAATTGAGAAAAACGATTTGCTCTACAAAATAATATTTTCTTACTTTAAGAAATTGAATTTCTTTCAACAATAAAAAAAATATTGTTTTAATATTTAAATAAAAACATCAAATGAAGAAATGGGAAGTTTGCATTATGAAAAAGTTATCTTAGCTGAAAATCAAGTGCTCATTTTTCTTGAATCATTCAGTTTTTTCTTCGTTGTAACCAGTATTTTTTTCCGTGTACTCAAAAGGCAAATTACCAAGACCAGTCGTCTGATTCGTTACGAATCTCCTCTCATCCCGGGATCTACTATGATAAAACTGGTCAAGCAAGGCTAATCAATGGAGAATGGAGAATCATAACCTATTATAACCTCACTTCCTATTGGGCGGAACTAAATCACTTTGGGAACGCTGCTCGTCGCTGCACACACCGATACGTTTAAGTATTGTGAACCAATTGTTTCACAGATACAAATACTCCACGTATAATTAAACGGAGCATAGAACGCCTTCGGCTGAAATAAAATCACCCGCAAAAGAAGGGCGCCTTTCGATTTGGTAGGTACAATTGCCAACGAATTATTCGGGGTGCTAGATCAAAGAGATGGCAAAACATATAAGGAAAGCATAGACAAATTAAATGCTAGCCAGCAGCACCAAAACAAATTATTACAAAACCAGATGTACATATTAGAGTCGACGATGGATGTGTTTGATGACGTTGACACACCCATGAGGAAACTACGCAGAAATTCAAGGCATACAATCAAATTCAATCAGCCATCCTGTTCCATGAAGAATTTACCGACCTTGCAATACACACAATGCTGGACATAATGAAACTACGAAATTTTCAATCCGCAATAATCACCACAATCACTGAAGTCCATCAAGGCACACTCGATCCCTTGATTCTAACTCCACATCAACTTCAGGAACAAATCAAACAAATCATTACTAACTTAAAACCAAATCAAGCTATGCCATACCGAAGTGAGAATACAGCCGCCATCTATAGCCACGCATTTAGCAGTAGATTGGAACTCTCATTCATGCCACAATTCAATTTAAGTGATCATATGATGCTAGATTCCATCTTCGAACCAAATGGGAACTCACAATTTAACTCAGATGTCGAAGCCATTAAGGTGTTAATTCAAAATCAACAAAGGAATCTAAAGGCATCGGCTACCGGAGTAAAGATGTGTCGAATGTTGTTCATTCAAATAATTTCCGGAACTCATCCAGGAACCAACGTATAACTTACCCCTGAAGCAGAACATATAGGTCACAGAATTGTGACAGAAGGCCAACTTCCTTTCTGCAAACCAGGTGGTCTTGACCGCAAAAAATTTTAATTAGCAAAAGACGCTTTTCAACACATGCAAAGTTTAGGTATGCATATGGTTTTCAAAAGGAACAAAATGATAGATCATCCAAATGGCGACTATATTCGAATAAACGCCGTCACTAGTCCTGACAGATATTTTCTCACATTCATGATCACATTCACGTCATTTACATGGATGATTTTTTTTTTCAAAATCTGATGTTTGCACTGCACTCATCAAATACCTTTTGGAATGTTCGATCTCTGACGCATGACTTTTGGCCTGAGAAACGAAGGTCAAACATTTGAACGATTTATTGACGAAATAACCAATGATTTACCATTTCCTGATTAATGTAATAACTCAAAATGGAATTCCACTCTCAATGGACAGAGTCATCGCGATCAAAGAATTCCTTCGTCCCCCTACTGTACGACATATTCAGCGTATATTTTTAGGATGATAAATTATTATCATAGATTTTTACACAACTGGGCAGAACAACAATCGCCAATTTATAATCAAATGTCAAATAGCTCTAGAGACTATAAAGAACTCTCTCGGTAACTGCAATTTACTTGCATACCCCACGGATAATACAACTTATTGTATTTAGAACTGACGCTACAAGTTAGTCGCTTTAGAACAGCGCGAAAGCGTTCAACATCTACCTAATAATTGGCAAAAGATCATAGATATAGTAATGGTGAATATTGCGATAATTAATCTTTGTAACAATTATATTTACAATAAAGTTGAATTTGACCATAAAAGCAGAGTTTCTACTTGCGCACCTAATGTTTTCTTAATAGCAGCATCTATAATTTCGAATTATTTTCATTTGAATTTACCTCCTAATGGTATACTGTTTAAAAAAATTCCATCCAGCTCACTGTTAAAACATTGTCATTCTTAAAAATGTAAAAACCAGAAAATGCTATGTATTTTCACTCCATTTTGCCTTGTGCATTATTCAGCTTTACTCGTTTTCCATCGAAAGAAAATTTATAAGAAATTTATAGCCATTTCCTCTGCAGTCGTCTCTCGAGTTTTCACAATACCAACAACAAACAAGCTAAAACTTTTAAATTATTTAAAAAGAACAAAAAAACAAACGAAATTTATAGACGTTTTAATGTCAAACAAAATAAAATATACGGTGCTGCAACTAGAGCTTTAAAGCTGTTCAAATGACAAAAAAAAATATAAAAGCGGGATAAAAAAAGCTTTTGGAAATTATCACGAAAGTTAAGTAGTTAGATGGAATTTTAAAAATTAACAGATTTTAGTTTTATTTTCGCTACACCTACATTTTTCAATTAATTAAATTTGAACAATTTACAAGTTTAAATTTAAGACTGTATAAAGCACAAAAAAAAGTTTGTTTTTCGTAAAACAACAAAAACTTTTATAGAATTTATGGTGTATGGAGGTAGAAAATCGATATTTAAATTAATTTTATTGTCACAACCTGTATAAAGCGTATATACTGCATAAATCTTTACATGGTCGATAAAATATTTTACCAGTTTACCGATCCACTGTACATAAAGATTACATATGACGGAGATTTCTTTGATCTTTTAATTTTACTACTTACAACAGTCAGTTGAATGTATAAGAAAGTGCTTTATATATAATAGATATACATAGATATAGATTTGTCTCTATATATATATCTAAAGTATATCTAAGACGACATAAGAAAAGAAAATTTTATAAAGCTTCAGTTCCATTATATGTATAACCGACCGTATATGCTTTTATGTTATTTGGTTTTCGGTTGGTTTCCAATTGAATTGTGTATACGTTGAGTATAGATACGAGAGTACATATATTAGTATTAGATGGAAAACTTAAATTAAATCGGAAGAGGATTTCTCTCTCATTCCGGGACGCTTTACGTAATATACAAAACAAAGTATATTGATTGTCGAGGATAGTTTACTGCGAGGATTTTGTTGGTCGACGAAATCTTTTAAAATTGGAAAACTTTTCCAATTTATCATCATTTATGTGTTTTTCTTTTTTTTGGTACACATTTTTTCCTCCGAATTTTCTCCAATACTTAATTGGATTTGATGCTCTCCGATTTTATTGATACTTTCGATATTTGATTATTATTTATATTTATGTGAGTGTATATAGATAAAAGCTGGATAAAATTGAATTTTAAAGATAAAAAGTTTGCTGTTTTGAATTTTGTTTTTGTTAATATAAAGCGAAATACTTAATCAAATTTCCTAAATGGATTTTTTGAAATATAAAATTATGTTTTGAGCTTTGACATTGTAAAAAATTTATTTTATTCATAAAATTATTTCTATATATTGAGGCAATGTAATCTAGAATGCAAACCGGTAAAAGGACATTACATATACCAACATTTTATTTGGTTCGATTAAGGAAGTAACTCGATTCTGACCAGAATTGAGATTACTGCTTTAGTAACGCCGGATATAGGAAAATTCGTTAATGATGCTTGTATTTCCGGATTCCTTGCCGAAGAATTACACACGATGTGGATTAAACCGATACCCATGTTGTTCCCGAAATGTTACAGGATCGTGTTAAACGTTTGGGACAAAGATACTGGAGCTATAATTCTAAGGCATACGCTAGTTTACCGAGAGGTATGCGAGAAATAAGCGCGGAAACGGGTTCCGAGCAACAGAATCGGATGTCGTTTCAAGGGTGTTCATAGTTAATATATTTCTTTTCGGAGTTATTGGTCTATGTATTAACAAACCTGAGTCATCTGATTTAGTTATTTTGGATTAGAAGTAATGAAAAAATCTCCGGGCCATCTGAAAGTTTGTCCATAGACTAACTCAGCCGCGAAATAATTTGTTTCTTCCTTAAATGCGCTCCGAACTCTTAACAACACAAACGGACGATCTGCACTCCCATTTTCTGTTTTGTGCACGGCCTATTAAGATTTGTTTTAGATTCCGGTGAAATTGTTCTATCATTCGATGGTGGATGGTAAAGAGTCGTTCTTATCTCGTGGTTTCCTAACATTTTTGTCCAATTCCTGAAATAGACCCGATTCGAATTGACGGCCTTGATCACTAGTAAGTTCTTCCGTTGGAACTGGCAAATCTGGCGACGAAGTTTGATAGTAACACTTTCACGACAGTTTGAGGTGTAGAATCCTGAATCGGAATAGCTTCGGTCCATCGGATGAAACGATCGATTATGGTAAGTATATAAATATTTCCATACGATGGTACTAATGGGCCTACCCTATCTATATCGAACTGTCCCGATGGTAATTTAAAACTTTGGAATCCAGGTCAAGTGTAGGTTGTTATGTTTGATTTTTGGGAGTCAATGCAGATGTGGTTGACCTTTCATATCATATTGACCCCGAGTCGTTATCCGTTGAGAGCTTTTCGAGTTTTAATGTTTTATTTAATAGAATTGTGCCATCTAAATAAGCTTTAAGTTTTACATCCTGTTCCTGTGATTGAATTATTAGTTTATCGATATCGCATGAAGTCAGAGTGAAAATATCGTCATGTCGAGAGAGAGTCAGCCAGAACGTTACCTGAAACACTTCAGATGATGAATTCTAATTGACGAGTCTGCCACGGACATCTTTATGTCTTGAAATGGATGACTGTCACTAAAGGATTGTGATCAGTAAAAACACGAAATTTGCGGCCTTCCATAACGGGAGTTTCTTTGTTGCTGTGAAAACTCCTAGGAGCTCAGGATCAAAACTTAAATATTTTTGATATGTGGTCGAGGACTTTTTAGAAGAGAAGGCTAAAGTAAACCGCTGCGCTGGTCTTTCAAATATGAGGACATCGATCTGAATGGTAATCAGAGGTAGCCAAGCCTGGAGCCGCATGCTGTAAAACTGACCAGCCTATAAGAAGAAGATGAGTTCCTGGTATTCGTAAATGGTAATTTTTCCTCCAGAGCATCACTTAATTTGATCAATTGGGCCTGGTGACGTTCAGCTGTAACAGTTCGATGAGTCGTAAATGACTCTTTTCTAATCGCACAGGATACACAGTAACACTTTCTTGGCATGAATTTTCATTTTTGCGACTAATGTACCATGGCTGGTCTGGATCATTCTATGGTTTTCTGCGTTAAGAATTATTTTACAAATAGAAATATCAACTCCTACAAACCACATCAGAATTTAAATGAAGCTGTACGAAATCAGGATTTCCGGAAATTGTTTATCAACTGCAGAGGTCCAGTCGAGTTTTACCGGATCAGTGTGGCCGTGTAAAAGTACCCGGTGGTAATATATTCGACCAACCAAATTACAGTTTCCGTGTAATTACAGGAACCCAAGCACCTAGGGGACAACACACGTGGCAAACCACAATAAGAGTTTGAGGCCAAAGAAAATCAGCTGAAATGTGTGGTGTCGTGGTCAGCACATGAATACCGATATCGCCTTGGTTGTACTAGTTAGATTCAATAACTATATTCAGCAGGTGTGCCTACAAAACCATATGTATGGGCAACAATAAGATATTTTGTGCTGGATTTCTCGATGAGGGAGTTGATGCTTATGAATGAGATTCTGGCGGACCGCTAATTTGTATGCATAACGCTGTCAATACATTAAAGCCAGAAATTTCCATTAATCAAGTTGTTTTATAAGTGTTGTTTTGAACACAATAACTGACGTACCACCAAGGGATTACCGAAGAATACAAGTAAAATGCCCAAGCTCATGAAATCGCCTCATTGATTCGCTTTATATCATCGACAAATCCAATAGAATTTTGCCGGTCTTTATACGCCAATTGTTTCGTTGAGTGTACGGTTGAACTGAGTATAATCTGTGTTTCATTTCCCTGGTATTCTTCGGCTGACACAATTTTTGGGGCTCCCATGTCAGACTACACGAACGTGACATTGTTGGCTGCAAAGGGTAGTTATCCTGATGTCCAATGAATTAAATCCATTCTGATATAGCTTGATGACGAATTCAAATAATTGGGTTACCTTGGCTGACCTGAACCACAATGTTATCGATGAGTGGTAAATAATTCTGACCACGTAATCCGTGTAAAAAGACAACATTTTTTACGCAATCTGGACATATTTGATCAAAAATTGCTGTTTTGCTTTGGCAAAGTCCGCTTAGCTTAATCAAAAAATTTTTAGTTTTAAGGAAATAAAACCATACCAAAACTACAGAATAATCAATTATCACACGATCAAAATTTGACATACAAATGTTTTATTGCATTAAAATGCATCGAAAAACTAAATTCAAAAGCTGTTGCTTTGAGATATTAAAGTAAATCCCGTTCAATTTTACCAAAGCAAAACAAATAATATTTGACACCCGTGCCACAGAATATAGTACATTCTGTGCTCGTGTTAAATTTGTAGCCTGAATCAAATCATTTTCATTAATAATAACACTCACTGTTTGAGAGAGAGAATTTTTTTTTACACTTCTTAAAACATTTAATGTTTGCAAATAATTTTTTTTTCAAATTTAGAGCCATCTATTGGCGAAAATATAGGAACTATTTTAGAAGTATTGAAAAAAAAAATGGTTTCTAACTTTCGTTTCTGTAGTATAACCTGTGGACATATGTAAACCCCTCAATATGACGTTTGTTCTTGCCCACGCAAAGCGAATCATCGGCTGATCCAATAAAAACCAACGTTGTATGCGCGTGAATTTTTGCCAGAAGAGAATCGTCATGTTGACATGTCTTCTTGATTGACACGCGCCAAATTTTGTCCGATGAGAAATTGTATTGAGGTTACAATATCCAGCATGTTATCATCGGGTCCACCACGAACACCGTGCACCGTAATGTAATTATAAACAATTCCCATACACACGATACAATAAACATTTTCAACGAGTGATATTTGTAGTTATGTGCAGTTCCAGCATTCAAGCCTACTAACATCGCGATTTGGTCAAAATTGATTAATTGAAATAAATAAATGGGGTCGAGTCCGGGATCTAAAATTTTATGTTTTGTTATTTTATTTTTTTTTTTCAATACAAATTAAAATAGGAAGCGGATAAAATAACATAGCAGAAATGTTCTAACTATTCTGTGGTAAAAGTCAAATTTAAGAAAAATTTTCGGTAAATTCTATTATTTTTCAAAAACACTTTGGCAAACTGATCGAAAAATTTGTCCTAAAACCGGTTTTTACCGTAGGAAACGATTTACCTTAAGTTTGGCACACAGCCTTATAGCCTGCACAGACTACGGATTAGTTGAACTGGTTTAGAAAAATTAAATCAAGTGCCATAATAAAAAACTAGAATTTGATAGTAGATTTTTGAATTTTTCGTAGTGTGTTAAAAAAATATGAATTTCACTTCCTAGAGTACTTGGCCGAATTTTGCTAATCCAGTTTAACTAATCCGCAGTCTGTCCAGGCTATAAGATTGGAATATAAGGTCTGCACCGGACAAGTGGTGCAGTGGTTAAAGCTTCGGCACTTGGACCGGGAGGTACTGGGTTCGAATCCCATCAGAGGCTAGATGCAAATCGAATTTTCATCATCGGTTACAATCGGTGATGTTAATCAAATCCGGAATGATACATGGTTTAAGTTTATTCCATTATGCATTCTGCAAGGTTTTGAAGACCACTCTCCAGACATACGTATCCATTTGCAGCCCTGCTTGAGGTGCAAATTGAAACTTGCTTTGCGTAGCATCGTTTAGAACAAGCCTCGCAAACGCTGTAGCAGAACGTATGTATTGATAGCGATCGAAGTTTAAAAACACGCTCCTAAATGCTGCCCTTGCTTGCGAACGCTGCTCCTGATTTCGATGAAATCTTCAACTACTTTGTGATGGTGATGCCAATGCTTATGCACATGCAATGCGATCCCGTTCGCTTTTGTAATCTATGGCCTAGTTCACAAACTGTATGTAAGCTCTGTAACATTTCCGATATGTACTAAAATGGTATTCATAAAATGTAGCTCGGCTCTATAGAAGTTTTGTTCTGTAACTTTGCAACACAAAATTTAATGATGCAAAGTTACATATAACGATTTCAATAGCGGATAACTCGAAAAAATTGTCATTTTCTGAAACGGTATTTGCATAAATACGTTATTGCCAATAGCATCTCTATACCAACAAAATCTGACGCTTATGTCAATTGTAGTTTTTGAGCTTTAAGATAAAATTTATTTGTTTAAGATTTATTAGTTTTTTTTTACGAATAGTCCTAAATGTTCTATGGAGTTCAGATCCTGGGACTGGGCAGGCCACTTCAGAACTTCAATGCCGAAACCATGCGATTGTGCTGGAAGATTTATGACATGGCGCGTTATCCTGCTGGGATTTAACTCTATCCATGTTTGTATCAATAAAAAGTTTAAAAAATGAGGGCAGCAACGCAGATTCTAGGACGTTTATGTATTTTGAAGAGTTCATGTGGCTCTCACACACGAACATTTCGCCAAATCCAAAATTAGTCATTATGCTCCCTACGTCGTGTTATGCTGCCCCCGCCCAGACCATTATGCTGCCCCCGCCGAGTTTTACGGTTGGTACCACACACTCTGGACTAAATGCTTCGCCTACCCGGCGAATCACAAAAGCCACACCAGTGTACCAAAAATCTGAAATAAAAAAAGTAGGGATTTCGGAAAACTAAAATATTTGTATCGATTAATTTTATTTTAAAATCATATTATTTAATATTATTAGGGCATAGAATTGTCAACTTACTTCAAAGTTTGATTCGTCTGACCACAAGATATTTGACCAATCTTCTTCGGTGAAACTTAGGTATTTTAAGGCCCATTTGTGCCTTCTTGTTTTTTCGGAGAGCCAGGGTTTCTTCCTGGCTTTACAGCATTTCAAACCAGCTTCCTGAAGCCTTCTGCGAGTGGTGCGAGCAGAGATTAGTTTCTTAATTTCTACTGACAACTAAGCAGCGAGGTTTGAAGAAGTTTCCTATTTTTTAAAGCTTCTCTCACTACCTTTCGTTCGTCACGGTATGCTGTGATGCATTTGCACCCGGTTCTGTACCTATCCACTAACGGTGAATCACTCAATAGTTTATTGCATGCACAGACCGGCGTGCACATTTAACAGTTTTAGAAATCTCTACTTGTGATTTCCCTTGCTGTATCTGCACACGTTGTTCTAAACTTAACTCTTTTTGTTTCGGCATATTGCAATAATATCACTAAATTTAACAAATCAAAACACCAAAATCGGACTGCATCACTGGATGTGTACACAATGAGCGAAAGTAGCGAGCTGCCTAATAAATACCCAATGGAACTAATTGTATTGCACCAGATGGTTTATTGCCACACCTGCGGTGTGAGTCACGGTTTTTAGTCCTTTTCATATGTCGAAATAATAATAAACAAACAAAAGGGGTTGTTTACTGTTATACTTATCGTGTACACCCCAAATTTATAGGGTGCTCAATACTTTTGGTCAAGACTGTAGTTTGTCTGCGATTTACATAGAAAAAATATTGTTCTTAGGGGACACAAATAAATGTCTCCAACTGTACGAATACGTTGTTTGACAATATATTCATTTCTTAATTAGTTTACATAAAATTCAATATTTTTATGGTAAACAAACAAAGCAAATTATATTTATAACACGAGTTTATTTCAATATTCGTGCGCCGCTTTCGAATTTAATAGAATACCATTTGGTTACAACGGCGAATTTATTTCGTATAGATTTACAGCGGCGAAAATGGTTGCGAATATCAATTTTTTAGAACACTGTATGTTTCTCGGCTGTGTGCCAAACTTAAAGTAAACCGTTTACTGCGGTAAAACCCGGTTTTAGGACAGATTTTTCGATCAGGTTACCATATAGTTTTTGAAAAATAATTGGATTTGAAGAAAAATGTACTTTCAGAATCGGCGCACTAGTCTCCTTATCTTCTTAACTCTCACTGACTCGCTTCTCTTTATATTTCGACCGTCTCTCTCGTTGCCGTGGCATTTTCTTTTATCGTATGTTTTGTATGATTAATTCATGTTTTGTCATCGAAGATAGGAAGTGAGCGAAAAATCGATTACAAGATTTAAACCATAGTCTCTATGGTTTAAATAAGTATCTAACTTAATCTTGACTCTGCGAGTTAAATAAAAGCATCTAAAAACTGATGGGCTGTAATATGATGAGTTGAATTAAATTATTTATTATTTGAAAACTTTTGGATTAAAAACGTATTTGAGTAACCGTCACAGTTGATCTTGAGAATTAATTAACTTTATAACGCTGGTACGTGGTTTGTAAAAGTTCGCGATGTTCGTGTGCTTCGCTTATGTACAGCAGATTGATTATAAGCTTTATAATAACTTGTGATGTCGAAATGTTAAATTTAATAAACACGATTCGCTCGTTAAGATTGCTGGATAGAAACTATCTAGATTTCAAATAATTGTGAAACAAGGATTTTAATTTGATAAAACACCAAAGATCCGAATCAAAAACAAAAAGTTTCCATTCATGTAATACAAGGAAGTGTATCGTGTGTCATAATCACATACGGGCACTTTCATATCAAATGATTTACAATTAACTATATTTATGTACATACATTATACTTTGTTATGTACTCCACCCATACATGCATTACCTACATTAGTTAATAATATATAAAATTTTCTCAGCATGAATAATTAAGACCAAACTTTTATCCCAGTGTTTTGTTTGTGTTGTTGGGAAGCTTATTTCGTTTTGTCTAAAATAAACTATTACTGAAATATTAAAATAATTGCTTTTGTTACAAACGATAAAATAACGAGTACCTCTAGTAGTACATACATTACATTCGAACGTATATAGCTATCCTACATGTATAGATGAAAAATAATATTTACAATACAATATGTAGAAATTAAAATATAAAATATTAAACTTTTCATCTACGAGCACCACAATATACATATAAACATATAGAAAAAGCTCCTACCTCTACAGCAACAACAACACAACGACGAGAAAGCTTTCATGAAGTAAAATTGCAATCTCGAACGAACGAAAAAAATAGAAATATGAAAGTTGAACATTCAAGTGCTTAATTGAATTTCATATAAATAAATTCTTTGTTTGGAAGCGTTATTGTTTGGAAATACAACAGATTCTTGGAGCAACTATATGCATACCTGGGTGTAGTGTATTTGTTGTAACTAGGGTAGTTCTTCCGGTTAGTTCTATTCCAGGTATATTATCACTATTCATATACTACTTATAACTGTTGTTCAAGCACTATTCAAATTATTACAGATTTATGTTGGCTTATTAATCATAAGAGATTTTTCTTGTAAATTCTTTTACGGAATGCAGTCTGTTGCACATTTTTTATACACGCTTTGTTTTCGTTTGAAGTTGTGTTATTTTTAAGCTTTTTTCTTATTACAGGTTTTGTGCTCGAACTCCAAGTGCGTCATCCCACAATATCTAAATATTTGTCATTCTGCTTTGTTGATTGTCGAACTGTTGGAGGAATTTTACTTGAGTTGTACGTAATGCTGAAGATCGAATTACAGACACTCGCCATACAGAGTAGTATAACCGTTAATTTGGAGGAAACATGTCGATCGAACTAAAAAAAATTCTCTTCGTCGTGAATCGTGTCTTGCTAATGTCGTACAACTCATTAGCAAAATATGCATGCACCTTGTTGAAAATTACACCGACTAAAAATGATTAGGTTAGGAACGAACCAGGTTCAGGTATAATGAGTTTTTGGAACTTTCCTTTACTCTGATATTTAAACCAACACTATAGAACTCTGGTTGTCTATAACTCTTGAGCCGTCCCCTTCAGTACTTGCAGTGGCATTTTACGTTTATCCTTATAATAATACTGTTTAATAGTTGTCTTCGTGAGGACATGCTTGTGGAAAATGTTTCAGAATATATGTAGATGTCGAATTTTTTAACGAAAACTTTTAACCGAAACCTCGAGCAATTATGATTGGTATACATCTGGATTTCATGATTGTAATATTAACTTTAATTTAACCTGTAAACTTTAGGTTTAACCTGTCAGCAATTTTGATCTTCGTTCTTTATTACTCCATTACTTCAATTTTTAAATCTAAATCTCATCTTATAACTTAGAAAGTAAGAAAATAATTCATTGAAGGCAAAACGGCCATGACTGAGATGCAACCAAGAAACTGAAGATCATCGTCGTTCATTTTTACTGCTATGTCTCAGGCTGCCCAAGTTTAAAAGGTTTTACCAAGTCTTGAATAGAACCACTCCCAACTAGCACAGCTTTAATCACATCAACAAGCAACTCAGCAGCAGCGCATGCATGTAATCCGAGAGGAAGCTATCAACTTCGATGAGAATAGTGTCAATCCTCTCAACTGTCAGTTTTGTGACTCAATAAATTTCCTAGCAGGGCGTCCATCAGATGGTCAAAGCCTATCGACATCAATTGAGGAGTGATTTTTCCATTTTTGGTCAAAACTGATATTATTTCGAATTTCAGTTCAACAGCTTAAAATTATCGCCTAAAACTACTGAACTGAAATCCAAAATAATATCACGTTTAACCTAAAATGGAAATAAGTGCTTTTGAAAAATCGGCCCTCAAATACCCATTAGAGCTAGACCTAGATTTTTTACGAGCCTGCTCTCAAATCGTACTTTTTCTTAAATCTATCCTAAAAACAAAACCAATAAATTTAGTAGAAGTTTAGCAAAAATTTCACAAGTCTATATAGAAAAATGAAATGTTTCATAAATCAAAAAATATGTCTTACAACTAGTAAATATATACAACAATAGATCAACTCCTTGATCAACGATTGATTCAAAAGGATTTTTAACGAAGCCCATCAACTGAGATCAACATTTTTAGATCATGATTGATTCATTCAAGATGAGCACTCAGTTTGGAACAATTCTCTTGGTTAAATAAGACGAAAACCACCCCGGGTCATAAGTTGAACGACAAAATTTCAATATTTCTGATCCAGAAATCACTATAGGCCCTTCTCCATAGATGACACAATTATTTTTAGATCTTAAATAAGAGAAAAACTTCCCCAGGTTGAATGAAAAAAATTCAATGATTCTGTTCCAGCAACCGCTATAGATTCTTGGCCATAAACAGAACTAATAATTTTAGATTATGCTTGATCTATTCAAGATGCACGCGGCACGAATAATATTCATTGAATTTTTGTGATTAATCAATATCTAAAAAGATTACATATCTAATTATTATCCGCTAAATCCATGGGAAATATATTTTGAAACTTACGATAAAAGCGCAAAATATTGACGTGTAATGAATTTATCGAAAAAAATACGCCAAAACTATTTAATTCCTTCCCAAAGAGCCACACCAGTGGCACTATTCTGGTAGTTCCCCGGGAATGGGGGATTGGGGAAAGAATTTATATGTAATTTCAAATTAAAAAAAAAATTCTGGCATACTGAGGTAAAAAACTAGAGTTAATTTTTTTGAAAATAAAATTAAATTGGGAATAACTTTCCCTACCAATTTAGGTATAGCAAAATTATTCCCAATTTACAAACATTTACATCAAAGTTTTCTCCGTAGTAGGCCGGAAAATAAATATTTGAACAGATATTACATAAATTCTTTCCCCAGTTCCCTATTCCCGGGGCTTTACCAGAATAGTGCCACAGATCAATCATTCGCCGAAAAAGTTTCTGAACGGAAAATATTGAAATTTGGCCATCAACCAATAAAATAAGCGTGAGAATTTCCTGAAACAACGTAATCATCTTGAATTGCAAACAAAGAAATTTAGCTGTTCAACGTATGACCAGGGGGTGTTTTTCGTCGTATTTAACATTGTTAACGCCAAGAACATTAGTTCAAAATGTGTGTGAACCTTTAATGGCCAAAGCAGGATCTAAACGTATATGTAAGCCCATCTATGCGAGGACGTATATGGTTCTTGGAACGGAAATATTGAAATTTTGTTGTGTAAATGTACGGCCTGTGGTTTTTGCTTTATTTAACCTTTGTTAAGGAAACAGATTTTTTTAAACTGTGTGTGCATTTTGAATGGACCAGGAAGGCAAATATTGAATTTAGGTTATTCAACTTGTGACAGAGTGGTTTTTTATTTTTTTTTAAGCAGATTTTGGGAAACTTTACAATCTTATAGCATTTTCTCTGGCACAAAAATCTTGATCCATTTTTGATCCAAAATGGCTTCTTTGTTTACATTTTTGTCTTTTTATTTTTTGATTCTGGATGAAAAATAAAATTCCAAAAATTTGTTGCTTTTTTTTGACGTCTACTCACACATTTTGATATTATGTGAGTAAACGTCAAAAAAAACAACAAATTTATTGGATTTTATTTTCGATCCAGAATCAAAAAATAAAAAGACAAAAAATGTAAACAAAAAAGCCATTTTGGATCAAAAATGGATTAAGATTTTTGTGCCAGAGAAAACGCTATTAATTGATTCATGTTGTATAATTGGATTTTGTCGATGCTGTCATTTAGTTTGAATGTTTAATTTTTCGTTTTTTCAATATTGATAATATCGATTTAAATTATTTGACCATTATCGCTTTCATTTTTTTGTGTTTCAATGGCTGATGGCACACGGGGTATCACAGTTACCGTATTTTTCTTCTTTTGTTTCCCCTTTACCAATAAAATCAAAAAATTGTGGCGCAGATAAAACCGGTTTTATTGGTAAAGAGGAAAGAAACCAGATAAAAGTTACCCTAGTGTGGATATGCACAATATCGCATTAGTTGACCGAGTTTAAATTGAAGAGAGATTTAAAAAAATATTGTCCGCCGTATATTGGTAGTGAAAGTGGGAATACAAATTATTCAATTAAAATCCTGCTTCTCAGTTTAAGTATCATTATTATATGGTCAAAATATATATATACATATATATCTTTCCTAATACGGTGCAATACAAATAAAACAACACAGCAAATAAAATAAAAACCTAAACATTTAATTATTACTATTTGGTTCATTCTTTAAATATAACAAGATACATAGATCATATCAAAAAGAGAAGATTGGTCTACTTTCACGAGAAGTAACCAGTTAACTTTTATTGGATACCCGATTTCCACGAATTGGGGATTAAAGGACAGAAGAAGAAAAACTCAATCGACGAAAAACCTAGTCCTCAGACCAACTGCCTGCTAAGGTGGTGACTGAAAGAAGGTCATGATGGAGCATCTTTTCTTTCTTCAAGTTTAAATCACCAGGCTCATAATGGTATTTTACCTACCTTTCTGCAGCACGAACTAGAATTTATTTTAAACCACTTTTTAGATATATTCAGAGTCAGTCTGGCTGTAGGCTTACGGTGCACAGTCCTGGAGGAACGTACATAAAAAGTCGTCTAGTTAATAGGTTTTTTTGGAGATAATTATCTTAAATCCTTTCCAATTCATCCTAGGTAACATGCCTGCCAAAGCTAATCTATTGTGTTACACCAGCAGAATTAATATCCAATTTTGATCTGATAAGATTATGAAAAAATCAATCATCTGCGTTTATTATTTTTCTCATTTAAATGCGTTCATTACTAAATTAAATTTGTTTTTGAACCTAACCTTAAAATTAAATTTCACTTTCTTCATTTTTAATTTTGTTCTTTACCATTCTAACCTACCTAATAGAAAAACTCCGCATTTGCATACCAAACAATCCCTGGTCCTCAAGCGGCAACTTCCTGCCAAACAACACTTGGCCCAAGATTATGAATTTAACTTTACTATTACGAAAAAATTTGAGTCTATTATTGTATATTCCGATCGAGCTTGCAAAACTTCTCCAAGTTTGAAAGCGAATAACAAAATATTAAAACAAAATTTTGAGAAAAGGAAAAAATTAACCCCGAGTTTTCCATTATAGCTAATGAATATAAAAAAAACTCTAGAAGAAAGTGTTCCTACTGATGGTTATCGGACCTGCACAACGTCCTAATTTCTGGAAAATCCGTTCAGGGGGCCGTGCGGTCGGGCCTGAGTTATTTTGTTTAATATCACGTTTTTTTTTAAATTCTGGAGGAACGATTTCGATTGAAACAACGATTTTAATCGCTTCTTATATCGGGAAAATTCATTTAGAAAGTCATTCGGTGGGGAGCGGAACGCTTAAAGCTTTCTTTTAACATTTTATTTGGCTTGAACCCGAATAGGCCGTCATGCTGCACCTATCCATGTTGTATGATGTTGCACCAAGTTGCGTGATGTTGCACGATGTAGCCATGATGTTGCGCTACATTGCGAGATGTTACATCCTGTTTGGCCATGTTGCGTGATGCTGCACCATATTGCATCTTGTTGAGGGATTTGTGTGACGTTCCACTATATTGCATCTTGTTGGCTTGAGGCCATTTTAACCTTTTATTTGGCTTAAACGATTTTGATAAAAATGCAAGGAAATAAATACAAGTTCTGATTTCTGGATAATTCTTTTACAAATCCTCCAGATGGGTCATCATGTTGCATCATGTCGCATAATGATTCACTATTTTGTTAATGTTGCATGATGTTGTGGGATGTTGTACCATGTGTTTGATGTTGCACCATGTTGCGTCATATTGTGCAACATATTGTGTGTGTTACACCATGTTGCATCATGTTGTGGGATACCATGTTGTACCATGTTCCGTGATGATGCACCAGGTTGGGGCATGGTAGGGGCCTGGGGCCATTTTTTATTTCTTTAGGCAGGAACGATTTAGATAAAAATCGCGGTGTTTTTCGGGTCGACATATTTATAATAAAAATGGGTTTTTGAGTGGTAAGGATCGATTGTAATGAGTTCTAAATTCAGGAAAATTTATTTAGGGGGTTCTCCAATAGCATTCGGATTCCTCCTTCGGAAAAATTTCAATTTAAATTAACCAAAGCCATTTTTTAACCGGTTAAGGTACAACTCTGTTTTTATGTTTAGGAAATAATTCCAAAATGTGATGTGATTTTGAAAAATGAGTAAATGGGATGGTACGAAGACCTCTCTCAAACGATTAACATCGAGCTCGGTTGGTGAACCATAAAACTATGAAAATATCAAATTTACCCAGTTTTATAAGCCAATTTACTCAAGCACAGCTACAAGTCTCACGCCTACGCTCTTGGGATTAAGCCGACTCACCGAATCACCAAAAGCATAGAAGACAGCTTAGTTTTAAAAGGCCAGCAAGAATTTCAGAAAAACAAACTGACGGTTTAAAAATCGTCAAAAATTAGTGCCTAAAATTAGTGGACAAAAAACTTTTTAAAGTTCAAAAATAATTTATTCTTCTCAAAATTAATAAAATAAAAAGTTTATTAGGTACCTCTTTTTAGGTACCAATTTGTGATCAAACACCGTATCTTACTAAATGTACTTAGCTCAAAGATAATATCCTTCATGCTATTATTTGAAGCCTCACTCAATTTGCCAATATAACACGATTTTCTTTATTATTCCTAGAATTGAGTTTCAAAACTGTATTGTGTGTACACACACATAGATATTATAAGAGGAGGTAGTATAGGGTTTCAGGGTGGTACTGAGATATAATTTTGAATCGAAAATATGAAGTCAAATTGTTTGGATTATTTTTATTACATTTCTTGTTCATCTTCCACGATCAAAAGATTCCTTTTATTGAAATAAATCGATTGTATATTATTAAGAAACAATTGAGAATTTCATTTTATTGACTTCGGTTTTTTTTTTTTTCTCTGTAACAATTGAATCGTTTCAATTTAATCGAAATGGATTGTGTATGTTCTACTTACTCGTTGTATGTGCACTTCAAATAATTCGATTCAGCACATCGCGCTGATTGTCTTTTAGCTATTTGTATCAGAAATTTATTGTATCTGATATATTGGAGAAGTTACGTACCTGAAACGATAAAAAGTACACCAGTTCATGAATAATGTTAAATACAAGTCATAAGCATGTAAAAAAAATTCTCACATCATCATCACATCACAAAATCGAAAGTGAAAATTCATAAATTTCATTTCCATACACCCAAAAGAGAATTCACACAAAAACAAATCGCATAAAAATCATAATTTACACGGCATAGAAGTTTTTTGTTACACACATACAACAAATCGGTTCAGTCAATAAACAGAAATTCTTGTTTGAAGTTTTTTATGCCAAAGTATATAAATATAATGTTCATTGCTCGTATATCCTTTTTTATGACAAGTCCCCATATCAAAAAAGCGTACGAGTAACAATAGCAGCAAGTGAAATAAAAATGGTTCTGAGAGAAAACATAAAAATCCTCACCCGAAGCAAAACTCGTAAAATGCCATGTAATTGCGTAAATAGAAAATATCAATTTGTTAGAATCAATGATGTTTCACATAAAATCGGTGAAAATGGTTTTCACCCAATTATTCAACTTGTTAATAGATCGATTTAGAACGGAGTTTATGTGAAGTGTGTTAGATGATGACAAAAGTTATTAGTTTATATACAAGTTAAACACCTAGCAGTGCCTATATACGTTATCGGTGTTCACGGTCCATTATTATTGGAATATTGTTTTGATTTAGATCCTCAACAATTTATAGAAAATAATTTAATGAAAACAAAATTACCGAAACGTGATTCACCTACACAAATTAGTGACTTGTTTTGAATGAATGATAGAAATCAACAATTTACGAAAAATATGTTAAATTTACAGGTCAACGGTTATTGTGCTAGATTTGTTTTACACTATCCAAGCATATTATTTACGGGTGTTCAAAACTTGTTCAACAAATTTACTATTACTGCTCACTATTTCACTTTAAGTTCACACTTTTTAATGCTCAACTGGTATTGTTCACTGTTAAAATTGCTCAAGCTTATATACGATACTTGGTCATCGCTGTTGGAGATTGTTCATGTAGTGGTATCCACGAACATTCTACTTCATCAATTCTCTTGTCTTGATTATTAATGCCATTGCCAACTCCAGTGTTTCCATGATGAATATCGTGGCTTACAATTTCTTTTGTTATTCTGATATTTCCCTCCACGTACACCTTAACCACACGACCACAAAAGACCACAAAATATTCGTAAAGGTGGGGATACCTTAAATATGTTTGCCCCGAACAAACACACCCAATGTCATATTTCTTCAGTTTATCACTCTGAACGACTTCCCGTCTACCTCCGATAGTTCCTTTTAAAGGCGAAATTCCATTAGTGTGACTTGTTTTTGTGCGGAAAACCAGAAAGGGATAAAATCAAAAATCCGACAAAGACAGATTAACTTTATTTTATAACGAAATTTTAAGGGGACCATTTGACAACAAGTTGGTTAAAAAATGAAAATTGAAAAAATGAAAAAATGAAAAAACCTAAATATTGTTAGTAGGCATCATTTTATTGTATTTTCTAATTATGTATTTACTTCCAATAATTAAAAAGTAAAAAAAACGCTTTACTATAAAAAAGGGGAATATTTGATCGCGTTTGTAACATAACCTACTTTGTAACATAACCATACTGAGTTTGTAACATAACCATACTGAATAAATAATAAAAATTAAAAATTGTAAAATATTTTAATTTGAACATTAATATAAATTTATCATGAAAACGTGATTTATATCACACTCCACCAAACACATAAAATGTATGAGCCAAGTGCTCACCATAAAAATATTACTAAACTAAAATTTGCTTTGGTGAGGGGTATTTTTAATTTTCTTAGCCATAAAAAATACTTCGTTTTGTAATTTTATTTATATTTAAGCCTTAATTCGCTGGAAAAAATTTGGTGGCGGCAATTTTTTTACTGATAAAACGAAAACAAAATCTTAAAATTCCATAAGAAAGACAAAGAAAAGAAATATTTTTTATTTCATTTTTATAGTAAAATTTTATGGTTTTACATTTTGGCATAAATTTTTACATAAAAGTTTTAATTTGAACATTTTCGTACATTTCGATTTTTTTATATATTTTAATATTTTAATTTTTATATATGTACCACAAAAAACCACTAACGTTAACAAATTTCAACTCGATTAAAAACAATTCGACATTATTGACTATAAAAATGGCGAACGATTTATTTTGTATGAGTGTGAGAAAATTTTTTTATCTTTACATGCATTTTTGTATGTGTGTGAACAATGCTGCCATAAAAACTACTTCAGTTTACATTTTTGACAGCAGTATTATGGCAGTACACTAACACCATCACAGCTATTCTCTCTGTAAAATTTTACTGACAACATTTTTTGTTTTGTACACAGCTAGTATTAACCCTAATGTGAGTGACGTGGGTACCCGGGTACCTTTTGTCCTTTTAGACGTCTATTTTTGTATGTTTTGCTTCCAATAAAAACTTTAAATTTTATGAGAACTTCTAGTTCAATTGGTATAGATTACGATCATACTTAAAAATGAGAAATGTAACAACTTGGAAGAACGTAGAAAAAATAAATTAATCACTCAAATTAAAATATTTTTTCTTCACTCTCATAAGGGTTAACTATATTTTTTCTCGCTTTTATTTTTACTGACAGCAGATTTTTCCCATGGAATAGGGCCTTTATGACAACCAAATCGCAACAACAACAGAAACAATTTTACTGTTGCGCCGCTCACACACATAGGGATTTTTGATTTTATCTCTTTCTTATTTTCTGCACAAAAAAGTTGCAGTAACAATTTTAATCTTAACAATTTTGTATGAACTCACTCGTGTTGTTGTTCTCCTCTGCCGATCGATCGTTATGCATTCATCGTTGTGTATCTCCTACGTTGTATATTTACGGCCTCTTCCTATCTGGTTAATCTGTTGATTGAACTCGTCTTCTTGGACGCTTTACTCTGTCAGCTCTACCTGTTACTGGTCCTTTTCCTGCCTCGCCACACTCCAGCACACCTCCTTCACAACTCCAATGAGAGCACCTTAGCACGTCTCTCTATCACAGCCTTCAGGATCGCTCTCTATCCAGCCAGCGATGATCTCCACTGTCGGACTCCTAATTAATAAACGTACTGGAATCATCTGCTGAGCTACTCCTACAAATCTTTCCTCTTCTTGGTAAATCAAAAACCATCAATTCATCGTTACCAGCAGCCTCAGATATAGCATTAGCTAATAGTATAGCTTCCCGCATCTGAAGCATCTTTCTTATTTTTTAATATCACCTGGCTCTACACTTTATGAAAGCAATTTCCCACACCTCCAAAAGCTATGTACTAGTTGCCCAAACTCCTCTCGGAACCAAGCTTATAAAATTTTATTGTGTCAGTAAACTAAACTTACTCTGATGGCTGCCTCATATTCAAAGCCAACGCCAATACTTCATTCATGGTTTTACCGCTAGTATTGGTTCTCAAATAAAATTTCAGATAGTCGTGCTTTACAGCACTGATAAACGCGTCCAGTGTTAATCTGTTCAACATATTACCGCAGGTAGATTACCGTATCATGCGCTAATTTTGTTACCTCTCTTTCAAGGTCTGTCAGGATCTCCCCACCATAGCTACCATTTGCTTTGGAGTTGAATCTTGCAAAATACTCTGACGTGTGATGGCCCATATCTTAGACTTAAGCCCCTTGCTAGAAGCCCTCACTGTTGCGGATAAAATTTGCACGGCATCTGCATCTTTCACTCGATTAGCCCAAATAAGCTCAATGAGCTGCTTTTATGGGGCCCAACTGCTTTACTTCCCCTGAAACTAAACTTTAAAATTTTAAAATGGGCTCTCGCCCTTGAATATCAAAGACCTTAAAATTCCTCTTGAACCACCGGTAACTGGTCTTGTTGAAAACGTTTTATTCAGCTGAACATCTCAAATAGTTTCTGAGGAATACCTCAACTTTTCTAATCTTATTTTCAAGCTCCCTTAATCGAGAGTCAACTTATTGTTCAAGATTTTTCATCTCTTATTTAAGCTCTTGCGCTTGAAGCTCCTTAGCTTAATTTGATTGTGTTTCAGGTCCTGCTGATCAAATTTTGCTTTGTCTTCTTTACGTATAGCTCACCAAATTGTTCATCTTTAATTGAATTTACGGCTGTTGTTCTAATTTGGTTTCGAACTTATCGTTCATTGCCTTCAGTTTAAGAACGATGGTCTCAATCGTATCTGCCGAGCCCAAATATGGTTTCTGGTGATCAGCGATAGGCGACTATAATGAAATACTTGTTTCTGTTTCATTCATCGCTCCGGAACCCTCATTTTTTAATTCATCTTCGATTTACGCCCTCCTTTTTCAGCATTTTCTTCCATGGCGCTCTACAGCATCGATCGGTTAGCTATTTATGGTTTTAATCATGACTCGACCTCACATTCAAAACCTCACCTATGACGCCAAAAGGTACAAACTTCGGGCATTCGATACGGAATTTTAGTGAATTTTGAAAAAAAAACACTCAAGTTAGAATAGAATGGTCTGGTATCTGCGATGATATGACCGCAGAGACTGAGTTTTGCACATTTACCATCGACGCAAAGTAATTAAACTCATTCACTTTTTTCGTAAAAGGTATCGTTTTCATTAGCGATCCTTTTCTCTATTTGAAGCTATGCAACTCTCATTCAGCCATGTGTTTCTAAGTTTAGCTATATTTTTACCGAGGTTTTCAGTCAAAACATGAGTTATTGCCGATTTAATTATGTTTCACTTTTCTTCCACAAAATGGGGGAGTGGTTGGTTGTCCACGGTTTCCGATATGCCGATTTTGAAGTTGACCCAGGTAACTTGAATGTTCAATCCTTTAGTATTCCAACGTGAGATTCGCTGGAATCTACCAGAAAGTGGAACAAATCGATAATTACGCTGCATTTGGTCTTAATGTTTTTCATGCTAGGAAAATGTCTTTTAGACACGACGATGTGGCCGTTTTGATTGGCCATAACTTCATCATTTGGTTCCACTGTTTTTATGGATTTGCTAGTGTGGGTAGTATGTGATAGCAATTACAAATTTGAGATGAAAGGTCGGAGAGGTATAAGCAGCTTTTACACATGACATTGAAAAATTTGAACAAACCATCACTTTGGAAGATAAAACTAAAACATTTTATTTAACAATTCTCGAACAGTGTACAAGTGAAGAGATTTCTTTTTATCCTCACCAAATTTAAATAAATCATTTGAGCCGAAAATATTTTAAAATAGACAAATAAGTCTCACTAAAGGACCCCGCACTAGAATGCGCAAATTGGCATTTTTTAATAAAATCAAACTAATTGAAAAATCGTCACTCAGCTTGATCCGGAATACTCTCCAAACGACTTTTTCTTTTATCAGGACCAATCGCATTCAGTTTTTGGCACCTAAAACTACCCACCCTTTCAGCAAATTTCATCGAAATTGTTTAAGCTCATAAACAAATAAAACTTGGGCCTCATCGGAAGGACGTCTAACCAAGAAATCTCTAAATCATGATTTGTCGCATGCAATTCCTGGCATTTAACTATGTACCCCCTTTCGGTATAAATTTTTTGTTATTGTCGATTAACCAAAAAAAAGAGTCCGGATCCCTCATCAGTGTGAATGAATTTTTCCCAAATCATAATTCGTTTTATGACATTCAAATTCTTATTGATTTTACAACCGATGGTGTCAGATTTACGTAGTAGATTTAGCGCCATCTTTTATGCAGTAGGTTTTATATTACAGTATTTGATTGTGCAATTTTGTGCGTCTAACAAAATGTCAAAAAGTCTAAAAAATAACTTGGGCAAAAAACGCGCCCACATATGAAAAATTTAATCGAAAACATCAGTTTCCAAGTGGAACAAGCAAATTAGAGATAAACTCTTCGGCCCAAGAAGTACAGCCATCAAAGACCAGTATGAAGAACTGAGGTCTTTCTCAAATATCCCACAGTGGAGGAAGTAGACACAGCTATGACAAAGACTGAAAATTTGAAAGATACCCTGTCTCGACAGAATCCCCTCAGAATTGATTAAGCTCAGAGTCACTATTCTTGACCGACTTTTTATGGTCATGGGCCCATCAAATGGTAAGAATCCTCCAGGCGTTCCCAACCATTAAAATAATAATACGTTATGCTTACATCCGAAGAGCCTGTATGTAGTTTAGCATTTAGCTAAAGCTAAAGCCGCTTGGAGCAGCCAGAAAATGGCAGCCCCTATAAAAAAAAATCGAACCTGCTTCACAAAGAAGAGGTAGGTCTAAAATTTGTATTAAATAAAGCTAATTTTGCTTGACGTAGTGGTCAAGTTGTTTTTAGTGTTTCCTAAATGCTTTTTTCCTTTTGCCTAAATCGATTTTTCCGCAATAATTTTAGTAAGCAACATACTCGTTTTTGTGTGCAGTGTTAAGCAACTTCCAAACTCATAAGTATCGTGAAGTGTCACATCTCCTTTGGTATTAAGATATTTTAGATTTTGGAGAAGCCGTTTCAGATAACCCGCGAAGTTTCTTCTAAAATAAATCTTATACGTCACACTAAGTTAAATTTCGCGTAATTTAATATTTATGACGCACCATGTAATCGATATTCGCGTTTTATATAAAACATTTTAGGGAGTGTCTCCTTCCCACGGGATCTAAAATAATACAACTTTTTATACTTGTAATTTCTTAGATTCTGTAAACTTTTAAATTAAAAGTCAAGTATTATACAGCTATATACAGTTAATAAAAGTTGGAATCGCAAAAAATGCTGAATTTTGGGAAAAGTAAAAAAATAAATAAAATTTATGTGATTAACACCTACTTGCTAATACCGTTAGAGTGATTTATGATCGACTTACGTAAAAAACTGCTCCATACTATACAGTTCCGTAAACCCGTTAACACCGTCTTTTATAACAAGCGTGTAAGATGCGATACCATCTCGTATAAACATAAACATTCATTACAATTGAAATTAACAAATTTTTAAATTTCTCAAGATGCTGTAGTACTGAAAACGAAAAAAAAACTCAACAAGAAAATTTAATGCCAATAAACATAAAAATGACATCGCACATTTATCTTAACACCATTAAACCTCTTTTTTCCCAACTATGTACTCGTACTAGTGTAACATCATCGTACACACAGAGCCATACATAGAGATATGTTTTATGTTTCTATAAAAATTCTATTATGTTGCCATTTGATTTTTCACTTCACGGTGAATTCTTCTGAATATGCCATCGCGCACACCATACCATCATATCGAATGAATCCACCAACACAAGAACCAATGATGAAAAACACACGAAAAATGAAAATACACAACATCTTGTCGGATAATTTATCATTCTATCTACTTACGACCGACGTATATAGAGAGAGAGTGCGACATCAGCAGTACCACACCAGTAGCAGCAGAAGCACATCTTCGAGTGTGTCGTGTGTATTTTCTTCGTATTCTTCTTCGTAAACATCACATCTAATAAAATTACCCATTCTAACCGTAGAATTTGAAAATAAAAGACTAAACGTGGAAAAACCACCCCTTCTTTGAAAAAATGGTGGATGAATGGAAAGAAAACAATTTTTTTTTACCACGTTGTACTTGCTGTTGTTGTTGTTATCATTATTATTATTTTCATCATCATCATCATTTTGTTATGTACGAGACTACATCGTTGTGTCTTCTATTAAACTTTAGATTCATTACAAATCTTTTTGATGACAAACGTATAGAAACGGGAGGTGCGGAATGGGGGGAGGCGGAAAAAATTAGATTAGATTAGATTCATTTGTGTACTGTGTGATGCTGTTAGACGAATTATTAGAATGTGAGAGCGCAGCATAAAGTATTAATAATTTTTTATTTATATAAATCCATTTGTGTGCTCCGGTTTTCCATTTTGATTTGAAGCAATTTATCTTGTTGCCGCCGCACAATTCGTGCTCCTGATGAATCTTATCGTACAATAGTATATAATGTATCAGGCGGGAGAGATCATGCGGTTTAAATTTTTATTTGTATTTCATGCGAATAATTTTCTTTTAAACAAATTATTTTGTGTTTGAGATGGAATTATATTGAATCCAGATTTGTGTTTTGCAGACGACGGAGACAGTGTTCCGGAGTTCGCTTAACTCAAACTATATACGTTGCAATCTAACCTCAGATTATATGGCTGAAGATATAGGTGGTGTATGAAAAATCTGATGATATTTACTTGTGCGTGAATGTGAACTATATTTGCAAAAACTCTCAATTTCTGTAACGACATGGAGCTAGAAGACTCTTGATTCTGACATAAAATTCAAATCCGGAACTGCAAAATTCTCGGAAATCAGGAATACAACGATGAAAGTGGTATTCATCTAGGCCTTCTTCAATAGGAATCTAATAGGTGTTCAATTATTATTTTCGCTCTTGCGAACAAGCATAAGTAGTTTTACCCTATAATCATATGACAAGAATATTTTTACCTTATGAGCCAAATATAGCACTTTTAGTATGTCCAAGTATTCTGGAGTGATCTGTAAATAAATCTCACTCAGGTAAATAGGCCCCAGTACTGAAGCATCTCGAGCGGCAACTATACTGATTGCCTATAGTCGTAACGATTACAAGCAGGTCTAAAAGCCTAATTCACAAACTGTATGTGAGCTTTGTAACTGTAAAATTTCAGATATGTACTAAAACGGTATTCATAAAATGTAACTCGGTTCTATATACGGAAGTTTTGTCCTGTAACTTTGCAACACCAAATTTTTTGACGTAAACTTACATATCACGATTTCAATAGCAAATAACTCGAACAAAATGTCATTTTCTGAAACGGTTTTTGCATATATATGTTGTTACCAATAGCATCTCTATACCAACAAAAGTTGAAGCTAACGACAATTGTATTTTTTGAGCTTTTAGATAAAACTTATTTGTTTAAGATTATTACTTTATACATACATATATACGTATGTAGCCTAAATGTTGATAATGCAATACATAGAGTCGAAACAAATAGTTTGTCTGCGATATCCCTTTTTCAACCAAAAAAAATATGGCTAAATTTAAGTCGAAACCGCACAAATGTGTGAGTACCGCACAAATAGTATGTAATGTCGTTTTTGACAAAAAAAATTCGCTTGTTTTGAAGTACAACCAACACAATTGTGTGTATAGGGTTTTTTTTTAGACGAAAATAAGTTTAAAAGGAATGCAAGTTGAGTCAAAACACATACAAAAATAAATTTTTGACATGGTACTTTACGTACCCACACAATTGTGTTACCGGGCGGCATAAGGGATATACACATAAAAATAGAAAACATTTTATTCTTAAGGTATACAAACGAATGACAAACTGTACCAATATGTTGTTTGACAACTGTCAATTCATTGTTGACTGACAATACATTGTTATTTTAATTTAAAACTTAATTAATTTACGTAAAATTCAATATGTTTATGATATACAAACGAAGCCAGTTTGATTTATAACGCGAATTTATGCCAATATTCGAGTACCGCCATCGAATTTGATAGAATATTTTAAAATAAAATACAGTTTGGTTACAGCGGCGAACTTATTTCGTATTGACTTACAGCGGCAAAAAATCAACAGTTTGTGGAATATAATTTTTTAGAACACTGTATCTTTTTCTCTGTAAACAATATCTATAAAGTTACAGCTATAAAATTTTTACATATTAAGAACCGGGCCATAAAAGACCAATAGCGGGGTAGATGCTCGATTGGCTAGCAAGCATAATCCTGGCTACTCAATCATTTTTACCAAGGAAATTTGATTTTCAAATTATGTTTTTCAAAAAAATTTTGTTTATGTTTGCGATTGCACAGTAAAACAAGACATAAATTTGCTGTTCATTTTTTGAAGCCGCCAAACTTACTGTGCAATCACAAACAAAACAAAAAAATTTTGATAAATGTAATTTGAAAATCAAATTTCCTCTGTAAAATTGATTGAGTAGCCAGGATTGTGACTAGCAAATCGCTTGCTTGCTAGCCGATCGAGTATCTACCCCAGCAAAACATAAAATATGCTGCCTATACAAAAACTAATATACCTTATTTCATCTGAAAGAATCAAGGAATTATTCTACAAATATTAGTTGCTATGGTTGCGCAAACTATGGTGGCAGACTCATTACCAACGGAGCCTGATACGGTGAACAAACCAAAGCTAGACAAGAATCAAAGTAAATTTTGCTACACTCGATCACTCTTGCCTTTATCCAATGAGTTGTGTAAAAGGTAAATCCCACAAGTCTACCAGGCATATACTATCACCAGGCAGATAGACATGCTTTATAGGTTTGTGCAATTAAACTTATTATGCAATTAATACGTCATTAACTGCCAAGATTCATTAGTCACTGCTTACAAAACCTAAATTTGACAGCGGAAAATAAGACATTACGCTACTCGCCGCAAGTGGCAGCACTATCACTAAACAGAATTAATTTTGTTATATAATTAAAATAAAATATTAAAAATGAGCCTTAAAATGACAAATTGATTGAAATGTTGAAATTTAACAATATTCCGTCTTCCCGTCATTTCTTAACGAACTACGATGACATTTGGATAGGAGTATTGATCAGGGATTTTAAAATAAATTTTGAATAAAAATTTATAGGATCAGTTCGTGCTGGACTAAACTGGTCATTTCATAACGAGTCCTTATGTAAAATGGTACTTGTACATTTTGCACGGTATAAATAAATTCTAAACTGGAGGGAACTCGGCAATTTCTAAATAATTAAATGTTGAAAAATTTGCATCACATACAGGGACAATTCGGAAAAAATTTATGGATTAGAATTTTCACTACACTTCACTTTCACAACACTTTCGGTTGTTTTTCTGATAGCTTAGGCCATACTGAGACTATGTGGAAAATTTGGTACCGAAAGTATTGATTACTAGTGGAAATTTTTGAGATATTGGCCAAAAAGCTAGAAATACTTAAATGGCCGCAGAAAATCAAAAATTTATAGTGAAAATTCGGATCCATAATTTTTTCCGAATCGTCCCTGTATGTGATGCAAATTTCTGAAAATTAGTTAAGAAATAGCCGACTTTCCTCCATTTTAAAATTTATTTATACCGTGCAAGATGTACAGATACCATTTTACATAAGGACTGGTTATGAAATGGCCAGTGTAGTTCAGCAGGAACAGATCCTAGAATTTTATTCAAAACTTACTTTAAAATCCCTGATGAATGATCAATACTACTATCCAAATTTAATCGTAATTCGTTAAGAAACTGTTAAATTTCAAGATTTCATATACCGAGTTCTTTTACTTCGGGGATCAATCAATTTACCATTTTAAGGATCACTTTTAATATTTTATTCCGCTGAGACGTTTCATTTAGTGAAAAAAGCGATGTATAATGGATAAAAAATTTCCGCTGGTAGCTATATAACAAAATTAATTCTCTTTAGTGATAGTGCTGCCACTTGAGGTGGTATCCGGTTGGGTTGGAAATCACCCACTTAAAATCTGTATTGATGATGTTTGGCTTGCCCTTTGACTACTGACGAAATCATCGTAAACATCAGCCATCAATATGAACAGGGGTTTCGGACCCTGGGTCAGCCATTTTTACTGGCTCCATTTGTATTTTGTTGGTTTTCATTTGGTTTGAGGTTTCGGAACTTCCATCAAAATTTTCGACAGCAAATACTCTTCAATTTCAAACCGATATCAAGATGTTGGTCCCCTTCTTCTTATGAATGTGTATCAATGGCGAATTATATTTTTTACAGAAAAGTACCCGTCCAAAATGAACGAAGTAGTGGTTAGAACTCTGTTGTAATTTATTATTTTCCATAAATAAAACCAAATTAATAAGGTAGGTCCACATATACAAAAATTTGTACCGAACGCGTTCGGCGTAAACATTTTCGCCGCAAATGTTTATATACACACAACAATTTTCGTCGCAATTTTTTATGTCACTCCCCATTTTCAGTGCTGAAGCCATACGTGGAAATACACTCGTGGACAAAATTAAGGCATATTTTTTTCGTAATAAAAAAAAATCCAGCTGGTCAATTTTAATACTACGGAGGTGGTGGATTGGTTTGAGGATGAATGCAGACTGGTATGTTCGCAACATTTTTGGCGATCACGTTTTGTCCTATGAGAGCTTCATAGGTTATGTTAGTTTTGTGTTAACGCTCCAGTCCACGTAGCTGCGACGGTACATCAATATCTCCAAGATATCGGTATTCGTGCATTTAAGTGGCCAATAATGAGCCCACATCTAAATTCGATCGAACACGTATGGGACATTCTAAAACGCCGTATTAGAGCTAGAAATCCCGCACCAGAATCGATAGCAGAGCTGAGTGTTGCAGCGCAAGAAGTATGCCCAGAAGAATGGAAGCTGTAATAAATGCCCAGGGGGGAAATACTCATTATCAAATTAATCAAACTAAAGTGTAATAGCTATACAGCTAATTTTAATGTTTATAAAGGGTTTTCCAATAGGAATGATATGATTTTTAAGTGACGTTTCGGCCATTTGTAATATGTCATGATCTGTTATTTTTTGTTTCATTCTATTCAGTAAAGTTTACAATTTCATCATGGTGAGATATACACAAATTATTCAGCTTTATTATCAAAATAATCGTTCTCCAATTGCAACTTTTCGTGCGCTTTTGCCATTTTATAGTCAAAATAATCGTCCAAGTGTGCTCGCTATTCATCGAATTGTTGAAAATTTTGAGCGTACATTTTCTTTACAAAATGTTCAAGTGCCAATAAGACAAAGAAACGATCGAAGTAATGCAAATATTGCTGCCGTTCAGACAAGTGTTGCTGAAGACCGCAATTTGTGGTTCCCGCAAGACGTTCTCAAGAATTGGGACTGTCTCAAACCACAGCCTGGCGGATTTTGAGACAGAATTTGGGTTTGCATCCATATAAAATTTTTCTCACTCAAGAACTGAAGCCATAGGACCACCGTAAACATCGTGGATTTCCTGATATTGCCTTGGAAGTTGGAACAACTTGAAAACGATAACGATTTTTTTAAGAAAATTATCTCCGATAAGGCTCACTTTCATCTGAGTGGTGCGGTAAATAAACAAAACTGTCGATTCTGGTGAAAAGAAAATCCACAAATTATTCATGAAAAATCATTACATTCACCTAAATTGACAGTTTGGTGTGGCTTTTGGTCTGGTGGAATCATCGGTCCGAATTTTTTCGAAATGAAGCTGGTAAGACCGTTACTGTCAATGGAAATCGGTATAGATCGATGATAAACAACTTTTTATGGCCGAATTTGGAAGAAGTTGATCTTTACAACATTTGGTTCCAACAAGACAGGGCTACGTGCCTTAAAGCAAGTGCAACAATTGAATTATTGCGAGAAAAGTTTGGAGATTCGATTATTTCAAGAAATTGTGATATTGAATGGCCTCCAAGAATCCAAGAAGTTGTGATTTAACACCATTAGACTATTTCTTGTGCGGGGTTATTTGAAGTCATTGGTCTTTAGCAATAAACCAAACTCTTTTCAAGATTTACAAGTCAATATTGAACGTGCTATTCATGGAATACGACTTGATTTAGTGGAAAAAGTGCTAGAAAATTGGGTTCATTGAATTCGTTCCTGCAGAAGAGGTCGTGGCGGCCGTTTGAATGATGTTTTATTCAGAACTTAATTGTATCTATGGTACTTCACATTAAATAAAAAACATTTCAATTTCCTAAACAATTAGGGTTTTTTTTTTAAAGAAATCATATCACTCTTATTGGAAAACCCTATAAACCCCTTTTCAAAATTAAAAAAAAATAGTTTCACACATTTTAACTTAATAGCCGCTAATAATTTCATAACGCCACGTTTGTGCCTCTTTTGTGAAAAATATAAATTTTGGATCATTTGATACCACTTCCACTGAAATTGGTCAGCGGGATTTTTATTTATTACAAAAAAAAAAAAAATATGCGTTAATTTTGTCCACGAGTGTGATTGAGGTCTAGTCGTCAGTCAATAACAAATCAAAATTAATTTTTTTGTTATAAAAATTCGTTTATCATTCGTAATTCGTTTACCAATTAAACATTTAAAAAATTTAAAAAGCCGACAAGTGTTGGATCATGTGCGTTGAATGTGGCATAAATTTTTGTGTCGGTTTCGAGTGCCGCACACGTTCACACTTTCTAATTTGCGGCGAAAATATTTACGCCTAACGCATTCGGCACAAAAATGCTTTAAAAAAAAGAACTAGATAGATTTTCTCAGAAATAGAAAATTTGTATACTTCCCAATGTTTAATTTTTTAGGACTTGATCTCAATTCATGTAAAACGTTAAACATAAATTTTACTTTGGACCATTAAAGCTGACAATTCAGCGTCGGTATTTAATGTAACCAGTATTCAAAATATCGTAGCTTTAATGACAAAACTGCCAAATATTTTGTGCTGATTTCAACAGGAAATAACTCTAGGATCTAGGCTGTGGGAAATTTAGTGTAAACAGCGTAATTATGAATTTTGATCGCAATCAATTAGGTTAAATACATGTAAGCAACAATCGAAGTACCAACTTAGTAAATTGCCTCGAGTCCTGCTGAAATTGTATGTCATCCACTAGACTATATAGGTCTTGTTATTTTTGGTTTCATCGATGGTTCATCTATGCATTTTTCAGTGTTCCTTAGTTTCTCTTCTTATTTTTTCAGTAGTCAATTCAGATTCTCTCAGATCTTGCAGTACATGATTTTGTAGACTCGGTGCTGTCTTGATATTTTAATTCTTGGGAACTCTTACTTGTGTGATTTCTCTTGTTATCTCTCATTCTTTCCAGCTCTTTGGCTACCTCGCAGCCTTTGTAATTTGCTGAGTGATGATTACCACAGTGTAATCTTTTTTCTGGCTCGTTCTTACTTTGGTTGCAGTCTTTTGATGGGTGTTTTCCAGCGCATTTATGCGTTTAGACTCCTTATTACGATATTTGCATGTGTGTTTATATGCTTGTCAGTTGCAGCATTGTGGCATACTAGTGTCCTTTTTAATGTCTCAATCTTAACTTTCAAGGAAAAAAATAAAAATAAATAAAAAACAAAAAGCGTATTTTTGATGAAATTTTCAGCGATTGTAGCTGTTACCTTTAATTTGAGACTCATATATCATACTAATATTTGACCTACAACCATAGTAAACAAGTATCGGAAGAGGGCAATAAGGGTTGGAGAACCGTTTGTGTTCGGTTAAAAGATGGTAATCGATCCATACTGGTGTGTGTGTGTGTGTGTATTGACTTGAATCAGTTGTAATTTAACCAGTGAACAGTACAAGTTAAGAAGTAAAAAAATGAACAGTGTGAAAAGTAAATGTAAATATTAAAAGTGAAATAGTGAACAGTTCATAAAAAGTGAAATTGCTGAAGTTATTAAAGATTTTGGGAAATAATTGTAACTTTAAAATGCTGAGCGTTTTATTTCCAAGATCCAGTACGAATTCCGTTTTTATTAAGCTCGTTTTTCACATTTTCGAGCTACCCCATAGCAAGGAAGACGCGAGTAAAATTTCATGAAAGTCGCACCTCGGTTTAATTTATTCGACCTGTTTTTCACCTTAAAACCCTTTTTGCTTCTAACCACCGAAAACCTACTTCGGATTAATCAAAAGCGACCACATTTTATTTTCATAATTTGTACACTAAAAGTTTGAGCCGTTTTGGAAAATATCAAATATCTAGCATGCTTTTTTTGTATAACACGAAATCTTCAGAGCTCAGAAGTATCTATATGGCCTCAAATTCAAATATTGTGGTTGGCGAATGGTAATGGGTTTAATATGCCCTTAATTGTACACATAATATTTATCTGTGAAGATAAAAGTTAAAAATGCTCAATCCCCAAACTGCTCTGCACAACACACGGTATTTAAGTACGAAGTTCAATTTTTGAGTATGTTTATAAATTTGTATTTTACAATAATTCTGTTTGGACCGCAACACATTCAAATTTTACTTACTGCAGCAACTTTAACAAAATTTTAATACAGCTTACAAGGTACATGATCGGAACCATGCAAACCGGAAACTTCTCAAAGCCAGATAACCCAAATGGTAACACGCCAGCCATAAATAATATAAAATGATTAAAAAATTTATGAAGCAAGTACAATGTTCACCTTGGACACTCGAGTGTTCTAATCAGAACTTATCAATTGTTTTATCTCTACACGGTAAACCAAAATAATCCCTTTTCAATAATATATATAAAAAAAATCGTAATAATTACGCAACACTTTTCTATATATACTTCGATTTAAACGGTATGCGCCATAGTGTTCGAAGCACGCCTGTTTCCTCAACATGAAGAAATTAATAACGATTTTGCTCACCATCATTCTGTGCCAATCCATTGAAGGATGTAAGTATATTGCCTAATAATTTCATCTCATCATAATTAATTTGCTCAAAATTTTTCTATATATAGTCTTTGGTCTACCACGTCAACGCATCGACCGATTCGTTGTGAACGGCACAGATGTCGATATAGAAGATATCCCATTTCAAATTTCGTTACGCCGTTTCGGCTCGCATACCTGTGGCGGCTCAATTGTCACTCATGATATTGTATTAACAGCTGCTCATTGTGTAGATCCGTAAGATCGCAAACATTTTTTAAGTCATCACAATTTTAATATTTACTGTTAATTTACAGATATTCGGTTGCCCAAATTGTTGAATGGTATACGGTACGAGCCGGTGCAACTCATCGCGATCAAGGTGAAGAATTCAATCTGATAAATGCTGTCTATCATGCTAACTTCACCGATGAAACATATCAATTCGACGTGGCCCTATTAAAATTGGCCAGATCATTCGTATGGGGGCCAACAATTCAACCAGTGGTCTTGGCTGAATCAAATTTTGTTTTACCATATGGTGATATTGCTGTTGTATCAGGTTGGGGACGTTTAACTGTATGTATCTATTTTAAATAATATTATTTTATTAATAGAAATTAAATGTCTTACTGGTTTTTGGTTAGTAGCACGGCGGTGTACTACCGACAATACTTCAGGCAGCCGATGTTGAAATTTTAGATACAACCCGATGCAGAGAAAATTATATAACAGAAGGTTTCATGGTGTATTGGGATATGTTTTGTGCTGGTTCGTTTTACGGAAAAGTTGATTCGTGCCATGGTGATTCCGGTGGCCCGCTTGTTCTTAATGGTACACAAATTGGTCTCGTATCATGGGGTTTGGAATGTGCACAACACGATTTTCCTGGTGTCTACGCTAGCGTGTTTGCATTACGCGATTGGATCGATGAGCATATCGAAACATTGTAACTTTTCGGTTATAATATGAAAATAAATTTTCAAATTTAAATTTTATTTGGGTTTTATTCGGTTTCTATTTTTGGTTAACTTAATACTTTTAATAGGATTTGGAAGCGAATCGGCTTATATTGTGGCATTTATTTTAAGCGCTGTCTTATTATTTTATCTATATAAAAATCAAGACAAACCGGCTGGTAGTGTTATCAGTATACAATGATAAATTGGAATGTAAAGCCGGAACGGATTAGATCGTTATCATGATCACATTGTTTGGTGGCAATAAATCAACGATAATTTGATAACGTTCCAATTTCATAGCTTAGCAAAAATATTGTGTCAAAGAAAATTGCCGCTTTGAGTAAAGTGTAAGACGGCCAAATGCGTAAATAGTTTTTATAGAAAACGAGCATTTCATGTATTACAAAATTATGATAATCTGTGATATTGATCCTTCTATTCTGTAAAAGAAGTTAACATTTTAAATAAAAGGAACAAGAGTTTGGTCATTATGGTCCCTAAAAAAAGGTAACCATATAAAATGCCATAACCAAACTCCTCCTCAAGCCAGCGATAAATGTGTTTTCTATAAGTGTTCTTTTTAGCCAATCGTTATCGCAACCGTTCACGGAAATTGTTGCATCCGCTTCGAAAGAAGACATTTTTTTTAAATAAATCAACATCATACTCCAGGGAACAGCCAAATCTTTTTAGCTTTTAGCAGTCCGATCGGCAAAGAAAAGAAGAAAGAATAATCTGCCAAGTAACTCTATAATCTCTATATACCGAGCAATTTCTTCATGTTAAATATGAAAATGTCATAAGGGGCTAGATCAGGTGAATATGATGGATGGAGAAGCAATTCGAAGCACAATTAATCCAATTTTTGCTGTATTTTCCATGATAAATGTGATGCTGCATTGTCATGATGTAATAGCATGATTTTCTACGTCAAATGTGGCCGGTTTTCCTTTAATTTTATCATTCAAAGTGCTTAATAATGTAGCATATCATCCACCTGTGACAGTGTTACCATCCTCAAAATAGTCGATAAATCAGAACTATAGCTTCTAATCATTATTTTGTTTCTGCCGTCATCAACCGTTATGAATCGGCACAATAATTCAGTTGAATTACGCTGAGATTTCTCCAAACATTGCTTAGAAATGATCATTCGATTCATTTTGCTTGCGGCTTATTCATATCCAGTTCTTCGTGTACGATGTTGTGTTCACTTCCAATGTCAACAAACTCAATCAATTATTCATTATGATTTCATTAGACATTTTCGACCATTTCTGGTGTTGTTATCTCTTTTTTGGCGACCACTTGCGGCCGCGGTGCCAGTTAGACCACGTTTTAATTCATTTACCCAATTAAAAAAGTTTACATTTCAAGTTGCATCATCTAATATTGTTTTCATCTCATCGATGATTTCTTTTGGTTTTAAGAATTTAAGTGAAAGTATTTATTCACAATATTTTTCCATATTTAAAAAAAATCAAAAGTGGCTTTACAAATAAGTCTCTATAGCTATAAAAATTTGATAGCTTTCGTTTAATCATACTTCACAACAAATAAAAGATGTTACTACTAGTGACGCATAGATGGCGTTATTCTAAACATTTTTTATTCACCCTCGTAAACATACACCAGTTTTAATGCAACGGCTCGCACAATAAACATGTTCAATGTAAGACAAGATACTACAATGGCTAAGCCCACGGTGTGCTACGTTGTATTTGCGACCTAGGCGTAGCAATCTTTTCGTGTATTTCTACTTTGCGTTCTCATCTGAGAGTGCTTTGCAATTAATTGATGTTTTCACATGTACAGTATACAATGAAAAATTTTACATATCGGCATACAAATTTATTTACGCAGACTTAAAAAATTTTCAACTCGATTTGCAATCAAAAGTACTCGGACATACAACGTTTTGCTTTTCAAATTTTGCATTTACAAACCGAAATCCAAAATTTCCCTAAATTATAAAGGGAACTTTTCAACCCTGCATTATTAAATACAGCAACTTGTTTATGTTTTAAAACCAAACATTATTTTGTAATGTCAGAATGTTGTAAAAATGGCCGTAGGACGATTTTAATAGTAAATATCAAACGTGTTGCATTTTGGTGAAAGTGGATTTTGATTTCGTTTTGGATTTAAACCTTAAGGTAGCACTACTCATTTCTCTGTGATCGCCTTTTACAGCTACTGGAAACTCGTTGGAGCAACATCTCTGGCTCGAACTCTTTTTTCAGCTCGTCCCATAAATGTTCGTGGGGATTGACACTGGGATGGACACTGAAATTGATTGATGGGATAAACCCTGCAAAAGGTACGACGTAGTCCTCGAGTACTTCCCCAAAGTTCCGTTCAGAAGCCAATCCTCTTGATCGAAGGCCAATATTCGCTCCGGAGATGAACACAAGATATGTCTTCCCTACAGTGACATACCTCTCCAGAACATGCACCAGTGCCATAAGAGACACATCTGTACACTTTTCCTCGCCCATCGTTGCTTTGTAAACATATCCTGGATCTGCCAGAGAACAGAGCTGTATTCCATTATTCTTCGGTTCAATGCAAATGCTCTCGAGCAAACTGAAGATGGACTCGTCGGTGAGCTGGTATCAATTTTGGCCCGTTTACTGGTCTGTGTGCCTTCACCTTCTCGAAATCGCCTTCTAACTGTCCATAGTCTGACTTCGACTTCACGAAGTTCTTGGAACCGTTGTCCTATAGTTGAACCGCATTCAAATGACGATTTCGCAACGAAGTCGTCCCAAGAAAGCGGTCATTAGCCGCCGGTTTCTTGATATCTCTGCAACGCTCGACGAACAGAGAATCTGTTCAAACTTAGTTGTCGAGCCACTTCACTTTGGTTCTGAGCCGCATCAAAAATGGGCAACGTGGTACTCGTTTTCTTTTCCCTTCTAATTCCCTCTATGATGACTATCGACTGGCATTGAACTCGTGACTGTTAATTACGATACTACTTGGAGGTGTAAAAATTAACCACTCCACCACCAAGTGTTATATGTGTGTATAAAACCCCCACCCAAAAGAACAATCCGGGGCAAAACTCAAGCATGCTTCCTCAAGCTTGTTGAGTTTGTTACGAAAATTTTGGTACTCTTCATCGGAGCCGAACCGTTAATATTTAAATACAATCATATTTTAAACTAATCCCCCACGAAATTGAAAAAAAAAACACCAAAAAATTCATATAATATTTATGTTAAATATGAAAGCTTTCGTGAAAGCTCGTTTATGCTATTTTTTATCTTTTGTTTAAACGAACAAATTTAATTTTCATCATTTCGTCACGTCTCTAATTTACCAATATCCCTTTTCTTGTTGTTGTTATTGTTGCCATGTAATATTACAATTTTTAGGTATCCTCTTTTCCGTTTGGTATACGATACGTATTCCTATTCTTAACTATTTGTGTTGTTGTTGTTGTGTATGTGTGAAAGCTTTTAAATTTTTTTTATCTACAATTTTTACCTAATTTAAACGTACAAAGGGCGAAATTTTCATTTTTTTTAGATGGTGGTAGCTACACTTTAATGCTTCTTCAATGAATGTAACCATAGACAACCATTTTTTTGTATGAATTCCAAATTTGTATAATGAGATATGTTTAGAAGAGGTGATGAAAGGTTGAACTTGGTGAAGATTTACCTGGATTTAATAAAATAAAAATGTAATTTGGATTAGAGTTTTTTCGGAGTGTATACAAGGGGTAGGGGTAAGGAGGAAACATCTGTTAAATATAAATTGTGCACCATCACGTAAATTAAAATGAAATCTCAAATTAACAGTCGTTTTTATGCATCAAACTCAAAATGAACATATTTTTATATAACTACTTGAGTTTTTAAAACACAAATTTTAAATAATAATTATTATAATTTTTAAGTCTTATACCAACTTTAAAGTTGTGCAGAAATGGTAGAAAAATGCTCTTGAAATTATACAATTCGTAGAGACGAGAAATTATATTTGAGTGACACTTCTTATTGGATAAGTTTTGTCGAGTTGTACACAGTGGATGAAGAGGAAATAAAATAAAAATGTTCATGATTTTTCCACTAAAGTTAACTTTTATTGATTTTTACCAACCGGAATATAAAGTTCCTCACGTATATCAAATAAATGTATCTGTGTGTGTGTATACATATATATATGTAGTTGTGTACCAAGTAACTTGTTCTTTCTATAGATCAACATTCAACGACATGTTTTTTGTTGTTATTTTGTGCTTTCCTCGTCGTCCTTATCATGCTTCAGCTTCCCTATTTAAATTCAAACGTTTTCTATTTACTCTCGACTAAATTTTTCACTTTTATTAATTTACATTATTCGCCATTTTCTTCTAAATTTTTCTTTTTATGATTATGTATTATTATTATTATTATTATATTATTTGTACATACGATGGTTGTACGTACGTCTGCCACGAAAGGAATTTTAATCAGATTCGTTTGTATAAGGCAGAAAATATCTGTATCCCAAAGTGGTACACAGCTCGAAACAGAAATTTCCTTATCAATTTGCACATGAATGGAGAGATGAGTGCGAGATACTCGAGTTATAAATTCTAGCAGCCAATTATACTAATAGTGCTTGCTTTGACGAATCGTTTTAAAAGCTGTTCGCAATATATGCAATGGTTGTTAAGCAATAAACAATGGTATTTTCACCTAATGAAAACATGAGGGCTGTAATTTGTTTGACCAACACCCAACATCGCAAATACACCATACTTAATTTATAAAATAAAAAATTGAATCCGTCTGGTTTGTAGATATGCCACGCCGAATTTTTCTAAAAAATCTGTTTTATCAAAAATCATTATTCCCGGTTAAATTTAACCCTAATGTGAGTGACGTGCGTACCCACTTTTAGACGTTTATTTTTGTATGTTTTACTTCCAATAAAACTTTAAATTTTATAAGAACTTCTAGTTCAATTGGTAGATTACAATCACTCAAATTAAGATATTTTTTCTTCATTACCATGAGGGCTAAGAAAACTGATATGGACCAATATTGTTACACATTAAATTTATAATCTTTTAGTTCATAGTTGATTTTCTTATAATTGGGATACTTTTCGAAATATTTAAAAAAAAAGAAAAACCCCCACTTCCGGTGGACCGATTTTGGCTAAAGTGTAGATGACGTATACATCGCGGAAATCGGGTAAGATGGAAACTTTTAATTGTTTTTTTTTTTTTGTAGGAGAGTGTATCTATCATTTTTAGGAGGTGCAAGCCAAAAATTTCAGAAAAATTATCACATTTTCCGGGAAAATTTTGACATTTTCAATTTTTTTGGTGACAAATAGCGTATTATTTTATTCAAAATACGTACAAATGAGTAATTTTTATAAAAATGTTGATATTAGGATTGTATCTTAACAGTTTTTCGACAGTACAAGTTATTTTTCCGGAAAAATTTTGCAGTTTTTCCAGGAAAATTTTTTCAATTTTTTTTACTAAGTTTGGCACTTGAAGAATTGTATAAATTGTGGAAAATTGGGGGTTTGCTCGATACTTTTAACATATGTGGCAGTATCAGAAGAAGCGATAAGAGCGAGAGAAACTCTTTGATCTGTGTCTGCAAGGTTGACGAAGCAATTATTATTAATAAAAATAAAAAAAATATTGATAACATAAAAAAAGTGAACATTTTTCCGGAAAATCAAAAAATTTAAAATTATAAATAAAATTTGAAACTTGAAGAATTGTGTAAATTTCGTAAAAGCGGGGGTTTGGGGGCCCCCATCCTCTAAGGTATACAACGAATTAAAATTACATTTAAATAAATTTATCTTTACAAAAGTTGAGTTTTTTTAACATTTGTGGCACTATCAGAAGAAGCTATTAGAGTGATAAAAACTCTTTGATCTGTGTCTGCAAGGTTGACGAAGCAATTATTATTAATAAAAATAAATAAAATTAAAAAAAATATTGAAAAAATAAAAAAGTGAAAAATTTTCCGGAAAATTAAATTTTAAAAATTAAAATAACGCAAAAATGTAATTTTTAGCTGTTTAATGACAGTGTAATTCGAATTTCTATCATTAAAATTTGACTTTTTTATCCGCAGATTTTTAATTTTTGAATGAAAAAAAAACAAAATATTTTTGGAAAAACTTAAAATTTTCCCGGAAAATGTGGTGATTTTTCAGAATTTTTTGGCTTGCACCTCCTAAAAATGATAGATACACAATTATACAAAAAAAAAATTTAAAAAATTTTTCATCTTACCCGATTTCGGCGATGTATACGTCATCTACACTTACGCCCCGATTTTGGCCAGATATCACGGGAATCTCCAAATTTATAAAAAAAAAATTAATTATCAAATTTTATTTCGATCAATCAACCCGTCTGGACTATATAGGAGCCGAATTTTTTCCGTACCTTAAAAAATATTTTGCAAAACCGAAAAAGCTCCTATGCTCCTAAATTTTGGAAAACAGTACTGGGCCGATATTGTTCCAAATTTATTTAGAATCTTTTAGTTCATAATCGTTTTTGTCATAAATGCTATTCTTGAAGTTTTCACTCCAATCAGACTAATTATCTAGGCTGTAAAGAGGACACAGACAATTATTTTCGAGAGATTTAAATAAAATATCTAAGTCTTAAGTTACGAACACCGCAAATGACTAATTTTAATTTAGAAAATGAAGAAAGGGGTTTACAATACTTGTTTCCTTACAATTCCATGTAAAAAATTTAACTATTTTCAGGTGTAGAAAACTGATGCTTACATCGATCTCTGTCTCGACAGTAAATTTTAAAGTTTTGAGGCAGGTTATTCAGCATATTCAAGGTATTTTCTACTTCTTTTATTTACACCATCGCCAGAATATCATCCACATGCCCACACCAATATTTTTTTTCTCTCTTAAAATCCACTTCTAAACGAGACGAAATAATTTACACAGCAGCCTTATTTGGCGTATTAGATTCATTTAGCCAGTCGTTAATTCAAACTAATGTTAATTGAACTGAAACACGACATCAAGACACCATTTTTTCTCCATCTTCTATTGATAAACAAAAAAATGTTCTTAATTGATTTTGTTCTAGGTGAAGGTAACTTTTTGATCTCAGTTAACATCCATTTTGAGGTCTATATGAAAGTACTCTATTATTTTCAGGCTTATATATTTTTGGTAGAAGGCGGAACACTCGCATTCGATACTATTAATTTAGATTTTATGGTATACCCAGAAACGTCCTTAGCCATTTTAAGTAAACTCCTATTCAAAGGAATGTAGGCACCTTCATCGATAAGTGTATGCCTTGTTTGATTTTCGTAACAAGAGGGTTGAAGCCGTTATGAATTTTTCGTTTTCCTTTTATCAATATCGCGAATATTCCTGTCGAATGAAAGTCAATAATGTTTCATAAGTATTAATAATTGATAATTATCCTTTATAATTAATCCAGGGGTCTTATAAATTTTCGCCGTAATATAATTTGCTTTGTCCGGGTTAAAATTGAACTACTGAACTTTTAACAGGTGTTTGTTTATTTTATAATTAATTAGTAATACTTTGAGTGAATTGAATAAAATCAATCATAATTTGTTTGGTTTACTGCAATGCTTGCTTGTAAACCACATTTTTGATTTTCCTCCCGGAGCTAAAACATACAAATTTTTTGAAGTCGGTACTCTTGAGCATGCCACATACAACTGGCCATAAGAGAAGCAAGGACTTTCCAAATCTATGCCTGCAAACTTAAGGGATTGTCCGTCAGCTTTGTTGATGGTTATGGCAAATGAAAGTCTAACTGGGAACTGGACTCGTTTGAAGCTGAATGGCAGGTCGGTTGGTATCAACGGTATGCGAGGTATGAATACGTCCTCTCTTTCTGCATTTTCCGTTAATACGGTGGCTCCGATGACATTTGGCAAAATACTTTTGACACGAAGCCGTGTTCCATTGCATAGTTTTGGCGGGTCCACATTCCGCAGAAGCATTTCTGATGATCCTTTCTTCATTTTCAAGATATGCGAAGGCATTCCAGTTGGCTCCATCGTGTAATATTTGGGTGACAGTCTCTTTATCGTAAACAATTTATCGTATTTCAATTTAACGTGAACATTTAACCGTAGAACAGTTTATCGTAGACACAATTTACCGTGAACACAATTTATCGTGTGGACCTTCGACGGAATTCGGTAATTTATTAACCGATTATGATGGGATTGGTTCAAATCTAAAGCCCCTCGGAGGGCTAGATGAGGAGGGGGTCGCAGCGACCCTCCGCGTGCCAGTGAGAGTTATCGAAGCCGTTAGCATCTACAATTAGTCAAAATGTCGCATTAACAAAATATTGCTCTTTTACTACAAAATGTTGTAATTACAAAATGTTGAAGTACCAAATCTTGCAATTAAAAAACTTTAATAATCATTTTGAATAATTAGAACTAGAAGAAAAGAAAACTGGGATTTTGAAAACCGGGATTTTGAAAAACGAGATTTTGAAAACCGAGATTTTGAAGTCGGGATTTTGAAAACCGAGATTTTGAAAACCGACATTTCATAGTACACCCGGGAATATGGCACATACTAAGCCTTTTAAGATCTGAGATCTTCAGAACTTGAAAGGTTCCAAGCAGAAGTTTGCACTTTGGACGTAGTTATACTTCAAGAGAAGAGATGGTCTGGGAGTTGGAGAAGTAACCGATGAAAATATTAGAAAAAATAAAAAATAGAATTTTGCTTTTTCATTCAACAGCGAGTACAGCAATTCATCATCGCTTTTCGTCCAATCAATCAGGTGACAACTTTTCCAGAACTTCTTCCTAAAATGAATTAAGAATTCCGTTTCAATCCAACATATACTCAATCCCATCATAATCGGTTAAGAAACTATCGAGTTCCGTCCCAGGTGGCAACATTCTGGAAATTCTTCCAAAAATCATATAAGAATCCCATTTCCATCCAACATACCCAATCCCATCATAATCGGTTAGTAAGTTACCGAGTTCCGACATACATTTAAGAATCACATTTCCATCCAACATACCGAATCCCATCATAATCCGTTAAGAAACTACAGAGTTCCGTCCCAAGTGGTCATATTCCAGAAATTCTACGAAAAATCATTTAAGAATCCCATTTCCATCCAACATACGCAATCCCATCATAATCGGTTAAGAAACGAAACTGTTCTACGATAAATTGTGTCCACGATAAACTGTTCTACGACAAATTGAATCCACGATAAATTGTTCTACGATAAATTGTTCACGATAAACTGACAGTAAATCGTAATAATTTCGGTCGATATACAACAAATATTGATACATATAAAATATTTATTAACACTCCCACGGTTTTCTCGGCTGGCAAAATTTATTTGTGCTAAATTTGTAAGCACTCGATATAGTGGATCAAAAGTTTGCATATATATTGTAAATTCTTGCTTACAGGTGAGCATAGGGAAGGGGTAACATTTTTTGATCACTATCCCCATCAGTTTTTTCTCTACTAAAAAGCACTCGTTCAAAATTTGGGAGCAATCGCTCGAGTTCATCAAAAGTGTTCATATATTGTAAATTCCTGCTTACAGGTGAGCATGGGGGAAGTGTAACATTTTTGATCACAAAGCCCCCTATGTTTTTTCTCGGTCGCTCGTGCAAAATTTGGGAGCAATTGTTTGAGTGGATTAAAAGTTTTTGTGGAACAAACACAGTTACATATTTACATAGGTACTTTTCTTCTTTATATAGATAGACTGGTTTTCCTACTAAAGCTAGGTATCCAGCTCGTGCTAAGATAAATTTTATCGCGGTCTCCACAAGTCTCCACTAAATTGCAGATAAATTGTAAGCTAAAAAGTTTGTGTAGAGATAAATTTTAACGTTTGTTTTATTTCTTCTACAACGAACAAAAATATTGTTCGATCGACTATTTAATAATTATTTTTATAAACATTTAAAATTAACAGTTAAAATTCCCGTTTTGGCTTCCTTTTTCCACTTTCTAAAATTTCTGTATCCACTTCTTCGTAGTCAATCAAGTATTCTTCTTGATATTCGAAACTTTCATAATCTATAGAATTATTTAGTTCATCCATTTAAAAAAAATAGTTTTCACGTTCTGCTGTCAAAATTTATCTCAATTTTATTGTTATAGGCAGATAAATTGCTGCGAAAACGTTTGTAGAGTTTTCACTAGCGCAGTCTATATGTGAATGAGATAACTTCAAACTTTTTGCTTCAGCTGCGTACCGCATCTGCGAAATCGCGAGCAAAATAGTTTTTTGTTATTTCGCTAGCTAAATTTTACGTCAAATTTGCATGTAAAATTTATCTTAGCGCGAGCTGGATACCGACCTTAAGGGAAAAATTCCGACAGGGTAAATTAATGCGAAATTGTTCCCTTAGTAGGGAAATAAACAATAGAAAACTTGTATACAAATTTAAAAAAACGATTTAAATAGCCAGCTAAAAATTTAAAGAATTTTAAATCAAATTATATTCGAATGCGGAAATTTCCACCGATTTCAAGAATAGAGGCTCCTATTCTGTCTTTCCCTGGGAATTGAGAATTGGAAAAAATTTGGGGGTACAAATTGAAAATGCGGGATTGATAACAGATGGCGTTACTAACGCTATACGCATCAGGCAGTACTGTGACTATGTTCATGTCAAAGCTACGTCTTATAGCTTTAATTTTCAGTATGTGTCAATTTGTCGCAGTGTCAAATTCATAGTTTTTTTGAGCTCTCAATATGTCGAGTTTCGTGCCAACAAAACAGCATTTGCGGGAAGTTTTAATTTACTTCTTTAATTTGAAGAAAAGTGCTGCTGAAGCACATCGATTGGTCTCCGAGGCTTATCCGAGTCATGTTCCATCGGTTTCAACGTGCGAGAGATGGTTTGTGCGGTTTAGAAGTGATGATTTTGACGTTGAGGACAAAGAGCGGCCGGGCCAAGTGAAAAAGTTTGAGAATGCTGAATTGGAGGCAATACTCAATGAAGACTCGTGTCAAACTCAACAAGAGCTCGCAGATTCATTGGGAGTGACACAACAAGCCATTTCCCATCGTATAAAAGCCCTCGGAATGATCCAAAAGCAAGGACATTGGGTGCCGTATGAGCTGAAGCCGAGAGACGTCGAGCGCCGTTTTTTTGCATGCGAACTGCTGCTCGAACGGCAAAAACGGAAGGGTTTTTTGCATCGCATTGTCACTGGTGATGAAAAGTGGATCCATTACGATAACCCGAAGCGCAAAAAATCATATGGTTACCCCGGCCATGCATCATCATCGACGGCCAAACCAAATATTCACGGCGCCAAGCTCATGCTCTGTATTTGGTGGGACCAGCTGGGTGTGGTGTATTATGAGCTATTGAAATCGAACGAAACCATCACAGGAGCACTATACCGAACTCAATTGATGCGTTTGAGCCGCGCACTCAAAGAAAAACGGCCTCAATACGAGCAAAGACACGACAAAGTAATTTTGCAATATGACAACGCTCGGCGACATGTTGCAGCGCCGGTCAAAACATACCTACAAACGCTGAAATGGGAAGTCTTACCCCACCCGCCGTATAGCCCAGATATTGCTCCTTCCGATTACCACCTTTTCCGATCGATGACACATGACCTAGCTAACCAGCGCTTCCATTCTTACGAAGAAGCCCAAAAATGGGTCGATGACTGGATAGCAGCCAAGCCGGCCGAATTTTTTCGCGACGGTATCCGTAAATTGCCAGAAAGATGGGAAAAAGTTGTGGCTAGCGATGGACAATATTTTGAATAATTCATTTGTTACCATTTTTTCAGAATAAACGTTCAAAAATAGAAAAAAATCCCGCATTTTCAATTTGTACCCCCAATATTTTGATAGTTTTTTTGTTTAAATTAAATTTTTTTGGCCTACTGATGATATTAGTTTGGTGTAAATAATTTCCAAACAAAATTGATTGGTAAACTTTTGTTCCCAAAAATTTTTATAGAGAAAAATAATTCAAAATGTATCTTTGATTCAAAAATATGTACACCCAACTAATTCCAATAGTAGGCCAGAAAAATGTGATTTAGACAAAAATGCTATGAAAATGTTTTTCCCAATTCTCAATTCCCAGGGAAACCCAGAATAGGGGCCTCTATTCTTGAAATCGGTGGAAATTTCCGCATTCGAATATAATTTGATTTAAAATTCTTTAAATTTTTAGCTGGCTATTTAAATTGTTTTTTTAAATTTGCATACAAATTTTTCTATTGTTTATTTCCCTACTAAGGTAACAATTTCGCATTAATTTACCCTGTTGGAATTTTGCCCTTATGAATAATTTACATGCTCCAATTTTTTTCCCAACAAATTTTTTACTAAAAAATAGAGCTGCACACATATAAAATAGTTACTAGTTAAAGAGAGTCGGCAATACGTAAACAAAAATGGCGACGCTATATTTTTTTTGTATGTCCCATACATTTTGACAGTTCAAAAAGCGTTTAAATTAGATAACGAACAAAGTTTGCTCTGCTTGATTGAATGATTTTTATGGTTACTTGATGTTTATTTGAAATTTTTTGAATTTTTTGGTTTTACTGCTATAAAAATACTCGTAGAAACTATATTTTATGGCAACATTCCCTGTTTTATGCCAACATTTGCTCTATTTAAAAGGAAAAATTCCAATTTTATTTTATTGGATTTTTCTTCGTGCTCCTCTCGCAAACGAAAGTTGTAATATACTTAACCTTTGATTTTTTTACTGGGGAGAAAAGTTGGATCATGTAAATCGTCCATTAGTAGGGAAATAGACAAAACTTCCAAACAAATTTGAAAAAAAGATTAAAGTAGGCGGCGAAAAATTCAAAAAATACAAAGAATTTTAAAACCGATTATATTCGAATGCGAAAATTTACACCGATTTTAAGAATAGGGGTCCAGGAGGCTAGTTCGCCGGTTTTATCATAACGTCGAATGGAATTTTTTCCCAACAAACCTTTTAAATTATTCATCAGTAACGAGGTCTTCATTTGTAAATGTACTGCTATAATCATGAAATATTTTAGGATTCGGTGATACGGCAACAATTGGGTCAGTGTCTGTATCGATATGGAGTTGAATGAGGCAATGTAGTTTCAGTTGTTGGATTGTTTTCACTAAGCGGTTTAATTTTTTCAATGGTGTTGTATTTGGTTTTTGAATGATTTGTATAGCTCTTATAGGCAACTCGGGCTGATTTAGTACGGATGGTGGATTTTTTATGAACATGTAAAAGGGCGTTCAGTGTTGGAAAGTTTCGATCTGCTTTGATTCGTCTGCTTTGAACGAATGTATTGAAGTCTGAACTGTATTTAAGATAAAGCTGTAAGTAATTCATTACCAGTGCAGCGAATAACCATCATACGCATAAGATGATTGAGCATTGAGTTAACCACTCGCTCGAATTTCTTAAGGTTCTGCTCGCTGCTTTTATTACAATAGACGCAAGTAACGTTGGTGAACTGATTTCATCCAGTAAGATGTTTCCAATAAACGAACACTGCAAAAGCTTATGTCTATTTTCAGGGGGTTGTCAGATTTTAGGTTCTACATCCAGTGAAGTATGGCTGTAGTTCTAGCAGGTTAACGTGATACGGTAAATCTTTGTCGTATTTCCAGCCGTGCTTTCAAGATAGATAACGAGCACACTTCAATTGTAGAAAGGGCACTAGATATTAATAGTATACTCAATTTGGAATCTGACGCATGCAAAGTACAACATCTTTAATGTCTCAATATCTTCAATATACTGCTTGATGTGATTATAAAAACACATAGATCTTTAAATTCTGAAACTCTTTGTAGAGTGGTACCACTTATATTGTACTGTTGGACCACAAGATTAGTTTGTCTATGAAAAGATATGGTCTTACGCTAATCTATGTTGAGACTGAGCAGATTGAAATCACACCAAGTCACTAGGTTGTCAATATATGGTTGTAATTTGAGGATGTCGTTGATGTTCTCATAAATAACTTTTACGACTCTCATAAAATATTTTTTGAGGCATTTAAAAGGTATGAGGCAATCGTGTGATAATTGGTCTTAATATCGTCAAAGTTTATCACAGTATATCCTTTAATTGAGAGGCAACTTTGCAACGGAGGACCAGATCCTTTCCATTACGGTGTGAATTTAGAATCCATGTAGATTTCCCGCAACCAGGTACTCCTTGGATTGATGTATAATGTCCGGTTCTGCAAAATTGGAGCATTAAATGTATTTTTGGTTGAATGGAAACGGCTGTTATCTAAATCAAGATCGACCATTATTTCTCCATTGTAGCCCCAAAGATGGCCAGCCGCAGGTTTACAAATAATCTGAGTACTGATAAGGAGCTTGCAGTGTAGGGCAGTGTATCAAATGTTTTCCATTACTGGTTTGATAGCTCGTCAACAATAACAAGATATTTTAGTACTTCATAAAGTGAAGAATTTCTTTCACTGAATTACTTTCTCAAAGAGAAAGTTGTTTGTGTTTGACGTAGCGATATCTCGACTGTGTTAGTTTTTTTATTTAATCGTGAGGTCACATTTTGTTTTGATAAATGCACTAGAAATGTTTCTCTCAAAGCGCAATATTGGTAGAAGTGTTTTAATTTTAAACACAAAAGTTTTTTTAAGAAAATTATTAGCTGAGAGTTTGATTTGCAAAATGCATTGATAATTTCCTTACATAAGTAGATATAATTTATCACATACTTCGACGCGAAAATGATTTCAACATTTCACAAATTCCAATTGAACACGTCTCTCTTTCAATTGTGTATAAATTTGTATTCAAAGTATACACATTTGATATAATCAGAGTATAATAAAACCACAACCAAATTGTTTATGTATGTATGGAAGTTCGAATACAGATTACAATACATAGACATGCACACATCGGCAAATAATCAAGAATTTATGATAAAAATGCCATATTTTATGTAAAAAAAATCAAAGTGAAAAATCAAAGTTGACAACAAAGACATTCTCCGTTTAACGGTTTTTGTATTTTCTACACAAATTTGTATTTTTTTGTAGCTCTCCGTCCTTAAAATGGAATATGATAATTTTTATATATTTTATTTATTTCTGATCTTCCTTGACTTTATTTCTTCCTTGATAGGAAAATATAAAAAAAAACACACACACAAAACATAAAAATCAGAAACGATATCTATTTATATGAAGAACATTTGTAAATGTCAAAAGAATTCCTTCTTTCATACTCCTGAATCTATACTCGTTTGTATATTTTGTACGAAATATTTTTTTTATGAATGTAGGACTTTAAGCTGCTATGCTAGTTGCTTTTGACACATTATGTATAAGAATATATGCTCTTTTTTATGTTTGCTAGTCGGTGTGGTAAAATTCGTTGTCTTTTTTTAGAGTTTGTATTCTAAACTTTACAACATCGTTTGTACATATGTATTATGCTCCTATGCTACTTTATGCTACTCGTATAATATGCAAGAAGCAAATCAAGATGATTTTTGTTTTTTGTGCTGTATGGTAATAAAATATATTCTTCAGAGATTAAAATAAGCAGAATAATGGATGCTCCTTAGTTCTGTTTTGTGTGTTTGACTCTGCGCGTATAAACCACGTATGATAATAAGGAACGATGTACATAACAGCGTTACAGCATTCTAAACATTTTATGTATAAATGATTAGCTCAATAATCGTTGTAGTCGTATTTTAAGGGTAGGTAGGTAAAAATTTATTAAGAAACGAAAGTTATTACAAATTTGCAGAATTTTCATCAATCCACTCACGTAACACAGCAACATCGGCATACACTCCTGGATATCCGTACAGACTACATTCCAATCCCCACGAAACAATTCCAATTTGTACACCATCGTGTACAACTGGTCCACCCGAATCCCCATTACAACTATCCACTAAGCCGTGAAACGATCCCGCGCAAAACATATAATCGGTTATTGGATTAATATCTTGATATGTCTCGACACATTTATCACGATCGAGCACTTCTATAAAGGCTTTTTGTAATGTAGTTGCCAACGGTCCATTTGCATATAAACGACCCCATCCCGTAACAATTGAATCTTCCCCATATGGTAGCCTACTATTGCGCTCAGCCAATACAACGGGTGCGACATTAGCAGAAAATTCAAGATTATCAAGTAGTTTCATGAGACCAACATCGAAATCGTATGTATCTGTGGTAAATTCTTTGAAATACACGGCATTTGATAAAAAGTGTTCGACACCTCCATCACGTTCTGTAGCTCCCACCCGAATTGAAAAATATAATACAATAAAATCTGAATCATACGGTTCTAAACAGTGGGCCGCTGTTAATATAATCTTTGCTGTCACAATTGAACCACCGCACCTGTGAGATCCGAAAAGTCGTACCGAAACTTGATACGGATGGGCATCGATTGTAGTATCAGTGCCGTTCACAATAACCGGATGAATGATGTTGTTTGGGCGCAATGCGACTATCAAATAAGAATAAAATTTATTTATTCTCAACACACTAAATGTAATTATTATTTTTTTTTTTCACTTACACCCATTGCTTAAGTTAAACAATGTTACTAAAAACAGCGCACTCACAATTTTATTCATTGTGTGGACGGTGAAAATTCACTTTGACTACTAATTGAATGGGATGTGAAATTTTTATTTTTATAGCGTTGGAATGGTAACGTTGTATAGACATTGTGACCAAAACGTAATCCAAGAGAATTAAATTATAAAATTTAAAATGTTTTGCGATTAGGTTATGATAAGATTTATTTTCAATTTGCTATCAATAATTCCCCACCATTTACCATACATTAAACTAGTACATAAGTTGAACAGGTTTAAGAAAATATTAAGGTTTCCGGTTGGCAAGCACAAAATTATATTTGGTCTTAAAGTGATTACAAGTATGAACTTCGTTTCCAGATAAGGATGATTATTTGAGAGAGGTGTTTTATTATAGACTTCTTTAAAAAGTGATAATTGGCCAGTGAAAAGTCAAATATAGCGGCCGTACTGAGATGGCTGATAGCGGTGGTATAATGACCAATTTGATTGCAAGTAACTAATCCATTTCTCAACTGTTGGGATTAAAAGTCGGTCACACAAATAATTTAAATTATGTGATATGTAACGAATAGAGAGCTGCGATTTTAAACAATTTTTCGGTCCTCCCAAATGGCTGTGGTTGTTTCTGCATAGCCATAGCAGGGTTGATATTGCCGATACTATAGTACTTTTTTCGATACTCTGGTTGTATAAAAAGTACTTAGATACTTTCGTGCCATTTTCATTACTTTTGAGAAAATTTACAAATTAACATTCGTAATCCGTTTACAGGACAATTGTAGAAGAAAAGAATAACAAAATGCAATCCTTTGGATTTCGTCTAGTAACAGGTGGCCCATATCTAGCATTTGCAACTTCAACTAACGGTTATTTCGAGTGTGGCAGCATTTACGTCATTCGTGTTATGACCAAAAATTACTTTAATGTTTGAAATTTACGAAATGGGTCGCTTTACGCTAGAACAAAATTGGGGAATTTTGAAATGTCACTTTCAAAGTGGTGAGTCTTATAATCTTCTACCCAAACTGTTTGAAATTTACATGGAAAATTTGGTAGAAATGAAACGGCTACAAGGCGGGTTCATGAAACTGGATTGTTATTTTATAAACCAACAAGTGCACGTGTATTTAAGCACGTTTCAGCCGAGAATATTGCAGCTGTTGTTCAGGATATGTCTGAGCATTCACCAACATCAACTCGCCATCGTGGTCAAGAATTTAACATTTTACTCAGTTCTGTGATGAGAATTTTGCATAAAGACCTCGATAAAAAAAGGCGTACACAGTAAAAAAATATCCAGTTAGAATTAACTAGACAACATAAAGTTTTGCTACTGTACTGGAAATCTAGTCTAAATTACAGTAAAAACTGTTGAAACAATGGACGTGATTAGCATTTTTAGTTTTTGCCGTTTCGAATAAACTTTTTTTTCATTAAAATAGCGGAAAAAACTATATATCCAGTCATATACTACATAAACTGGCTGCCAAGTTAAAATGTTTATGTAGTACAGCCAATCGCACTACGCCTTCAATGAATTTTGCTACCCGCAACAGTATGTTTGTGATGTTGGCCCAAAATTCTAGCCCAAAAAATTATTTTTTTGCCGCTGTCAATACCGTCATCTATTTTGATAACTATCATGAAAGAAAACTGAAAAAACACTGAATATCACATAAATTCCAAGATTAAATATGAATTTGAATGAAATGAATATAAATAATACAATTGTATTTTAAATTTTAAAACCGAGGTTTTCGGAATTTTTCATAACTAAAAATCTATGACGTATGTAGGTCTTTGTTAATAAACGCCTCATATACGATTAGTCGATTGGCTCATAAATAGTTTTATTTTAATACACATATATAAAATACTATACATACATCCTCATACTGGGAATGACCTACACTCCGCGACATAAATCATCGTACGATGTGAAAAAAACGAATTCCCCTGTATTTAGCCAATTAATCCCTAAAACATTTGCAGAAAATTAAAAAATCCTAAAATAGGTAGGTCCTAAGAAGGTAGCATCAGTTATAGGACAAGACCAGGTCGAAAACGTATTTTGAACGAGCGGGATGAACGTGCTGTTGTACGGATGATTCGCCAAAATCCCAGAACATCCAGTTCGGCTGTCCAGAAAATAGTAGCCAGCAGTTTTGAAAAGAACGTGAGACACGGCTATTTATCCAAAACTGGAAGGAAACATCCGTTGATTAGTAATGTTAATAAAAAGAAAAGAATCGAAGTCGAAGAAAGTTCCTTCTGGCAGACTGTTGTGTTCTCCGATGAGAGCAAATACAATGTTTTTGGGCAAGCGCTTCAAATCGATAATCTTAGAAGTACTGTGTTTGGGGCTGTATATCTGGCGCAGGTGTGGGAAATTTAGTATTTATATTGACGGTATTATGGACAAGCATAAATACCTCGACATTTTAAGGTGCAATTTGAATGCATCAGTAGAAAAGTTAGGTTTAGCAAGCAATTGGATATTCCAACAGGAGAACAACCCCAAGCATACTGCTCATGTTGTTCGGGAATGGCTACTCTACAACACTCCCAAACAATTGAATTCACCTCCGCAAAGTCCAGACCTAAATCCGATAGAGCATCTGTGGGATTATATTGAGAAAAAGTTATGCAACCAGGTAATAACCTCAAAAAAAACCTTGGAGCTAGACATTCCAATTATTCGGTCAAATGAGCTATTCGAATATCGAATAGTAAAATTGAAAGTATTCGATTATTCGAACTATTCATCCAACCAAAAATATAGTTTATTGGTAACAAAAAATAAAAAAATTCATTTTATTTCAAAAATTTATCGCTAATTTAGTAATAATTAATATATTTTTTGGCAAAATCATTTCATTTTTAAAAGATATATGTCTTTAAAAATATAAAGATTTTAAAGTTTCAAAATTGAGAAGGGTTCTATTTTTGTTTGTTTTATGGCACCTGCTGTGGAAAAACTCGTTTAGTGGCGGGTTACGTTGGCCTAATCGTTATTAGCGTGTTGAATAACAGATCCAATATATTTGATCGTTTTTTAAAGGAATCTCGTTTACGAAACTGTATTTTAAGATCGCTGTATCTATCGATCTCTTTATTTGCGGTTGAGTGTGATTGTTGCGTTATTTTGGTAATGGTATTCTGGAGTTCTTGTTGATGCAGTTCATTCATTGTCTTTTGTGGTGTTTTACGTTCTTCTACCAAAATATCTGAATCTAAATCCCACAATAAGCTCAAAATGTTGGTGTTTTTGTCGTCATTAAAACAATGGCGGATGGATTGTTTGCATTATTTTTTGCGCTAACGAAATTGCGGCAGAATATTTAAAATATTAATTTGAACTTAGAATATTTCCTGTTTCAAGGTAAATAATAAGTGTCATTAATATTTCATTAATATTTCATTCATTCGTTTCTATAATTGAAAGAGCAACGTTTTACCTATTTCTGATTCCACTTCAGTAAGTTTATTGAACAAAAATTTATAGACGCTGTGTGATAAGATTTGCACTATTTTTTTTTGCTGAATTCCTTAACAACAGCTTCTACCGGCATGAGTACATTTAGTATGTTTTGAAAGACCAATATTTAACTTTCAGAACTGTTTTCATATTTGAATCGTTTCAGGACTTGTTTTTACTATCGGTTAACTTTAAAAATGACCTAGGCATATTACTCAACGAATTCCAGTGTGTTTTTATGTCCAATTTAAGCCTAATTTTTCCCACATTGTTGTGAAACGTTTTTTTTCCAAAATTGAGTGTTTTGCAGGAGATACCTTAAAAATTCTGATATTCTTACTTTTTTAATAATTTCATCAAAATTAGCATCTGCATCAATAGGCAAAACAGCTCATTTCCATTGTCTTCGTCAAAATCTAAATTAACATTAGAAAATCCATCACATTCCGTAGCTTTTTCGTCAGGTTCGTCTTCTTCGATATCTTCATCGACGCAACTAATATTATTATCATTGACTTCAGCCGTTTACATTGATTTCTGTCGTGATATTTTTTATAAGAACAAGTAATTACAGCCAAATGTATAATACATGATTATAGCAAAGCTGATTAATCGGATTTAAGTTGTTTCATGACGGAAGTCCCGTCATGGGTTGATGCAATAATATTAATATTTTTTATATTAATATGTTACCGACTTCTGCCAACTTACTTTCTACTAAAAGTTGGATTTTCTCAGCATTGCCTTTTCCTTCGATTTCCGACATGGTAATCAAACTTTTTGAGTCTACTCCTAAAACATGGGCCGTGACGTTTAAATATCGCGTTAAACAGCAATCTGTTCACTCATCAAGTGAGATTGAAAATTTTAGATTTTTTGTTTTTTAAATTAGCGAAAACAGCACGAAGTTCGCAACGTTTGGCTTCGAATTAGCTGTTGATAAGGTTTAACACCGTCAAAAGACTTGGGCGTACTATAATCTTTCCAGGTTTATATATATAATATGTGCCTTCAAATGATTAATTAATGCGGAAGTTGTTGATCCCTTACACCCAATGATTTTTGAACTTTTACAGCCAGCTTCATTAGTTAACCTCGCTTGAATATATTTCCAAACCTCTGAGTTTTTGACTGAAATCGAATAAATTAGTTACAATCGGTATAATGCAAAAGTTCTTACGCTCAAATAGTACCGATTCCAAAAATACAGGTAACCCTCCAAGAACACGGTATTCGAAGAACACGGCTTCGAAGAACATGGATACCTATTTTCTCGAACTATACGGTTTCAAACAACACGATTTCCGTTATTTTCTTTTATTTTATTTAATATGCAAAAATATCATAACAAAAAATAAAAAATAAAACGCACAGTTTTTTTTTCTTTTCTTTTTTGTAGTCTCGAACAACACGGTTTTAAAGAACTCGTGGCAAATTAATCGTGTTCTTGTAGGATTTCCTGATGTATGTGAAGTTGGTCCAAATTTCAGCCCAAAAAAACGCAGTGGCAACACGGAAACTATAATTACTGTCACGTATGAACTGTCAGCCGGGCTGACATCATTAAAATGTCGTGATATACGAAAAAATCGTATATCTCGACATTTTAATGATTTCAGCCCAAAAAACAAAAATATTTTTCTGTCACTTATGGACTGTCAGCCCAAAAAAACGTATGTCAGGACATTTTAATGTTGTCAACCCAAAAAATTAAAGTTACTTCGAAAAATTCAATATTTAACTAAAATAAAGAAGTTTCAGGAGATTGTGATGCCGACTTACGAACAACCATAATATTCAATGGAAGTTGAGGTTTTCGGTGTTGGTCATCGGTCTCACTACGATTTTTGGATAGATCTGATTCTAGCCTTTACGAGTAGAAAGTTTCAGGAGGCTGTGACGGGGCCCTCATACCAAGAATGGCCTATATTCGGCCGATTTACGAACAACCATAATATTTAATGGAAGTTGAGATTTTCGGTGTTGGTAATCGGTCTCATTACGATTTTCTGATAGATCTGATTCTAGCCTTACGAGTAGGAAAATTCAGAAGGCTGTGATCGGGTCCTCATACCTAGAATGGCCTATATTCGGCCGATTTACAAACAACCAAAGTATTTAATGGAAGTTGAGATTTTCGGTGTTGGTTATCGGTCTCATTATAATTTTTGTACAGATCGAGTTCTAGCCTTTACGAATAAAACGTTTCAGGAGGCTGTGATGGGACCCTCATATCAAGAATGGCCTATACTCGGCCGATTTACGGACAACCATACTATTTAAGGAAACTTGAGGTTTTCGGTGTTGGTCATCGGTCTCACTACGATTTTTGCACAGATCTGGTTGAAGCCTTTACGTGTAGGAAGCTTCAGGAAGCTGTGATGGGACCCTCATTACTTACTCCGAAAATCGTAGTGAGACCGATGACCAACACCGAAAATCTCAACTTCCATTAAATATTATGGTTGTTCATAAATCGGCCAAATAAAGGCCATTGTAGGTATGAGGACCCCATCACAGCCTCCTTAAACTTCTTTCTCGTAATAGCTAGAACCAGAACAGTCCAAAAATCGTAGTGAAACCGATGACCAACACCGAAAATCTTAACTTCCAATAAATATTATGGTTGTCCGTAAATCGGCCGAATATAGGCCATTCTTGGTATGATGACCCAATCACAGCCTCTTAAAACTTCTTAGTCGTGAAGGCTAGAACTAAATCTGTCCAAAAACCATAATGAAACCGATGGCCAATACTGAAAATTTCAACTTCCATTAAATATTATGATAGTTCGTTAATCGGCCGAATATAGGCCATTCTTGGTATGAGGGTCCCATCACAGCCTCCTGAAACTTCTTTCTCGTAAAGGCTAGAACCAGATCAGTGAGATCAATGACCAACACTGATAATCTCAACTTCCATTGAATATTAAGGTTGTTCGTATATCGCAACACAATCTCTTGAAACTTCTTTATTTTGTCGTGATACACGATTTTTTTTGGGCTGACAGTTCATACGTGATAGAAATTATAGTTTTCGTGTTGCCACTGCGTATTTTTGAGCTGAGATTTGGGCCAACTTCACATACATCGCAACAGTGGACACAAAATCGACTCAAAAGAAGAGCGAAAACTGAAAATCTCGTCAAGAGAAAAAACCAATGGTAGAAAGATAAAAATATATGTACTACTATCGCTACCAATATCTATTTCCCTTTTTCTCTACACTGTACTGTGTGTTTTTGTATTTTAACAAATTTGGTGATGAAATTTTATGAACAATAGGTTAATACCTTGACTGTGTTCAGTTAACGTCGATAAAGTGAATTTGTGTATCGAGAAAGGTGAATATAAATCTTAATTGTCGCGGCGGCTAATACAATTCAAGTGGTATGTTCAACTTTTAATTATCTAATGTGATCAATGTGTTATGCCTTAAAGTATTTTTCAAGTAGAATTTTTTTCATTTCTATTATTGTTTAAAATACCGTTGTATCGTACACCTACATTAAGATATAAACTAGGATTTCTCTAGTTAGAGTAGCCGAATAAGTAGAAGTTTCCGATATTTTAACCAACATATTAACTGTAAATTCGATATTTCCGCTAGTTACTCCGTAGATTTAACTAATCCAAACTTAATTATTACCGCTGTAAAACTAGGTGGAGTAATTAGATGAACAGTTAGATTATCGGATTTATTAAAATTCTCGTTTTTCTCCTCAAAATATATAACTAGATTATCCAGTTTGTAATTAACAACTGGAAGATTAACTGGGAATTCTAGGAATCCGGATCTAGTTAAAATCTAGTGAAAAATAACTTACTGTGTACAAAGTTTAATTAGTGCAGGAGCTGAAGCAAAATTACCCTCCGCAATATTTTCGTTTCGCTGATTAGGCTGTGGAAAATCCGCACTTATAACTATGAAGAAGCCGATGCATCCACAGCGAGTGACTGTTTTGTGTGGATTTTGAACCGGCAGCCTCATTGGTCCATTTTTTTTTAAATGAACAAAGAGCCGCCCTTATAGACAACGGGGGGCGTTACTGATAATTGGAACCAAATTAAATTGTGAACGTTAGATGGGCCACAATGTTCAATCTTGAACTTAATATTTAGAGCCAAGTGTCAAATTTTGTAAGTGCCGCATGCAAAACGCAACTCTTTCTTATGGATCTCTGTTCAAAGAATTAGTATATGTTATTGGTTTAAGCAGTTATAAATCTAAAATCTAAATGATAAATCTAAAATTTAAATTTTAACTTTTTAACGTAACTGATCACGTGAATCACGTGAAGATAGATAGTTTAATCCATTTCGCTAAAATGTGGGGGTCACATTTGCCAAAATGGGCCAATAAAAGTGCTTAACTCATGAGTTGTTTAAATTCACATATGGGTCGTCTGTTGAATTGAACCCGAAGCCCCGGTACCTTGGTCTGTACGATCACCGAATTTAGTGATTAAGATTATTCTTGTTGCGACACAGAGCTTGCACTCTACAAGGTCTGCTCTAACCAAATTTTCACAGTTAAGTGTTTAATTATTTTTGTTCCTAGCGTGGCGAAATTACATAGAAATGTCGACAATTTTCTACTTTTTCAGTTATCGCTAAAGTCGAATTTATGTTACGTGCATCACTTTGAAGTGAAATTGGCTGAGATGTGTCCTAACAATCACAAAGGATTTACAATTCTTGTTTTGTGAATTGGCATCCCTGCGTCAAAATTTGTCGAAAGAAACATTTTTTAATTCAAAGCGGGACAAAGGAAATATAAAGGGGAAGTTATTTTCCTATATTAAAAAATTTTGGTTGGTTAGTTTTACTCTCTTTCAATGCCCTCAGTCTGTGCTTAGTCGGGAAAAATTAGCCACATTTAGAAATGAAATAAGTAGATTATCGTTGTTTTTTATTTTTCGAAATGAACACACAAAATATAATTTGAATTTTTGTAAAAAATAGTAAGCAAAATTTTCTTTATAAAAAAAAAAAAAATTGATCCACCTCCCTTATCCCAGACGTTAAAAACTCATCCGAGCCTTTTTACATTTTATAGACTAATACGTATTTTTCATCCACGATATTATTTCATCTCATAATTTTTTGATTTTCTCATCCCATATAGTTTTATTTAAAGTAATCTTTTGGAGAGTAAAATTGTATGCTTTACCTTTCTAGCTGTCTCGAGCCCAAGTAATAAATTCCGTAGATCGTGTGAATCATCAGTCATCACAATTCAAATAAACTTGACCCGGAAAATCTACGGTGCGAGTAAGAGAACACGCTAGTCGTGGGAGTTCACGCTATGAAAATTTGACAAAGCGGCACGGGAATCGTTCCGTTGAAAAATGTAGAAATTGTCCAGCCCTACGGTTTAAAAGGTTCGTAAATTAGCTAATTTAGGTAAATTCTAGACTATTTTAGCAATCGAGCGAGTGAGTATTTGGATCCGCTTAACAGGGGGTCCTCGCTATTTAAATTTCAGTGAGAGTTGTACGATATTCTACGAATTTGATCAACGAAAATTTGTCCGGGATTGGTTTTCACGTTCTACTAAACAATCCACAGATTTACCATTACCGATAGTTTATGTACTCTGTTGGTCAATTTATACCGGCCATGTGTACCGTGTCTGCTCATGACGATTTGAACTCAACAATTTAACATTTTATTATTATTACATTTCCTTCTTTCCTTCTAGCGTTTAAAAGGGGATAAACGAAATATCGGAGATATACGTATTGAATAAAAAAAGCGTTGCTATGAGAAATACGTATTTAAAAAGGTGAAAAACCTAGGTAGGGAGTTTTTAATACTTTCGCTGCTAATGGCATTTTTTATAAATCGTGGAATGAAATTCAAGGTGGAGTGTTTTGGTTGGCTGTTTTAGTCTCTTTCAAAATTCTCAGTGAAACTTGTCCGGAAAAATTTGATCAGCTTAACATAAAGTTGCCTTAATAGTGATTTAAAAAACTTGACGCAGAATATTGAAGAAGAGTGGAACCAACCAGCCAAATCGTTCTATTTGGTAAACAAACTTCATATTTAAATTTTTTTGTTCCTTTTTTTCATCTTTGACTAAAATATTATTTTTAGAATGGATGTCGACTGGTTTCGTTTCGGGGTGCGGTAATTTTTCAAAAAATTTTGACGCACTTTACGGTGTAAACAAATACGAAATTCATAATATTTTTTATTCGTATTTCAAAAACACCTACGCAAAAAGTAAAGAAATTACAGTTTAATGTGTTCAAAGTAATCCAATAGTTATGTGGAACTTAACTTAACTCATCTATTCAGTCCGAAGTTGACGTGAAACAATCTACTTAATTTGACTTGCTACCTAATAAACAGATGCTGTTCACGTTCTCAAATAAAATCGAGCGTTAGGATTGGTGCAATTTTAATGCTCTTCTTGAAACTAATTAAGGCCACGAGGGGCAGTCAGCCATTCATCAGTATATTAATTAGTATATGCTGGTTAATTAATTCTTTTCAAAATAGGTTACTCGTAATAAATAAATAAATAGTCTTCTTTCAAAACGACCATTTAAAACTTTCTGTATATAAAAACTTGATAAGCTGTTATTGCAATGAACCAGTAGAAATCGAATTACCCACAAATACGAAAGAATTGCAAGAATTTTTTCTTTCAACTCCTGCAAAATGCTATTTTGATGTGAATTGAACTGAATTGAATTTGTCTTGAAATTTGCTTGTTTATAGTTAGCCAATTATTGGTGAATTAGGTAAATGTGCGGAAAGTTCTTTCAAATTAGATTCAGTACTCTGTTCCTTAAAAATTCAGTACGTTTGATATCTTAGCAATATCATCTCTGAGCCATATTACCAAAAACAAATTTAACCCTTTAAGACCTGTTGTACATGAGTATGTACAAACTTTTCAAAGAGACGTAGTATATTCACGAAATTCATATTTTCTCCTCTATTGCATGTTTGTTTCAGTTCTCCAATCTCTTTTTCATCGTTCTATTACAATAAATTCCCCTCAAACTACAAAAATTAGATCAGTATTCAATAAAACGTCAATGCACAATTACGTGTTTTTAGTAGTGGAAATCCTTTATTTTTTAGCCCAATTTTAGTGCAAACAAAAAAAATCCTGGTAAGCCAAATAATGTTTTTATACATTTAAATATCCAACGATCAGAAACAAATTGTTGTACATATGACGATACAACGATCAGAAACAAATTGTTGTACATATATGATGTACATGTATAGATGTACAAATATAACCAACGGTTATGTACAGTCTCATGTACATTGTACAGAAACGATTTTTTTCGTATTGCATTTGTTTTTCTTTGATGGTTTTATCACTATTAAACTCTGTGTTTGGTTATAGATGGCTCGTAAATAGGTGGCGCATGACGAAATGTTGGCCATTCTCTATGATGACAATGACGATAACCCAGATGATGATGAGTATTCCGGAACTTTGTAGCCAATACAGTACCAGTTCAGTAACCAATACAGTACCAGTTCCAGAACTTCGTAGCAATACAAGTACAAAAACGCAAACACTGATCCGAAAACAGTGGCTGTTATTGCAGGAGTGTCAAACGAAGGAACTGTAACAGTTTTAGAAAATATTGATTTCGAAATTACAGATGAGATTGTCAAAATGCTCCAGATTATTTTACAAATATAACTGAACAAACTCGAATAAAATGAAAAAAAAGCGAATTTGTTGAAACCGAAATCAAATACCAAACGCCTGCGGAAACAGACCCTGTTGAAGAAACCCTTAAACTTAAAAGATTTATCGGAGTTCATATAATCATCGGATGTACAAAAGTTATGGAGCAATAATTAAATTAAATAATAGTTTGGACATTCCAAAAGATAATAAAGATTCTAGAACATTTTATTTCTTATACCCAATTTGTTGTTCAACACAAATATTATTGAACGGTATATTTATTTCGTTTTAAAATAGTATCTTGTAGGGGCTTGTTTGTTTTTCCTCATTTTATGAATGAAAATTGAAGAAAATTATATTTCTATAATAAACATAAATTTCGTCAGTTTAGCCGCCTTTCGAAAATATTAAAATTGGGGTTAAACTATTTCTGGTTTTATCTCCATTTTATTTTTATCGTCTTTAAGACTAAATTTGGAATTTTCTTTTCCGTTTTCTTTGCATCTGGACTACCTAGCGGTAACATTGCTGGTTTTCAGCAGTATTTAGTACAATTTTTGTTTTATTATTATTTACTCTTTGCCATCTGTTCTGGGGCCGAACACTCCCAACTCTTTCGCAGTTTGCTGTTCACGTCCTTTAGCTTACGCAGTCGCCTACCAAATCGAGGACGTATGGCTATAGGTCCGATCTTTTAACCATCTATACATTGCATAGCTTCATGCCAACCAATAGTACCTACTCACATGGAAGATGGGTCGGTCCATGAGTTCTGCACTCTTACAGGTGGTCTTTGTTATGATCATTTCCAATCGTAATCTGCCCTTATCGGGATTCTAACCCGGTAAATTGGACCTACACATTTTTAAATGTTATTTTAATCATATAAACTGGGGTCATAACAAACAATGGAGAAATGGGTTGAACTTTTTCGGGCCAATAGTTTAAAGATTATTGTAGTTCTATTAAAATTTGTTATTTTTATTTTACAGAATCGCCGACTAGGTTCGTTATACCGGCACCCTTTAAAATTGGACGGAAATTTGAAAAACATTGATAGCCCAGTACTGTCGCTTCATTTCAATCATTCATTCCGTAAAGTGGTTAACGATACGTTTAATTGTTGTAAACGATGCCTCAAAGAGATGCTTGGCACTTCACGAACTTTTTCATTTCCATAGCTGTTAATGTTCCATCAGTACGAACTGGACGATGGTGTTCATATGCTCTATGGCCTGCAACTGATCCAGTTTCTTCAAAACATTCAACAATTTTTTGATTTCCAGGTTCTGTAGGGCGTCCTTGTTTTCCAATCATGGTGAATCATCACGTAATTTTCATTTGTCAGATGAAACACCCTTTGTTTAGTCCTCAATTCCATTGTACTGTCGAAGATATACCAATCCAATTGCGATACTGGTATTTTAAACACGAGAATTAGTGATTTTACAAATAAACAATTTATGAAATTCACCTTATGCTGTGTGCCTCGGGTGTTTTGGGTTTGGTGTGGGAATATGGAATCTGGTGGATGAGGGGTTGTGGGGGTGGTGTGTGTGTGGGAGTATGTATGGAGGTGTTAAAGGGTGATGATATGGATGGTGCGGTATAGGGGCGAGTGGGATATGTTTTGGGGGCCTAAAAAGTCGGATGGATTAGGACTTACATCTTAAACACTGGCCTTCAAAAATTCTCTTGGATGCTTGAGAGCTTAATCATAAACTATTTATGATGAGGAACATTTCAAATCGTCGATGATTCGTGCTTTAATTCCTAACAAAACAAATGGGTAGGTCAATTCTCTAATGGATCGTATTTCTACGAAAATTGAGTTTGGATTTCAGCTGTCAATGACTACGTTCTACCATACCATTCGACCACTGTGGGTGGTAGGCAGTGGTGCGTATTCTATGACCGCTTAGGAAAACGCGAGAGGACCCACTACATCCATCTGTATATGCTCAAATCGTGCTGACGGTAGAGCAAAATGTCCTGGTTGTGATTTTGTGTGTCGATTGACCACGATGGATTTCTTTCTTTAGATGTTATCGCAATATATTTTTAAATCCGAAAGGATGGTAAGTTCTAATTTAAATTTAGAATCCGTGGGAAGATATAAATTTTCAAGAAGTTCTTTCGTGATCCGTCGGTCATTACAAAGTATCAACGACCACATAGGTCTAGGTGATTGCTGCATATTATGAACAATATTTAAGGGATCGTGACTGTACTAAAACTTTCATTACTTGAGGGTTGGCGTCACCAAGTGCCTTTTTTAATTTAGTGGTTTTATTCATGTGTTCATGAATTGGAGACAGCATTTAGGTTAACTTAGGATCTAACCTGTGGTAATAGTTAGCATGGCTTCGACTCGTCTTGATGAAGGTCGGAAATTTGATAGCTGAGGAAGTCGAGTGCAGATAATCCGGATTTACATTTTGAAATTTACTTCCAAACTCAATATTTATTCCAATTCCAGCATCAACGCGGTTGAGGATTGCGGTTTTAGGCCTGTTCAGGGGCGCAATGAGAATTAGGTGGTGTACTCTTACCAAATCAATTGTTAAGAAAACTTTACATCCTTCAAGGTGGGAAGAGAAATTTTGGATATGCGTGATCGGTTATTGATCTGGATCTGTAACGGCATTTAGGCCACCCTAATCTCCCGCTGGAAACCATTTGGTCCTATAAGTGAGGATCACCGAATCGTAGGCACCTGGTTGTTTTTTTTACTTCTGAGATCAATAAATTTGTCAATTTAAATTCCGCTGAAACAACAGAAAATCTCTTTTGCGATTCTGCTCTCACTTGTGGCGAGTAGCGTAATCTATTATTTTCGCTGGCAAATATCCGCTGTCTTCTACATCATGAATTATTTTCTCACAATTGACGACAATTTCTTTAATATTACTCTTCTTAACTGTAAACAATTTTTAGGTTAGGTTTAAGGAATATACCATTTTTGTTATGGGGTATACCATTGGTTAGAACAATCTATATATGTGTAACGTTAAAAATGGAAAATTAGCTAAATTTGTAATAAAAATTTTAAATAATAAGGTAAAGTATAGTAATCATGATAAGTAGCTATATCACCGAAGTGAAGAAAAGTGGTCAGTCAAAATATCTCTTTGTTTTAGTGCGGTTCATACAGTGATCTGTGGCCGATATCGCCCCACAGGAATTAGCAGCTTTCGCACGAATTTTTTAAGGGAAGATGTTCAAATGAATTTCAAACACAGTTACTTTGGATATTAAATTAGCTTTAAAAATTTATTTAGAAACTAAAGTTTTTACAAATTTGCAGAATTTTTATCAATCCACCCACGTACCATGGCAACATCTGTATAAACACCCGGGTAGCCGGTTGGACTACATCCAAATGACAACGAAACAATACCGATTTGTACACCATCGTGTACAACTGGGCCACCGGAATACCCAATACAACTATCCACTAATCCTTGAAACGATCCCGCGCAAAACATATAATCGGTTATTGGTCTATAATTTTGATATACCTCGATACATTGACCACGATCCAGCACTTCAATAGAGGCCTTTTGTAACGTAGTCACCCACGCTTCATTTTCATATATACGACCCCATCCCGTAACAATTGCATTTTCCCCATATGGTAGTGCTCTATTCTGCTCAGCCAATACAACGGGTGCGACATTAGCAGAAAACTCAAGATTTTCAACAAGTTTCAGGAGACCAACGTCGAAATCGTATGTATCTGTTGTAAAGTCTTCAGGATACACGCCAGTCGATACAAAGTATTCGACACCTTCATCACGCTCAGTAGCACCCACCCGTACTGAAAAATATTCTACAAAAAATTCTGCATACGGGTATAAACATTGGGCCGCTGTTAATATAATGTTTGCAGTCAAAATTGATCCATCACACCTGTGGTATCTGAGCAATCGTACCGAAACTTGATATGGATGGGCATCGATTGTGGTATCAGTGCCGTTCGCAATAACCGGATGAATGATGTTGTTTTGGGGCAATGCAACTATCAAATAAAAATAAAATTTATTTATTCTCGACACAGTAAATGTAATTATTTTGTCACTTACATCCATTGCTTAAATTAAATAATGCTACTAAGAACAACGCACTAACAATTGTATTCATTGTGTGAACGATTAAAATTCACTTTGACTACTAATTGAATGGGATGCGAAATTTTTATTTTTATAGTGTTGAAATTTGTTGTTAAAATGGTAAAGGCATTGTGGCCAAAACGTAATCCAACGGAATTAAATTATAAAATTTAAAATATTTTGCGATTAGGTTATGATAAGTTATTCTCAGAATGCTATCAATAATTCCCCACCGTTTACCAAACATTAGGCTAATATATATATATATATATATATAAGCACCTATACGTGTTCAGTAGCTTTAAGAAAGTATTAAGGAAAGCGGCCATACTGAGGTGGGTGATAGTGATCATAGGATAATAACCAATTTGAATGCAACAAACTAACCCATTTCTCAACCGATTTGATTAAAAGGCACTTGCACGAATAACTTAAATTATGTGACATGTGACGAATACAGAGTCGGAATTTTAAGCAAGTTGATCACCCACAGCTTTATTTTATTCCAAAAGATATGGTGTTTTCTCTACGTTTGTAATCGTTAATATATCGTCAGTTAAGTCAAGAAATGAGTGTAGTTCTTTCTGTATAGCCATATTATAAAAATTATTGCCAAAAACAATTTTAAAACGATTTTTCTACCAATTATCGACTTTTCGAATTTCAATTTGATCTTAATCGTCATGAGTACAATATACAGAAGAGGCTTCAGAGAGGGGAAAATAATCTAGTGCTCACGAAAAAACATTAGTACTAGACCAGGAGCCGAGGGAAATTTGAAATTTTGCCAAAAACGATAAAAATAAAAGATGATTTCTATAGAGACAACCAGAGATCGTTTAAGTTCAAATTTATTATTTTCGAAAGGCGACTAAACTAACGAAATTTGTGCCGAGATTGGCAGGTGTTCCTGAATTGGAGATATTAGTTCGGTTAACTTAGGATCGAACCATATAGTTAACCATTCCCTCGAACTGCTGAACTTAGATTGGATCTGGAGACTTTATGATGGCTGAACAGGCAGACGAATGAAGGTAACATGCCGTTTTTTGGAAATTTGGTGGCTGAGGAAGTTCAGTGCAGATAAGACAAATTCACATTTTGAAATTTGATAATTTATTCCAAATTCAACTAATCTCTCAAACAGTTGGTTTGGATAAAATTTGTGCTCTTCTTAATTTTTACTGCCCACGAGTATATCGTCTATGGCATATATAAAATCTAAGCCGTTGACCACTTCGTTCATAAACCGCTGAGATGTTTGCGCGGCATTCCAAAGGCCGAAGGGCACATTCGTGAAGTCAAATAGTCCAAACGGGGTGGTGATTGCTGCTTTAGGCACATCCTCGGGCGCAATGGGAATAAGGTGGTATACTAGTATACCTTTACCAAATCAATTTTTGAGAAAAATTTACATTCTTCAAGGTGTGAAGCGAAATGTTGGATCTGTATGAGATCGGTATCTGTAACGGCATTAAGACCAACTATTGCGCTGATTAATTGTCAGGATTTCCCAATTAAGCATTGGGGTGCTACTGTTATTTGATATGTTAAAATTTTTATCTGGTATACGAATAATTCTCCGCCGTTTGATAAAAGATGGTGCCACCAGTGTGCCAGGGTTAATATTGTCTAATGTACAACGTCACCTCCTAACTTTGGACATCTCTCAACTATAAGCTTAAAATATTATCGATTTTGAATCAGCATCATACGTTGTTTTCTTGTGAAAGTTGCGAAGAAATTTGCACCTCAGGCACATCGATTGCCTATAGAACTATAGATGAGGCTGCCTTAATTGTGAGAAGTTCTCGAGAGTGGTTTTAAAAATTTAAGAATGGTGAATTTGATGTTGAAGACAAAGAAAGTAGCGGAAGGTCGAAAGTTTTTGAAGACGCAGAATTGCAAGCCTTTTTGGATGAAGATTAGTATTAAACGCAAGAAGAACTTGCACTAGCATTAGGAATGATTCAAAAGATTTTTTTCGTGTGAAATCTTGCTTGCCAGGCATAAACGAATGGGCTTTTTGCATTGCATAGTCACTGGCGATAAACATCGACAACCAAACTGAATATTCATGGAGAAAAAACTCATGTTGTGTATTTGGTGGGATCAGCTTGGAACAAAACCATAAATGGGGCCCTCCACCAAACACAATGAGGTTGATGAAGATACAATTGGGTTGATTACTTGGACAATTACTTGATGGACAATACTTTGAATGAAGCATAAACTCTGTTCTTTCACTATAAATGGCTATATAAACAGCGAAGATTTCTTTGTATACCCCCCCCCCCCCCCCCAGATTTCTTTGTATACATAGTTGACCTTGAATTTTTTTAAGTCGATTTTGAAATATTTCTACGACCAATTACTGGAAATACTGACCAATTGTGACGAAATAGTGACCAATTAAACCCAACGTAGGACCGGAGCCGTAACAAGATCGACAATGAAAAATTATTCAATTAGAACTTTTTCAAACTCATATCCGATTGAAAAAGATTCGGATCTTAAATAAATTTCACTAGCCGCATTTCTCAGCCACCTTATTATTTGCATTTCAAATGTTGTTGAACAAAATCATTTCCAATTTATCTGGCCAGCAGTATAGTTAGACGCCACGCTTGATAAGTGGGTTGATCCTCGAAGATGGATGTGTATTATGTCTCCAGTAGTTCTATGTAACTTAATTCTCTTCGCTATTTTTTCCACTTAATAGGTCCTTTACTGTTTCAGAAGGGAAAGAGAAATCGGGTTCAGGTCGTGACTAGTCAACTTAGGGTAGAAGTTAAGTATGCACCTAGGTGGCGCATTATTTTGTCAATGATAAGTTTTATACTGGCTATACTTATGGATCTCGAATAAGTGCAGTACATTTTTGGGGATATATTCCTTACGTCACGAAGACCCTTTATATGACTTTTTATGTGACTTGAATTATATTATCATTATTAAACCGTCTCCACAACATTTTCTTGTAGCCTATGCGGGAGTGTTCCAAATTCATACTAAACATATTTGCAACGTATTCAAATTTATTCAAACAATTTTAGATTTTACAAAAACTAAAATTTGTTGTAAATACTTATTACAAAATTTTCGATTTTTCATCAATCTGACCCCGCAGTTCGGCATACGGTAGACCAACACTACTCTCAACCAATGTTACAGTTAAAACCCTTGAGGAATCTACTGAGGCGTTGCACTGACCGGTGTAATAGGCCTCAATTTGGATTGGATTAAATTGTTCTAAGCAATGTGCTGCCATCAATATAAAATTTTCAGACAAAATAGATCCACAAGTATGAGTATGAGTCCCAAGCAATCTTATCGATAACTGATAAGGATGACCTTCGATTGTTGGATCCGTACTGTTAAAGATAACATGTTGCTGAATATTATTTTTCGGTCGCAATGCAACTAAAAAATTGTGTGCAGGTTTAAAAAATAGTTTCAGCTAAACACATTAAACCACTACAAATCGGTACAAAGCAATTACACCCATTGATTGAGTTACACAACAGCGTTACAATCAACAATATGCTGATAATAGATTTATGATATTCTAGATTTATTTTTATAACGTCGACATTTTATCGGTACCATAAAATTGTAATCCAAGAGTTTTAAATTATAAAATACAAAATTAAAAAGTATATGAAGACATTGTGGCTTTCAACATTTCTGTTTTATTTATTATACCTTGCATTACTGAGCACCCTAATGGGCTTACGAAAAGTTTCGTGTTTCCGGTCCGATATGTTTGATTATATTATGTCCGATAAATTTGTTATTTTAAATTTTCGCGAGTATATTTTAGCAGTGTAGTTAATCAAAAAGTGGCGTTAAAGTGGCTTATTTAAAAGTGAATTCATTCAATTTTAAGTGTCGCGCAATAAGTGTTACTATATAGTCTGATTTTCACGTGGTTTCAATATATAGTTATGTATCCGAAATTTTAAGATAAAACCTATTTTCTAGAACGGTCTTACAAGTGTCTCGCTTCGAAACCTAAAATTACTAACTACTCAATTTTTGGACCGCTTAGGTTTAAAACACTTTGCGTTGCAGATTTGGGTTTGCTGTGTTGAGTGACTTATCACCAAAGATGCATTGTTTATCTGTTGATTGCATAGCAGTTTATAAGGAAACTGGAATTGTAACTCTTCCCTGGGCTGAATGAAGAAAAGTCGTTCTCGACTTTGGTTTTAACACCGGCTTCTCTCAATAGTTCAATAGTTTCTCTCGTGTGTGTATATAGACTATTATACTACGACACTTCTTCCATGTGTACAATGTGGCCAGTTTTTTATTGTGTGTCCGTTATAACTTGTATGAATCTTGACAAAGTTCCAAAAGGTTTCCGTTCCAGTTGTGGTTATGTTTTGGCTCACGTCATTTATTGACAAAACACTAATTTTATTTTTTGTGAAAATATCAACATGTACCATCTCTAGAGGTTTGTTGGTATTTGACCTTGAGGATATTTTTATATTGTAAAGCCTCCATTTTTATATTGTAAAGGAATTTGCCTTGTTGTCGGTTACAACACCTATTTTTGTAATTTACACCACCTCCGGCATATTACCGAAATACCAGAAATAATTTCTGAATAGTTTCCTAATATTTATTGAACACTTAAACGGACTGGAATATTCCCGAAAGCACTTCAAATATTCCCAAAAAAAAAAAATTCCACTTTTATCCAGTCCAGTATCCACCAACAAAAAACACCACAACAAATAATTTTCACAACCATTCACCTTTACCCCACTTACTATTTTAATTAATACTCACCAAAGACTAACTTAGGGTTCCATTTAGGGGCCTGTCCGCATACAATCGCAACAAATTTACTACAATGTGCCCCACTAAACTGCTATTAAACTATTTCTAATGCTACCCTTCAAACCTAGATGCCACTAGTCTCTAACATGATATTAAACCAATTTACGCTGAATTAACAGGATATGGTACAGCAATTTATGTATCTGCCAACTGTTTTTGTGCTGTTTAGAGAAAAGTATGCTCAGTTAATGTGATCATGCCTCTATGATCCCTTTCACGTTCTCTTCTCACAATTGTAGTTTTACTAATTTAACTAATATGTATAATTGTAGAGTGCTTTCGGCTTAGGTAGCTCTCATGAAGAACTTCCTGTGCTCTGAGATAATCAAAACTCCAGCTATCTAACGGACTTTTTAAATTAAGAAACTTTACGAAACGATTAGAGAGCTTCACGCAAATTCATCTATTCTATACCCTCAAATGGGGTGTCGTTGTTTTTTCTTAACAAAACAATTTACACCCCCACTACCATACAACAAAAATAATTAATTTCGACGACACTTGAAATAATCTTTCTATCAGCGAATTTAAGCAACTTTCGTCTTCCTATTTCAATTTAATCAAAGGAAAAAAGTAAAACAACAAATCACAAAGCGGAAGGAAGCATCCTTTAATGTTTCCCAAAGATGATACGAACAAAAAAAGGAATTAAAGGAAAATGAGTTTTCATTGTTATCATTTAATGAAACAATTAAAATAAAATCTTTTATCTGTACACCAAAAACAAAAAGTTTTAGGTGCTTTTTTCAATTCGAGAGGACCTATAACTTTTTTTTATGTATAATTTTGAAACAGTAAAGGTAAATTATATAATTTATAAAAAAGGCGTGCTTTTAATTTTCATAATTATTTTAAATTGTAATCTTTGTGCCATTTTTATGTTCAACCCATTCGGTGCCTACATAACTGAATTATAGATTACAAAGCTTTTTTTTATATATACTGTTAAGGACCAGTTGCATATAGAGTGCACATATGTATGTACCTTTTATTTATACATGCATAATAGAATTATGCTTAAAAAGCTCATGCATACATTACGTTAAAAAAAGAAATATAAATTAACTTTAAAATGAAAACTGCATATGTTATTCCATAATTAGATTTCCAGGATGCGACGAAAAAAATGTTTTTCAATTATTTCCGCTTCAAATCAGGAAATGAATAAAATTGTTGAGTATTTTGGAATATGCTCCTTGTATATGTACGTACCCTAATTATACATACGTAGTTGATATCCTGCTCACATGGAATTTAAAATTCTGTATTTTTTGTTATTCTCTTCTTTAGTCGAGCTTTTCCGGTTTTTTTTGAGATTTTTTTGCTTTCGTTTTTTACTCGTTAAGCTTTTTAAGAATTTTTTAATGAATACGGTTCAATGTTTGTAGTTGTTGTTGTCGAGTATATCCTAGGTTATGTTATTAAACTTTTATGAAAAGAGTTATTCGGTTTGATGTCGATTCAATAGTTTAAATCACTATAAAAGCACCAATTAACTGGAATAAGCTGTTTAACCGTTTGAGTCCCAAGCAACGCGATCGCGCTGTTGAGATTTTATGTCGAGAAAATAAAATAAATAAATGTGACGAGAATCGCGTTACCTAACAAATACAAGAAGCGATTGTTATCTGCATTGGAGTTTATTTTTGTTGTTTGCGTTTGCACCACAAATGGTTTTACGTTGTTTGTAATGCGTTTGCATTACCTCCTGGTTCTCAAACGGTTAAATAGGTTTCTTGACAAAGACAGGTTATCACTAGAATAGCATTTAACATATATTCTCGGATTTTTAATAATTCGGGATATTTCTAAATTTTAATTTTTTGGAATCCGGTTAAAAAATAATCAATTCATTCGAAACTGGTTAAATTCTTCAGAGCTCCGAGATCGGCGATTTATTGCGGAATCCGGCGATAATCTTCTATAATATCTATACATTAATAACCTAGAAAAATTTCAATACAATATTTTTGTAGTGAAAAGGTGTAGTGTATAGTGAGTATCAAGAAATCGTCATACATCTAAGTTCAAAAGCCCAAGCTGAAAGCTAAAATATTCCATATAGAATTTCTTCTATCTGTGACACAGTTGAGAGTTTCATCGCACGGAATATTAAAATTTGGTGGAGTAATCGTCACTTTATTAGATTTTTGCCAGTCTCGAGGTAAATCGAAGCACTACTGAAATACAAATTAGTTTTCGAGTACAAAACAGTGTACGCTGGAAGTAAGTTAATTTTCAAGAGATTTAGAAAACAAATTGCTGTCACTCAACAAATAATTAAAGCTCACACTTTCTTCGTAGTTCGGTTATTCAAAGGTATACAAGTAAGGACGTACTCGCTGGTTGGATTTCCGCAACTCAGTGTTCCGCACTTTGTGTTATACGTCTTTGTTAGTTGCAGGTCGAAGGCATAGTGCCAGGCATAGTCAAATGTTTATTGTTAGGATTAGTGAAGGAAATGTTTCAACTATTTCACTATTTCGGCTGCATTTAAGATTATCGTACAAAATCCACTTTTCATCACTCGTAATAGTTTTGGCAAAAAAATTCTATTTTCTACCGAGAATGCAAATGCATGCAAATGTCTTGGGTTTGTGTTTTCTGCAGTCAGTTTATGAGGAACCCAACCCCATCCATTTCATCCATTTGAAGTGATATTGCTAGGTAAGCAACTCGTAACTGTTCTGCAACCTCATTTTCAGTTTGACACGGATGTTCATCCAGTAAAACTTTAAGTTCTTTGTCTTCAAACTGTTTTACTGCACTTGGACGAGGATCGTCCTCAAGACCAAAATTGGTCTTACGAAATCTTGCAAACCACCTTTTTTACTGTTGATTGACTCACATAATGTTTACTCAAAGTCGAATTTATTAACTTCATATAGTTTGGGCAGCATTTTTTTTCATTTGCACACCTAATATTTGTGCCGTAATGGAATTTGCAAATAAAACACTCAGCCTTTAAAGTTTTAACTTTGTTTGCAACACCTTTAACTTCCTTAAAAAAATTCACTGTTTGTGAACTTGATTTAGTGTTTTTTCAAATACAGTATAAAATGATATCTCGCAAGTGATGGTTAGTTTCTGCTTTACAATTTTTGTCTAAGCTGAAGTTTTTGGTCTAATTCGACAAAACGTCCGTCCACCTTATGCTGCCAACGCGCCCTTTCTTCTTTACGTAGCTCAGCAAACTAACCTTCTTGCTTCTCTCGTAGTTCTGTAGGTCAGAAAATTGGCCACCTTGCTGGTCCTATTTGACACATTGCTCTGTGCGGATTTGATCGATTTTATCGCATTGCTCTGTACGGAGTCGACCGAATTTAGCGCCTCCCTCCAGTTGAAGCAATAGTGCCTTCATCACATCTCCCATGCCCAAGAATGGTGTCTGTTGTTCAAGAGTAGATGGTTGTATGGTTTCTGTTTGATTCGTTCCTCATTTTTTACCTCTGTTCCACAAGGCTGTATTTATTGCTCATCGATTGAGGTAACTGGCATTAGCCCTAATGCTTCTGGCATTGGTGATGATTATCGCAATCAACGCCTTTCTGTTTCAGCGTCCTCTAACATGGCGGTCAGCAGCCTCAATAAGAGCTGCTTTTTATTGCCATCGGTTGAAAGGCCTTGGTTCAACAGCTTATCCCTCAATTTATGTATTGAACTATTGCTGGTGCGATTCGGGTGGGGGTCGGTTGTCCGCATTTCAAAATCCCGAAATAAAAACCCCGTTTTTCAAAAGCTCGGAAGGTCGAAAAGGGAAATTGAAAAGTGGGATTTTTAAAAGGTCGGGATTTTGATAATTCGGGATTTTGTAATTCGGACTTTCATACCGGCCTCAAAGCCCGAATTATCAAAATCCCTACTTTTTAAAATTCCGCTTTTCAAAACCCCAAATTTAAAGTCGCATTTTTCAATACGAAGCTTTTTATAATCCTGTTTCTTAAAATTCCAAAATTTTATTAAATTTTAAGACATTAAAATATTTGGTTATCTATATTTTTACTAAGAACTCGGTCATTTCTTGATTGAACGGTATTGAGCTTTCTTTTCCAGAATTGGATTTAAATTCCTACTTGAATTTTGAACGAAGTTCCGAAATTCGACCTTGCTGAGTGTAACTAGGCCTTTGGTGCGTATACATCTTGATTGGGATTTTAATGTGAATTTAACATCATCATGTGGAATTAGACCATTATAAATGAAACTTAGCCATTTTTTAACCATTCGTGGTCAAATTTAGATTTTAGTACTGGATTGGGATTCTTACCTCCATTTTGGCTGAAGTTTTGATTTTTGACCATGTTGGATGTATTTTTGCCATTTCTTAACCAATAATGCTCATATTTGATATATCGGTATAGAATGGAATTCAAACATGAATTTTGAACTCATTTCTTCTTCTTTCATTTCTTTAATATGAATGGGATTTCGAAATTTCTTGACCTCTTATGGTCAAATTTATTAAGTACAACTACATGTAGATAATACATGTAGACGTTAAAAACCACGTCTAATTTTTAACCGTGTAGCCCGATTAAACTAGGCGATATCTTAACAATTATTGTTTCAATTTTCATCAAAAAACAAACATCCTCTTTAGAACAAGCCTAAAAATCAAATGAAAAAATATGTAGTCCATTATAAACTGGATGTCTAAAAAATCAAAACTATCTTTGTTAAATCCCTAAATCAAATCTGCATACTAAATTTGACAATAATATGACATGACTTAGTTTCAGTCAGTACAGCCAAAAACTAGTTCTGCATCTTAAATTTATGTGAAAATTGCAAGACGAATTCCAGAAAATGCTCCAAATTCTTGTACATAAGAGTCCCAGTCTACACTCAGAAAAAAATATGATAAATACATGATTGCACTTACCATATTATGTTAATACTAAATTTTTGTGAAGTTCCCTATTATACAATAATTAGAAATACTATCTGTTTAGTTAAGTCAATCAGTGAAAACGGAGCTTATTATTATGTATGATACTTGTAATCATATTTTAATAATTTTTAGTGTGTTTATAAAAAATTCGCTATCTCAATGGGTGATTAATTCGTATGTAAACACTAAATACCCAAATTTTACTTTGTAGTTTCTTGCCTGCAGTAATGCAGTCGTATGCGATTACCGAATATAACAAATGTTAATAAAATTTTGAGATGGTGAAAAACCAAACTTTCGACATACTCACGACACGACACGACGGAGAAAATAAATTCCGGATTTATTGTAGTTAGTAAGTAGTATCTATATTTTTTCTCTCAATGTTATCACAATGATTCTTATTAATTGGGTTGATTATTCTCATGTTGTTGTATCATAATATGATATTCTTAATCATTGCATGTAATCATAACAATGATGGTCACTTTTATGATCAGCTCAATCATATTTTTTTCCTGAGTGTTTAAGTTTACATCAGCACGAACTTAACCTAAAGACGTTAGAGTTATTAAAATATAAGACTGTTTTCGTGGTAGGTAGTTTGTATAACGACATGTGGGACGTGAAGCATAATTTAGCTATTATATCAGTTACGCAACCCGTTTCCGGGTTTCACACATAGATAGTGCTAGCGACACATCTAGTTGTCGTTTATGGAAGAAGTTGTGTTTTGAACGAACATGTGAAGTGTTGTGTCAAACAAACAGCCTTCGAAATAATTCCAACAGAAAGAATATCATTTAGACAAAAATGCTATGTTCCAGCAAAATATAATTTAGACAAAAATGCTATGAAAATATTTTTCCCAATATCCTATCCCCAGGGAAAGCGAGAATAGCGCCACAGTGGCACTATTCTGGTAATTCCCCGGGAAAAGGGAACTGGAGAAAGAATTTATATGTAATTTCTGTTCAAATATTTTTTTTCGGTATACTTAGGTAAAAAGCTATAGTGTTAAATTTGGGGAAAAATGTTCCCTGACAATTTAAATATGGAAAAGTTATTCCCAATTTATAAATATTTACATCAAAATTATCTCCTCAGTAGGCCGGGAAAAAAATATTTGAACAGAAATTAAATATAGGGGTAGATACTCGATCGGCTAGCAAGCAAGCAATTTGCCAGCCAAAATCCTGGCTACTCAATCAATTTTACCAAGGAAATTTGTATTTCGAATTATAAATTTGAAAAAATTTTTGTTTTTTTTGCAATTGCACAGTAAATTTTTTAAATTTCAGTAACAATATTTTACCGTAGTACCTAAACCGTAGTACAGAAAAAGTTTTTCAATTGTTCGTCGTATTTCATATTAAATACAGTATTATTTAAGCTTTTGATCAAATGAGATGTAAAATTTTGTATGTTTGACTGGCTTTGCCTTAATGGCGTCATTTACACCAATAAATATAGATAGTTTAGCACTGGCTGACTTAATATCTGCTCTATTTTTCATTCCACAGCCGTGTTGTGCAGCTGGAAGAAGAGCTAATAAACTAAATTAACTACAATATCTACGGAAAAAATAAAAGCAAAAAATCAAGTGAATCTAAAATTTGCTCAATTAAGACAAATGATTTTAAAATGACAATAAAAATGGCGCCCCTTGATCGTTAAAATGAATATTTTATATTTATAAGTACTCAAATTTAACATCCTTGATTTTACTGGGTCGTCAATTTAACCCACTATTTTTGTTCAATTTGAACCTTGTGTTTACGTTGATCTCGGTAACATTTTGATAATATAATTAACGTAACTTAAATTGATATTTTACAATTATTATTTTTCGTTAGTGTAACGCTATCATAATAAAATTTAATTTCTGGAATTTAACTAAGAAAGAATATGATTACGTCGAATACTGGAAGAAAGATAAAAATAACGTTCATCTTTTTTTGCATATTTGACTACCCTTATTTTAACCCCCAAAAAGGCAAAACGTCCAAACTTTTACCGTGTAGGCAATTCGGAATTTCTTACAATGCAGAATTCTAATCCAGCTAAATTCGGAACCATCAATTATTTTATGCATTTAATACATTGTACTGACTAGTAAAAAAATTAGAAAAGCGGCGTTTTATAATCAGAATTTTAAAAAACGGGATTTGAAGTTCGGGCTTTTGGAAAGCGAGCAAACGTCCTCAACCAAACACAAACACCTATTAATTATTATGCATTTTTTAATTCATTTTGAAATTTGCAATTATTTTTTGCACATTTTCATTAATGAAAGCATTAGTTGAAAATTTGCAAGGGCTTTATTCTCATATTATAGTAAAAGCCCGATTATCTGGCATTAAATTAACCGGAACACACTCAGTTAACTGGAATTTTAATTTTTAGGACATTTTTACTTTTTGTGTTTTACTAACACAATTGTGCGAGTAGGGCCAAAGTACCATATCAAAAATTTATTTTTTTAGTGTTTTGAACCAACACATTTACTTTATTATTTTATTTATTTTATTTTTACACATTTGTGTTTTCCTTTCAAACTTATTTCGTCCGAAAAATAACACTATAACTTGTAACGCGTTGGTGTTTTGGTGCACATGCTTGCTTCTATTTTGTTTCCTGAGTGCTCAGGGATGACAGGGTTCAAATAATAAAATAACACCAACCACATTACGACCAAACTATCATGTGCACAAATTCATATTTCTGTCGTTACCACATTTGTAAACGCAACCATCGTTCGTCATGATACTTCCCCATTGTAATTACACGCTTAAGCACGCATTTTGATTAGCAAACGCACGAATTTTTAATATTTATACCATACATATTTATTTATTATAAATTAAACTTTTAGTAACATTAACATATAATTTTCGAGTTATATTTTATCATCTTAACTCTACCGATTCGTGAACGATTTTCATCAACAAAAAAAAACAATTATTATTTTATCTAATGGTTGTCGTTGATTATCGAACGGTGCTTAAAAAAAACCAATGAAAAATGGACCTCTAATATGAACAGCGTAAAACGTTATGGTCACACCCGAATACGTTACGTCAAAAGATTTTATTTAAATAATTATGCTATTTAAGAAAATGGTAGGGAAATCTACACCTTTTTGATACAAAAAAAAACAAATAAATATAATAACTGAGAGACTTACCAATCAACCACCGGAGCGCTCTGGAACGTTGAGGCAGCCTCGACCAACCTGGACTCACAAAATTAAACCTAGAACTTATTTTTTTTTATAAAAAGAAAATTTCACTACCAGAAAAATTTCGTTTTTTTTTCTCTTTTTTTTTTCAATCGAAAACTATAAATTACGTATTCCCGATACTAGAGGTTTGATCTTAGATTTAATTTTTAAAACACTTAAGACAACTGATATATAACTATACACTCAATGATTCGCTCGTTGGGCGATTTCCTTTTTTTTTTTTTTTTTTGAAAATTACTACTTTTGAATACACTCCGCACAACTATTTTAGCACAACCACATATGTATAACAGTCAATCCCGTAAGAGATTGCGGCGCTCGTCCTTGGGCCTTATCTAAAACGGCCATAAAACGTGGTCACAATCCACGGTTATATTTTGACGTGGTTGTTTGGTGGCCCCAATGTATTTATATGCTTCCGTTTATTAATACGGCCTTACCAATCGCAATTCTACAGAAGGAAACACATTTTTTTTTTTTAGTTTGATTAAAACAAAGTGTTAAAAAAACAACGGATAGTTACCTATGCCGGTCGTTATATTCCGATTGGTAATACAGCTGGTCTACACTTAAGTGTAAGTCCCTAACTGATTTGACCTATGGCACCTTATTTTTATAAAGTTTATAAAGTTTATTGTTTTATAACAATATCACTATAGGAGACAAATACGCCACCGCGTGCAGTTACCAAATGAATTATAAAGTTGCTGTATTTTGTTTTTTTCAAGCAAACACATAATCGGGCGGCGGCAGCTAGTTAAGACGAACGAGACAACCATATTCGATGTGAGCGAACGAACATGAACATTATACGCACTGAACGTTTTTTTTTTTGCCGCTACAGCCGATCAAACAACATTTCAGGTTGAAATACTTTTATCTAGCCTTCCTTTAGGGGCATCATGACAAACCGGTAAGAATGATGTAACCACTTTTCTCTGAGCGAGCATTTAGGAATTACACGTAAAGAGAGCCGTTTGTTACAAACTATGTATATACACACAACTGTGTTGGTTGTACTTCAAAACACGTGAAATTTGTTATCAAAAACGCCATTACATAATATGATTTTTTACTCACACAATTGTGTGGTTTGGACTTCAATTCGGCGATTTTTTTGGTTGAAAAAGGGATATGCATTTTTTAATTCTTTTTGAAGTTTGCGGTTGTGTTTTGCATATTTTCATTAATGAAAGCATTAGTTGGACATTTTTGTATGGCTTTAATGTTCATATTAAAGTAAAAGCCCGATTATCCGGCATCCAATAAACCGGAACACTTAGTCTAGCGGAATATTCATTTTTAGGATTTTATTTGCTTTTTCTCTTTCATATGCATTTTGTAATTCATTATGAAATTTGCAATTGATTTTTGCACAGTTTCAGTAATGAAAGCATGAGTTGAAAATTTTGAATGGCTTTAATTTTCATACTACAGTAAAAACCCAATTATCCGGCATCCAATTAACCGGAACACTTAGTTAACCTGAATTTTAATTTTTAGTTTTTTTTTGTGTTTTTTTCACGAGACTGAGTGTTCCGGTTGACTGAGTGTTCCGGTAAATTTTATGCGAGATAATCGGGCTTTTACTGTAATAAGAAAATTAAAGCCATTCCAAATTTTCAACTAATGCTTCCATTAATGAAAATGTGCAAAAAACAATTGCAAATTTCAAATGAATTAAAAAATGCATATGGAAGAGAAAAGAAAGAGAGAAAAAAATCTAAAAACTCAAATTCCGGTTAACTGAGTGTTCCGGTTAATTGGATGCCGGATAATCGGGCTTTTACTGTAATATGAAAATTAAAGCAATTAAAAATGTTCAAATGATGCATTCATTAATGAAAATGTGCAAAAAACAATTGCAAATTTCAAAATAAATTAAAATATGCATATTTTAATTCATAATCAATGCACAAATAATAATTCACAAATGAAATTTATGAAATGCATATTTTTTATCTTTCTCTACAATACAACAAAAAACTGTAACAAGAAAAACAAGAAACCATTTTAAAAACGTGAAATTACGCAGGCATTTCTATGTGTATTAAAAACAAATGTAAATTTTATGTATATAATGTGAAATAAAATATGCCTTTCTTAAGTCATTTTGAAAATGAATTAAAAAATATATTTGTAAAATGACATAAAATATGCCTTTCTTATGTCATTTTAAAATTAAATTTGTTTTTGTAAAACACCTTTGTTAAGTCAGAAAATTTGTTAAAAGTATGACTTAAAAAAGGTCCCATTTTTTCATGTAAAACACCATTTTTAAGTCCGCCTTTTTAATTTCAGCTTTTTTTAATTCAGGAAGCCTATTTATTTTATTTTATGAAATAGAACAAATTAAATTCGGTATTTTGCTGTCAAATAACAAATGCCAATAATGTCTTTTTTTACAACTAGATGACAACCCTTCGGAAAAAATAGAAAAAATAACCGCCTTGCGGTAAACACCATAACGGTAAAATGGTTTTATTTCCCTGAAACCTAAAATGTTTTGGCTTACATTAAAGCCAATTCGGCTTTATACAATGCAATGGTTGTTGTAATCTTTTTCAGCGTTGCGAAAGCAACGCACCTATTTTGTAATTGTTTTTTAGTTTTTTAATGCATTCGAAAGTGTTTGGACGTCATTTTGTTGTGGTCTTGAATACTTTTACAATTTTACGTAGTTTGAATTTAGTAAGTTAGGAATATAATGTTCCTTACGTATACTATAGCGACATCGCGATATGGAACTACTATTGTTGCCACCGCAACATATTCGAAAAGGCAGACAGTTATCAATATCCGATAGCACACAGCTCACATCACAATAATGCGTCTTTATAACTCCCACAAAAAGTTCATATACAAAAAGCCACAAATATCTCAATTTAGTTTGATTTATTTTAACAAATTTATAGTATTTAGTAAGAATAAAGATTGTTTGCCGTTAGCTGCAACTAAACGTAAGCCTTAAATTATTAATACTTATGGTTTCTGTATATGGAAAAATGTTCACATTTCCCCCCTTATATATACCAAGGAACCACAACCAAAACACTTTTAATTTAATCCACAAATGATATAGCATCCTTCCCCCAATGCCATCCATTCCATTCTCCTCTATAATGTGTAAGAAATAATCAAACATTTCCATTTTCGTTTTAACAATGCAAAAGTTTTTTTTTTTTGGTTTTTGAGGTTATGTTTGGATATTGAATACATATTTTATGTACGTATGCAAAAAACATTATACGAATACCAAAAACAATTTGTAATTGATAATATTGTTGCTGTAGTGCTACCCCAAAAATCCATAATCCTCTGTCCCTGTATATAACAATCCCAGACTTAGATACACATCTATTCATTTAAATTTTTACAATTATTTGAGATAATGCCGATGTTTGGGTTGGTTTTTATCATCTCTACTGTGTTGCTGCTGGAGAACAGGATTTGTATGTTCTTATAAGTAAAATAATTAAATTTAATTTAATATTCATTATTGTTGTTGCAATCTATTATATTATTACGACGGATACACTCACACACACATACTAAAAAAACAAAAGGAAAATCTGGAAAATGGAAAAATTGCTAAAATGATAATTGAAGATAATTAGAAAATGTTTTTTATGCTCTTGGTGCTTTCCAAATTGCTGAACTTCTCAATCCAATATTGTTTGGCAAAATACTTGGGGATGTTAGACAAAAGGACGAGACAAATATTTTGTCATTGTGATTTTTGCCGCACACACACACACACAAAATCGATTTTTTGGGGTGGTGGATTCAGGAAAATATATTTAAATTTGTTTGGGGCTTTTTATTTTAAAATTTTTACGAGTGAGAGATAATAATATAATATTTGTGTTAATTGTTTGATAAATTATTACTAATTTTATTTAATTGGAATAAAAATATGTACAGAATACAGCCAACCGATAAATTCATTGCGGAAAAAATGTAAAGCAGACAACCCAAAACATATTAAACACCCCCCAACAACAAAATTTTCATTTTTATTCGGTTGTATTTTTAAATTTAGATTTATTAGTGCAGATGAGTGAAAATTTTGTGTGCCAAATGTTTTTTAGATGTAGTATAAGCGAAGCACTGTGTATTCCCAAAAGTTTACTTATCTGGGTCGGCACAAAACTTAAAAAGACACACACTGAACAATAGTAAGTCGGAATAAATTTTTTTTTTAAGAAAACCACTTCTTTCAACTTAGCAGAAAATTTAGTGTAGTAGGTATACACAAAACACTAAATAAATTGTGATAAGACTGGGTGTTTTTCAATTTGATATTATTGCTGTGTTGTTCTCATATTAATATAATATGTATTATGTTGTATTAATGTCGTACAAACCATATATGTTTCTGGCATTCGACCAATTTTTTTTTTGGTTGGCATTCATGTATGAATCGTGATGTACAATGTAGAGTGGAATGGTGGTAGCATATGTACGTTATACGGCAAGAATTTAGGTTTTTGGCGTTTGGTCAACTTTTTATTTGCTTTTGATTATGAATCCTAATAAATAATTGCGATGTGATAAGAGAGAATTAAACATTAGCTATCATACGTCTCTAATATTGCTACATATAGTATCCATTCGAGTTTATATTAAATTATTTATTTGTGATAGGTAAACAATTTCGTTTACACTTCTTGCAATTTCACTATTTAATTCAAAAGTTTGTATCACTATTAGAATGTAAAAAATATAACTTTAGTTTTTTTTTTGTGAAGTAGTCGCAAGATTGAGAGAACTCAAACAAGAAGGCCTATTATTTAATATTTCATTTTTCATATTTAGTATTTCATTAAATAAAAAATCCACTGTAGGGCTAAATACACGAACAAATTTTGTTAGTGACGGGTAAAATAGCCTACATTTTCAAACATCATGCGGTTACAAAACAAGTTCGTACTGAAAGCGATGATACTTGGCAACGGTGTTACCATATTAAAGTGTGAAATACGAGGTCTAAGCAAAATAAGATTTATGAGTGTTTAAGCTCAAGTCGTGATGCTGCACACATGATATGCCTAGAGCCGATCATAAAGGTCGTCTAGCCGAGCGCGAAGAGTTAGCTGAGCCACTTTCATTTATTGAAAGAAAACCACAGGCATCTGCGATCAAAATAGGTGTTAAAAGACATTCCAAAGCCTCAGTGGCATGACAACAAAAATTGTATTTGTCCAAAATTCTAAAATTTTATTTATTCAAAATTTGTTGTTAGTTTAGGCAATTTAGGAGAAACTCTCCGCATTTGAGCATCTAAAATCATTACCGAAAATTAGTCGAATTGTTCCGTAAAAAATTTACCATTTTGAAAAATTGCTGGAAAATGTCTATAACATGTTCTTGTTATATTAATAGAGCTTATTATTAAAAAGGTTGTAGATGCGATTACGTATATAACACAGTGCTCGAGTACTTTACAGAGTTATAAAATAGGACATAGGAATCTAGTACAAACTTTTGTATGTGACGTGAACTGATAAATTTTTTATTTCCTTTTTGGATTTTTCATTATGAAATTTTTGTTTGCAATTCAAGCACGAAAATAGAGACTGCCCAACGTCGCTTAAATTTGGGCCTCCTTACATTAGGTGACTAGGATTTCACATGCTACAACTGAAAAACTTCTTAAATCAAATTAAAGCAAATTCGTAGCATTGATCTGTATAAGGAAGGTTCGGAATTTGGTTTTATCTGAATCGTACAAGACCTGGCCATTATCTTAAATTTCCGGCTTAAAATGAATTTAAATTAAATTTATTTATTTTTTCATTCTAGATTATTAATGGAAAGATTAGATCAATTTTCCGTAAATAATCGTTAGTTGAAGATTAACCATTAGAAATAAAATTAACCCAAATCATTTTGCAGTTTTCTATCCGAAGTTGAAACCAATTGAATTAATTTTACTTTACTTAATAACTTTTTTTTTTTTAATTTTTCCACTTAGCACACAAAATAAATAGCCATTTTAAATTATTATTTAACTGACCAAACGACGAAAACTAGTGACCAATTCTAACCAAACTATTTCAATCATCAATTCCATCAAAATTTAATTTCCATGCATTTATATTCAAAAATATATACTTTTAGCTCCAATAAATTAGTGTCACTACTCTAAATGTCCACCCGGTTGTTTTATCACGTGAAACTGGTAAACAGCATAAAACGTGGCTCGACAAAAAGCGACACGATGAACAAAAGCAAAGCAAAACGAACAAGTGTATTTTTACAAAGTTATATTTTACATTCATTCAGTTCGTTCATACTCCACCAGAAGCTCACTGTCCGCCATTATATATGGCGGATTATTAATAAAAAAATATAATTTTTCAATTTAGTAAAATTATTTTTATTATTAAAATAAAATGGATATCTAAATTAAATTAAATGTTGACATTCAACAAAAATTGCTCATTCCTTAGGTATAGAACATTTTTGTGAGATTAGTGACATCTAGGTAGTAGCATTAGAGATAGATAGTTTTATAACAGTTTTGCTGTATAGCCGGTACTAGTAGAACGGAACCGAGAATATTACTTCTGTATAGATAAAGGAGAGTCAAGACTATTCGATCGGTAGTTAGTCCTTCAAGAGTAGTTTTTCTAATAATGGTTACCGGTGTCGCAAAATCCCGGCTGTAAACAATAGGTAGTGGAGTAGAAACATAACGGTTGAGTTCAGTTGTTAATATACTTTCTTTGATTTTTTTTGTTTATTAGCTTCCCAATCTGTTCTGGGGCCGAAGCATTCCCAATTCTCTCGCGGTTTGCTTTTAACGGCATGCCTTACGCGTAGCGAGCGTAAATTGAGTAAAACCATCTGCGCATTAAATAGCCGCATTCCAACCTATAGTACTGACATGGAAGATGGGCTGTCCCGTTAATTGTGCATTCCGACAGTAGGTCATAATTTTGTTGATTTTCAGGAGCTATCGGGAATCAACCCGGTTCCTCCCAATCCAAACGCGAAAGCTTTAACCACGCTTAGCAGAGGTATATAGATTATTACCATACTTTGTATTTTATAGTTATTTAATACCAGATCATGATTCATGACATTCCCATTATTGCGGAGAAGTGACCAAATATTATTTAAAAGTATTTACCTTTATTGTAATACAAAAAAGGTAAATACTTTATTCTACAAATATTCATTCAAATATGTTTGAGGAAAAACATCCAAAATGACAACAAATGTCCTATATTCAAAATCACTTTTCTTCCGATACCTGTCATATGAAATGATCCCCAAAATCCATCTAACACGGTGAAAATTAAACAAGGTTTAGACAATAATTTGGAGAATATCCCTTAGGAACAAAAATCCTTCATATTGGCGCTTGTTGGATATTATCTGTTTGTCAATTAATGTCTTGAAGAATGCCACAAATTTTTCTGAAGAATATTAATGTCAAAACTCGTTGTGGCGCTGGAGTTCTAAATCAAATTCATCCCTTCTTTTGTAGATGCAATGTGTACAACTAGTTTCAAATTAGTAGTGATTTTAGGATACCGTCGTTTATCGTTCTAAATGTCTTTCATTGAAAAAGGTGCAGGACCAAGGAACAATCTTTTTATAAATTATTATTAATTAACTTTAGAACAAGACCGGAATTCGATTAGTTCGGCACATTTATATGAAATAACGGTAAATTTTATTAATTTATTTCAACCACCCACGCTAACGCTTGAACATCTTAGCCTTCTTAATTTTTTTTTTAATTTTGTAGAACAGAAATAATCACTTTGGTTCATATCTTTGATGTTTGCGGTGGATATTTCATGGAACCCACAATCTGATACTGCTTGTTGTACAATACGTACAAAAAAATACAAATGTTTTTTTACAGATGCAGCACTGTACTGTTAAGTATTGTAAAATCAATATTTTTTGCAAATTTGCAAAATTGTCCTGATTTTTAAAAATTTTGCTAAAGCTGCCACATAATGAGTCACTTTTATAGTGGTTTTACGAGATAATCAATCATCAAAATTTCAACAGCATTCACAAAAATATTGCGATTTCCATACCCGCAGATGGTTGAACCTTAAACTTTGTGGTGGTGCATTTCCCCGCCCTATCCAATGCATGGATTCCTCTTTCAACTCTGAATCATACTGAAGAATCCACGTTTCATCATGGGTGAACTATCTGGCTTTCAAATTTAACTGGATCATCTTCACTCATTCCTTAAATTGTCCTTGAAATTTTCACTAAATATTTTTTTTTGTTTCATAAACAACAATGCACTAATTTTTGTCAGCGTAAGATGATTAAGCTATCTTGCTGAGGACAGTCCTTTTTTTCCTTTAGATATAAACATCGTGTTACCTGGTACGTTTCAGCTCGTAGAATTTTTATATTGAATGGCTGTTCCTTTAGCCGAGCGGATGCGAGCCAACTAAAAAGTTAAATAACAACAACCATACAGGATTATTTACGTTAGTTAGTCCCCAAATCACCTTGAAAGTGAAATAGCAGCTTCATACTGCAGCTACTACATGAAATCCATAAGGTGCTAATAGATCTAAGAAACTATTATTACCAATCTAGAATTCGTATGTTAGCCACGAATTTAAAATTTAAATGCACAACAAATATTAATCCTTTCAGCGTAATTTTACTTTACGTAAACATCGAGAAAATCAGGTAAGGAGTATAAATTTTTAAAATTGTTAAATGCAGGATTGTTAATCAGTTTTTAGGAGGGGGAAGCTCAATTTTTCCCTTACCTTGCAAACACAGATAAAAGAGTTTTTAATCGCTCATATCGCTTCTTCTGATGTCAAATTTTATTTATAGTTTTAAAGTACGTGAAAATAAAATTGAAAAAATTTCAAAAGTTTCCTGGAAAAATTGCAAAATTTTCCCGGCAAAATTACTTGTACTGTCGAAAAACTGTTAAGACACAATCCTAATATCAAAATTTTTATAAAAACACATTTGTACGTATTTTGAATAAAATAAGACGCATTTTTTTTTTAAAGTGAAAATTTTTCCGGAAAATGGGGTAATTTTCCGGAAAAATTTAGCTTCCCCGTCCTAAAAACTGTTGAAAAACAATCCTGCATTTAAAAATTGTAACAATGTATGTTCCTTACCTGATTTTCTCGATGTATACGTAAAATAAATTTTAGTCATTCTTTCCCCTCTGCAACACTTTCAAGAAGGAGGATTCAAAAATCAACCAAAAATTTGGCGACATCGCAAAACTTAAAACAAATTTGAAAGTCGTTTACTCAAAGTATAAGATTGAAAACCAGAAAAAAACGTTTTTACTCGATGCACACTCCTCAAATACTTTTTACCACAGATCGAAGAGATACCATCCATTTAAGCTTTTGAATCAGAGAGAACACAAACTTCACAAATGTAATCACGATCACGTGAATCTTGGCTGGCTGCTGGATAAAGTATATTAGATTGGCGGCTGGGTATGTTTCCATCTTCCATTTTTCATGGTTTTTAAGATGTCTCGAGGCGGTAAATTATATTTCTGTTAACCAAAGTAATGGTTACTTGAAGTTTTTGTTGAAGTGGCGGTGGCATAAGCTTTCTCGTTCAGTGGTATTATTTTAGATTTCCCTGGGAATAGGGAATTGGACAAAATATTTTCATATCATTTTTGTCTAAATTCTATTTTAGAAAATTAGTTTGTTGTTAATATTTTGAAAAAGTTTCAACATTTGGGGTCCCTAATTTCAACTCCCACCAACCTATTCAATAAACCTACACCCAACTTCATTAAAACCATTGATTTAGACAAAAATAAAATAATTTCAAACCCAACCCTCAATTCAAAAAAACATCTAAAGCTTTTTAAAATTTATTAAAATTCACAATGTCATGCCTCATGCCGCTTCAATATATACAAACGATATTAAATACACATGTATAAGTCAAATAATTTCCACTACATTTAACATTTTATATAAATTTTCACAACAGAACATCGTATTTTCGAATGAACTCAATAATCAAATTATGTTTAAAAGAAAATCGAATTTTCCAACAACATCTAATCTAACATCTTTTATATGCATATAAAGTTGAAACATTAACAACGCCGTAGCAATAACATCGCACAGTTGAACGAAACGAGCGATAAGGAAAATCTACTACTTGAAATAAATTTTCAATTTTCAGATTCGCAATTACTGAATTGGGATTTATCGAAATTCCTTAACACACAAGTCTTTATACTGACTGTTTAGTATACGCTTCAGATTTGATTCCGCGTATATTCTAAATCTAATTCCAAAGCACGCAGTACGAATTTTATAATTAAGTTTTCATTATACCGAATATTAGGTTACCACGGTTACTAAATCTCGTATGCACGTTATGAGAAAATATCTTCTCGGATCATTGGTATATACATGTACGATACCTACTTTGTTCGTTCTAACAAAAAAGCTCTTAACTTTAATCTTATCATTTTTAATAAAGCGCACACAAAATACATTTATAAATAAGGAATAATTTTATTAAGATTACACACACACACACACAGAGAAACTTTCACCCGCAACTTTATACAATTTTCTTATCATTATTTTTATACAAAGATGTATTGAGAATAGCTTATTATTAGAAAGATGCTGAGATAAGTAATTAGATTACACGAGTATGTTTCTCATGAAAATTGTGTTCGTTACTTCAATTTTATATGAGAGATGATGATGATGGTCAAATCGATTTTGATGTAAGTTTGGAAAAAGTTTCTTTTGTATTAGGTGCTAACGTTATTGGATTAAGTTTAGATGGAAGTTGAATATAGAAAACTTTTGATTTTATTTCAAAATTTCTTTTCTCGCTTTTTAATTACACGAGGTGAAGATTTCTATTGTGTTAACAGTTAACACTAATAATTAGAAAAGTTTTTGGTTTTAATTATTTATATTATTCCTGAATTAAGTTTAGAGGTGTTCGAATTCTGCTAACATGAATTGTTCAACCGCGCTGAACTTGTGGCAACTAAAATATTAGATATTTGATACACAATTCGCGACTCATTGCTAAAAGCCACCCACAAGCATTATCAACCAGCCGTATAAACAACTCTCCGCCACTCAAGCTGCCCAAAGCCACACGCTCGTCCATCAGGTTGAATTATTAGCGCCACAACGGTAATTTTGAATATTATGTTGCATCACCAAAATTTGTGACATTCTTCAAGACCTTTGCAATTATATGCGGCACATATATATTCGAAAGTAATTGAAAAATGAAGTAAAGCACTGATAATAACATTGTTGTTTCTTCAAAGACCTTTAAAATGATATGTCACACGATGATTGGAGAATGAAACAAATTGTAACTGCTTCCAGCGCCATAACGGTAGTTTTGAGTACTAAGATGCTTCAGAAAAATTTACGGCATTTTCAAAGACCTTTTCAATGAAATACGTCAAATCAGCAACGAGTATCATCACCAAACCGGTGGATTTAGAAACTAACGTGGTACACCAGTATATTATTAGAATAATGTAAAGTTATATCGTGGTAATGGGTGATTAGGGTGGGTAATGGGTGATCTGTACAGGCATCCATCCATCCTGACGGATGAACAAACTTGTAACTTTAATCTGTAGAAGTGTGTGAAGTTGTCCCAGTATTTCATCCCAGAAAAATAAAAATGTACATCAGGCAATACTAGTTATATCCAATCCCAGAATTTTCAAATTCATCCCAGAAAGTTTTGAAATGCCACAAAACCTAATAAAAATTGATCTAAAGTGTTTATTGTTCAAATATCTATGAAAAACTTCTAAGAAGGCAATCCCTATATTGAGATTGGAGCAACAGGCCCATATGTGAATGACCCATTCAGTTTATGTGCGAATTATTGATTTAAATTAATGGTTTCCGGAAACCACCCGGGGTCTTGGGATTTATTTTTTGTAGATACAAGACATCACGTTCTTTCGAAATCAGAAGAGATCCATGACGACATTTCAGGTTATTTGCAGCAATTTAAATCCGACCATTTAGCGCCAATCCTAACATACGAATGGTTTTGAACTTTTTTACTTTATCGGTTACAACACTATAGGTTCCAGCGAGTCATTCGTTTAAATCTTAAATGTATATTTTGTATAAAACGAACTATCCTAAGATGATATAGCACCAATCAACGTATATGGGCGTCATGTAAATTTTATTTTAGATAGTGGGCATGATGTCGTGTTGAAATTAGAAGAGATCGGTTACGACACTCATGGTTTCTGGGAACCATTAATTTCAATAAATAATTCATACATAAACTGAACGGGCCATTCACATATTGGCCTATTGTGCCAATCCCAACATAGGGCTTGTCTTCTTATCATTTTTTCATAGAAATTTGAAGAATGAGCACTTTAGGTTTAGATCAGATTTTATCATGTGTTTTGTCATTTCAAAATTTTCTGGGAAGAATTTAAAAATCCTGGGATGGGACATACAGGGTGGCGCACGAATCGTGCTACAAAAACAAAACGTAATAACTATTTTTCTGTGTGACTAATCTGTTTTTTATTTTTTTTTATTTTGCAGATTATTATTTAAATTTACTAAAATGGATGCTTGGAATACCGAAACGAGGATTTGGATAGTGCAGCGCTACCATGCTTTGCAGTCCATCATTTCCGTCCAGAGGGAATTTAGGCGGGAGTTTGGCGGCACTCCCCCGAGTAGATGGACCATTATGAGGTTGGTACGCATGTTTGCTGAATCTGGAAGCATCGCACGTAGACCGTACAATCGAGATCCCTATGTTCGGGTCGAAGCCACAATCGCAGCTGTAGCATCATCAATTCAGGCAAATCCAAGTGTTTCGACTCGAGAGTTATCGGCGCAAATTGGAGTTAGCAGACGGTCATTACAACGGATAATTCATGATGACTTAAACTTGTTTCCGTACAAAATCCAAATTACAAGCAAATTAAAACCTCTGGATTTGCCTATTCGCCTGGAATTTTGCCGGAAAATTATTGAAATGGCCGAAGAAGACAACAACTTCATAAATTGCTTGTTTATGTCTGATGAGGCCCATTTTGATCTAAACGGCAATGTAAACAAGCAAAATTGCCGTATATGGAGTGAAACTAATCCAGAAATACTCCATGAGACGGAACTGCACCCAGAACGAGTGACAGTGTGGTGCGCAGTTTCATCAAGATGCATTGTCGGGCCATACTTCTTTGAAGTAAACGGTGAAACAGTAACTGTAAATGGGGACCGTTATTTAAACATGTTGAAAGATTTTTTTTACCCAGAGCTGCGGCGAAGACGTATCCCTTTTAACAGCATTTGGTTCCAGCAAGATGGAGCAACTGCACATATAGCCAGACCGGTTATGGAGGAGCTCCAACGAAAATTTCCAAATAAATTAGTATCCAGAAACTCCACTTTCCGCTGGCCCCCAAGGTCACCTGACCTCACTGCACCAGATTTTTTTTATGGGGTTATGTCAAACAAGAGGTGTTTAAAACGAAACCAAGGAATTTGATTGAATTGAAGCAGTCCATTACAACAATAATTGAGGCGATCCCGACTTCAACCCTTCAGTGCGCAATGAATAATTTTCTGATCAGGTGTCGCACATGCGTGAATGAGCATGGAGGTCATTTACGGTCTATCATTTTCAAAACTAATTAGTTAAATAAAAATAAAATTGAATTATCTATACAATAAAAAAAAATAAAGCCGATTAGTCACACAGAAAAAAAGTTATTACGTTTTGTTTTTGTAGCACGATTCGTGCGCCACCCTGTACATATAATATAATTCTAAAAATGAAATGTCGAAAATGACATACATATAATATAATTCTAAAAATGAAATGTCTACCACAATCTGAAACGAAGCATAAATTTCATATAATACATACCGTGTCTCAAAAGTAACAACGAGATAATCATCAAACCTCCATTCAGATCCAAATTCAGAAACACATCCAAATACTACGTATTATTGTTCTTTTTTAAACCAGTCCCATTAACTTTGGTTAATCACAGCTGTGAATTGAATGCTCCAACGCTGACCTATCGATAAACTCCAACATTAATTCAATTGGTAGATCTAATGAGCATTAACCTGGTACAATTGATATGATTTCAAAGCAGAAATATTTTTCCAACTAATCCTAATAGGCGACAATCACTGGCGATGCCGATGCTTCAGCTCAACTATGTCTTTGGACAATACCACAAACACAATTATCGAAAATATCACTGATATTGGAATGAATGTACTGAATTGGCATATTTAGGAGTTTAAAAAGCGTGGCCATTAAATGCATGTCAATAAAATCCTAAATATGTAAACATTTTGATAATAAAATAATTTAGTTCTGTCAATTTGGTTATATATAAAACAAAGGTAACTGAGATCCAGCTATTTTTCGAAATAATTCAAATTTTTTCACGAACTACTTAAATTGAAATAAAATGGAAATATTACAAACGTCTATGTCACTGACTGACTCACTCGAGAACGAACAGGGTGACCAAAAAAAAAATTTTTCTATAGTATAACGTCTATGACACTCACTCACTGACTCACTCGAGAACGCACAGGATGACCAAAAAAATTCGTCCGTGTGATTTTTTTTTTAAATTTTGTCAACGAAATACATAAAATGCAACAACAATGCAATCGTAAAATCGGATGAGCGCAGTCACTCACAAAATTATTATTCTTTAAACAAAAATTCCATAGTTGATTTTTTTCGATTTCGTTCGAGTGATTTTTTTTCAAATTTTCGTCAACGAAATACACAAAAAGCAACAAAAATGCAATCGTAAAATTGAAAGAGTATAACAAAATTCTCATTAATATTTTACAATATCTAAATTTGGCAAAGGCAGTATATACGGTTCTAATCCCTCGAATTGATTTGGCACCTTCTGAGACCAATCTACCATTTGTTTTGCGATCACGACAGTTTCCAATAATTCTGGGATACGCAATGACGATAAACGAGGCGTAAGGCCAGTCTTTTAATAACGTCCCATGGGCAATTGTGTGTCGCTCTTTCCCGCTCAAGAGATTCTCACCAGGTGAAAATAAGCATCGAAGATAATCCACAGCAGGGAAAGCTTCGCTACGATTACCGTCAATTTTCCCGAAATGTTATTTTTAAAGAAATCCTGTAGTTTAATTTTTAATAAATATTGTTCGTACAAATAATTACAGTTTTTTGAAGTAAAACTTCTTTAGGCGCGCTTGACTTGGGGACTAAGCTGGCAAATGCGTTACGAAAAATGTAATCGAACGAGGCGAACGAAACAATAAACGCAAAACGAAATCATTTTCCTTTACTATCAGGATGTGCCATGACAATTCATAAATCCCTAGGTGAAAATTAGTTGATACCATTTTATTTTTATAATTGTTTAAAAAAATTATAAAATAAGAAAATAGGAAAATTGGTAAATGGAAAATTGGAAAATTGAAAAAATTGGAAAATTATAAAGTTAAAAATTTGCAAAATTGGAAAATTTGTAAATTGGAAAATTATAAAATTGGAAAATTAGAAAATTGGAAAATAGGTAAATGGAAAATTGGAAAATTGGAAAATAGGAAAATATGAAAATTGGAAATTTGGAAAATTGGTAAATTGGAAAACTGGTAAATTGGAAAATTGAAAAATTGAAAAATTGGAAAATTGAAAAATTGGAAAATTGGAAAATAAAAAAATATGAAAATAGGAAATTTGTAAAGTTGGTAAATTGGAAAATTTTAAAATTGGAAAATATGAAAATTGGAAATTTGTAAAATTGTAAAATTGTAAAATATGCAAATAGGAAATTTGGAAATTTGGAAAGTTGGTAAATTGGAGAATTTGTAAATTGTAAAATTGAAAAACAGAAAAATTGGAAAGTCATAATATAGACTTCTATGTCACTAACTGACTCACTCGAGAACGCGTAGGGTGGCCAAATTTTTTTTTTTTTCCTTATTATAACATCTATGTCACTCACTCACTTACTCACTCCAGAACGCACAGGGTGACCAAAAAAATTCGCCCTTGTGATACATTTTATATATGTATTTTTTCTATATTACAGCTCCACTCCACACGAGGTATCACAGAAACCGATTCTTTCTTCGTTTCTTTCCCCGTTTGCCTATGATACAGGTTTTAATGCGACTTAAACAAACTTTCGATGAAACCACATTACAAAAACATAAATGAAATAAAAAATATTTCAAGGCCATTTTTACTATGCGAAGAGATTTCAAAAATGATTTTTTTGTCCAGTTGGTTACACATACATAAACATTATCTATTACGACTAGTTGGCCTTGAAAAAGTTACCAAGTTACAAGGTTACCTCTTGTGGCATCAGACATAAACGGCTAGGTGACACTGGAGAACGCACAGGGTGACCAATTTTTTTTTTCAATATTATAATTTTTCTATATTATATTATAAATATTAAATATATATTAGAAGTTTTACTTCAGTAGTGTGGTCTAAAGCACACTTAATTTTTTTTTTTTTGTTTTTGTAATCTTACATGCGATCTATTTAAAAAAAATTTAACTACACTTTGCTGGGAATAAACGGGCACGAAGCGCCTCAGGACAACCTATAGTACTAAATAAATGTCTAAAATGCTCAATTTAAATTTTACATTCATTTATATGAACTCCCCTTGATTGAACAATCGCAGCGCACAGCTCCAAATTGATTGAATTTTGTTCCACACAACAGTAGCTGATGTTGAAGCTGATTGTTTTACTACCCGGTCCAGTTCTTCCCACAGTAACTCAATAGGGTTCAAAATGGTTCTCTAAATGGTGAAGATTTCCTTTACATAATTTACATGAATGTTTTGAATCATTATCTTGCTGAATGATAAAATTTTGACCCAAAATTCGATTCATCGAATTCCTGAAGGTATTGAGTGGTTCTTCAAAATTTGTCGGTACCCTACTGTCCTTATAATTCCGTCAATTTTCACAACATCGCCTACACTAGTACCAGCAAAATAGCTCCAAATCATCACTGAACCACCTCATGGCTTTACGGTAGCGGCAATACACTTTTTGCACTTAATTGGACTCATCCGCTCCACAAAACCTCGTCCAATGTTGGTGTTCAAGGGCCCATTTAAATCGCTCTTGCTTATTTTGTTTATGTAATAATGGTTTTTTAATTTCAACACGGCCATGGAGTCCCGGCTTCCTGTAAACGACATTTAAACGTAGAAACACTAACTAGTTTTAGGTGACCAACATTTAATTCTGCGGTTATTTCCGCCGGGGCTCTTTTGTGTCTATTCATCTTGCTAGTAATCACTATTCTATGATACAATCGACCGTAGCGTGGTTAAATTTCACTTTTTCTGCAAGCTGTCAATTATTTGGGTTAGCTGCAACTGATCGTATTTGGCATTGTCTAGAATAAACCCGACAGATAAATTTTTCTGGAAATTCCTACAGACTATTATTGTAATTGTACCGTAATAAACGGTTTACGACAATCCGACCAGGCGCAGGTAGAGGGTAGTAAAATTAACCCTATATCATTGGTGGTTATATAATGAAACGGCGTTTCAGATAAGATTTCATTTTATTCAAATGTTGTCTCGTAAACATAACACTGTATCGACGATAATACATGAAATAGGGGTGCCTAAACACTTATGAGCGGTAGTATAACTAGGGATCCATTCATAACTGCATATTTTAGAATTGCATTTCTCAAAACGCCAAATTTAAAAACTGCATAAGGTACGAAACGGCTAAGGTACAAAACTGCATTTTTCAAAACTGCATATTTCAAAACGGCATAACGAGCATTTTTCAAAACGGCATTTTTCTAAACGACATATTTTAAAACGACATTTTTCAGAATGGCATTATTTAAAACTGCATTTTTCAAAACGGCATAGGTACAAAATGACATTTTTCAAAACGGCATTTTCCAAAATAGCATTTTTTAAAACTGCATTTTTCAAAACTGCACAACACAGAATGAAATATTTTAATCGATTATGAATCTAGAATTATCTTTTCACTAATTTCTGGAATATGACCAACAGGTACGGTTATTTATTACACGATGAAATTTGAGATGAATGAAATTTTTGAACATTTGTGAACGGTTCTTGGATTAAATTCTAGGATAAAGTCAAATGAAAAGGAACTTGACTATTTCTTAGTCGAGTAAGATTTAATTTCACATGTTTAGGTTTAGTATATGTATGTTATAAGAAAGGACCTTCATGGAAATTAGAAATTATTTGAAGATTTAGTATGCATATAATATTCTCCTTCACCTAAATTTGTCTACCTATGTCGTTTCGAAAAATGAAATTTTGAAAAATGCCGTTTTGAAAAATGTCTTTTTAAAAAATGTCGTTTTAAGAAATGCCGTTTTGAAAATGCCGTTTTGTACCTATGTCGTTTTGAAACATGCAATTTTGAAAAATACCGTTTTAAAAAATGCCATTTTGTAAAATGTCTTTTTAAAAAATGCAGTTTAGAAAAATGCCGTTTTGGAAAATGCAGTTTTAAAAAATGCCGTTTTGTACCTATGTCCTTTCGTACCTTATGCAGTTTAGAAATATGCAGTTTTGAAAAATACAATTTTGTACCTTATGCCGTTTTGTACCTTATGCCATTTTGAAATATGCAGTTTTGAAAAATGCAATTTTGTACCTCATGCCGTTTTGTACCTTATGCTGTTTTGAAATATGCAGTTTTGAGAAATGTCATTTTAAAATATGCAATTTCGACCTAGACCCGTATAACTAGTATCACCTGACGAATATTTTTTATTTTTCTGGGACGAAATACTGGGATAACTTCACCCACTTGTATGTAACAACAGTTATGATGCAAATAAAATGTACGTTCGTCTGGATGTTTTGGTTTCTTATTTGAGATGTCTACCTTAATCTTGCGTCATACAAAAATTTCAATAAAACTTTAGTTCATAAATCCACCGTTTTGGCACTGGTAGCTCATTTTTTGTTTTATAACGTTAAAAACGTCCTAAAGAATGACGTAAATTTTCAGAAAACTTTAGTTCTCAAATCTACTGCCGTGGCGCTTAAAAGCTCTTGGAAAAAGCAATAATTTTGTAACCAATGGTTTAGTTCACAAATCCACTGTTTTGGCGCTGGTACCTAATTATTAAATTATCATCACGTCTCGTATATCGTCGTCGCATATAATGATGTACAATATATTTGAAAGGCCTTGAAAAAATAAAAAATTTGTTATAAGCGGTTTAGTTGATAAATCCCCGGCTTTGGCGCTGGTAGCTAATTATTGATTTATAATTATATTAGTACTCCAAATTACCATTGTGGCATATCATAGAAAAGGTTTTGATAAATTGATGCATGTTAGTACTCAAAGCTACCGTTGTAGCACTGGTTGAATGGTCGTGAGAAAGAATCAATTTTATTACAAGTATTTTACTATATTCAGCACAACTGCTTACAACTAAAGGATATGGAAATCGTCGAGCACAATCGGAAAAACACCAAATATTACATTTTTCTCAAAATCTAATTATTATATAAATCTCACATAATAATTAGATTTTAGTCTTGCCTGCATGTTAGGCCTGTCACACATTAAAATTAAAAAAAGGTCCGGGTCATAGGAGCGAATATCGATATATCGGGAATATGAAACCTCTTTGAAAACCGATATTTAATCGTGGAAATTATAATTTGAATTTTTTTGCAAGCTCACGAATGTTTTCCTTTATTATTGGTACACCGTAACTAAAATACGACGATCTTTATGTTTCGTTGCTCGGTATTAAACACCTCCCTCCAACTGTCAAAAATTTCGGCTAGCATATCGAATATTTTTCAAATTTCACATAGTATTACTCAAAATTATCAATAACACGTTAAATTTTTGTAAACGGTTTGGCACGCAGCTGAATCGAATAGTGGCTTCCTGGCCACTTCCTGGCGTAGAAGACCATCCTTACTCGATGAATGCATATACATTTCAATAAATAGTTTAAATTTTAATATTTAATTATGCACCTGTTTGTTAAAAATGATTATACAAATCGGATTTGACTTTAGATAGACTGTTTCTTTCGACTGTTTAACACGGGTACATAATCAAATGCTGGAAACTTACACAGCAGCCCAAATAATAATTGTATGAAAGGTTTTCTAACGTTGCCCAGCTAATTCTCTAGGAATTGCAATTGCTATTCAATTTAAAACACCTTAGATAGAACTTTAAACTTTTTATAACCTTTTTAATAAAACTCGCATATTCTTAAAATAAAGACCTCTAAAATAATTTTGGCGAACATTTTGCAAACTTGAGTTTTGTGTAATGAACATCCCAATTATAAATACAGCAAATCATAAATCATTTCCTAAATAACTTTATCGCATCGTTAAGTTTTACGTTGATTTTAAGAACGTTCCCACAATTTTTAACTGAAATTGACATTTTTGCATAAAATATCGAATTTTACACAAACCAAACTAAAAAATCGAAAAGCTTTTGTGTTATGATTTTGAACTTTTGAACTTCAATATAATATGGGATGAACATTTTCTTTATGTTGCTGCCACATATTAAACTTGGTGGTGTCACAATACAAACAAAAACAAAAAAGCTACCCATTCCACTATATAAACATACACTGTCAGAGTATATATCAATAAATCCATGGTAATTTATGCTTTTTGATTTTCCGATCATGCTTTTCATTTTCCCAACCGGAATTTTTTTTATTATTTTTCATTTCTTTCTGTTTAAAAAATTTTCCGCAAACAAAACGGTGTGAGGGTATAGGAAGTATATACTTTTTATATACGAGTACATATACATAGAGTGAAATCAAAGCTTATATCAATACATTATAAAGCGGTCCCATCTACTATCAGGGGGAGGTACATATACACATAAAATATGTATACCGATTTTAATGTTTTGTTACAAATGGCTTATGTACTCGCGTATATCGCGCTTTACCGTCGCTTTGTATCAGCTTTGTGTACAATACGTATACCTACCTACCTATACATACATAACAGACTGTTGCCTTTTTATTCACTTTAAATACTAAACAAAAATACATAACCAACAAACACAAACACACACACAGGCACAAAAAAGGATTTATCACGCGTGATTAAACGTATTTATTTTTATTTTCACCGATTTTCCCGGTTGCTTTTTTGTTTTTGTTTTTTATCAGTTGATTTTCTCTCCCGATTGGATTTTGTTCAAATTTTTTTTTGTTGATTTTTATTTATTTGTATTTATTTATTTTATGGGCTGAATGTGCTATAAAATAAATTGTTATACTTTAAAAATAACATGAACCGAATTTTTTATGTATGTGTATTATAGGTCGTAGGTAGGTTGAACATGGACAGCATAATTTTCATCGTGGAAGAATTTATCATGATTTTTAAAAATACGATTTCCCGTTTCTGTAAATATAAACCCGGGGATCCACGTAATTTTAATGAACACTTCTACATTGAACTTGACTAACTTTTGACATGACTATATCCAAATAGACCGTGGTTCATTCAGCATATTATAATATTTGAGTGAATTGCACCCAACTCTTTCAATTCTTCAGTTTGAGTAATTAAATCATCATAAACAACAGGTAGTCCAATTTTCTGGGTCGATTTATGATTTTATTCGGGGTCCATAGATGCAATCAGTACTGGTGTGTTCCCTATGTATCGTGAGAGGGCATTGATTTCGGAGGAATTCGTCGCTTTAATCATTTTCGTATTCACAAGGATTGAAATCTCAAAATAATTGTTTATATTATAACATGTCGTATTATTTCGGAAAACTCCTAATAGTGAAATAATAATATTGAACAATAAATTTAGGTTACTACCTCTCCATTCAATGCCACTAACCCTGGTTCCCCCAATTATTACCATTCGCCATTACTCTCGGTCATTACTCCTTAAGAATTAACCACCCCCCATTCGACCATCGTAGTTTTATTTATTAAACCGTCCATAACAAAACTGATTGTATGTACGAATAATTTAACATTTGTTTAATAAGTAATTAAATCCAATCTCAAAATAAAAAACTTAAAAAATTATGTATTTAAAGTATTGCACTATATTCTTGAAATTCAGACAAAAATGACTCGGGGCCGTATTCTTGAAATCGGTGGAAATTTCCCCAATCGGAATACAATTTGCTTTGAAATCCTCTATATTATTTTAATCTTTCGTCGGCTACTTTAATCATTTTTTCAAATTTGTTTCCAAGTTTACTAATATTTGTCTCCCAACTAAGGTAATATAAGGCACATTCGATTGAACTGATTTAACTGAATAATCTGAATTAACTGAGGTAAACTGATGTGATATATTAAGTTAATTCAGATTATTCAGTTAAATCAGTTCAATCGAATGTGCCTATAATTTCAAAGTAAATTGTAGCAAATTGTATTCCTAGTGGGAAAATTTCCACCGATTTCAAGAATACGGCACCTGGAGCCAAAATCATATTTCTCAACGTTAAATATTTCTCATATTTTGCGCTGTTTTGGGCCGAGAGGCCTTCGACAATATTGTCCATTCGTCTGGATGTCTGTGCTGAAGACGTCTCGATTGATATATATTTTTAGTGGGTAGCTTTACATTCGCAAGTTTTATAGAATCATAAGTTCAAGTGAATTCGTAATTATTTCTTTGACTGTTTTAGCATCCAGGGTTTTATAAATGTTCTTGTTCTGAATATTCCAAGAAACAGCGCTCTTTTATGAGATACCGCATGATTTACCAATATATAGGCATTTCTCCAGAACCGCATGGAAATTAAAGTTTGAATCTTCTACCACCAGCTCAGGTAGAACGTAATTATTAATTTCTTTGAACGAAAGGACTTCCTTCAGAATTGCAACGGCATTACTTTTTTATAAATCACTACTAGCCAGCTGTCCCTCTGGACATGGACACCAATTTGTTGGTCTTTTAAGACTTTAGTTGGTTTCTGTAAAAAATAATATCATCTTTCGATGAACTAATAGCGATTGAATAAATAAGCAAAATTTTAATAAATTAAATAAATCATCATCTTGATCTTCACCGTCCTTCTAGGATATGTGATTTTTACTCTTGCCACTCTCGTCGAATTTTCCTCTTTAGTCTATATTAGATTTATTAATTTATTAAATTGAAAATGAATTTTTGATTTACTAATAATCCGCCGGCGGCATGCGGCACTTTGGTGTGTGGCTGGCGATATATTTGCGCAATGACTTGCTTACGAACTGATAAAGTCGTGTTGCGTTTTATTTTCGTTATGGATGGCTCATCGCTCATCGTGTTGTTTCCGTCTTGCGCCGGCGCGTATATATGTACCAGGAATGATATTGGCAAGAAATCAAAAGTACTGACTTTTTGAGAAACAGAGTACTGAATCGAACTAGATAGTACTTTCAAGTTAGACTCTTTGCCGACTCTGCCAATTTTTCAGCATCAACATTTACAAGCAAATTTCTAAGCGAATTGAATTAAGTCTCATTGAACTAACATCAAAATAGTATACTATTAAAGTTGGCCGAAAGTTTCCAGCCGAAAGATAATGCAGATAGTGTCTTGAATACAGCAAAATTCAGTTATGAACTCGAATTTAGGAGAATTTAGGATCGGGTTATATCATTCGTGTGAAGGGAAAATTATTTCAGTTTATAAGAATTTAAAAATCGATAGGGGCGAGAGCATATAAAGAGAGTTTAACTTTCGGCTGAAATAGCCAAGGCACTATCTGCATTATCTTTCGGCTGGAAACTATCGGCTAACTTTAATAGAGTCAAAATAGTATGTTTCAGGAGCCCAGCCGTAGTTGAGTTGACATATCCGAACAGATGAGATTAACCAACAACAAATTAAGTTAATATTAATAAGTTAATGTACCGGTTAAGTTAATATACTGGACAAGTGATGCAGTGGTTAAAGCTTCGGCACTTGGACCGGGAGGTACTGGGTTCGAATCCCATGAGAGGCTAGATGCAAATCAAATCTTCACCATCGATTACGATCGGTGATGTTAATAAACACAACTAAGACCCTCTGATGGAGTGCAGAATTAAGCGCCGACCCACCGTCCCCGTCAATGTACAGGTTGACATGGAGCTTGCAATATGCAGGTGGTATATATACTGTAGTTTTGTGTGTAGGTGAATAGGTGAATGGCAGCTGCGTCATAAAATTATTGTCCTTGCATCCGAAATGAAAAAATAGAAATGAAAATCTTGTTTTTTCGCTTATATTACTCAGCCAAGTACACACGATTTCAGCTTCTGGTTTCATTCGATTTTTATTGTTAATTTAAACCCTTATTTTATATTAAAACACCAAATTTGTTTGTATTGGTTTATGCTGTTCTCTCGAAAATAAAATTTAAACAAAAATCTACATCGTAAAAAAGGCCTTAAATTTTTTTATTTTCATTTCGGATCACCGAAAAATTTAATGTCGCAGTTAAAACGGAGTTTATAGGTAAAAGGGGCGGTATGTTATACCATCACTTCGAATCGAAATTCGAAAAAAGTCGAATGGCGGTATGTTGTATCATTTTCGAAAAGCAAAAAGGATACAACTTTCACTTTTGAAGTGATGGTACAACATACCGCCCAAGGAAAAAGAAAAGAAGGTGAAACCGGTGTTATGAAACCGTGTATAGCATGGCTCTAAGAGACGTAGGAAAATGTATCGTGTTGCCGCACTGTGTGGGAAGGGGCCTGTTCGGGCCCTATGTGTCCTTTGAGCCGGATAGGGGGCCACAGCAAGAAAATCCAACATCTTCGAAAAATTTCTACACGTGGTAACGATATTGGTACATTACAATACCGCTACTTTTACATTGTGCCGTTAGTCAAAACAAGAGTCACATTTAACTCAGTGATACAGTGATACCGGAGTGCAGCTTAGTGGTTAATTTAAATACATAGTGCAGCCAATATATAGTCCGATGGATGGTTTAAAATGACAACGCTCTGCTTGCAAAGGTGGTTTAACGAAAATCATGAAATTTGCCAATGACCTAACAGATGGTTCAAAGGTGCCGGTGGACGAGATTAAAACTAAAATGGCATATGCAAGAGATTTGCTCGATCAGTTTCTCAAGATAGCAGTAACAATACTAGAAGACGCTGCTGAAGAATCACAACTCGGTGACTTCGAAGATGAATATCTATCAGCAATATCTAAGTTAAGTGCTGAATTACGCAAACGTCAAGCGCTACCACGTAAAGAATCACTCGCAGGCAACAACGATGGCACCCTCAACCTCTCCATGCAACAACCAATCAACATCGTCAAGTATGCGAAAGTCGATATTCCTACGTTTCCGGGCGATCCAACTGAGTTCCAGAGCTTTATGGACCTATTCAACGCTGCTGTTCGTAATATGGAAACGTATAAGCAGTCACAAAAATTTCAATTGGTGAAGCGATATTTGTCTGGTGAAGCCGCTGCGCTGGTACGTCATCTCCCTATCATGGACGCAAACTATGCAGCAGCCATGAAACGTTTAAATCATCGCTATGATCGCAAAAAACCAATAATTTACGCATTCATTCGGAAGTTCCTCAGCATACCAAAACTGTCAAGGGCAACTGCATCAAACGTAAGATCAGCACATGATGCAGCAGATGAAGTATTGCGGGGTCTGAATGCATTAGGTGACAACGCTGATGCACGAGATTGGTGGTTAATATAGCTGTTAACTGAAAGGATGGATGATGAAACGAAGTCGTTATGGGCGCAGGAAACAGTCAACAAACATACACTCGAATTTGTCGATTTTCTGAAATTTCTGGACGCACGAAGAGAAGCTCTTAATGCAGTTCAAGTACCAAACAAATCCACAGCTGCTGTTACGAAGAAAGCTATATATCCCACTTTAAAACCAACTGCGCTTACCACATCTGCGGAACCAGTTGAGGCAAAATCCAGTTCGTGCCCACTTTGCTTGAAGGAAGCTCACCGGTTGATCAATTGCTCAAAATACAACGCCATGGAAGTCAAAGAACGGCAAGAACACCTTATTTCACAAAACCGATGCTTCAACTGTCTCAACGCTGGGCATCGGGTTTGCAGCTCAAAGAGCAGATGTGCTGTTTGCCACCGGAGACACCATAAGACGTTACATATTGAGGAAAACCACATCGCCGCTGATTAAAAACCAGAAACCGTCACTTCAGCTTTGACTCAGCCGACAATTTCTGCAAACAGCCTCAAAAGTTATGGCAGTTCTACCGACGGCTATGGTTTGGGTAGTCGACAATCATGGAATCGAGCGAGAATTCAGAGCATTACTCGATTCCGGATCACAAGCGTCGTTTATAACAGAGTCATGTTCACAAAAACTCGGACTTAAGCGATCCAACGGTCGAATCAATATTGCGGGTATTTGAAATACATCAGCTGGTACCTCTCGAGGCATCGTCACAATTTGCATAAAACCTAGACTACAAAATAAGTCTGAGGAAATGACCGTAAACACTCTAGTAATTCCGAAAATAGCAGCTAAACTGCCTGAGTTGATTAACCGTGACGACGTCAAGTGGTTATCTACCGTTCATCTTGCAGATCCGAGGTGCTATCAGACGAGAAGCATCGATATATTGCTGGGGGCAGATGTATTCTTTGATATCTTAGAAGACGGTCGGATCAAATCGCCCAATAGTAACCTGGTCGTGCAAAATACCAAATTTGGGTGGATAATTGGAAGCGAAGAAGAAGCCTGTATCAAGCACTACAAGGAAACTACAACGCGCTCCAAAGATGGACGCTTCATCACGCGATTGCCGTTTAAATCTGATATAACCAAGATTCCAACCAATTACCAGATAGCCGTTTCTCAACTAAATGCATTATACAAACGATTCAAATGCGATCCAGAACTTCATCGTCTATATAATGAGTTTCTGGATGAATACAGTAAGCTAGGTCATATGAGAAAGGTTGATGGTCCGGCTGATCCCAACGTTTACTTTATGCCGCATCATGGAGTTTTAAAACAGCAAAATATTACCACCAAGCTAAGGGTAGTATTCAATGCCTCATCTAAAGCTGGTTAGAACCCGTCGCTCAACGATATGCTTATGATTGGCCCAACCGTCCAATCTACACTGTGGGCCATTCTTCTACGTTTTCGCCTGTATAAATACGTCTTCTCCGCAGACATCGAGAAGTTGTATCGGCAGGTATCTGTACACGAGTTGGATCAGCCATACCAGTTGATCCTTTGGCGAGACGATGAGAACAACTTTTGCACCTATAAACTCACGACCGTTACCTACGGAACATCATCGGCTCCCTTTGTCACTACAAACACGTTGAACGAGTTGGCCTTCTATTTTTCGCGAGTATATCCAAAGGCCGCCAAAGCGATACAAGAAGATGTTCTCAAGGACGCTAAAACAATCGAAGAGCTGATTACGTTGAGAAGGGACATTTGTGCAGAAGGGACATCTTGCAAAGTGGTAAATTTCATTTAAGGAAATTTGTAAGCAATCATCCAGAAATCCATGATCCGTCACAAACCAACAATGTAAAATTGTTAGATGAGCATAAGGATACAATCAAGGTGCTTCGAATCCAGTGGGATCCAATTCAAGACGAGTTTCGCTTCACGACACACCTTCCATTCAGAAAGCTTCACACCAAACGATCAATCCTCTCTGAAGCGAGTCAAGTATTCGACCGGTTTGGCTGGCTGTCTCCGCTGCTAATAAGGTCAAAAATCGTTCTACAAAAATTGTGGCGCAGTAGTGTAGATTGGGATGACAATCTACCAGAAGATATACTCAACGAGTGGCTCAAATTACGAGGAGAAATTGAAAACTCAAACTCCATTCAGCTGGGATGGCGTACTCATCAGTGGTTTTTCTGCGTGTCATCCGAACCAAGTTACTTGTCGCATAATCAGTTCCAAAACAAAGGTCGCACCGTTGAAACCTGTGAGCTTACCAAGGCTAGAACTTTTGGGTTCGGAACTCCTTGCTAGTCATGTACAGTCAGTGATCAACGAAAGCAAGCTGAAACTATCACGTATCATCCTTTGGACCGACTCCAAACTAGTGTTGGACTGGCTGTCCAGCTAACCAAGAAGATGGGCTACGTTTGTGGCCAATAGAGTCAACAAGCCTTCTTTTGAACAAGCCTGTTCAAGAGAAGTTGTTGGCGCCACATTCCTTCGCAATTCAATCCAGCAGATAGCGCGAGTCGTGGTATATCTTTAAAGGAATTAAATAATCATCCGTTATGGTGGACTGGACCACGCTTCTTAACCGAACCAGAGCACTATTGGCCGGTACAGGCAAACCTTGATGTATCCGAACACATTGAAGAGAAATCATCGAAGGTTTCCAGCAACATAGTAACCCATGGTAAGCAAGATGCAGGAGCACATGGCAGGGAAAAAAAAACACTACACTATCTCTTCGGAAAATTTTCAAGCTATAAGAAAATTTTTCGTGTCAGTTCATATGTTCGTCTGGTTTGTAGTCCTGTCAAACCTAATAACAACAAAACACCAAATTGTTTGTATTGTTTTATGATGTTCTCTCGAAAATAAAATTTAAACAAAAATCTACATCTTAAAAAAAGCCTTAAATTTTTTTATTTTCGAAAAATTTAATGTCGCAGTTAAAACGGATTTTATAGGTAAAAGGAAAAAGAAAAGAAGATGAAACTGGTGTTATGAAACCGTGTATAGCATGGCTCTAAGAGGCGTAGGAAAATGCATCGTGTTGCCGCACTGTGTGGAAAGGTAACTGTCTGTACTGTAGGCAATACCTTGGAGAGATTACTAGATAAAATTTCAAAAAATTAAAATAAATGTATATTTTAATTGTTAGTACATACTGATTAATCACTACTAACGTGAAATACTGTATGTCAATATAATTGAAGAAATAAAAGTATAAAGAGTATTTTCTACAATAGTCGTGCACAAATTAAATTAACAATGGTTGGCATTAATGGTTGGAGTGGGTTCATAAAAATGAATAAAAAATTTTGCTGATTGCTAACAGAAACAAAAATTTTCTAAGATGTCTACATTATCGGCACTAGATTTTTAATTGCTACATAAATTGTCTACACATGTAGATTATTAAATAACTACGCAGGGTAGACAATACAGCCCAACACCGTCAACCAACAATGTTAGTTTCTTTTGGTGAATGTTTATCTACCGTCTAATTGGTCAATGTTGGCCAATGCAAATATTGACGCTTTGTAGAAATGTGGCCTACATTAGTAAAATTACACAATCGTGCGAGCCTAGCTAAACCTAATACCAATAAAATATTAGATCAAAAAAATAAAAAAGGACAATTGAAAATATATTGTTTTACCTTCTTTAAACTGTAATTTATAACATTGACTTGCCATTACAAAAATATGTTAAGATTGAATAAACTTCCAATTTGATGATTCTAATCATTTACCTAAAACGAAAGAAAAAAAATTAAATGAGTATTAGTTAAATATTTAAGAGAAATATACTATAGTTGAATGGGATTTAGTACCATCCTAAGGGCCCGGTAAGCCGTCAAACTACGTTTTTTATTTGAAAGCATCTTATTCTCTCAATAGTATGCAATATAGCACTAACACAAAATACGTAGAAACAACAAAATTTAGTGAGATTTATTCACAGGATTTGTAAAAGAAGAATCTGGATTTTATATTTCCCGAATACTATTACGTTTTTAGATTGTACACCCATTACCTACCTAGAGTAGTAGATTTAGATATAGAGTTGCCACCCACCCTCCCGATATGAAGTATTCAAAAAAGAATCAACATTTATTTATTGTTTGTTCAAAAATACCGACAACAACGTTGATTGTTGATTATATCCGCTCGATTTATTAAACTGCACATACAGTAAAAATATTAAATGTTGTCATTGGCTGTGTTCTGATTCAATCAAGCGTTCGTAATTTCTTTCAAATTCAATTTTCAATTCAAACGGTTCGATTTATATTAAAGGATCTCGACTATGTCGCGCAGGTCTACGTTTATCGGTGAACCTAACCCGACCTAAATAAAAACTGAATTTTTTTATATATCGATTTTACTTCAAACACTCTGTTTTCGTTAGAGGATATACCGTATACCGTTGTTGTAAGTTTCATTCAATAAAACTTAATAATCCGTAAAACGAAATTTACTTTTTTACATTCTTCGAGTATATACGTCGAGAAGAAGATGTGACTTTGCAAGAAAAACATTTTCTTGAATATAGCAATTTTAATACAAGAAGGAAAATAATAGTTTATGCTAACATATAACCATCATATCTTGTCTCAGCCAGCAAGAAAATTAATATTTTTATTTTACTTGTTACGATGAAAAATGTTTGATTGAAAAAATGTTTGCCGGCAATGCCATAACGTACTTTATTTTTAATTTGCAATTTGTGGCTGAAATTGTAGTAGCATTCTGTCAGTCTCATGCCTCTCACAAACTCGCAAATCTTGCTTCGTCACAAGAATCAATCAAGAATCAACCGAGGTGGAAACAGTGAAATATTCAAAATATCTCGTCAAGAGCAAGTGATTGAGGTTTTGGCCGGCTTGAACTAAACAAATAAATTTCATATAGTCGTTGATTCCATCCCACGGTTCCAGTTGTAATATGAGGTTTTCATTTGCGTGCGAGATATATCCACCTCTCAGTATCTCTGCAGTAGGAGAAACTCTCACAACGTTGACGAAATCGAAATTTTGGGTCATGCATACTCCTTTGCTGTTTTGCTTGAATAGTGTAGGTTATCATTGGAATATCGAGGCCATACACAATAATTGCCTATAGACTTATGCCATAGACAGTCTACTGGGTCTCGGATATTCTAACATCACCATTTTTTATGTATTATCCAAGTCTAAATCTCTTTGTGCTAGAGTTAATTTAACTTCTGCATCGTTTATCAATTATTTCTTCTCTGTTCATCACGTACTAGAGAATATATTTGAGCAATATCTATTTCACTTATTTTCATTCTAAAATCGAAAATAAATTATATGGTGATAAAAACACAGTAAATAATTTAAAAATTGAAACAGAGACAAATTTTATTCTACAGAAACGAGAAATAAACTTCGATAAATTATTGAAAAATGGACATGTTAGGACATTCCAACTATAATTTCGAGATCATGATTTCCTAAATGAGAACTCAAGACATACTACAATTTCTTTTGTTTTCTTGTTTGGTTTTAAATATTAATGAAGAAGGTATTGACAAAAATGTGAAGATTGGCATTTAATTGTCAGGAATGACTTTTATATTGACAGAACAGAAAAAAAATTGTTCCCGCCAATTAAATATCTCAATGACAAATAGAAAACTCAAAGGAAACTATGATTCACATTTTGTTCACCAGATGTCTGCTACTTTTTTGAAAATCGCGAATAAACCTAGTTGTAAAGGCATGACACATTATAATGAAATCATTGTTAAAGCCTAGTACGCAGCTGGCGTGAAATGAAATTTTTAATAAAAATTTAAACGAAATCTGAAACTAAATTTTATTTTGTGGTACGCAGTTTAGCTAGTGAAATGGGTATGTTTCGTATTAAAATACAGATGTCTCTGGTTTAACTCTACACATTTTTCACTGCGTTTTTATCTGCAGGTACGATAAAAGCAAGCTAAATTTTTGAAGTTTCATAATTACTTGTGTTTGTTTTTATTTGAAATATGGCGAATGAAAATTTTGTTAAAAAAAAATAAATGATTATATTCAAGCATGTTAATTAAACATAAGTATTATAATTTTATTTACAGACTAACACAAATAAAAAATCATCCAACAAGGCACTGGATAAATTGACGTCGAGTATTGACAGGTTAATCCAAACGAGAGTGCAAGAAGCGGTTCCAATAAATACTGAAAAGGAACTAAGGCCCTTTTCCAATTACCGACTTATTTCAGACTTATTGACTTATTTGACGCCATCTTGAATAAGACAGTCAATTTGTTCCAATTCATTGACCGACTTATTTGTGACGTAATAACAAAAAACAAAACGCAATTTCTATTATATGGAACAAAAAAATTTCTTGACATATTGGTCGCTGCTGCTAGATTTGAAAAATTTAGCCAAGACACATTTTTGGAGACATTCCTGTGTAGACATACTTATTCAAATAAATCTCCTCGCAAGGTGACTTATTTGAATAAGTCGGTGTCCACAAATAAGTCGGTAATTAGAAGAGGGCCTAAGAAATTATGCAACGTATTTATTTTTGGACGAACTTACCGAAAACCTGAGTCGTGATTTACAAGTTGGATTCAATTTAAAATTAATAAAAGTTGCCTACGAGAATTTACGGGCTTCTAATAGGATTGATAAATAAGCATGAAATTAATTATTGTATGGTGTTTTATAAAATTACATATTTTATTAATATAATTCGAGCAACTAATAAAAATATTTTTAATACAAAAACCGGCTCCAATTTGTCAAGGTACATAATCTTTTAATTTATCCCTCATTTGTTTTCCAAAATTTAACTGACGACCAATCGCTGACGAGGTTCTAATAACATTGGTGCTCTTGTCCACAAATGTCTCCATTCACCTTCAATTAAATTTCCTTGTGCGTCGAAAATTTTACGAAACTCTACAAACTAATTTTTCATGGAATATTATTACTTGCTTAATTTTGGAGACCAGTGAAAATTTCATTTCACGTCAGGTGCATACTATAGCCTTAACTCGAAACTAAGTACCAGTACTCTGTCTATGGCATAACAATGGCCTGGTTGTTAGCAAGCGATACACATACACTCAAATAATAATATTTGAAACACAGGAAAAACGAAAAGAAATAAAAGCAATATTGTATCTCAGTTTTAACTTTTAAAAATCATCTCTTCAACTGACGTCATAGTATTTAGGAACTTTTAGTTTAGATTTAATGAAGTAAAGATGTTTCTTCAATATCATTTAATTTTTACAACTCTTTATTTGAATTTTATAAATAAAATCAATATTGATCTTATTATAATTAATGTTCTAAATATTTGTTTTCTAACTATTTCTATTTTATTTGTGTTAACGACGTATGTTCGCTCTTTTATTCCATTATCTTCACTTTGTTAATGAATTTTAAAAGTGATGAGTTATTAGTTTTTTTTTTGTAAGGATGGGGTGAGTATGAGTCATCATTAGGCCCGATGGTAGACATTATTCCTGACTGCATATCCTTTCCTATTTGTTTTGCACGAACTTTCCGACTAGTCTTACCCAGGCGTATCTGACAGCTCCGATGCCTCTATACGGATATTAGTGATAGAAAATTCGATTAGCGGGAGAGATTTATTTGCAAACCTCCCATCTCTCGTAAACCGTTTTAGTATCTAATCAAATTTAAAATTATGAGCAGTTATGAGAGGGATACCGCAACAACAATGTCACGCAACCGTTACTTTGATTACTACAAATTTTAGTAGCCGCATAACAGCATAAAAGTAATTGTAAGACTGTGTGCCTGAGAGCGATTTTTTCGACTAAATTACCGACTAAACTAAATTAATGAATGATTCAGAACATTCATTCAACGGTGGCACAAGTATCTTTTAAATATGCTGTGCCTCTGATTGTAAACTAAATTGTAAACTAAACTAAATTATGACTTTTCATACGTCATATTGTTTTCAACAACACCGGTTTGTTATTATTTAAAATCAATGAAATAGAAAAGATAAAACAAATATGGATATGGGAATCACATTATTTATGAATGTGATTATAAATTACAATCGAAATTTAAGAATGAGAGTATTTTCTTTTAGACATTTTTTATAAAAAAATAATAAAAACAAAAAATGAAAATGACAACTAAATAGTCAAGCTACCTCAGCACGAGTCTAAATAATAAAAACTGATGGGTAATAGCATAACTACTAATTAATTTAGTTCAGTCGGCAATTTAGTCGAAAAAACCGCTCTCAGGCACACAGTCAAAAAATTGAATAAAATGAAAACATGCCTCCCAGCATGCCAGTACGCCTAATCCAGCAATAGCATATACCTTCCAGCAAACATGGACCTGCCTATGATTCAATGAACTAATCATTCATTAATCCGAAATTAAATTGTTTAATCTTATAAGGCGGAATATCGCTCAATGGGATGTAGCGCCATAAAAATAAAATAAATTATATAACCACAAACAAACAATTGCCAAAGGTGACACCTGTCGGTGAGTACTGTAAACTACACAATTAACTACGTTGGGTAATCCCATTTTTCCTATATCGGATAACTCAGTTGCACTTGTCAACATGATAGTTTCGCATGTGACGCGAACATTTCCAGCCTTATATCGAATGACAACACGCCACAGCAGAATAGACAGTTAATTGTATAACACAAAACAAGTCATGTTTTTTATTTCGCTAATCGTCCCTAGCCCTTTTGGCCCTTCGGGCAGGATTGATTAGCCGTGTCTGTATTGTTCACCAGTGTTAAGATTGGTTTTAATGCCAGGTTTCTCATACCAATTGAGTCAAGAAGTCGTCGCATCAGTGAACTCACGAAGAAGCTCTTATAGTAAGCGAACATTTTCTAGGCGCATATATTGCTGCCTCTTAAAGTTCAAAGAGAAATAAATCTTAAGCAAACAGATAATAGTAGATCTACTCCTACACAGAAATCGATCGTTATACCTGGAGGACAATTTGCCCGGAATAATATTTCCAATTTTTATAACAATTCTTCGAATCAAACAAAATTTTAAAATGTTTTCGTCGACCTCAATAAGAAACGAAAGGTTTCATGTCCTGTTTCTACTCGGGACATCATTTTGATCAACATAAGCACCGAAAAGGCGGACTCAGACACCGTGTGAGAGATGACTTTAAACCGATATCCATAATGCAAATGTCTCATCGATTTCCTAGCTGCTCGATTGCAGCACAAGCACCCGGTCCTACTATACCATCATCGCGGAATCGAACACGCAATATCAGTTCGTTTACTCGTCATCACTTCAGACTCTCCTCACAAACCCACGGGTATAGTTGGTCTGCCATACTCGAAGAAAGGTCAAATCTCTTACTAAAAAAATGGTGTTTTAACTGCCATTTAACAGGCCACTTTAGTTCTGCATGCAGTTTTATTTCGTCCTTCTCCGAACCATCATTCGTCGAATCGATTTCACTCAACCAGGCCACTACACATCAATTCGCATGACCATTTATGGATGCGTTGTTGGCCACAGCAATCGGTGTCGCTTCACACATCAACCAAAATTGTATTGTGTCATGGATTATGAAGCCTCTTGAATTTGTTCTCGGATACAGTCATTGTGTTCAAGAAGACCACGGACACTTTGTCATCTCAACTCATCGATATATAATAAAGACCACATTTGGAAGTTGCCGCTCCTCATTATTATCGTCTTGGCAAGATTATGCTTGGATATGTCCTATGTCATTGGAATACTTCAAATGGAATCATTGAAACACTTCACTGGTCTGAAAGGTTCACCTCTCGTCCAGTACACGAACCACGGATACATCTGTTTATTGCGAATATCGAAAATAGCGATACAGCCTACAATACACTCAAGCCATTTTAAGAAATAAAAACCTTTGTTCATTTCGGGTACACCAACACTAGATGAATTATTAAAGTGTGAGCAGCATTTCCATTCGGTAGATTTTTACATTGAAGGCGGGGGGAGGGGGAGGGCGTACGTAGTCTTCCTCATCACCGCCTGCAATGTCACGAACGTTCGTGATCCAGATTTCCAACTATGGTCATTATTCCAGAAATCCGTGCAAAAATACTTCGAATTGAGCCACATGCCAAGGACGTGCTATGACTCATCTGACCGAACCTGTTATCTACCTTGCCATTGTGTAGCTCAAAGTAAAGTTTGTATATAGTTTAGTCCCTAAATCAACATAAGATCATCGAAATAATTTCCTGCTTTCACAAACACAAATCCGATTTCGTTGTAGACATCAAACAAATGTATGGACAGATTCTAAAGGCACCCGAATACTTGTATGAAGAAATTTCCCAGACATACCAGTTCGAGATTCTCGATTTTGTACAATTACATCGGAAATATGTGTTGCGTCTGAACCAAACCAATGAACCAATGATATTTGATCCTGTCGGGTCACTTATCAATACATTTGGCCGCGGTATATAGTGGCACAACGTTGGCAAATATCTCCTTCGAAATCACTGTGCCTGCGCAACCCTTGGCCTATTCACACGTAAGGGATGCACAAGTATTTTTTTTAATTCGCACTTCTCCTATGTAGTCGTTGATTGACGTTTCCTCGTTTACTTACAACTTTCTAAACTGCCAGTTGATCGCATTATCCGTTTTAATCCCTGCGTACTTTCAACATGCTTCAATTCGTGAACATTGTGGCTCATAATGAACGATCTGCACGATTTTTGGCTTCAAGTGGATAAGTATAACATCTGCCAATCGAACTTGGTAATTTTTCGTCAAATGATCGCGATTTTCGGCTTATAGTTCGGTTTAGATTGGCAGTTTTTAAGAACCCACAAATTGTTTTATTAAAATTGTCCATTTGCCTCTGCTAGTATCGCGATTGGAACTCACATTATAACCCATCTTTCATCATACAAACAGCGGCTGGGTTTCTTTCAAATCGAGCATTTTATGGAATTAGATCCCGAACGCAATTTGAAACCCCACTGGGGCTAGTGTCACGAGATTGAGCACCACACATTAAATTTTTTGATAAGCCCCATTTCTAGTATGTGTACAAAAAAAAATCAATTAGATACTTAGCAATTTTCTTGAGCCACATTTACAACTTTATAGTTTTCATAAAACAACCCTTCTTGTTTCCCCATCGGGTTTGAAATCAATAAACTCCATTCAAATAAATTCCAAAAAAATCCTATTTCCTGACACAAATTGGAATCCAATTTTAATTATACATTCTGGAAAATGAATTAAATTTTCTTAAATCAATGTCTTGAAATTTTGTATCTGGGAAATTCCTCAAGTGTTTATTTCATTTGGCCAAGACGTCTTTTGTTTAGATCACTCTAAGAAAGCTAGAACAGTTAGTTAGGGGTTACGCATATTGAATAGTTCTTCTGACTACCTGTTGAATGCTGTGGGTGGTAAAAGTGTTCGCTATTTGAGGCTTTAGTCACATGTATAATAGTAACACAACTTTATGGGAAACCATATTATGGTTTGACAATGCCTAACTTACACATGAGCAATAATTTTTAACCATTCTTTGCTACTTATATTGGCACCACCCTCCGAAAGTACTCCGAAAGTACTCGACAAATCTTTGTCAAATATTTTTGGTAAAAGCTCGTCAAACTTATTTTTTTTCCTAAATCGAGTACTTCGATAAAGTCATTAAATTTTGTTAGTTATACAATGTACCCAGCATAAAAGGGGGGTGGTAATTTTAAAATGTATTTGCATATTTTTGAAATGGGGTGAATATTTATTTTTACTTCATTATGAAATTTCCTTTTTTTTAGTTTTTTTTTGTATAAAACAAAACTGTATATAGTAGAGAGTAACACATCCTTTATGTATATGATATCTGTATGTGTGTACATTTGATCCTTATTTATATACATTGTATATACATAACTATGTAAGCAACAACATAAAAGTACCCCATAAAGAAAGAATTTTTATAAGATTCCAAGTGATTGTTTTGCCCTTTTAGACAGGGTTTGATGGTAGGGTAGTGGATTGGTTAAGGTTTCGTTTTTTTTTTTTTTTTGCTCCTTGTCCCCTTATTTAGGTTTTTTGAAAGCAAAGCAAATACCAAATAATGCTTGGTGTTGTCAGATATTGATGGGGGTAAGTTTTTGTAGCAAAATTTTTTTAAATATCACAGTCGATAAATTATGATAGGAATTTGTTGGATTAATATTTGCTTGGTTATTTTAATATAATTATGCTAAATTTGTATTGCCCGAGATGAATATACCAATAACGTTGCAATTCCCCTCATCAAGCATTTTACAGTATAGTACAGATTTTAAATTGTTCGTGTATAACAAGCTTAAACAAACGTTTGTTAGCTCTTTCGAATTCAGACTAAAAATTTCAAAAATTAATGTTAAAGAAGAGGAATAAGAGATCAGCCAACATACTATTCTACATAGGGTCGTTCAATAAGAACTTTGTTTTTAATTTGAAAGTAAATAAACGTGTTGTTAAAAATTAATGTTATTCAGTATTGAAATTTAGTGTAGACACTTGACCATTTATGGATGAAAAATATTATTTGGCAAATGATCACCACGAGCTTGTTTGTAGAAGCTGATCCTTTGATCGAAATTTGTCGATTACATTTCAGCATAATTCTACAAAAATTAATCTAATTGTGTTAGATCACACGTTCGCCGTGGCCTGTTTCTCAATAAATCGATTGTTTGATTGACTGCATGACATGTAGCACCTTCTTGTTCAACGCAAAAGTCGGTAATATTCATATCATGTCACCCGCTGTAGCAATATTTTCAGTTGAACAACCTGAACGCATACGTGTTGCTATCGGTATATTCACTACTGAACCAGTCAGTGGTCTCAAATATTTGCACTAAATCCTTAATAGGTGGGCAATTTTGTCTACCAAAAAATACGCGAATTTTACGAATTGATACAGATTCTTCAATTTCATAATGGATATTAATATACGATTTTGAAGCGAAATTGAACTAATTTTACTAGATGATGAACCTTCTGCTATTCTGTAAAATATCATGGCCCTCAAGCAGTTTATTCCTAATTGGCAGGTAATGTTCAGCAGGATATCCATAAATCACGAACAATTAGACGCAGCAGGATCAAACAATGCTCAGAAGTAGTGATGTATCGGGTACCCGAAAAATACACGGTATCCGGCTTGATTTTTAATATCCGGTCTTAACCCGGATCTGGCTTAATATTTTACTACCCGGACCTCGGGTAGTTTGCAAATCATTATTTTATTTCAAAAAATAAAACACATTTTAAATTACAATATGTATTTATATTGAATGAACATATATAGAGTTTTCCAACAAGGGTGATATGATTTCTTTAAAAAAACACACTAGGTAATTGTTAAGGAAATTGAAATGTTTTTTATTTAATGTGAAGTACAATCGATACAATTAAGTTCTGAATAAAACCTCATTCAAATGGCCCCCACGACTTCTTCTGCAGGAACGAATTCGATGAACCCAATTTTCGAGCAATTTTCCACTAAATCAAGTAGTATGTCATGAATAGCACGTTCAATATTGATTTGTAAAGTTTGAAGAGAGTGTGGTTTATTGCTAAAGGCCAATGACTTCAAATAACCCCACAAGAAATAGTCTAATGGTGTTAAATCACAACTTATTGGAGGCCAATTCCTTGAAATAATCGAATCTCCAAACTTTTCTCACAATAATTCAATTGTTGCACTTGCTGTGTGGCACGTGGCCCCGTCTTGTTGGAACCAAATGTTGTCAAGATCAACTTCTTCCAATTTCGGTAATAAAAAGTTGGTTATCATCGATCTATACCGATTTCCGTTGACAGTAACGGTGTCACCAGCTTAATTTCGAAAAAAATACGGACCGATGATTCCACCAGACCAAAAACCACACCAAACTGTCAATTTAGGGGAATGTAATGGTTTTTCATGAATAATTTGTGGATTTTCTTTGCACCAGAATCGACGGTTTTGTGTATTTACCGCACCACTCAGATGAAAGTGAGCCTTATCGGAGAACATGATTTTCTTAAAAAAATCGTTTACGTTTTCAAGTTGTTTCAAGGCAATATCAGCAAATTCACGACGTTTACGGTGGTCCAATGGCTTCAGTTCTTGAGTGAGAACAATTTTATATGGATGCAAACCCTTTCTCAAAATCCGCCAGGTTGTGGTTTGAGACAGTTCCAATTCTTGAGAACGTCTTGGAATCGACAAATTGCGGTCTTTACCAACACTTGCCTGAACAGCAGCAATATTTGAACTTCTTCGAGCATTTCTTTGTCTTGCCAATAAGACATTAAGTAAGGAAATATTATGTAAAGAAAATATACGCTCAAAATTTTCCATAATTCGACGAATAGCGAGCACACTTCGACAATTATTACGACTATAAAATGGCAAAAGCGCACGAAAAGTTGCAATTGGACAACGAATATTTTGATAATAAAACTGAATAATTTGTAAACGTTATTCTTTCGTATATCTCACCTCATTACTGAATACAATGAAACAAAAAATGACAGATCATGACATATTACAAATGGCCGAAACGTCACTTAAAAATCATATCATTCCTATTGGAAAACCCTATACAATTAAACTACAATTTTTCAATGTCAATTAAATTTTTGATTTTTAACATTTCTCATAAATATCAGGAATATTTTTTGTAGTAATAAATTACCTTGATGGCAATTCATATCAAAGTTCTAATAGTTCTGTTACGCGGTTTACTACTCGGTTCGGTTCGGTTTGGCTTTTACCGGTTCGGGTAATCATTTAATCTAAATTGGTTACCCGGTATCCGGTTTTTCAAAAATTTGGGACCCGGTGCAGCACTAGTAAGAATATTATAATACTAGTCCAAAACTTTGGATAAAATGCAAAGTGACTCTTGTAAAATTTATGATAGTGTGGTTGTACATTTTTTATGTGATTTTTACAATTTCGAAATTTTTTTCCAGAAATTGAAATCATTGTAATTTTTAGGAATTGATGTTTGATTAAAATGCCGGCTTTCAGATGGGTTCGATCATCTGGACGAATGTAGAAATCGTAATTCACAAAGAATACACGGTGTCCATGAGAATGAAACGAAAGAGCAATGCGAAGAATTAAACGAACAGAGACGTGCACATATCGGAAAAGTTCGCGCTACAAGCGCACCAGCTTATTTTCGACAAAACGTAACTCAACGAAGAAGTGCGGTGAACGTTCGACTTGAATCTACTGCTGCTTTCAATTATGACTCCATAATTGCCTACAAAGATCTTCGATGGGGCTCTGCTGTGCTGATGGCAAAGTTAAATTGCTGGTTTTTACTTCGCCACCAGAGCCATTGCGTACATATTTCTATGACGGTACAACGCTATCAAGACATTTTCTCACACACGCAACAGTACAATCAATGCTTTCACATGACGTCATTTGGAACCGATGTTGTTGTTCGTCAACCCGACTACAATCTCACCTATGTCACCATGTGTTCATCATTTTTGATAATGTTGAACTATTCCAAATTGCTCCTCAAATTTATTTCGTTGGAAATTCCGAATTTGAATTAAGTTATCATCTTGCAATTTTCAATGTGTCAAAACGAGAGATAATAGGAGAACTTCAATATATTTTGAATGAATACAATGCACTGGTTCGTTTGTTTAAAACTGCTTTGGAGACAATGACTTACGATGATCGCAAAATAATCATCAGAGCAGACAAAAGACCAAACGGAGGCTATGTACGACAGTACAATACTCCCACTATCGACTAAGTCTCAGTTGCGATTGTTGGCCAAAATGTGGAATCGCGTGATATTGTGATCAAACGGCGTGATGACGGAAGAGTGCAGTGCGTATACGAAACACATCAATCATGCACTTCAATATCCATTGATGTTTTGTCATGAAGAGGATTGCCACCACTTCCAAATAAAGGTGAAGAAACGAATAAGAAGGTCAGTTCCATTCATTTTCATACTTATCGGTTGATGATGCGACAAGACATGGACAATCATTTTTTGAGAAATCATCGAATGTTTCAACAGTATTGCGTCGATCCGCTTCAATCAATCAAAACTACGTTCCGAGCAGCACATTCATCTCGGCGATGCCACCGTTTCGGAAGGAGATGTAACCAACGTTGGTCAATTGACCATTCACGGCAAATGAATGAATATGCGCAACGTATGTGCAGCATTACGGACGGTCAAATTTGTCCATCACGTTCACATGCGATGTGAAATGGCCGGAAATTACCGGTAAGGCAATCTACTGCCAACTTCGAATCGCCACTGTTTCTGCGCCGGCAAATCAAATTCGTGCGAACGTATTAGAATTGTGGAACAAATACAAGGACGAGATGGCTGACAACATTTTGCATCCAGTTCGCACTGCAACATCGAATTATGAGCTTGAATTGAACGACAAGATACGAAACGAAGCTTTGATCTTGATCGAAGACACATGTGCGTGTTTATGTGCGGCAGCTATTTGTTGAAATTGGGCATGCCAGCACCAATTCGTTCGATGCACGATGAATTTAGTCGTGAATTGCAACGAGATTAAGTGTAGGCAGCTGATCATCGATGCCGCCGTTGGAACAGGTAAAACCTTTCTGGTTTCATTGCTTTTAACCACAATTCGCTCAAGATCTCAAGTAGTGTTAGCTATTGAATCATCGGCAATTGCAGCCACATTGCTGGACGGTGGTCGGACGGCACATTCTGCAATGAAGTTGCCTATATGGACATCCACACGAATGACAAGCCAGTGTGCTCAATTGCCAAGAACTCGGCGATGGTCAAGGTATTGCAAGAATACAACATCATCATCTGGGACGAGTGCACAATGGCACACAAACGACAATTGGAAGCATGAAGGATTTACGAAGTGACTTAAGACGATTTGGTGGAGCGATGATTCAGCTGACCGGCGATCTTCGTTAAACACTACCTGTCATTCCGAGATCAACAGCTGTAGATGAACTCAACGCATATCTGAAATCGTCGAATTTGTAGCGCTATGTGAAGAAGTTGCAGTTGAACCACGAACATGAGAGTCGTGTTACTGAACGACTCATCAACTGACATTCTGAATTAGAGATTCAACTGACATTCTGAATAAGACATTCTGAATTACTTGATTCAAAACCAAGTCGCTGGGGAAATGCATTGTTACAAATCCGTTCACTGTGTGACCAATCAAGGCGAGGCAACCAACTATCCGACCGAGTTTTTGGATGCGCTTGATTTGCCAGGAATACTACCACATAACTTGATGCCCAAGGTCGGATCTGTGATAATCATGCTGCGCAATCTGAACCGTCCGATATTGTGTAACGGGATGCGATGGCTGTGAAGAAACTGATGAACAACGTGATTCAAGCGACAATCATCAAGGGCAAATTCAAAGGAGCGGATGTTCTAATTCCGAGAATTCCTCTGATTCCAACTGACATTCCGTTCGACTTCAAGCGCATTCAGTCCCCGCTCGTTTGGGGTTCGCTATGACGATTAACAAATCTAAAGGTCAATCGTCGAATGTCTGCGGAATAAATCTGGGATTTCCATGTTTTTTACATGGTCAGTTGTACGTCGTGTGTTCGAGAGTTGGTAAACCATCATCTTTGTTCATTTGCTCATGCCTGAGTTTGAATCGACATTTTATTCATTTTTCAATACATTAGTGTTGAATTCGATGAAAAAGTGAATGGAATGTTCACTCAATTCAATCGTCTATTGAGAATTGAGTTGAGTTGTTTGATTTTTTCTCTCGTCAAAATCAATTTTCATGAAGGATAAAAGATACTGTTAAAGTTAGCCGACTCGCTCCAGCCGAATAATGTCGATAATGCAGATTCGGCTGTAACGATTGAAACATACCAGCCGGGAAATGTCGGTAATGCAGATTCGGTTGTGACGGTTAAAATACCAGCCGGAAAATGCCGATAATGCAGATTTAGCTATAATAACAGAGTTGTATCAGCCGCAAATGTCGACAATGCAGATGCAAAACAACTTGTCTGTCAAAAACGGTAAGGCAGATTCATATACATAAGCTGTATTTTGAAAGGTCTTCAATAAGGATGATCATCAATAAGACCTTTCATTTGAATTTATTTCCAGCCATGACACTTTAAACGGTCAATTTTTAGAAATTTTCAAATTTTGTGTGTGCGATATATTCAACCAAGTTTTCCCGGACTTCCAACATAGAAATCGACCTGAAATTGTTTCCAGGTATGATCATCAATAAGACCTTTCATTTGAATCTATCTCCAGCCATGACACTTCAATTTTTAGAAATTTTCAAATTTTGTGTGTGCGATATATTCAACCAAGTTTTCCCGGACTTCCAACATAGAAATCGACCTGAAATTGTTTCTAGGTATGATCATCAATAAGACCTTTCATTTGAATCTATCTCCAGCCATAACACTTTTAATGGTCAATTTTTAGAAATTTTCAAATTTTGTGTGTGTGATATATTCAACCGAGTTTTCCCGGACTTCCAACATAGAAAGCGACCTGAAATTTTTTCCAGGTATGACCATCAATAAGACCTTTCATTTGAATTTATTTCCAGCCATGACACTTTAAACGGTCAACTTTTAGAAATTTTCAAATTTTGTGTGTGCGATATATTCAACCGAGTTTTTTCGGACTTCCAACATAGAAATCGACCTGAAATTTTTTCCAGGTATGATCATCAATAAGACCTTTCATTTGAATCAATTTCCAGCCATGACACTTTTAACGGTCAATTTTTAGAAATTTTCAAATTTTGTGTGTGCGATATATTCAACCGAGTTTTTTCGGACTTCCAACATAGAAATCGACCTGAAATTTTTTCCAGGTATGATCATCAATAAGACCTTCCATTTGAATCAATTTCCAGCCATGGCACTTTAAACGGTCAATTTTTAGAAATTTTCAAATTTTGTGTGTGCGATATATTCAACCGAGTTTTCCCGGACTTCCAACATAGAAATTGACCTGAAAATTTTGCCAGATATGATCATCAATAAGACCTTTCATTTGAATCTATTTTCAGCCATGACACTTTAAACGGTCAACTTTTAGAAATTTTCAAATTTTGTGTGTGCGATATATTCAATCAAGTTTTCCCGGACTCTCCACATGAAAATTGACCTGTCGTTTTTAAATGATATTTATTAGTTGAAGTGCCGTTTAAAATATTGTCCAAACTTGTAACTGTAGAGGCATTTCACGCCTTACCCCCCCAAACATCTAATTCGGCACTTAGATTATTTTGGATTGGTATATTAGTTTTAATTGTTTCGAATGAAAGTTTATTTTACATTTTTTTTGTAGAGGATATGGTTAAGGCTGAAAAAGCATATCGTGCATAATGCATATTGCTACTTGTGTCATAATTGGTTTGATTCCGGCTGATATTTTAAATTTTTGGTAAGTGTACTGTGTCTAATCCATACCACCGGGCCAGGCCTTGCTACAAAATCCTTGTACCAACAATTTATGTTGATTTCAGTCTATATTCTAATTATCTTGTTATATATTACAATTATTTTTCTTCTTATACTTTTATACCATAAAACACGTTTTTTAAACATTTCCAAGTTTTCAATTTCCCTCCTCATATTTTCCTCATTGTTACTTTTTTAATATGTTGTTGGTGGTATTATACGTTATATACTGGTTGGAAAATGTTATGTACACATAATACAACACTCAACTAGAGGGAAATGAATGGGTTTAACAGCAAAAAAATTTTATGGTTTTTAATTTGAAATTTAATTGAAATTAAAAAGAATTGTGAGTATATACAGACGTCGTATGTAATATGTATACGTACTCGTATATATGTATAGGAATTTGATCGATATGGGAAAATTTGTTTTACGTGTATCTCATTCTAGATTTACAAAGATTTATGTTCCACCGACAGATAATAAATTGGTTGTGTGAGATACGGTGTATAAAGGTGTACATAAATTTAGGCTGAAATTATATTTAATTCTCTTGAAGACAAAAAGCAATTTAAAAGAAAATTGGTGTGTTATAAAAAAAATATTTCTCATTAATTTGGAGGAACAAACCCCCCCATATATGTATATATACGAGTAGGTACACAGTTGATATAATTGTATCATTAAATTTTCTACTAAACTATTATTATTCCATCTCTAATACTAAACAAGACACAAATGTCTAATTAAACTTTTAAAATCTAATAAATAATCTAACTTAAATCCCACTTTGCATAATATAATAATCATCGTTGTACTGCTCCATATACATCTAAACGTATATAAGTTTTTTACACGACAAAGAGTATGATGGTGTGATGGTAATTTTCAAAAAATTTCCAAAACCAACAAAAATTTTATAAAGTTTGTCTCAATGTCTAAATATATAAACAAACTTTATATGTACACATTTCATAGTATAGCATAATATAATGGCGCAAACCCAGAGCTCTAAAATAATATGTCTCAAAGGTGTCTTAATTATATTTGTAATGTACATTTTTATTTTCTTCTTGGTATTTTATTTTGTGTTATTGTATGTACATCGCTGTTTTATTGTAACATTATCATTATTGAATGTTAGTGTTGCCAACTTTTTATCAACGCTCTCGATTATTGATGTAAATTTTATCTGGTATTGGCGCTCAAAATTATATGATGATGATAGCAGTTTCAATTAAGTTGTGACGCCCAAAATGGGGCGTTCACCGTATTTTCAAATTTTCTTAGTAAATGCATTTATAACGATTTTTATTGTTAACCAAAATGGGTGAGTTGTTTTTAACGTTTTTCTTAAGCTGACATTTTATGTGTGTAATATTATTTTGCTAAACTAGACATAAAAAATCAAATTCAAGTAAAAATTTACTGACAATATTTTGATTCATTGGCAAAAACTGGTTTCTGTCACGCCAGCCGAAATCATATCAACCGGAACCAAACAACTAAGGCACAAGTAGCATCATTGAGTAGCAGTATTGAGCATCATTGAGCACTATATGGTTTTTTAGCCGGAACCTTATAAATCCAGCATTATATGATTTTTCGGTGGAACCTTATAATTCCAGCTAAACTAACTATGGTGCAAGTAGCACGATGCATTGTGCATTATGTGATTTTTCAGCCGGAACCTTAAAATTCCGGCCAGAACTTGATAAAACCAGCCATAACTATACTACAGTTAAACCAACTATGGTACAAGTAGCACGATGCATTGCGCATCGTACCTTACCAGAAATATTTGATTTTTCTGAAGAAAAAAACAGTATAATTTCAGCCAGAACCTGATAAAGCCAGCCAGAACCTTACTACCAGCCAAACCAACTATAGCAGAAGTAGCACGATGCATTGTGCATCATTGTGCACTATATGATTTTTTATCCGAAACCTTATAAATCTACCACTATACGATTTTTCGGTAGAAACCAATTATTTTTCAGTCGGAACCTTATAATTCCATCGGAAACCTGTTAAAACCAGCCAGAACCATACTACTGCCAAATCAACAATGGCATGAGAAGCATGATGTATTGTGCATCATTGAGCACTAATTGTTTTTCAGCCGGAACTTTATAAATTCATCCGGAATCATCCAGGTTCTGGATGGAATTATAAAGTTCCGGCTGGAAAAGCACACAATGCACAATAATGCACCGTGCATCGTGCCACTTATACCATAGTTAGTTTTGCTGTAGTATGGTTCTTGTTGTCTTTATCAGTAAGGTTTTTTTTTAATCGATTATTTCTGATTTTATAAGGTTCCGGTTGCAAAATTATATACTGCTCAATGATGCAAAATGCTAGTTGTGCCATAGTTAGTTTGGATATAGTATGGTTCTGGTTGGCTTTATCAGGTTCTGGTCGGAATGGTTTCGTTGTTGAAGATATGTTTCCGGCTGAATATTGTTAGGTTTTTTCAGAAAAATTATTGCTGGGTTTATAAAATTCCGGCTGAAAAATTATATAGTACACAATAATGCACAATGCATCGTGCTACTTGTGCCATAGTTGGTTTGGCTGTAGTATGGTTTATCAGGTTCTGGCTGGAATTATAAGGTTCCGGCTGAAATAGCGCGTAATGCACAATGCATCGCGCCAGTTGTGTCATAGTTAGTTTGGCTGTATTTAACCATACTATCGTTTTCGGGTGGAATTGTAAGGTTCCACTGAAACGTCATATATTGCTGAATTTATAAGGTTTCGGCTTAAAATTATATAGTGCACAATGCATCGTGCTACTTTTACCATAGTTGGTTTGGCTGTAGTATGGTTCTGACTGGCTTCATCAGGTTCCGGCTGGAATTATAAGGCTCCAGCTGAAAAAGCATGTAGTAATTGTGCCATAGCTGTTTGCTTCCGGCTGATATGGTTCCGGCCGGCGTGACGGACACAAAATTTGAAATTTTACTGACCAAAGAGCGGATCGCTTGCAAATAGAGCGAATAAAGCGTCCTGACAAAAGCGAAATGAAATTCTTAAAGCAGCTATGAGCACGTTCCCCAAGTGTCTCTCGTTGAGTTCTTAACTTTTGTTTGTTGAGCAATTAGGTTCAACAACCAAAATACAAGAACTCAACTAGAGATACCTGAGCAACATGCTAATAGATTACAGCGAAATAAAGACCAATATAAACAAGAAACTATCATGGCTCTTTTAAACGCTTTTAATGAAAAAACAAAAATACAAAATCGGAGAAAATGAAGATCTGAAGAAGCTATAAATGCTTTGTGTGATAAAGTCTATCAGATATGTTCGAAAAGATCTTACTAGAAGCAAGTGACTACACACAATATCATCAAAATACCCACCTACTTACCCGAAAACCTGAAGAACAAATCATGTTTGCTCATGGGCCACCGATGCAAGGAGCTTCTTAGTGGCAAGAAGACAGTAAATATTATGGAAATACCCGAGGTTATCAGTGTTGTCACACAGACTGAAAGACAAATGATGTTGCGAATTATTAATTTAGTTTATATGTGATGTGGGATTCCAGGGCAACGACTATCTTTTCTACGCACTTTCGATGCACGAGTAAAACTCGAAGGCAGAAATGGGAAAATCGAAAGCGTTCATTTAAATATGCGAACTGTTCGTGGATACTGGCGCAATATGACTGCAACATACTGATGGACGATTCAACGAAGACCCAAAATATCCCGACATCTACGCAGTGCAGAAGGTCATCTGAATTGAAAATCTACCAACATTCCAAAGATACAGTAGTCAACTAAATAATCGATAAAGTGATGACCTGCAAAATGCCATCCGAAGACTCTGAACTATACAATGAAGTAAAATAAAACAAAATTCATCGACAAGCAGCAACTGCTAAGAAAAAGACAACTGCATAGATTGTAGATTCGCCCTTCCTCGTCAAGAATGCATCGAGACGCACATATAGCTGATCATTCGTCTGACGAATTCATCCGAAGTGGTGAACGATTTTGTCTCCTGAAATGGGAGAAAAGAACTCGTTTAGGTGAACAATTACAACCCAAGTCTTCTGAAACTATGGGACAGAAATATGGGCATTCAACCATGTGGTTCAGCAGAAACAATTACCTTCTATATCACTAAAAACCTAAGCCAACAAATCTGAATTCTGACAAGTATACATCAAGCTGTTTATCACAAGTGGTGGTGGTTTTGGTGTTGGAAAGATTTTGTCAGCTGAACAAGACCAAAAATTTTATTCATCAAGAATTCAACGAAACTGTTACCAATGTTTGTGCTCGTAACAGGGCACAACTTAAAAACATCCAACAAATTAAATCTCTACTAATTCTGAGTTAACAACAGACCTTTAACGAAATAATGGACTACAAATAAAAAGACGGCGAAATATTGCTGGATGCTCCTGTTGGCACAGCGTTTTTTTTTTAATATTTAGCGTTTTTTTTTTAAATCATATATTATTTTGACACGAGGCTCGAAATGTTCAGCAACTTTGGGAAATATTGCAAAATTATTTCCAAAGTGAGTGCTGTATTGGCGAAAGTGTGCGAATTTTTGAAAGGTTCATTTAAGCGCTTCCTCAGCATGTAATAGTTGGGTATAGCTTGTGGATTAGTGGCATAATTGGCCCATTTTCTTCCCAAGATTTTGGCAACACCGCTACAGTGTACGAACGAAAAGTAGTTTTTTACCTGAAAACTGATTTTTTAAAGCTGGAAATTGAAAACATGGACATGCACAACTGTTTTAGCCGGATGCTACACCACCAGCACGATCGACCTTTTAACCACTAAATTCTGTGATCGTGCGTAATCATTCGTTTTGGAGAAACCGGATTGGCCTCCACACAGCTTCAATACGACACCGTTAGTCTTCTTTTTCTATATGCTGTGAAAGACGAATGTTATACGGTCAAATCACCAAAGATACAGGCCTTTAAGCACCACATTGCTGGAGTGATTCGCGAAATAGACTCGAAACCATCGAAAATGTTCTGAAAGTTGTGTTCACATAGGATAGCCTACAGTTAAACTAGCCAGAGCAGCCACATGAATGAACTTGTACTCTATCAACGCAGCAGGAAAACGCTGAATGGCCCATCCGTTACCTGATGGATAGACAATGGGACAGAAACATTTCTTCGAAGCATTGAATAAAATACTTAAGAAATAACAGAAGTCTAATCGTCTTTCATTTAAAATAAAGGTATGCTCAAAACACATGAATATCTAGTGCGCGAAAAAAGTTAAATTAAATACGCAAAATATTGAGTCATTATATGGAAAAACAAAATTTTTAACTGCATTAACCAGACCATTCAAGACAAGATTCCTGACAAAGTACAAATGTATACTGTTCTTTCGAAGCAAAACTCCCTCGCTAATTTTCATCAAAATCGTTCAAGCCAAAGAAAGTTTATAGGAGGAAAACTAGGGCTCTGACCATTTTTTAAAATAAAACTAAGATCCACCCTATCCAATATTTAAATATGTTCAAACATGTTCTATCTAATCTATCTAATCTATCTAATCTATCTAATCTATCTAATCTATCTAATCTATCTAATCTATCTAATCTATCTAATCTATCTAATCTATCTAATCTATCTAATCTATCTAATCTATCTAATCTATCTAATCTATCTAATCTATCTAATCTATCTAATCTATCTAATCTATCTAATCTATCTAATCTATCTAATCTATCTAATCTATCTAATCTATCTAATCTATCTAATCTATCTAATCTATCTAATCTATCTAATCTATCTAATCTATCTAATCTATCTAATCTATCTAATCTATCTAATCTATCTAATCTATCTAATCTATCTAATCTATCTAATCTATCTAATCTATCTAATCTATCTAATCTATCTAATCTATCTAATCTATCTAATCTATCTAATCTATCTAATCTATCTAATCTATCTAATCTATCTAATCTATCTAATCTATCTAATCTATCTAATCTATCTAATCTATCTAATCTATCTAATCTATCTAATCTATCTAATCTATCTAATCTATCTAATCTATCTAATCTATCTAATCTATCTAATCTATCTAATCTATCTAATCTATCTAATCTATCTAATCTATCTAATCTATCTAATCTATCTAATCTATCTAATCTATCTAATCTATCTAATCTTTCCAATATATCTATAGTGTGGGTTTGTTTTAGGCTTTTTACAGTGGGGAAATATTGATGCATTATATCATCCAGAAAACAATGTTCTGGCTATTTCCGTGACTAACTATATTGATGGTTAGTTCGTACTACCAATTGATAGATGTCTCTAATGTTCATCAACGAAAGGTGCCTGATATTAGTTGTAAGTTAAGTAAACTTATTCAAATAAATCAATGGTCGATTTGAAACATTGTGAAGATTCATAAATCGTAATTTATTTAACCAATTACAATTTTCTTTGTGCCATCTATGCAGGACTGCTATGAACTATTCATGATTTTAGTTTGTCGGAAATTTGGACAAAAGATCTGGCATGAGATCATGAAACATCATAAAAATTGGGAACTTGGCGAGGCCGTCCTACATATTCAAAATTATTAATTAGCATGAAAGTTAAAAATTGGTAACGAAATTCCTCTTGGAAATTTAATCGCCTTCAAACACATAAGCAAAATTATCGATTGGCATAAAATAGGCAAGGTGGAAAAAATTGGTTTTGTTAAATCAAGAACTCATTCTAATTCGCCATAATTACCGTATTTTTGGAGCTCATAATGATGATGACTATGCGGAGATTACATAAAAATTAAAATGTTTCAAAAACTTGTGCGGCAACCGTTCATTACTGTACATATCTGATTAAATGAAAAATTGTCACAACATATATAAATAAATGAAAATTTATTCGATAATTTATTTTTTCGTAGCTGCTCATTCTGCAAGCACCGCAGCAACAACAAGAAGCAAAAAAAAAATGAAAATTGGATTGTAAAGCGGAGCGCACAGCAAAAAAAAATTTCCATATTGCAAATGAAAATTATTGATATGGATACAGATTCGAGTACGTCGTGTGGTATAAATCTTATGTAGATGTTGTGTACTGTGATAAACGATATTACTGGATGTTATATAGTGAAAATAATTGGAAAAATTATGATTGCATTATGTACATTACGTACATAGAATGTACCTACAATCTGAAAACATGAACATGACATACTTTTTCTGACATGATAATAAATGCAATAACCATACTCAGTACCATACATTGAAATTTATGTTCGTTTTTTCGTTATCGACATTTTTTAAATTCCGTTTAAACGACAAATGATGTATAGATGGCAACAAATTATATGTGGTCGGAAAATTTTCGACAGATTTATATAAATTATTCGGACATTGTGCCAAACCAAAGCCTGCTTAACTGTGGTTAAATTGTTATGCGGATCAAAACAGCCACTAAACATTGTCGAAAAGAAAAATTCTAAAAGTCGAATGATGCAAAACGGAACTACAGTCATATTAAGATAAAATTCTTAAATAATTTCACCTCAATAACAGGATTAGACGGTTAGAGGAACAATTTGCAGAGACTGGAAAAAACTATACGTCACCAAAATATGGAAAGGCCACAAATATCTTGGTCTTTGGAGGATATTAAGCCTGTGGCCAAAACATTCGAGAAGGCCAGAGAAGTCCACTTACGTGCTATTTAACTAGATAACAAAGAAAGCCACTGTGGATTTATTATTTAATTCAACCTGAACAATTTTTCTCTTCACATAGCATTTTTATTTGTGAACTGTGCTCACATACCGTGCATACTTGGTTCTTCAAATTTGTCTCTGAAATAAATGTCAATGTAAAGAGTGCGCAAAGTAAAAAACAATTTATTGCTCCACGCTCACCAAATCATTTTGTCCTGTACAACGTTTGCGTTTGCAAGTTTGCAGCAGGCCTGCTTGCTCAGATTGAATTTTAAAATAGACCATATGCTTATTTTCTCGAATATATTCGATATTGTGAATCCCCTATTAATCTATTTTACGAGAGGATTTGGTTCCATGGTATATGAAACAATTTCAAGCAAAATAACTGGTTTTGTGTTATGTCTTTGAGAAATTAAAATTTTGGAGTTAACTATTTTACCAACTGGCCTGTAGACGTGTCGTACTGAACAGCGATTAAAATTAAAATGATAAAACAAATGTGAGATAGGTGTCGACCCGATGAGTGCCGCGATTGCTCACAGTTGTCGCAGCCAAATTCCATGAACTGCGCTACGAATTACTACCGCACCCACCGTACGCGCCCGACCTGGCTCCCTGCGATTTCTTTCTGTTATCCAACATGAAAACATGGCTTGGGGAAAAAAATTCAGCTCAAACGAGGAGGCCCAGACAGAAGCGTATTTTGAAGAGTTTGAGAAGTCATATTTTTTGTAGAGGTGAAAAAAATGGCAGAAACGTCGGGACAAGTGTACCGACCTAAAAAAGAGATCTCGTTGAAAAATAAAAATCTACCCTCGTATATTCCATGCTACATAGTTTAAAAACAGAAACATTTCAGCTACACGTGAAATTCACGAATTTTACTTCAAAATTCAAGTCGAAATTTAGAGATTGTTCGTCTGCAAAGTAAATGCAAAGCTGAATGTGAAAGCTGATTCGCTCAAAAATACAGCAACCTGAAAAAGACGCGGTTAGCTTTAAACCCAAATTCGAAGCAGAAAAAACAACAAGATTCACCTATCTGCCACCTAAAGCCCTGCTGGAAGACGTTGTAGCCCACAGTAGAAAAAAGCTTACGTCCAAAACTTTAATAAGGTACTCGCTGATAGAAAGTTCTTCGGGCAAAAACAAGAAAATATTGGAAGTCTGAGGGAAAATAATTAAACGTCTCAGTGATAATCGTCAACAATCTGCCATATAAATATACCAGTAATAACAAATACCATCAACGACCTCGTATAAATAGTGCGAACGTCTAGACAGAACATTGATAGAATTTTTGATATAATTTACGAGTACAATGAATGCTAATTGTATCAAATTCAGTTATACCGAAGTTGTACGGAGCTCACAAAGATATACAAACCAGGTCAAAAAATTAGATCTATGTATCGAAAACAGTAGCCCGTTTGAGAATCAAAATGGTTGGTAAAGAATTTTTAAAACTTTCGGTACGTTAATGGGAAAATCACATTCACGTTTCTAGCGAGAGCAATAAATTACGCAAATCGGGTTCTTAAGTTACGTAACTCACGAGCAGAGGCATTAAACATTACGATGGAACAGGAGATAAATCATCCGCTACCGCATCTTGCCGTTGTGGTATGGATAGAAAAAAATCATTTTATGTTTGGTAAAACATTTAGGGGACTATTTTTGGGTTCATGTTACATGCTGCGTTCACTGGTTCATACACTGGTATGTTAAATGTTGCGTTGATTACGTGACATTTTAACGTAAAATATTATACAGAAAAACTTCGATTCAACGGACTAATTGTGGAGTCCATTAAATCAGATTGTCCGTTAGGTTATATTGCACGAAAGTGGGATGCTTAAATGATTTTTAAAAGAAGTTCTGGAATATGGCCACCTGAGACGGAATTTGATCAATTCTTAACCGATTATAATGGGATTAGGTATGTTTGATGGAAATGGGATGCTTGATTGATTTTTGGAAAAGTTCTGGAATATGGCCACGTAGAATGGAATCCGATAATTTCTTAACCGATTTTGCTGAAATTGAATATTTTGGATGGAAATAAGATTCTTCAATAACTTTTGGAAGAAGTTGTGGAATATGGCCACCTGGGAACTCGGTAATAAGCAGGCGCCTTTATTGCAGCAAATGACTCGTGATGTTAACATGTCTCTGATAACGCTAGATGCCTTAACATCTATCACAAATACGTGACCCACTCATGTAATTAGTGGCAGGCCAACTACCTGCTCTCACAAAAAATCACGTTACGACCCCTACACGAAGGTCTCGGATAAATTTATAGTATTCTTATCAACAACGACCTTGAAAACAGTTCACGGGAACATGGAATATGATGTCTTTCGAGGACCTTGAGATTTGCAGAACCTTTCGAACCATGCGGAAATTTATACCATTATTATACCATTATTTATATTATTAATTCCATAAAACAACCAATAATTACACTTTCCACTACAGCAACAATCAGAAAATAGAAAAATTATGATTCGGTTCCGCGTCCTCTGGCGAGTACAGCAGTTTATAATTTTATAAACCTGTATTTATCCAACGTGCCGAATTCCCTCATTATCGGTTAAGTGATAGCCGTGTCCCGTTCCAGTTGGCCACATTAAAAAATTTCTTCTAGAAATCATTAATGAATCGCCTTTTCATTAAACAAATCCAATTCCATCGTACTCGGTTAAAAACTGCCTGAGTTCCGTCCAAGAATCCCCGAATTCATCCATCATAATCGGTAACCGGAAAATGGAAAATTAAAAATTGTCCGTTAAATCGAGGATCAGTTAAATCGAGCGTCTGTTAAATCGAGGGTTTACTGTATATCGTTAAAAACAATTTCAAATTTTTTCATCTCCTCCAAAATCACACTCCCAAAATGCACGAACTATGCAAGCAACTGCAGTGTTTGGATAAAACCATCGACTTCTTGTAATTAGCGATGACATACGTGATTTTTAATTTTTGGCCTTATGTTTTACCAAACATTTGCGGTTCAGGTGGAGTTTCAACCCCGTTCGTTTTTTTTTCATCAAGGTACATAGAAACTTACACCGATGGTGTTGAACGCTCTGGTCGCCCCAATTCAGCAGTTATTCCAGAAAAGATAAAAAAGTGGGTTCAAAGTGGATGGCGCGCGTACTCACATTAGGTCAAAAATAGCAACGCGTTGATAATTCAGAACGCTGTTTAACCGTAATAAATAGGATTTTGTGCACCGGTATGTGACAATGGTTGAAACTTGAATCAACAATCCGGAATCAAATCGTCAATCAGCTGAGTAGACAGACGCTGGTAAAAGGTGCCAGAAGCAACCAAAAACGAAAATGTCAGTCGGTAAGGTTTTGCCCTCCGTATTTTAGGATGCGCAAGGTGTTTTATTCGTTAACTACTTTGAGAAAAGTAAGCTCATCAACAGCGAACATTACATGGCGGTATTGGTCCGTTGGAAGGAAGAAGTTGCGTAAAAACGGCCCCAAATGCAAAAGAAAAAGTCCTCTCTCACCAAGACAATGCACCGTATCACAAGTCTTTGTCGAAGGCAGCAAAGCTGCATGAATTGAATTTCGAATTCCTTTCCCACCCACCGTATTCTCCGGATCTGGCTCCCAGCTTGTAACAGTTTGCTGTTACAGATTATTACTTTGGTGTCCTTTGAACTTGGCAAATCTCGAACATCACACAGAATCCTGGTCACACAACAATTCGACTGATACTCTAGTAGCGCAGTGTACGAAATGTAATTACGACAACGCACAACTCCTGCAATCAAGTTCGTTGATATAATTTTATAGTAGATGGAGAAACAAGTTTTTAATTTCCCCTCCATGCTAAAGAAAATTTAATAAATTGGATCGGTATGGTCATTATGTGATTAGTCGCAGCAAGTTAACATAGTTGTTCAAAGTGTTTTAAAATATTTAACTAAAGAGTAATAACAAAAAAAAAATAAATAAGTTAAAACATAAAACAAGTTAAAACCAAGAAAAAAAAGAACAAATATTTATGTGAACTGGGGTACAAATTACACAGTGTTGGCAGTCAATTGATGATCATACCGGTTGGATTTTTTTTTTAATTTTCGGAGTCGCTTACCAAGGTATTCCTATTTATTAGTTTGATTTATTAATTGTGTGCTTATAAGTTTTCTCTTGTGCTATTAAAATTTTAGAAACGGATTGAAAACAAAATTTTTATAAGCATACGTATAGTACAGTACGTGACGTGTAGATCCGTTTTCTGGGTAAGCGTAATTTTTTTATACTCGTAATTTTAAAATCCATCGATCACATTAATAAAATAATAATTTGGACCGCTAAACAACCACCAATACCAGAAAAATTCTATACATATATATAAAATAATAGTGGGTTGTAGCGAAAGTAATGGCGATTTGCGACGCCAACAACGCGAAGTTTTGAATGTATTTTTTTTTTTGGAACAAATTAAGTTCATGCATACTAATTTATTTCAACTATAAAACTTATAATTTATTTTCCTATATTCATATATTTATATTGATTTGTGTATTTATTTATATTAATTTATTATTTATATATTATATCTATTATAAAATTTATTACATATATATATATACAATTAATTTTAACCCTCCAAGAACCATGGTTCAAATTTAAGCATGTAAAAAAAAAAAATGATAAAAATACTTGTAGTTATTTATTAAATTATATTTATTGGTTACCTATGTTATATTTATATATTTATTTCTTATATTTAGATTATATATCCTATTAAAGTGCGCATGCAAGTTAATTTATTCATCTATTAAAATTTATTAAAAATATTAATCATAAATTTTGTGAATTCTTATAACTCCATTTTGACTTACTGTTGGAAGAAGTTGTGTGTTGGGAAGTTATTGTTCAGTGTCTTTTTGTAAGAGTGTGGTGATGTTCGGGAATATTGTTTCAAGTGCATAAGCGATTCTAAATAAAACCAAATGTCTAACTAAATTAAAATTTTTAAATACGATGAGTTGAGTGTTCACCATACAATGGGAGGATTTCATTTTGAAGAAATCTGTAAGGAGGTGCGGGATACGATAACCAAAACAGGTATGGTTATCCAACCTAGGATAGCGGATCAAAAGTGAACCTGTAAGGGTTAATGGTAAATTGGGGAGCACGAATAATTTTATTCATAATATGTAGTGGAATCCTTTATTTAGAAGCAGCATTTTCAAGCTCTTAGTAAATGGTGAAAAGTACCCAACCCGACGACTGCCACCTAGCCGGCAATATGCTGCATCACCATAAGTTGCTAAGAGTCTGTTAACGGTATTGATTGTGTCATTACGAAACAAACAAAAACGTTACAGTGGCGCCCAAACTGAAAGCACATTTAGTCAAAATATTATGAATATTATTAAAGTCGTACATTGAAGGTCACTAATGGCACTTCTAAAATATGTTTTTTTTTAATTGTTTAGATTTACCGTATTTTGGTTAGGTATCCATTTCTACTTACGGGTATTTTTTTTTGAACTTGGATACCTTTAAAATAAAATACAGTAATGGATTTCAGATGAGTCAATTTGCTATTTTCCGGTTAACATGTTGTTTAAATGTTTGGTTGTTCGTGCAACCTAGAGTTTAGCTTTATTTCATGACTCTGATTAAAGTAAAGTAATTTTTTTTTGCAATAGATTAATATGAAGGTTTCCTCCCGTTAATTTTCACTAAGACGTTTGATTGTTAACATTTAATCAGGAGCGACAACTGGAATATTGTTTTAGTAATACATTTATTTTTTTTACAGTATGTAATCCGCATTTTTGCGTTAGATGGTGCATGGCCACCATCATGACGTCATATCTGTTTCTAATAGAATGTTTTTACTTTTAATGCTCAACATTTATTTTAGATTGTGTGTAATTACCAGTTTACCGTTCGATATCCGTATATAATACGTAGTTGTAACTAGGTTATTAAGTGTATGTTGGATCTAAACTCATCGTATTTAAAAAAAAAAAAAAAAAAAAAAAAAAAAAAAAAATCTTGTGTTTTCGTAAAGTAATATATAAATAAGAACATTCAGTCAGTTTGTTACTATACAACTATTAAGAGACGACGGAGAATACTCAAGTGATACAAATATTAACTTTGAGAGTATATTTTTTTGGATAATTATCCATGAATTAATTTTTTTGTTGTTATTAAATTGAATCTTTAGTTATGGATATTCTTCACTTAGATTGTGATGAATTGGACATTGAGTGCCAAATTAGAAACATTAATGGCTCTATTACTAATCGTATTATGCTACTTAAAGAAGCATTGCTTAAGGAGGAAGCAAAGCAAAGTGATAAACCAACGGCTGCACACTACATGGGAGCAAGATATCCGAAGCGTGAGATACAAACATGTGCAAAGAAGTTACGCAATATACAAGAACAGGTTGAAAGTTTGATGCAACAAGATATAATTAATATAGAAAAATTAAATGAATTATCAACTGGAGTATTCCACATAGCAGGAAGACTAAGCCGAATACAAAGCACTAAGACAGGAGCTACCGAGATTTCCGCAGGGAAATTGTTGGAGTCCTGTGATAAACTTTTATGTTGGTTCCAAGACTTGCGAGATAAGGATATACCCGTACCAGATGTGGAACGGTCAGTTAAGGAATTAATCATTATTGAAGATATGGGGACTGATGAAACCGATGAGGAAGACGAAAGAAGTAATTGTTCAAGTTCAAATTCCTCAAAACGAAAAGTCACGCAACGCAGAAAAGTCGAGAAGCAGAAACAAGGTAGTTCGCTTATTAATGAATCATCAGCTGCTTCACTACAATCACAAGCAAATGAAGAATCAGATCAGGTTAATAAATTAGTCGAAGCTGTTTTAAAAAGACTTTCTATTCCACTAGAATTAGCTAACATAGTACGTGAGAGCAAGGAAACGGAAAAGGCGGATGTTGTTCCCAAATTAGGAGTTCATTCATCCACGATGGTCTCTCCAACACGATTACCTCCAAAATTTGATGCGGCAGTACCTCCTCCAAATTATCAAGCGAAACCGACTGTTGATATATTTAGTGCAGGACATAACATTGAAATAACAGATGTTTCACCCAATTCTGGAAACAAGCTTGTCAAGAATGACCGCTTGGAAATGCATAGGGTGGAATATTTCTTTTAGTGGCGAATACGGTGGAATTCCAATCGAACGATTTATTTACAGAGTAGAACGACTAGCAGACGCTAATCATACAGGTATTCCATTCTTAACCAGCAATCTACATGTACTCCTGCAAAATAAAGCATTGGAATGGTATTGGTTATTCCTGGAACGCAACAGATCGGTACAGTGGGCTCAATTACGGACAGCCATGATACACCGTTTTCAAGACAGGCGTACGGAGGCTGACATTAAACAAGTACTGGAACGACGGAAACAAAAATTTAAGGAGACGTTTATTGAATTTTACAATGACATTCTGTCACTGTCACTCCCTTTACAAACACCAATGACAGAAAGTGAAACCATTAATTTATTGAGCAGAAATATGAGGCCCGGATTGCAATCAATATTTGCCGGTCAAGTGTTCAGAGACATTTCAACACTTGTGAATCGAGCAATAGCCGTAGAAGATACCTGGAACCGAATCGGATGGGTACCCGAGATGACTTTTCAAGCTAGGCGGCAGATCAATGAATTGGATACCAATTTTAACTACGATGATTTGCTTAACCAAAATTTTAGTGGTACTTCAGAAGCCCAAGTGCAATCGAATTCCTTATGTGCTGTTAATTGGATACCTAAGCAGAACACTTTTAATAATAGTTTAGAACGGAGTAAGAATACTTGTTGGAACTGTGGGAGTTCGGCTCATTTGTTCAAAAACTGTAGTATGCCTATTACGGGTCGGTTTTGTTTTGGTTGTGGTGCCAAAAATATGTTGAAAATTAATTGTCAGAATTGTCGAAACAACCGTACTTCGGAAAACTCCAATCGGGGTGTCAGGAATTTCGGAGTTCTGAGATCCCAAATTACAGAGACCAATGTTCCGAAACTACCAACGATAGAGGAAGCCGCGACGAATACAGATCCGGAATTCTACAGTATCCTTCGCAGGAAACCCGAATAAATACCGCGTTGCATAAGCCATGTCGAATGATTGACCAGGCGACACAGACATCTTACACTAAAGATTCGGCTATTACGAGAAGTCTTAAATATTTCAAAACTAGGCGGGAAATCAAAAAGATTATCGCCGAATCCATCATGACTACAAACTATGACAACCGACCATACGCAGAGGTGCTCATAAATGGTATTCCCTATCGTGGATTATTGGATAGCGGGGCGAGCATTTCAGTACTAGGTGCGGGTGCAGAGAAGTTCCTCTGTCAGAATAACTTTAAGGTGCATTATTTAACATCATTATTATCGACCGCTAGTGGTGAAAAACAGCGCATTATAGGACACACTTTGGTTAAAATTTCGTATGCTGGAAAAACAAAGCAAATAAGATTACATATTGCACCAAATATCGCTCAACCCCTATACCTTGGCATAGATTTTTGGGAGTCTTTTGGGCTCATTCCTCAAATGATAGAAGAACTGGAAAACGGGTACTCAAAACCACACGAAGCCTATAATACTCGTCATGAATTAGACAAAGAGCAACAAGCGATATTGGAGAACGTAATCCAAGAATTTCCATCCTTCGAGAAAAATGGTCTAGGTAAAACACATATGTTGGCACATAGTATTGACGTAGGAAACGCTGTCCCTGTGAAACAGCGTTACTTTTCAGTATCACCTAAGGTTCAAGAGGACATCTACAAAGAATTGGATCGCATGCTGGCATTGGGTGTGATCGAAGAGAGTACCAGTTCTTGGTCATCCCCAGTGACACGAGTTTTGAAAGCTAACGGAAGGGTTCGTCTATGTCTCGACGCAAGAAAGTTAAATGCAGTCACTGTGAAAGAAGCTTATCCCTTGCCATTAATCGATGGTTTGCTAGGACGATTAGACAAGACAAGATATATCAGCACCATCGATTTGAAGGATGCGTATTGGCAGATACCGTTGGAGCCAACATCGAGGGATAAGACGGCTTTCACAGTGCCGGGACGTCCACTCTACCAGTTTGCCGTCATGCCGTTTGGGCTGTGTAATGCTGCCCAAACGATGTGTCGGCTTATGCATAAGGTCATTCCTCACCAGTTACATGACCGGGTTTTTGTGTACTTAGACGACTTGCTGGTGGTTTCCGCTTCGTTCGAAGACCACATATCACTTTTGTCTGAAGTAGCTAGACGTTTGAAATCAGCAAACCTAACTATAAATGTAGAGAAAAGCAAGTTCGTACTTAAGGAAACAAAGTACCTTGGGTATGTGATTGGTGAGGGATGCCTTAGAGTGGACCCCGAAAAAGTGCGAGCCATAGACGAATACCCCGTACCGAGAAACATAAAGGAAATTCGTAGATTCCTGGGAATGACCGGCTGGTACCGCCGATTCATCGCTAATTATTCAGTATTAACTGCACCATTAACTGATCTCTTAAAAAAAGGATCGAAAGAAAAATGGAATCAGCAAGCACAATCATCATTTGAGGACTTAAAGAAAGCTCTTGTAACAGCACCAGTTTTAGTGAATCCGAATTTTCATAAACATTTTTATATTCAATGCGACGCATCGACAACGGGAATCGGAAGTGTGCTATTTCAGCGTTGGGAAAATGATGACGAACACCCAGTGGCTTTTATGTCTCATAAACTTAACAAGGCTCAAAAGAACTACAGTATTACCGAACTGGAGTGCCTTGCAGCAGTTTTAAGTGTTAAACGTTTCAGACCATATATTGAAGGTTACCCTTTTACAATAATAACTGACCACTCAAGTCTTCGTTGGTTAATGGAACAAAGGGACCTGTCTGGTCGATTAGCACGATGGTCAATTCAATTACAAGCGTTTGACTTCAATATAGAATATCGAAAAAGATCGTTAAATGTCGTACCCGATAGCCTTTCGCGAGTTCATATTGATGAATTAGATGAGGTATTAAGTGGGCCGTTACATGTGGAATTAGAATCTAATGCGTTTGAAGATGATGAATATGTTGCAAGAATTAAAGCATTGCAAGAGAACCCAACTGCGACATCTAATTTCAAGGTCATTGATAATCGAATATACTGGAAAACAGGAAAAGGCTCAAATACGGACCTCCCAGATTGGAAGTTAGTTATTCCGAAAACGTTAATAACAAAATTAATTGAGGCTGCTCATAATCCTCCAACAGCGGCACATCAGGGTATTAGACGAACAGTAGAGGTATTACAGCGGTATTATTACTGGCCAACGTTAGTTTCAGATGTGAGGAAATTTGTAAATGATTGTGAAATTTGTAAATGTACGAAAGCCGTAAACTACGTAACTAAACCAGAAATGGGCAAAGCTTTTGATGTAATCCGACCATGGCAAAGATTGTATATGGATTTTCTGGGTCCTTATCCGCGCACTAAAAATGGGTTCACGCATATTCTTATAGTGCTAGATCAATATAGTAAATATCCGTTATTGTTTCCGGTTCGGACAGCTTCTGGGATAAAAGTCATTGAGATATTGGAGAATAAGATTTTTTATCTATTTGGTGTGCCTGAGAGGAGTTTAACAGACAATGGGGTTCAGTTTAACTCAAATATTTTTAAAGAACTGATGAATCAATACGGAATTAAACATGACTTTACGGCAAAATATTCTCCACAGGCCAATGCTTGTGAGCGGGTAAATCGTTCCATCTTAGCCGCTATCAGAGCATATATTCAAGATGACCACCAAATGTGGGATAAACATCTCGACGAAATAGCTGCTGCGCTTCAAAACGTTGTTCATTCCAGTACAGGGTTTTCACCTCATTTCTTAGTTTTTGGACAACACAAAATACTACATGCTGCAACTTATGACTTGTTGAGAAGGCTTAACATATTGAATGACAATCAAATGTTCCCGAATGATAATATAGACCGACTGTCAGTTGCTCAAAAGATTGTGTTAAGTCATATGCAAAAAGCTTATGAGAAAAACGTTTCAAACTACAACTTACGTGCCAGACCACGAACATTTACCCCAGGGCAGGAGGTATTCATCCGCAATTTTGTGCAAAGTAACGCGGGGAAACAATTTGCAGCAAAACTCGCGCAAAAATTTATACCAGCAATTATTTTGAAAAAGATTGGAAATGTTGCTTACGAAGTATCCAACAAAGACGGAAAATATTTAGGAGTATACCACGCCAAGGATATTCGCTAAAATGTAAGTGTATTGGTGAACTTTGCTGTTTACAAGTTTGAGTTAACATCAAATATCCAAATTCACATTTGAGTATAAAAAGTCGATATCGTAGATAAATCACAAAGTTAAGCCCGGCTGTTTGTTGAGACTATCTCTTGGGTGTGAGTCGTCCCCACGTTTGTAACAGTTGGCTGTTACAGATTATTACTTTGGTGTCCTTTGAACTTGGCAAATCTCGAACATCACACAGAATCCTGGTCACACAACAATTCGACTGATACTCTAGTAGCGCAGTGTACGAAATGTAATTACGACAACGCACAACTCCTGCAATCAAGTTCGTTGATATAATTTTATAGTAGATGGAGAAACAAGTTTTTAATTTCCCCTCCATGCTAAAGAAAATTTAATAAATTGGATCGGTATGGTCATTATGTGATTAGTCGCAGCAAGTTAACATAGTTGTTCAAAGTGTTTTAAAATATTTAACTAAAGAGTAATAACAAAAAAAAAATAAATAAGTTAAAACATAAAACAAGTTAAAACCAAGAAAAAAAAGAACAAATATTTATGTGAACTGGGGTACAAATTACACAGTGTTGGCAGTCAATTGATGATCATACCGGTTGGATTTTTTTTTTAATTTTCGGAGTCGCTTACCAAGGTATTCCTATTTATTAGTTTGATTTATTAATTGTGTGCTTATAAGTTTTCTCTTGTGCTATTAAAATTTTAGAAACGGATTGAAAACAAAATTTTTATAAGCATACGTATAGTACAGTACGTGACGTGTAGATCCGTTTTCTGGGTAAGCGTAATTTTTTTATACTCGTAATTTTAAAATCCATCGATCACATTAATAAAATAATAATTTGGACCGCTAAACAACCACCAATACCAGAAAAATTCTATACATATATATAAAATAATAGTGGGTTGTAGCGAAAGTAATGGCGATTTGCGACGCCAACAACGCGAAGTTTTGAATGTATTTTTTTTTTTGGAACAAATTAAGTTCATGCATACTAATTTATTTCAACTATAAAACTTATAATTTATTTTCCTATATTCATATATTTATATTGATTTGTGTATTTATTTATATTAATTTATTATTTATATATTATATCTATTATAAAATTTATTACATATATATATATACAATTAATTTTAACCCTCCAAGAACCATGGTTCAAATTTAAGCATGTAAAAAAAAAAAATGATAAAAATACTTGTAGTTATTTATTAAATTATATTTATTGGTTACCTATGTTATATTTATATATTTATTTCTTATATTTAGATTATATATCCTATTAAAGTGCGCATGCAAGTTAATTTATTCATCTATTAAAATTTATTAAAAATATTAATCATAAATTTTGTGAATTCTTATAACTCCATTTTGACTTACTGTTGGAAGAAGTTGTGTGTTGGGAAGTTATTGTTCAGTGTCTTTTTGTAAGAGTGTGGTGATGTTCGGGAATATTGTTTCAAGTGCATAAGCGATTCTAAATAAAACCAAATGTCTAACTAAATTAAAATTTTTAAATACGATGAGTTGAGTGTTCACCATACAATGGGAGGATTTCATTTTGAAGAAATCTGTAAGGAGGTGCGGGATACGATAACCAAAACAGGTATGGTTATCCAACCTAGGATAGCGGATCAAAAGTGAACCTGTAAGGGTTAATGGTAAATTGGGGAGCACGAATAATTTTATTCATAATATGTAGTGGAATCCTTTATTTAGAAGCAGCATTTTCAAGCTCTTAGTAAATGGTGAAAAGTACCCAACCCGACGACTGCCACCTAGCCGGCAATATGCTGCATCACCATAAGTTTCTAAGAGTCTGTTAACGGTATTGATTGTGTCATTACGAAACAAACAAAAACGTTACAAGCTACTACTACCTGTTCGCAGATCTCAAAAAATGACCCAGGAAAAGAGATTTTGTCGAAACAAACGAACATTCTAGGGCCAAAGATAGATCATTCTACAAAAAACGCATCGAAATGTTAGAGTAGCATTTGGATGAATGTATTATTCTTGAAGAAAACTATGCTGACAAATAAAGTCGAGTTTTGCAACAAATGACTTTTTAAGAGTTAGCCTCAGGGCTTAAGAACCGGCGATTTTTTTTTATCGCTGCAATCTGTTCTGGGGCCTGTTCAAGGCTCTCCCTGCTCTTTCGCGATTTGCTTATTTCTGTCCTTACTTTTACGCCAGTCAGCGGCTATAGGACCGCCAGCCTATACTGACAAGGAAGATGGCTCGGTCCATGAGTTTTGCACTCCGACTAGGGGTCATAGATGTGTTGCAATTTCATCACAGATCGTAATCTGTTATGAAATTTCACTTCTGCATCCTACCCCTATCGGGATTCGAACCCGGTACCTTCCGATCCGGATATAATAACCGGCGAGTTATACAGTAATTAAACAGATAACATGCCACCATCTAGAAAAACCCAAAGGATCCAACAACACTTAGTAGCATTAAATCTAGGATGTTGTTACGATCTCGCCTATTGGTTAGGTGGCCATCAATGCCACGTTGATTCTTCACTAGGGCGGAAAAATAATTCAGAGTAGATTGGACAATCAAGTATTGAGAATTTAACAAAATTTTGTGAAATTAGTGACATCTAGGGTTAAGCTCCAGAAATAGTTTTGTATAGCAGATCATAGCAGTTTAGCCCGGAGCAGAACCGAATGTTCACGGACAATCTGGAAGGTTCAGCGCGGTATATAAATGCGGGTGCGATGAACACTGACGCACTAGTCTTAAGTTAGTCCTTGGTCGAACTTAGCTAAGACGCGGTATAAGATTTGCTTAAAGTGAAATTGATACAAACCGGTGATATAAACCGGATTTGATAGAGTAAATTTTTTAAAACAATGGCTATACAGCGGTCTGAATGTTAGAAGATCTAGAAGATTCGGCGATTGCAGAATTAAAATTCTAATTAAACCAGCGTAATTTATCCTCGGTTGGTCACACACACACGCACACGCACACACACGCACACACAAACACACAAGCACACACACATCATTCTGGTAAACCGAATACGTGAGGCTGTAAGGAAACACGGGTTCGATCTTGATAATTACTTATAGACCGAAGGGTTAGTTGTAAAGGCTGACATTTAAGAAATAGCGGAGGATAAACGCGCAGGTTATGGAAAAGCCCGAACCATCTGGAGATTTAGATGCTGTGAGAGTGTTGATTTCTTTGCAACGAATGATGTTGGAAATGAAACAAGATTTCACACACCGACCAAATGGCACAGTGGTTAAAGCTTTGGCGTTTGGATCGGGAGGTACCGCGTTCGTATCCCGACAGGGGCAGGATGCAAAAATGAAATTTCATCAACAGATTATGATCTGTGGTGAAATGTAACACACGTATATGACCTCTGTCGGTGTGCAACACACATGGGCCGTCCCATCTTCCAGTATAGGCTGGCATGGAGCTTGCAATGTGCAGATGGTCATAAATCGGTCCTATAGTCGTACGTCCAGTTGGCTGGGAGGCTTAAAGTAAGGACGTAAAATGCAAAACCGCGGAAGAACAGAATGAGCCTTGAGCCCCAAAACAGATCGCATAGTTATCAATAAAAAAAAATATAAAAAAAAAAGATTTCACACAACAAAACCAACATATAAATCAAATATGGGTGTGTAACGAAATCCCGGTTTTCAAAATCCCGTGCAAATTATATTTTTGTATAAAAAAAATCCGTTTTTTAAAAAATCCCGGTTTAAATTTTTAAAATTTGACATGTGGGAACATGGTACTCTTAAATGATTTTTTGACAAAATTCAAAAATGACTGCGATAACGTTCAAGAAAATGGCTAATAGGGATGGAATTTGCCCATTCCCTAATAGAAAATCGATACGTGCGATGGAAATGGGATTCAAAAATGATTTTTCGATAAAACGGTCAATAGAGATGGAGCTAGGTCATTTCTAAACCGATTTTGTTAAAACTCTACACGTGCGATGGAAATGTATTTCTAAAATGAATTTTTGCTTAACTTCTGAAATATGGCCATCGCTATGTAACTAGGCCATTTTTAACCGATTTAGTTAAAACTCGACATGTAGGTCCTTATTAAAATGCTTTTTTGATAAAGTTCTGGAATAAGGCAGATATAGAGAGATGAAACCTGGCGATTTCTTAACCGATTATGTCGAAAATCGACATGTGGGATCTAAATGGGATATTAAAATGGTATTTGCTAAAATTTTGGAATATTATCATTAACAATGGATCTATGCCATTTCTTAATCGATTATGTTTAAATTTGACACAATCTAAATGGGATTATTAAATGATGTTCATAAAGCTCTGCGCATCTGGACAAAAAGGGCGATAAATTTCAGAACTTAGTAAAAAATCATTTTAGAATTTTATTTCTATCACAATTCTGTCAAGAAATAGCCAAGTTCTGTCGCTGATGGCCATATTCTAGAGCTTTAGCAAAAAATTATTTTAGAATCTCATTTAGACCTTACTTGTAGAGTTTTAACATAATCAGTAAATAATAGGTCAATTTCTTATACCGTATGATATTAAAGGGCCGAAGGACAAAATTACGAAGGGCCGAATGTGTTGAAGGGCCGAATGTCTTGAAGGGCCGCATGTGTCGAAGGGTCAATGTGTCAAAGGGGTTCCTTTTCGTGTTTGAAAATATAATTTTTTTACTTTGTTTTAAGGAATATTTCATAATTTTTTTTATCAATTATTAATGAATTTGCTTGATAAAATTTCGTGGATTTCGTGGATACGTGGAATTTTGACATATGGCTTCCGCCCCTATAATTAGTTATATTCGAAAACAAACAAATTTTTCAACAAATGTTAAAATATTATTAGTCCGGCCGACCCGAATTAATAAAAAATATTTTTTTTTTCAAAATCAAGACTTTAGAACTAGAAGAAAAAAAACCCGAGATTTTGAAAACCGCAGGATCTTGAAAACCAGGATTTTGAAAACCGGGAATTCGTAGTACACCCAAATCAAATATTTGCAGATAATGAACCAATTAAGAGCTAAAGACATGAAGATCATGAAACAGAGGCCATTAGTCAGGATAAACCATTGGTTCTTGTGGGGTCGAGTAATGGTGAGAAGACGGCAGATATGTAAAATCAGCTGAGCTAGCTCGACGATAATGAAAAATCATCCAGAATATTACCTCAGTACAAGAAGAAGAAAACGAAATAGACCAAAATCGACCTCTCGTAGTGAGCCACTTGCTGGTAAACGCGGGCCGGGAGAGCCAGTGGTTATGGTGAGTAGTGGCGGATCTCTTGGCGGGGATGGTTTCGATGATTTTGGGGCACGCACTTAAGGAAAGTGGTAATGCCAGTGGTACTGAGATGACGGAGAAAATCGAATGTGGATTGCAACACGTGCGTAATATCGGTAAATATGACTTAAACTAAAAGGAGAAACTAGTTGCAGATGCGGCGATACTCTCGATTGTTGCCGAAGGGCAATTGTGACAGCTTCGTGTAGATGGCATGCTGAGTCATAATATGAACGAATGGTGGTCAGATCGAATTGTAATTATGAGAGTGGCCATCTTTGGATAAGCTGGAGATACCGGATACCGTTTTAACTTCCAGAAAAGCAAAAGTAATCGGAAGCAGTAATTGACAGAGCTGGTGAGTGAAAGCCGTATGGAGAGCGATCGACATGAGAAATGGCTTATAAAAAAGATGCACAAATAGCCAGGAATTAGGAATGCTGGTCAAAGAGGGCGTTAGTAATGAGGGACGTTGGTTGTTTTCGAGGATGACAGCACGGATGAAGAGATGTGCGAGCAGGTAGTGGTAGAGGCTATGGCAAAATGCACCATGACTACGAGATTGGATGGCGTTAAGAAGCTGTAGAAAGAGAGAAGTGGGATTTGTCGGCGCTGTACGGACCAAACTAGATGGTGGTGGACTCCTATTGGTTTGGTGGACATCATTTCTACGTAGATCGGTCAATTGGCTCATTTAGTGTTAGGTGGTGTAATGAATATATGTGCAAATTATTTATTTTAATTTTTCTGGTATTTTCGGGAGTATGCGGCAAGAATGTTTTTAATCGTTTTAAAAAATTTCAAGGTCATTTAAATTTTCAGTACCCCAAGTAAGGAAAATCAAAAAAGAATGAAGGTCATCGATTAAACCCGAAATCCTGATAATTGGTCAAGTAAATATATTAAAACAGTTAAAACAGTTAAAAAAAATAATTAAAAGTGTTGTGCATGCGAGAGTTTGATAAAATGTCGCACAGATGATTTTTGTTATATATAGAGATATGCATGCAGCACAAATAAAATTTGCGGCTGAATCTTAAGCGTTTATTTTAATTTCTTCTACTAAATTAAAATGTTTATAAAATTAAGTTGAAACCTAAATTTAACCTAGCAATAGATACCGGACAATTCAGTCAATTAACTAAAATGTCACAAAACTTCTGTTACATAGTTTACCATGCAACAAAACATGTTGCTAGCAGCTTATCTAGCAATCCTATATGTTTTTAATTATTCGATGTAGAATACTCGCATTAATTAACAGTTTTTAACGCACAACATGGGTATTTGAAAACACCAAAGCCAGTAGCTAATTCGGCAATAGGTATTGGTATTTGGTCAGAATGAATATAATTGGTCAGGTTTTGGTCATTTGATCATAATTGACTCACCTGAAAGGAAACCACAGGTTGTGGTTTTGAGAAAAGCTACAAACCTTGGTAAACTTACCGATCGTAAGATCGATGTTACTGTAATTTTTTATCAGTGTTTCGGGAGCTATGCCCATGACACTTCATTTTAATAAAATGTTTCTATAACTTATATTATTAAATGATGCACTACCTATTTTATAATACTTTCCTTTATTTTCAAGATTTTTTAACAATCCTACTCTGCCTTGTGACACATAAAATAGCAATTTATATGTGGGAAAAATCTTTACATTCATTCTACAGTATATAGTTCTATGCTACAAAATAGTGCAGTAGTTTTGTTTTGTAAATCTTATAATATTTGTTAATCTCCATTTTTTATTATTTCTTATGTCCATAATAACCCTCCGCAATATATTTATCTGAAACGTTATTTTTTTGTCATCAACTCATGTGGTCATCAACACTTATTAAACATCAAAAATCAACTAAGGATATTTTTTCTTAAGCACTTAGTGTATCAAGCTTAAATCCGGAATTAAAGACTCATAGTACCTTTTTGGATTTTCCTCAGACAAAAACATTTTCTCCAACTCACTAAATTTTATTGGCTTTTGATTGGATCAAATAAAAATCAGAAAGAAAGTTTTATTTATTTTTGTTAAATTGAAATTTTTTATTGATTTTACAAAATCATTGAACGAAAAGTCAAATAATAAGAATAATAATACAAACACACATACATACATACATACGCTTGGGCAAAACAAAATAAAAAAGGTTTCAAGATGTTAAAGATCTGCTGTTGGTATGGTAAGAGGAATGGGTGTTATTGAACTTGGAAATGAATTGTAAAAAATTTTCAATTTCTCTAATATTCGATATTATGGTTTCCTTGTTGGCATATAAAATAATTGGCTTCATTTCATTTCATTCTTGCTGAATACCGCACTTTAAATTGCTTATTTTACGATAAAGAAACAAATTAAATCACTTCGATTGGGAAAGGGTGAAAAAATTTAGGGGAAATTTTATATTACCATGACACATTTCAAGAAGATATTTGAATCTTATGACATTCCTAAGTTTAAATTATATTTTCTTTGCATTTCCGTATACATAGATCCGATACGATTGAAACATTATATACAATAAAGTGGTTGGGTCTGATCATTTATTTTATAACTATGTGAGAGTCCACTAGATAAAAATCTATTTGAATATAAGGATTACCATATTTTAAATGAAGTGAATAACGTTGATCAAAATGTAATAGTGGGAAAAACATACCAAACAGACCACTACACCAATTTATCGTAGAAATTACACATAACCCGAATCTGTACACTAAAATTACCATACAGCCTCATATACATAACATAAAAACCAGCTAAACGTTTTAATTTTAATTTTTAATCCAACAAGACCACACGATAAATAATTACGTTTTTATGTATGTTGGCTATAATTTACTTTGAAACCATCACAAAACATAAACCAAAACATGTAAAATATGGAATAAATTCACCCTCTATTTACCTCATCAAGTATAGAAGCGCGCAGCCAACAACAAAATTCCAAATTATGAATCATTTGAATAATCTCGAGTATGGCGTAAAAAAATTTGTTATGAATAAATTTAATTTCATAATTATTCCACAATCCTTTCTGCCCTTTCCAAAATCTCAATAATAGGTTTTCGTTCCCGGCGATTTAAAAACATCCTTTGCAACGGTATATACACATTTATAATCGACGTGGGAGAAAGTTAATTGCAAGTGAATTGAATTCGCCGAAATTTTACAGCTTTATAAAACGAGAAATGGATATAAAGGATTATGACCAAGCTCTGATGAACAGCAAAAATTCTCTTTTCCGACGATCAATAAAAACAGTATCGTGACACTCGTAACAATAGCAAATCACGGTAAAAATAATCAAATTGTGGTACTAAGGGAGCTTTAAAGCTTTATACTTATTGCATTTTTTGTAACTTTTATTATCTGAAGATGTTATTACCGAAGTATTTCAAATCTGTTTGTTTACAAACCTTTGCAATCTACTTTTGGGGTTGAAGCATTCCAACTCCCAAGTGGAATAAAGTAGACCTTGCTTTGTACAATTGAATCATACTTGCTGGAGTATTAACATCAAGTTAAAGAGCATGAATCTGAAAATTTATTCGTTCAAAGTATTAAGAATCTCGTGATTCTAAGTTCAAGACAGAATTTTCTTCAGAGTTTTGGTTTGAAGTGCGATTTCTTAAAGTAAAGGTGACTTAGATTACGGTCTTCGTAAGATTCGAAACAGTTTTTAAACATTTGCCGCTAATGGTTAGCAAGGAAGCAAAAGTCTGACATTTAAACCACCTCTTTCGTGGTCCCTGGCTGGCGCTAAGCTGAATTAGACATTGGGCCGGATTAAGGTGTTCATTTCTCCGATACTCGTTGAACATACAATAAATGCAACACCAAATAAATAAGAACACAATGGCTCTACATATTCAGGAACTACTTGCGATGAGAAATTTGCCACTAGACTTGTTTTACGGGGAATACTCTATGGAAGCTGAACGAGTTTATGTTGGTGAAATGTGCTTCGACTGCAGGTTGCCTGTCCAAGATATCGAGATGCAAGGCGCAACCCCAAGAAGGCACAAAGGCCCAGTTTGCTGGAGACTGCTGTTGAGTCTTTCAATGAGATACTCAAAGATGTGTATCGACCAAGACACTGTTATTCTAAAAAAATTAATAGCCATTTAGAACGACTAAAGAACGTCTTTGAAATACAGCAAATCAGCGATCCTATTCTCCTAACTCCCAATTAAACGATTGTCATGCTGGAAGAGCCAAAAACTGACCACAGTTCAGCTATTATTGGATTCATTGAAGTCAAGTTGAATTATTCGAGCAGCAATTAACTATCCGTAAATTGGTAAATCATTTTTCCATAGCGAAATTGGCAGGGAAAATTATTGTTTGTTTGTTCTTAATCTTTGCAATCTGTTCTGGGGCCGAAGCACTAACATTTCTTTCGCAATTTGGTTTTCCCTGCCTTAAGCAGTATCCAAATCGAGGAGGTCTGATTTACATAGAACCATCTGCGAATTGTACAGCCTATAGCACTGACATGGAAAGTGGTGTTCACAATCTTATTTTATTTTCAAAAAAGTTACCACTAACTTTTTACCGTTGTATGTCACAAAAAATAAAATTTTTTGATGGTTGTGGATCTTGGATAAAAGTCTTTAGTAAGATTTCCGACGTTGGCAAAATTTTCTCATGAGTTTCCATTTTCCACTTGGAAGCTTTTATTTTCGCAGCAGGTCCTCATATATTCACGTTTCTTTTGTCGAAGGAATTTGGTGTTGTAAAGAATCTGATAAATTAATCCGAGCCCTTTGTGTAGGTTTCACACCTTCAATGTGTTTGTGAGACGTGTCACATATACAGGTGATACACCTTAAGCCAGTCATACCCGAAACACGGTGAACACAAAACAGAACCCTAACCTGGAGAACAAACGGTGATTTTTTATTAGTTTTAGGGCGCCAATAGCTCGCCGTAACATGTAGTGTATGGAGCACCACGAGGTATGAAACTAGAACTTCGCCCCTCATGATCACTACTGCACTGCAATTACGCAGTATCAACTAGCAGGACTGATGCAGAAAACAGTGAAACATTTGTGATAAATCAACAGACACAAGTTTTTTTAATTTATTTTACTGCGGCAGTTAAAGCCACAAATCATATCGTTCTTAGTGTGTAATCGACAACAACTAGGCACCACGTGAAATCAAACGGCCACCCAGTGGACGTAAGGAACAAAATTTGCCGTGGGAAGGGCCGGATGTTCTACGCAATATAGGTAGTTGGAAAGAAGTTAAAGTACCCATTAAGCCACGGTTTTAGTGAACTGAACCAAGCATAGGAACAGTAATGGTATGTAGTTAACAGAAAAACTAATTTTTATCACTATATCCGACATTACATGCAGAAACATTATGACGAAATGGACAATTTCAAAATTCCGAATTATCAAGTTACAGCAAAATCCGTATCATCCTAACGAAACCTATATAGTGGTGCAAACGAACACGCAGATACCAATACCTTACATCGGAGTACGCAATTAACGTTGACGTAACGCCTCGAAAGCCATAGGAATACAACTTATTAAAAAGTAGGCGATGACCAATACAGTCAAACGCTTTATGCAGATCTAAAAATAGGCCACGTATATACTCTTGATTATCGGAAGCTCGGTAAATCACATCAGTAATCTCAATTAAAGCGGCATCTGTGCAAGACCCCTGTCGAAAATCATATTGATGACAGTAAAAAAATTTAAAGCATTTAGATATTCAGTCACACGAGTTGCAATTAATTTTTCAAGTATTTTGTCGAACAAAGACAAAACAGAAATTGGTCGGTTTTGCAGTCACCTGCTTTAAATATTGATGTCACAATCTGGACAGATGCCGGTTTCAAACACTTCATTGAATAAATCTGTCAATATTTGAGAAAAGAATGCTGAATTACGTTTTATAACAATATTATGAATATTATCATAACCACTACCCTTATTATCTATAAACTATTAATTAATGGGGTAGATACTCGATCCGCTGGCAAGCAAGCAATTTGCTAGCCAAAATTCTGACTACTCAATCAATTTTACAAAGGAAATCTAAATTTCAAACTATATGTGCAATCGCATAAAAAAACAAAAGTTTTATGAAAAATGTATTTTGAAACTTAAATTTCCTTGGTAAAATTGATTGAGTAGTCAGGATTTTGGCTAGCAAATTGCTTGCTTGCTAGCGGATCGAGTATCTACCCGATTTATCATATATATGATTCAGTAACCGAAATTGGGCACAAAATAATGAGTTGGAGCCACTATTGTGCAGATTATACAGTTCAGTGTTACTATTACTTGTAGAAGAGAGGCTGTTGCCAACATTTACAAAATGGCTATTGAATATATTAACAATACTAGGGAGATCTTTGTATTCGACGTCGTTTTGTACAATGGAGTGAATCTTCAATTTAGAATTGTGCTTTAAGAATTGATTTATTTGATTCCATACTTCCTAGTAATTTTTGAAATAATGCTTTTTTGCGTAAATTTTTTTAGATCTGATCATTTTATTCAGTAAATCTAGTTTGTCTTTTAACGCGGAGTTGTTCGTACTTTATTTAAATCTTTTGAGGGTGCGATTTTTTTCATCCAGGGACAATTACGGGTAGTTGTTTAGACTTCGAATATTTACCAACCAGTTCATTATATTTTTCACAGATTAATTTTACGGTTGAATCAGGGGTGTGAATGTCAAATGATGTTGAAAATAAAAAATCATTAAAGTCCTAATTAACTTTGTCATAATTTGCCGTTTTCTTTTCTAATCTTTTATTTGTGTATTTCGGGTATTATTAAACACGAATTTGGAGAGAATAAAACTATGATCAATATCAGATTCAATTGTTGAGTTAAAAACTCGTTCTATATTAAGAAAACTGCTAATAGTATGATTCAGAATATTACCACTTACTGGTATCGTAGAAAATGTGATAGTAACAATCATATGCGATGACTTAATAAGGTAGAATTGTACTCAAAAACTAGTTTCAAATTTTTATTAATATGCATGTTCAAATCTCCAACTATAATAGAGTCAGAATTGGTTTACATAGCTACATAGTAGTTGTTCCAAAATTTCTAAAAAATATATAGTATCAGAACCTGGTGGCCTATAAATCCCACAAACATTAATTGGATTAAATTCCGAGAGTTGAATACAAATGAACTGGAAAGGCAAGATCCCATCGTCAAAGTTTAGGATATTATAGCGAACGTCGTCCCTGAAGAACATCAAAATTCCTCCCCTAGACCTTTTCAAAGATTTAAAAGTCATTCAAAAAAAAACTGATAAAAAAATCTAAAAAGATATATAAAATAGAAAACTTTAAAAATATGTAAAAAAATATGAAAAACAAAAATACAAAACTGAACGTAAGGCTACAATAAAATGTGGAATGTTGTTAATCTGTATCAATTATAAAAGAAAGAAAAAATCATGCATTAAATCTAAAATTATTGATGAAACACTGAAAGTCAAAAACAATAAATCACGGTAGTGTACTGTTACCTTTAAAATATAGAATTTTGTGTACGGTGGACTTAACCCTTTCGAACGCCATTTTTTAATAATCTAGCAAAAAAATATTTGGGCTTCTTTTGGAGTACTTGAATAATTTTGAAACTTTCTTTAAGAATTACAATTCAAACAGTGTTTATTTGGTGTAAAAAGGAATTCTTTATTGCACATTTCAAAACAGGTACTATGTTAATTTATAATAATAATAATAAATTATAAAAAATGAAATTATGAAATAAAATAAATTTAATTTCATCATAATTTTCATTACATTACTATAAAAATTATTCAGACGAGACAATGAAATTACATTGTTAATCACAATTAGATTTTTGTATGAAATTGTTCAAAAAACTTTCGTACTCTATTTATACAAAGGTGAACTTTACATTGTTTACATAAGAAGAATGTTCTTCATTTACAGTTTAAAAGTTTGCAGCGAGTGAGTTTCAACTTTTGGTAATGTGTGGTAACATGACCAATATCATCGAAACGAACATCTTCGAATGACCTTATCTCGAATTTGCATTTTATGTTGAAATTTCAGCCAGTATGTTTTCCATAGAAGAACCTTGAACTTTGACGTCCCCTTTTTGTGGGGCTTCAACGAGTTCCCCAAGAATAAAAAGAATTGCCAACTTATTGGCGAAATTCTAAAAGATCTTTAATATTTTTTTGGTATGTTTCGTATTTCGCTATCTCGCTTATACTGAAAAGCTTGTGCAAATTACGAAACTAATGAAATGTGTTGATGCGCAATTTCCACTTTCTTGATTGAATGAACACGCGGCAATATCTAATAAGCTGGTCGCTCAGATCTACTCCGCCCATGTTTCTGTTGTATAACCGAACGATATCAGGTCAATTATGTGTTGGTGTACTGACAGGAATTTATTTATTTTCAAATTTCTCTCATCTTTCACCCGTATTGGTGAAGCCAACTCTCACAAAATTCGATTCAAGATTTATTGTTTTAATATCTGCCATTTAACTAGGGTAACTTTGCCATCACGACATGCCACCGAATTAGAAAAACCTCGTTGTTTCTTCATATCCTTGTCGGACATTATTGGTGGGTTAGCGAATCGGTAAATGTGTACCGTGCTAGCTGCATTAATTCCGTAGCTTCTCAGAATTTAAAATAGATTATAAGAGTTGAAAAAATTATCAGAAAATAAGTTTTACCGATGATTTTATAGTTTCTCTGCTAGCTTCAATACTACGCTGGCACCGAATCCGAAGGAGATAAGATATATTGGTGGAACGTTTGCATTCGTTGGTTTCTATTCGCAGTAACGTTGCTTTGCTGGTATCATTGGTCTTAAAAAATAATTTATAGGGGTTAAAACATTCTTTCTATCTTGGGAGGTGGGCCCAGATTCCTTTCGCCGCCATTGAATGCCGTGATAATTATAAAGCAATATTTATGTACAATATTTTGTACACATCGTTTGAAACTCCGTGTACAATATATTGTACAGATGTTTTAGCATTGTTAAATAATTTATTTTAAGCTTAAATTCTCACTAAATTTGTTAAATAAAATTCAGTAACATATGTTTAAATTCAACTGTTTTAAGTGTTACAATAAATGCATTTTTTAATAATGAAGGTGTTTGTTTAATATGTGACATCTGCTTGGTACATATTAAATCCTCTTTTGTGATTATAGCACCGACTAAGTTGCCAATGCTCAATATTACACTCGGAATGTCTTCACAGTTTGGTGGAATGCCGCATAAAATAATATTATTCTTATTTAGTTTCGAGTATGTGGATCTAACAGAGCTTCCATATTGTTGTTTTTTTCGACCTGTACTTCGGATTTTTATTCAAGAAGCCCAAGTCTGTAGTTAGAACGTTGGGCATCCTTAGCCAGATCAGCTAAGGCGAGTTTCATATCATCCAGTGAGTGGCACTCAATAATGAATGTGTTCGAGGTTGAACGACAATCGGGACAAAGCCATGTTGTTGATCCAGCTTTGAGGTTTTTAAGAACCTCGTCCGTGATATCAGTACACTTTACATGGAAAACACTAGCACAAATTCAACATTTAACTCCAGGGCGACTTTTGGTAATGCCTTTGAGACACTTTCCACAATTTCCAGCCATTTTGGTACCAAAACAATATATCAGCCCGGCACAATAATGAAGATTTATAATAATTTATTATTAAATATTATGCTTTGTATATTAGTTTATTATTCATAAGAATATCTACTCTGACTGTGGGACACCTCGTTGGAGCAAATAACCTTGTAAAAAAAGACCGTTTCTTACACCTCATTACGGCGGTATATGGCTAGCAGAAATTGATCATTGGTGGAGCAACTATTACGTGTAAAACACTCCGTCTATAGTAACTCTCAAATACACTCGCGGGCAACTAAATCGACTCAAACTTTCAGTGCCCAAAAAAAGGCGATTTTTTTTAAAACGGCTTAATCGATTTTCTAAGATGTTTTGAAAGCCTGATATTTATACTTTAAAATGTTACTACTTTCATGAAAATTGGTTCGGTACTATTTTATAATGAATTTTGAATAAACGCAAACGTTCCCCATTGACCTTATTAAGGTCTTGACAGATACTTGGGGGATCGCACCCCACTCCTCATCTAACGCAAGCTTGAGGTAACTGATGTTAGATGAATTTGTAGCTCGAACGACATGATTCAAGGGAATGTCCTCGATATATCTTTCAGCGGTCAGACCTCCTCTACGGCCTCCACCAGGTATGAAAACAAGATCTGTTTTTTCCTCAAGCGATATGCCAGCCCACAGCATGCATGATGCACCGCCATACGAAACTGTTCCACCAAAACAGCACTACAAAAATCGCTCCTTCGCGTCCTTCTTGCAATAAAGCAACAACTTGTGCGGCTCTTTCTGGAGTAGTATCCATGATTTTGAGGAAACAACGAGTGAAATTGGTAGAAATTTGTTCAGGTCAACGTCTGATAAGTGACTGATGGCAAATATCGGTCAACATGGTATTATACAGGAGACTACAGCACGCCAATTGTTTTCATCGAAACATCACATTTTGTTACGATTGCTTGAATTTGAAAAGTACTGTATAGATTTTAATGATAAAGGTGTCCGTGTAAAAATAAAATACTAAGCTGTCAAAAAAATGTTTTTTTACTGCTGAAGTTCGAGTCGATTTCGTTGTTCGCGAGTGTAGAAGCATGCCTTAATTCTGCACCGCTAAAACTGCTGGCCAGTAATCCAATAGGTCTGTCATAGTATCGGAGTCTTTCTTGATAGGATCAAGACAAAACACTATCAGCCGCAGATGTAAATAAGATGACTCTTAGTAAAGAAAATTTTCAGGACTTTTGAAAATATGGTCTTCCGAATACCTGTGTCAACTACAACGACGATGGAAAATGGTATTATTAAATTACAATCAACAACCAACCATAGAATAGGAAAGTAACCGAGACAGAAATCTTTACATCATCGCAATCGGCTGATCTTCTTCATATACCCTAAACATGCCATAATGAGCCTTTTTTTGTTTGTATGACAACCGATTTTTTTAAGCTCTAAAGAACAGTGAAACTCCAGTCAACGTGTTTAATTAGGAACTTGATTAGTTTAAAATTGGCCTTTAGTTTCGCATTTGGTTGAAAATCTAATTTTATATCTTCCCTTTTGTTCTGCCAACTTTGTTACGTTTAGCAGGACCCACCGTTTTAATAAGAAAGAATGTGGAAGCTTTAAATTAAACAAAAATGTTCCACCTTAATTATACAATAGTGTTCCACAATGTTCTGCTGGAATCCTGGTATATCCACATCACAATTCTCGGCCATTGCGATTCTCCTAAACCTCCATACATGAGGTTAAATTTAATTTTGGGGTTTTCATTCAAACTGAAAATGCTTCTGTTGAGAAATTCCAGAAAATTTCCGAGAAATTCTTTGAAGATCATTGTTGTTGTTTCTGAATGTTTTTACTACACATTTCTCTTGTTATTTTAACTCGTAACCGACAACTAGTAAAATTTCTCATTCCAATTCCCCCAGAAAAAAAATAATTAGAAGATTTTTCTCATTAAATCCAATCCATTTTCATGGCTCACTAATTATAATAATCAGATACATGTTATACTATCTATGTGCACACACACTATGACACATCCATACATACATTCACCCACAACACAACTAACCAACAAAAAATTGGAAACCCTATATAGAACGATGGTATATAGGGAAAAAAAAGGATTTCTCTTATTTTCTTTTTAAACCCATTATTCGCGTTGTTGTTGTTGTTATTGTCGTTGCTCCCATTTCCCAATCAGTTTCATTTTTATTAAATGATAACGATGAGGTGAGAATACAAAAAAAAATTAAATTTCAATTTAACGGTTCAGAAAATATTTTTGATTTTTCATTTTGTTCCGTGCTCTAGATGTTCTCGTCGTTTTGTGCTTTTTTTCTTTCGTTTCGGTTCCATTGGTTTGAGATATGGTTCCCGTGTATATAGATGCAGAGCGCTTTTAAAATTATTCTACTGTGTAATACTGGCGAATTATTATTACTCAGCTGTAATTTAGTTTCCCGATTTGATTGGTGTTCGTGAGACTCGTGCAAATTCCGTCTAGATTTATAATTAGGGGGGTTATACAGAAATTATATTTCCTGTGGTAACGTCATCTCGACAAAATTAAATCCGTATACCGAGTGGTTTAACTACAAAATATATACACAATGAATCTAGTGAAAAACCAACATTTTCCAAACATGATCAATAAAGTCTCAAATAACAATTTGAAAAAAGGTGAATGTAATCCAATACCCACTGTACACAGAAAAAATAAAAATTTTAAGTGGAAAATTCGTTGTTGTTGTTGCAGTTGGGAAACAAGAAACCGTATTTTACTATACCTCTAGTACCCATCTACACAATACATAGTAAATAGTTCAGTTGTGGAAAATCGGATTTTGTTATTTTTCGCATAAAGGCTTTTCCTAAAATTTAAGGGTTTGAGGTGTTCGACGTCAAAAAAGGATTTTTTTTCTTTATTTGTCTCCATGCGTACGTGTACTCAAACGCGCTGTTGATTTTCAATTGTTTTTTATTGTAATCGGTATCGTTTTATGCTCAAGCATGCTATATAGGTATACCAGTTTTTGACGTACCTTTAGGTACGAGTACCTGTCGATATTCATGACAGTGAAAAACGGTGATTATTAAAGGTGGAAAATATTGACGCCGATTAAATGGTAGGGTGGTAATTTAGGAGAGATTTGCATTGACAAACATAACATCCAGTAAAATCGATATTAAGGCAGGGGGCATAAACGTGAAATCATGTACTATTAGCGTATTGCATTGGTCGTTTACAACAAAATCGAATTAAAAGTTAACCCAAATGGATTCATCTAAATCCAAAATGATTTTGGATTTACGTAAATCCAATCCAATTTTTAGTACTAAAGGTTTGTACTAAAATATTAAAAGTGATATTTCAAACTACAAAATTGACATAAATATTATTTATTTATACCGCAGCCTAAGTATTCAAGTTACTGCTGAGTTGTAGGGAATGAAACTCTCCACGTATAATGTTCGTTGTTGATAAAATGATTTATAATCTTCTAGTTGTCGATTGCAGTGTTTCGAGCTATTGACAGAGATCGTGTGTTTATCATTTTGCAGTTTCCCTGATTAGCATGCTTAACAAGATCGAAAAATAATCGTTCAATTTAATCTGAAATGGAAAAGTTTACAAAAACTATTCATAGACGTATCAAATTTAACAATTTGCCTAAGTAAATCCATGGGGAGGGATTTCTAGGTTGGGTAATGAGTTTCAATATAGTTGAACGCTTAAACATAATAAAACAAATGCTTAACATACAGGATGAGTTTTTTAAAAAATGACAGGCAAGAAAATTATTTTACTGAAAAATGTTCAGTGTCGCGTTGGATGTTTAGTGGTGATCTTGAATGACCTTGAAACTCATTAGTTTGGAAGATATTAACGAAACTTGGGTGTTTTTAGTTTAGAACTTATATGTTTGTGTGTATTTTTTGACCAAACAGTTAAAAATAAATAAATAAAATTTTTTTCTTCATATAAAATTTCGGAAAAAAAATTAAATTTTCGGAAAAATCTTCCTACTTAAACTTTTGCCATTAATTGGGAGATACTTGCAAAATTTGATGAAAATCTGTGTACCGGAAGTGGCACCGAAGTTCAATGGTAGCATTTTCAATATTTACAATGGTGCTAAAAAGTTTAGCATGTACAAAACGACAAAAATTAAAAGATTTAAATAAACGATTAAAAATTAAATTTTCAACTAACAAGAATTTCAATTCAATAAAGGAAGTCGCCATTGGCTGGTGATCAATTTGAATCTAGAGACTTCATTTTACAAAGTCAAAATGATCAATTGCAACGTGTATCTGAAACTCACAGATCTTATGACGCACTTCAATACCCAATATTGTTCTGGCTAGGAGAGGATCCCTGGCAAATAGTTATTTCGCAAATAAACAGTTGCATTTAAAAATTAGAAAAACAACAAAGGATATATATTTCACACTTTAAAAATCCATCAATTATATCATCAGTACGTAGTGGACACGTACGCCAAAATAGAAACAGGGTGGTTCTTGTTCATTTTATTTATTTAATTAGCTACAATTCAATTTAGATTTGTCCTTTACATCAAATTTAAGGCTAGCAAGCTTATTTATAAGATAATGTGTAGCTCACTGCAGTTTTTCCGATTTAAAACCAATCCTGAATAGCTACGTTTACAGTTCGGTGTATTTAATCCCGAAAATAGTCCTTTGGAATTATATAATCCGCCTGTTGTAAATATTCTTTACATCTTTTAAAACTAGGTAGGGCTGGTGCAATTTATTAATTTTTTTTACATTTAAAAAAACGCGGCAACTCAACACAAAAGCTAAAATCAACGACAATTGCGATCAGAAGGACACATTAATCTCCGAGATGCAATTAATAACGATGACAATGTAAATGACCTTGGCCGAATTACAATTTTACCAGCAACTTGCACCGGAAGTTCGAGGCACATGCATGAATATGCGCAGGATGCGATGTAATAGGTCCGCAAATATGGGCGTCCCGATTTATTCAACACATTTACATTCAATCCGAATTAGACGGAAGCTAAAATTTGCTTATTGCCAGGACAATCTACTACTAATCAACATGACATCACTGCACGAGTGTTTAAAAAGAAATTAAAATCTTTGATTGATATTATTGTAAAACACAACGTTTTCAGCTCTGTTCGATGTTGGATGTACTCAATTGAATGGGAAAAGCTAGGGCTGCCACATGATCCTTATATGGTGCGCATGGATAAAATTCAGTTAAATGAAATCAACAACATTATATCTGCAGAAATACCCGACTCAACAAATGATCAAATGATCCTGAATTTTTCCAAATTCTTACTCAAAATATGGTACATGGTCCATGTGGAGCATTAAACATAAATTTGCTATGTATGATCGATGTTAAATGCTTTAAAACTATCCCAGGACCCAGACAATTAATTCCTAAAACAATTACAGGCAACGTCAGATATCCATTGTATCGTCGACACTCCTTTGAAGGCAATGGACGATCAATAACAATGCAAGTACTAAATACTAACGTTGAAATTGATAACCGGTGGATAGTACCATATTCATGTTTATTATCAAAAATATACAAAGCTCATATAAATGTTGAACATTACAATTCTGTTAAATGTTAAATCAATAAAAGAATCGATATTGCCGTTTTCGGAGTATAGCATCTGCAAATAATTTAGATGAAATTAAGCAATACCAAATGGGAAGATACATCAGCAGCAATGAAGCAGTATGGCGCATCTTCAATTTTCCAATTAATGAGAGATATCCCACAGTAGTACATTTGGCCGTTCATTTAGAAAATGAATAACGAGTATATTTTACAACAGAAAATGTTGCCGAATGAGCAGCACAGTCAAAAAGACTGCTTTTTTCTTTTGTGTCGAAAAGATGAATTTGCTAAAACATTACTGTATTCTGAAATTCCTCGTTACTACACTTGGAACACCACCCGAAAACAATCTGAACGTCGAAAAATAGGACAAGTAGTACTTGGACATCTAAATGTGTTTTCAAGCGATGCATTAGGCAGAATATACACATTGCAACCAAATAATTTTGATTGCTATTATTTGCGTTTGCTTTTGATAAATGATTGTGGTCCAACATCGTTTCAGTATTTGAGAACCGCAATCGAACTATATTCCACCGTTTAGATTTTCTTGAGAATCGAGATCATTGGGATAATTCATAAGGAGATGCAACACCTACTGCTTCTGCCAATCATATAAGAACATTATTCTCAATAATCCTCTAAATCCCTTAGCATTGGGGACAAAGTATGTTGATGCGATGGCAGAAGACATATTACGTGAAGCTCGCAGCACAAATACAAATCCTGATTTACGTTACACTGAAGACATGTATAATCAAACATTAATTCACTAAGAGGACATTTGTTTAGTGATTATAAATAAAATGTTGAGTTAATTAAGAATATCATCACTAAATCGAGTAATTACTGACTTATTTGATCGTGAAATACCACGCGAAAATAACTACAACACTGATGCATTAAATACTTTTGTTCAGCATATACCAGTTATGAATCAACAGCAAAAATACGCTTACGTGGAAGAACGGCACGTTCAGCATTGAAGTTATCTTCAAATATGGAACTAACAGAAAGACCAACATGCAATATTTCCAAAACATGTGGAATGGCAAAGGTAATTCAACAATGCAAGATTTTTGTATGGGATGAGGCTCAAAAAAATCATTGGAAGCTTTGAATCGAACACTGAAAGAGTTACGCAGCAACCGACAACCATTTGGGGGTGCTCATATATTATTTTCAGGTGACTTTAGACAAACATTACCAATCATCAAACGATCAACAACAGCAGATGAATTAAACGCGTGTATGAAAGCATCGTATTTGTGCCAAATTTTAAAAAAATCATCACTTTCAGAAAATATATGCGCGGGCGATTATAAATCGATTCATCATTCACTTTTATTTTCTAAACAATTATTGAATGTTGGAAATGGGAAAACTGATTCAGATAATACAACAGGATTAATAACATTTCCCTCAGATTTTTGTACAATCGTTGAATCCAAAGACAATTTAATTTCCTGCATATATCCCGATATTGCAAACAATTTTACAAATCATCGCCGAAAATAAAATGTCACTGAAATTAACATTGACATTCAAAACACAATTACACGCGAAATAAAAACATACAACTCGATTGATAGCATTATGGATCCAGAAGAATTTGTTACCCAATTGAATTTTTGAATTCATTCAATTTGCCTGGAACACCATCTCACATTTTACAATTAAAAATGTGCGCGCCAATAATCCTATTACGCAGTTTAAGCAAACCACACCTTTGTAATGGAACGAGATTGGCTGTAAAAAAATTACTTAGCAATATCATTGAGGCCACCATATTAATTGGCAAATAGAAATGTGAAGACGTATTAATTCCACTTATACCAAATATACCATCCGATATGCCATTTGAGTTTAAACGCATCCAATTTCCTGCACGCCTGGCGATTGCTATGTCGATTAATAAATCTCAAAGTAAGTGGTTTAAATCTGGAAATGCCATGTTTTCCCCACGGACAACCTTCGAAGACGACGGCAAAACAAAATATTTTGTTTATCCGAAAGCATTACAGATTCCGTCAAACACATAGCTCATTCACACACTTAGGGCCAGCAATGCGGGCCGGGTTCTGCTAATAATTAATATAAATCACCGAAAGCTTAGGCGACATAGAGAGGAAAACCCGAAAAAAACTATTATTTACACAAACACGTTGCTCGTTATATTACACTTTGCTCAATAATGACGATAATCAAGTTAAAGAAATCATAGCTAATGGGATATTTCGAATGAAATTCGAAATAAATCGAATGAAATAATTTAAATTTTCTTGTTTGGAGGGTTCTAGCCCTTTAGCTCAAGTGGACTTGACAATTTTATTATAATTTTATTCGATCCTGATTGGATCGAGTAGATCAAGTGGTTTCTTTCATCGCAGCCGTCTTACTTGAATCATCCAATATGTGACGTATCTCAGCATTTTGGTTGCATGTGTTTTCTCGCGTGTTTCCTTTTTTCTTCACTCACTATAGAGGTTGTCATTTCTTATATACCACGGTGCATTAACTATTCCACGTAAGACTTTGCTTTGGACTGACTGGATAAAATTGACATTGGTTTTCTTTGTACAGCCCCAAAGGGAGCTTTATACCATAAGTCCACACAAATTTTAGGAATTGCCGGTAGCAATCTATTATGTACGTAAAGTTAGTACAGATTTTTTTCCTAAGAGCCAATTTATCTTTAACTCTTCTTTTTTCTTTTTCACGTGCCCTTTCCATTTTAGTTTCGCGTCTAGAGTCATGCCTAGATAATTTTGCCGTATTTGCATAGGGAATTTTGTGAGAGTTCAGTTCTACTGGTATATCAAGTTGACGTTTTTTTTTTTGGTAAAATTTACGTGAACAGATTTTGTTTCATTAAGTTTTATTCACATCTCTTCGCACAGGTACTGACAATATTAGTAGCTCTTAGCAATTTGGCAGATCCAAGGTATATAGAACATATAAAAGTGATCACAGAACGCTAAATTGTGATACTCCGGCTTATGTTTTCTTTATTTCTTAGAATTCGCCATCTAATTTAACACAAAAGTGTCTGTTAAATATACAAGATTTTAGTATTTAATAAAACTTCTTTGGTAAGTCTATTTGAAATTATTGAAACTAGGGAAATCGGTCTATACGATTTTTAAGGCCCGTAATTTTGAACAAGGAAAATATTTTCGAAAATTCCATGGTTTAAATTGGTAAGTTTAAAAGACGATTAATCGGTGATGTTTTCTCGAACATCACACACATATAGTTACCAACAGATGCTTGAAAAAAAGTTACTAAATTTCTTATTTCATTTTAGTACATAAGAAAACCGAAAGCTATTGTAAATTTAATTTTACAATACAACGTGTTATAATGATGAGTATAGCGTAATAACGAAGGGCAGCCATAAGTTGTCTTGCCGATTAAATATCCGCTTTCCCCCTATTATCTTAAGAATAATATCCTCTTTTATTAGGTTGAGTATAAATAAAAACCTTTGGTGAATCTGAATTTCTCAAAAATTCATCTTCGTCGTAAAAATCAGTATGCGTTCACTCTTGATTGATTTTTCTTCATTTTCGGTAAGCAGATAATCCGAATCGTAGGATGATAAAGATGAAGAAGACGAAGAAACCATTTTTTCTAATACATACATATTTCTATTTTTTTTTTTTTTGCTTTTTCTGTTCTGGGGCCGAAGCACTCCCTGCTCTTTCGCGGTTTTATTTTTCCGTCTTACTTTACGCGGCACCTGCCAAATCGAAGACGTACGGCTATAGGGCCGATTTAAGTTACCATCTGCATAACTCCATGCCAGCCTATACTGAAGATGGAAGATGGGTTGGCCCATGAGTTTTGCACACTGATAGGGGGTCGTAGTTGTGTTCCTTTTAATCACAGATCGTAATCTGTTGATGAAAATTTCCTTTTGTATCCAACCGCTATCGGGATTCGAACCCGGTACCTCCCGATCCAAACGCCAAAGTTTAACCACTGTGCTATTTGGTCGGTAATATTTCTATTTCTTTATCTAATTGAATATATAATGTATAATGTTGTTATTATTTAATATTAAAAAATTACGTCAATTCAATCAGACGACTCCGAAGCCGAGTTCATTGTTGTGTTCATTCTGTTCGTTATGTTTTTTTGTTAACCAATAGGACGTTTTATTTCTTCAGTATTTTTTCATCAAGTTCATCTATCTTCAACTTTTTTACCGAAGAAACATGGCAAGAAAGAGACGGCATGATATATAATAGTAGAAACATTATAGGAAAATAAAAAAAAAATCCATCGAAATCGGAGGATTTTTAAAATAACCATGGATCAAATAATCCACATTGAAACTTACCAAACCGAAGGTAAATCCTCGTTTGTGGATTAACCTTCGTTCAAACTCACGAGCGTATAAGTGGTTTGTTTGGTTTAGGTATCATGATTACTTCTGCAACTTTCCATTGATTTGGAACGTGCGTTTAAGTTTAAAGACTGCTTTAATTATTTGGAGTTGTTTATGTAGTCCTTTTTCAGGAAGAGCTTGTACTATTTGTTCTGTAATTAAGTCATATCCTCGATATTACATTAGAATTTAGGTAAAATTTGATTTCCTCTTGTATTCCTTGCAATGTGACAAGTAATATATTTCTGTTATCCACTTCATTTACTGGTGGTATGGTTTCCTCTGCAGTTTGTCTAGGTAGAGCTTGGAACGTGTTCTCGAGTTGGGTTGCAAACAACGAAGCTTTTTGCTTTGCAAAAATTTGGTGGAATTTGTAGTTTATCGCTTTGTCGCATTTTGTCGCTTTCCAAAGGGAATACTTGGTATATTTTTTCCCATTAAGGCCACTTAGGTATTAATGGATTCGTTCTTGATTTCTTTAATTAGCAACTTTCTGGCTAAATATTCTGGCGCTCGACATTTTACTCCCTCAGTAAAATGAAAAATATATCTAATTTTTATGTAACGTAGGGAGACCCAATCATATTTCTAATAGCTCGATATATAATTTTCAGAGTAAAGAAACTAGATTCGCAATAAAACATATTGCTATCAAGTTGATGGCAATTCATACACACAACTTTTCAAATTTTATATCATTTTAACAAGACAATGTATTTAATTATTAAATAAAGACTTATTTCAATCTTATGAGATATCTTCCGCTTTCAGTTTAGAAACTTCGAATGTAGGATTTATCATTTAAAATGTGATTTATCTCAATCTGTTGCGTTTCAAAAATTGTATTTGTTTTTTTTTGATCTAAAACAACTCTGGTTATATCATTTTCCACTATTTAAGATTTAACACCAATGTGAAATTGTGAAATCTTTATTGGATAAATTTAAATACGAGATATATTCTCTTCATGTACATATTGAGCTAGCGAATTTTATAAATTTATAATTAATAATTACAGAAAAGCTACAAAAAGTAAATGTATTTCACATAGAAATAAATTTGCTCTTCAGCGATATATTTTATTTGCATCTGGTAAAATTATTTAACTCTGTTGAAATATACTGAAGGCCTGAAATAAGAAATCCTGAGCTTCTAAAACAGATATAAGTCAATGTAATAAAATTCGCTAGATAAAAATTATTTTTTTTTCAGTGCAGCAAGTCTCCAAATTTTTAACAAAATTTCATCTACCACTCTAGAAACTCTGTTCGGCAATGAAGCAGTTTTTTCTTCATGCTCGCCAATATATCGGTTTCATATGACCTAAATATAAATTATTAAAATGACCTGTTACATTAAAATGGGTATATATGCAAACTACATAAAAAGAATATCATGAAACATTTTATTGTCCTCGTACCATCCCCACACCCCTAAAGACACTTGAAAAACTGAAATTTATGTTCTGTTCCATTATTTGTTTTTGGTTAATTAATCCCATTTTGTTATTTTTTGTTTCTCATAAAGCATGAACGAGCATATATGCTTATGCTGTTATGGACGTATGTACATATATACCATTCATGAATCCATGTTTATATATTTTGCAAATAATTTTATTTGGCATTACACTATTTTGGTACAGTATCCGGCCGAGGTTTTTAATTTTTGTTTGTTCATACTTTGGTTCAGTTTTTTTTTTTTTTTTTTTTTTTTTTTGCTGCATGTCGATATATCGCGTATTTTATTTACTTGCATTTAATTGAATTTTTATTGTTCAAATTTGTATAAAACTGTACACTCTTGCATACAGATTTATAACAGATGGAAAATGAGTTATTATACCTGTATATATGGATGTGTTGTACTCCGATTTAAATATGGTCCTTTGTTTTGCATATACTAGCTCAAATAGATTGTTTTTCACCTGTACACACAGCAATGGTATGACAAATGATAAACTTCTTTATATGTTTATTTACCGAAGGGTTATTGGCCTACCTCTTACCCTATAAGCAGACTAATGTTTCACAGTTTCTTCCAGAAAACAAAACAAACAAAAGACGGAAGAACTGCCAAGTTAATTTAACAAATTGACATTTCATATCAAATGATCAAAAAGCATATATCCGAAGAAATGCACAACATAATCGATCAAATTCATAAAATATTTTTGAAAAATTTTCCTCAAACCCCATGTCACCCTATCATTCGATATCTATACGGAAATTCAATGAAAATCGAAGAAAATGGGTCTGCTTTTATGGGTGTACAAGATAAAACATAAAAATAAAACATCATTTAACATAAAGATGTACATAAATCGTTTACAGTTCAATACATTTGTGTGCTTGTCCATATCCATTCGTCTGTCCGCATGTAAGAAAATTCTCTATGTCAGAATGTGCTCTGTATATACCATACCTTCTGAGAAATCAGCAGCAGGATAAATAGGTAAAAAGGCAACAGAACAAAAAAAATACTATTTAGCACAAGAATACAATGTATCTTATACTTTACAATGTAACTGTCTGTTAAACCGAATTATAATGAAAAAATAAACGAACATGAATTTTATCTGGCAAATTAAGTGACCAGAACAAAAATGAGGAATAAAGGAATACCAGATTTTTTTCAGTTCGTCGTTTAGTAACGTTAATTGAATGGGAAGCAGATAAACTATTATTTTTTGCTATCTAGGTGAACTGAAAATGTTTGTACTATTAATAAGGTTTTTTTGTATAAAATGAGATTAGCCTTACCTTTAATAATAGTTACACGTTTTCTAACATTATGTTTAAGTTTATGGCAAATGTTGTATTGTAAAATGAGTACTGTATGTGATTTGACCGGATCAGCCTTCTTTGCAATCATTTTTTATCAAAATCATGGGAACCGTCGGATCTCCTAAACAGATAAAAGTCGTCACTATTTTTTTAAAAATCGTTCTCGAATCCTAAGACCCAACTCGAAGCAACATGATGCAACATTTTAAAAAATCACGCAACATAGTGCAACATCTAACAACATCATGCGACACGGTGCAATATGACCCAAGTCTGGAGGACTTCTAAATTAATTATTCAGAAATCACAACTCCTTTTAATCGTTTAACCATATCGTAAACCATATTCCGCAAATTTTTATCAAAATCGTTCGTCAAATAAAATTTTAAAGTTCCAACATAGTGGAATAGCACACAACATCTCTCAAAATGGTGCAATATGATGCAACATCCCACAACATGGTTCATCATCGTGTAGCATAGCGCAACATAACGCAACATGTTGCCGCATAACACAAATTGTGCAACATGACAACCCGTCTGTAACGGTTGGCTTACGGGTTTCGGATCTAAATCATTTCTCTTATCAATTCCATTTGTCGTTTTGTAGACGTCAAGCGTACAAATTATGAAATTTACTTTTTCACGGATTCCAACTATGGAAATATTAATCAATAATTGTGAATAGAGATGAGGAAATAGAAAGCAAAACGAAAAAAAAATATAAAATTATCAATAATTATGGCATGGGAAGGGAACGGTAGTGGTGAACAGAAAAGATTGCCTATATATCAAAATAAACGAAAACAAGAGAAAAGAAAAATGTGGTGGGGATTTTTTTAGTTTGTGGAAAAACATAAAATCAAGATTCAAGATAAGATAATTGATTGCAAATCCATTTTTCACTCGATAAAAAAAAGGTTTAATTTTTGTTGACCTTGAAAACAACAATGTTTTAAGTTTGAACTTGTGTGGAGTTTTCCCAGATAGTAACAAATTATAAAGTCAATTAAAATAATCATTTAGTGTTCACTATAGCGACGTGAAAAAAGAAACGGTGACTGTTTTAATTAAGCAAAAAAAATTCATTGGTGATTCTTGGTCAACACAGCTTGTGGGGTTTGGACGTGAGAAAACTTGAAAAAATAGTGATCTGTAATAAAGAAAAATTAAAAAAAAAAGTATAAAATACCCCAAGTGTGTTTAACCTATAAATTACTGGAGCATATTCACTTGTGTATTTTGCATATTCCTAAGCGGCCGAAAAAAAATAAAAATAAATAAACAAACATAAAACATTGTGGTTACACATTCGTCAAACCCTCTGCGGATTACATTGGTTGGTGGATATTAATGAGTGCTAAACCTAATAACCAAAGCTACACAGCAAAGTGTGGTAATACCTCGGGGCCTATAAGCGTCAACCGTATTTGGTACCTTAATGGTGCCACAATTAACGGTACCAAACGAAGTGGGTACACCATCAACCAGCTGCAGATTAACGGCATAAACTGTAATACCTGGCCCAGTGGAATTGGATGGTTACATATTTAAAAACCAAACTGAAAGTTGTCACCATCAACCAGCTGTAGACCTATTAGCAAACCATTTATCATTATATTTTTTATTAATACAGGGTGTCCCAAAATTGGCAGATCAAACGAAGCAGGGTGATAGGGGAGCTCATTTCCAACAAAAAAGCCAAGTAAAGTTTTTTACAACCAAGCGTTCTTTTGTTTAAATTTCTTTTTTAATACGATCTAGAAGAGTGTGCCTTTCCAATAAAATCATTTTTTATAGGCTGCACAATCTTCTGTCAAATAAAAACTTTGGTTTTGCAAACTTTTTTTGTTTCTCGAACATTTTTGTTGATGTTTAATAGCGAATTCTTTTACGTTTTTGATGTAAATCAAATTACCGATAGTTAAAAAGAATACAAAAAAAATTTGATGTGTTTTAATCGCAGTGTGCGTAAATCCGAAAGGGATGCCGAAAACAATAACAAACCATTTTGAAAAAATTTCAAATGACGCGAAAATGTGATTTACATCAAAAAAATTTGATGTACATCAAAAATTATTGCCAGTTTTTTGTAAAAAGAAAACGCCATAAGTGATGGCAGCGGGAAAAGAATGTACTACAAAAAGTTAACCCACTATCAGAAAAATATGCTACACTAATGCAGGTTTTAAAATGGTATCACACACCGAGCTATTCACCATAGAATGTGTTTTATCAATTTTTTTCACAAAGAAAATATTTATAAAAAAACGCACTAAACAAAATTTCGAGTTCTAAAATAGATGCTTTGTTAGAAACAAAACAAAATGAATAAAATAATTTTTGTTTATTAATTTTAAATACTATTATACGGATTTCCTTCGAATTTCCTGGCTTTCCACAAGAATTTCGCCCCCTTTGTTCCGTATTTCCGCCAGATTTCCGCCGGATTTCTCGTGTTTTTTCGGATTTCCACCGGATTTTCCTCAGATTTCCAGGATTTCCCTCGGATTTTCCGGATTTTCCGGATTTCCCGGTTTTCTTCCGGATTTCTCGAATTTTGGGGGAAATTCAGTGGAAATCCGGGGTAAATTCAAATCCGGGGGAATCAGACGAAAATTCGAGGGAAATCCGAATAATAATATTTAAAAATTAATAAAAAAAAATTATTTTATTCATTTTGTTTTATTTCTGACAAAGCATCTATTTTAGAACTTGAAAGTTTTAGTGCGTTTTTAATAAACACGACTTACTTTATGAAAAAAAAATTGATAGAAAATATTCTATGGTGAATAGCCCGGTGTGTGATACCATTTTAAAATCTGCATTAGTGTCGCATATTTTTCTGATAGTGGGTCAACTTTCTGTAGTGCATTCTTTTCCCGCTAGCATCACTTAAACATTAACAAAAAAATTTGAAAAACAAAAATACTTTACAAAACCATTGTTTTTATTTGACAGAGGATAATGCTTATGAAAATTGTTTTATTGGAAAGGCACACACTTCTAGATCGTTATAAAAAGGAAATTTAAACAAAAGAACTCTTGTATTTTTTCAAAAAAAAGCGTTGGTGGGTGCGAATGCGATTTCAAAAAACACTAAAAGTGGAATAACTTTTGCACCATCAACAATTCGAAAAAACTTTACTTGGTTGTTTTTGTTGGAAATGAGCTCCCCTATCGCCCTGTTTCGTTTGATCTGCCAATTTTATGACACCCTGTATATACTTTGAAAGAATTTCTAGTTTTTTTGATCATTTTTTTTAAATATTATTTACAAAGACACAAAAAATTTCTTTTCAAATTTATGTGTAATAGGAAAAAACAACCGTTTCTCTCATGTTCAAAGTTAAAACATTATTTCCATAATACTTTGTAGGTCTAGTGATTTGTAAATCTTTTGATTTTTCGTTTTTTTTGTGATGCTAAAAACTACAAACATGTTATAGACAACCATTTAGGGGGGGGGGGGGGGGTCGGGGGTAATAAGAAGCAAACTTGGGCACACAGAAATTAAATCCATAGTTTGTATTTTGTTTTAGTTTTGTGATCGGCACATGTGTTTTTTTTTTGTTCAGTAGAGCTTACTCGATGATATGGTGTCGAAACTCTTAGTCCTGAGCCACCCGCCACTAGCATGTGCAACTCGCAATCACACCATTGAGTAACACGAAGGCTTACGTTACACATCCGTTTCCAATATTTATCAAAATTGTTTGAACCAGCTTTTTTTAACGACCAAGGATCTCCTAAACGAGCAATATTACCAAGAGCGATTGAGGAAAAAAAATTAAAATAGGTGTGAGCCCCACCGAAGAAACCTCCTAAAAGAATTTCGTTAAAATTAGAACCCATCGAAATCTATTCCTGACATTTAAAATTCCCTCTTCATGGATTTGTATCAAAATCGTGCGAACCGTTTAAAAAAATTAAACCAATGTAAGTTGAACAACAAGTAATGAACAAAAAGCAGAAGCAAGTGCTGATCACTTAGAGGGTATATTTTAGTCTAATAAGAGAGCACGAACAAACACAAGAATAGAAGAAACTGAAGATCAAGAAATCACCGTGACCTCTCTTGCGGAAGTGACCTAATAACAGGAAAAGTCTTTAAATAGCTTTCCAAAATCGGCATTAATCAACGCAGTCTTCAGAATTAAATATGTGCCAGAGGTAATAAAGTTTGAGGTAATGATTATGACTTAACGAAATAACATCCCATAAGCCAATATTACAATTATCGATTAAGTCAAAATTATTTAAAAGACTCCTCTTAAAACGAATGTAACCGCTAATTGAGGAAAGTTGAGGAAAGTTTTACTGCCACAATTCTGTCACCAGGAGCACACGGTCTCATCAGTTTTGTTCGATAGAGAGCCTTACTGGGGTTTCGCTCAGATTTAGATATTTTAACTCACAATACACGAGGCCGCGATGGTTGTCGATGTCCGAAGTGTTTCGGGTACTTCTTCCTTTTCGCGTTATCGTAGTGGATCCATTTTTATCACCAACTATGTGATACAAAAAATTATTTTCGTTTATGCCTGACAAGTAGCATTTCACATAAAAAAAATCGCCATTCACACCTCCCGGCTTCAGTTCATATGGAACAAATTCTTTTGCTTTTGAATCATTCCCAATGATTTTCAACGATCTCGAATTTCTTGTTATCACTCCTAATGTAATTGGAAATTCATCTTACATTTATCACGAATCTTCATCCAATACAGCTGCCAAATCCGCGTCTTAGTAGAGTAAAGTAAATCAAAAGTGCCAGCAAATGACGCTTATTCGGCTCAAAAATCGACATTTCACAAGAAAAGAAAATACATAATAAAAAAATATATAATGACAGATGCCCAACCTTACGATATGACGTTTTACATTGGGCAATTTCAACCATAACTTACTAGTGGCGCCATCTTTTGCCAAACGGCGGAGACTTATTTGTATTATACCCAATATGTTGGGTCGATGGTTTTTTACTAACTTTTAAATGAAATACAATTTTATAATTTATATTTTATTGATTATCATCTTTAGTATGTATAGAACATAATATCAGTCAAGTGGCCGCCTCTGGACACACGTCCGAGCTTGGGCACATTCTTCATGCATTCAGGTTGTGGTTGGTTTATTGGTGTACACCTGTACTCCATAGGACAAAATCGGGAGGACCGTGGGGTTCAGTCGATATTACCACTTTTTACATTATTCGGCCGGGTCTCGCAAAATTTGCATCCAAGGACGAGCTGGGTGTAATGCGGGGCACCGTCTTGTTGGAACCATATGTTTTGTAGGCCTAATGGATAAAACTCGGGTCCAAGAAAGTTTTCCAGCATTTCCGATAGCGGTCACCAGTAACTGTTGTAGCTTTGCTTCTAGCTACTTTACGAGGGTGTAAAGGTCTTTGTGCCCCAATAGCGGCTATTCTGTTTATTAACAAAGCCAACCAAGTTAAAATGTGCTTCGTCGTTGATAATCATTTTTTACCAAAAATGGTGGTCGTCTATATCGAGCTGTTAAACTCGAGCACTTCAATCTAGCTGCTGTTCGTGATTCATAAGAGGTACCTGGACATTCAGCAACACTCTGTTTCACTATATCAATATTTTCTGGTGCACGTTGGCCTAATTATCACCCAGTTTTTACTTTATCTCCCAAATTAAAGTTTGAACAAAGCCATGAGACATCAAGTTGAACGAAACCAAATCCGTAAATGTTGACTACACCAACAGGAAGGTACACCATTAGACCGTAATACTAAACAATTTTTTTATTGTTTTATTACCACATGGTAACTCAGCAAAATATTTAGGTATGAATCTAGATGCTAAACTCTATAATAAACTGATGTTATATTAGCTGTGGGGTTGTACTAAACCGAGTAACTTGAACATCATCGAAAGATTATAAAACAAAATACTGAGGAATATGGTTAATGCTTCTAGGTACGTTTGTAACAGCAATCTCCATAAGGACATGGCAGTGGAAACAATCGCCAACAAGGTATGTAAAGCAACGTGAAAGCATGAGGAGAGGCTACACAAGCACCTCAACGTCGAAGTCAGCCAACTGCTTGACCAACAAGATAGGATAAAACCGTTTGAGCTATCTTTACGTTATAATAAAAAAAAATCAAAATAGCAAGTTAAGTAAAAAATGAAATGTTTTTAGTCATTATATAGACCAGGTAGACCGCTAGAGGTAAGACTCAAAGGTAAGTGACACATTTTAAGCTACACATTACAGTACAAAACAATTTCCTTGAATCTAAACGCAACATGTAGAAAATTGTTCGAATTTCAACAGCTGTAAAATACCAAAACACATCCAAAATAATAGAGTCAACCAAATGGAAATTTTTTCCACTAAATACAAATCTCTCCCTTGATTGCAAGTGAAATTCTGAAATTCTACCACCCGCGTATGCACACCAACTTGCACAAAAACAAAGTCGGAAAAATTTACAATGCCCTTTAGTTTTTTTTTTAAACGTTATACAGAATCCTTTTTTATACACGTAAAATAACAAAACACGCAGCCACAACCAAATAAACACATACACACACACATAAAAAAAATTTCTTTTCATATACTCTCGACTTATGATTTTCCCTTAATTTTCCGGCAACAAAACAACCGAATGTGTGTATCGTACATATATTCATGTTAGAGGAGTATATAAGAGATGTACACACAGGATTTGCGGCATTGTTATTTATTTAGAGTTGCTATGGAAATTATCCTGATACACATTATACACTCGTACTCGTATAAACGGAAAATTCCTTCAGACGAAATATTCAACATCGAGTAAATCGTACGAAATACTGAAGATTAGCTACCTACAATTTTCTCGTACACAAAAAGCGGGAAATTTTTATATTTTTTTTATTTTGCTTTTCTATAGTTTCATTTTCTAATTTTCCTTTTATGTAATCGATATATCAAAATTTAATTAATAACGGGAATTAAATGGATTACCTTTTGATTGTGTATGCGTGTCTGTATACCGCTATACAATATGTATGTACTTGACGCGATTCACGATTACGGAATTTATGCAAATTCCTTGATTGTTGTTACCCTCTACAGATAAATTTTACACACGCACGACAATAAATTTTCTATATATGAAACACTTATTTTTAATTTCTACCATATATAACATGTAATATTTGACACTTAATAATTTACACAATAATTATTATTATTATTATAAAATTTGACACACCCGCGCACAGACACTAAATTAACACACAATAATTATCATACCATATACAGAAAAGGATTTTTTGGAGTTGTTGATCCTTTTTTTGTGGCGAGGCCGAACAACGTAAAACACTTAACACTTTTTGGTTAACACACAACACAAAAACTTTCCCGACTTTACACAATTTTCCGAACGACTCGTTATTGGTACGACCAATTTTTTAGAGAAAGGACCGTCTTCTCTCGAAAACCGTACGATACTGATGAATTTATTGAATACGGAAAAATTTAACATGAGACAATTTTTGTGTACACACAAAACTCGATTCAAGAAGATTTTTTTTTTTTTTTATTTATTAATACTGTTATGATTACTAATACTACTGCGCGACTACTACTATACCCATGCCGCCACTACGATTATATTATCTACTACTGCTTGTATTACATATTATTATTTTGCTTTGTCTCTTGTTACGAAATATAATAAAAACAGGAAAATGGAAAATTGGGGAAAATCGTCGATTAAAAAAATGAGAATTTCTCTTTTTAATTTTTGGGTTTATTTGATATTTGTTGGAAAAAGGGATACCGTTAAAATGCCGAAAAGCCATTACGTCGCAATTATTTACGGGTTTCTTATATTTCGGGCAGTATTGTATGTGTATAACGGTAAAATTTGTCCATAACATATTTTTGGAGATAATATGGGATTTCTGGCGTCATTATCACACCAGAAATTTTATTTCAAACTTTACCAATTTTTTGGTTTTAACCGATTAATCGTAAATTTTATACAGCGTGTCCCAGAATTGGACGATCAAACGAATCAGGGTGATAGTAGGCTTATTTCCAACAAAAAAAGCCAGGTAAAGTTTTTTCGAATTATTGATGGTGCAAAAGTTTATTTAAAAAATTTATTTAAAAAAAATCAGGAGCTCTTTAACAGAAGCTTGAAGCTAGAAGTGGTAGATGATCCGATGAATATACTCCTCGAACAGGACAGTAACGACACTAGCCTTAAAGTGAGCACTAAACGTAATGTACATATGACACAAATTGGCATCGAAAAACAGAAAAACTAGTGACAAGTAAGACATCAAACGTCGAAAAATTCAAAATACCGCCAAAAGTTCGATTTGAAATGTTCACCGAAAAGAATGCTGAAATGAGCGAAACCGTATAATGAAGTCTTGGATGCCGATAGGAAACGGGCCAGGCTTCAGGAAGGACAACAGTCGCAAAAGAGGCTTAAGCTCTTCAGCGACGTTGTGAAGGAGAGGGAGATGGTGCTAGCCGTCATGGACGAGATCCATGAAGATAGGAGCATCACCGGCGAAAAATGGAGGTTGGTATTTAAGGCACTTAAAGGAGCCTAAGGGTAGTCAGAATCGCTGGCTCCCTTTGCAAAAACAAAAGGGGTTATAAACTTCGGCTTTGGTTCCATTACACTCAAGGTGTTCAGAAAGAACGAAGTCGGAGTAAGAACGAGTACTGCACAGCCGAAAAGGGGGAGGAAAATGTCCATCCTGGAAGAGGAAGCGTGACGAGTGGTATACCTTCAGAGGAGATACAGCCAGTCTCGAACCCTAATGAGGAGCTTACTAGCGAACTTCGTGACAGGCTATTCGTTGGCAGGAGGAAGAGTCACACATCAGACTCTGAAGGGGGAGATGTGGACCTCTTTAAGTTTCGGGACTGCGGGGGGAGTGAAACAGAGGATACCGTCGACTCCGTCGGGTCCAATTAATCGACGTAGCACGGCTGTCGTAATAAGGTAAGTGACTGTTAACAATGATCAGGTTTGTGCAGATAAACTTACATCATACCAAGGCTGCTTCAGTGGCGCCACTTCTCAGACTTGCTAAGTCAGGGGAGGAAATAGTTTTGATCCAGGTGGGAGCTATCTTGGAGTGTGACGCGAATGCACACAATACCATCTGGGGTAGCTCGGACATCAATGATAAGGGTGAGTTACTTTTCGAATTTCTTTTAAGAACTTATCCTCACGATTAGCAATATAGGTCAGGAACCCACGTTTATTATTAGTAATAGGCAGGAGGTTCTAGATATTACTCTGGTCTCTGAATCTATTGCACAGATGATCAGGGAATGGAGGGTGGTGAAGGAGCATTCCTTCTCCGACCATCGCTATTTAACGTTTAAGCTCAATCTGCAAATTACAATTCAATACGTGTTCAGAAATCCCAGGAGGACAGTATGGCGTGTATATAGGGATGTATTAGAAGGCATAATTCCACCAAGAGTTCCAGGACTCCCCGGCACGGGTAGTGAACTGGACTCAATGGTGGATACTCTTACTAGGGCCTGCAATATCTCTGTGAGAGAAGCTTCTCCATTAACAAAGCTGAGGGGAAAGCGAAAACTTGTCTGGTGGACCTCGGCAATTGCGGAGTGCCGTATGCTTGCGAGTCTGCTTTCAACAGAGCGAAAAGATCTAGAGAAATGCAAGATTGGGACTTCTACAAGGAATGCCTCAGAGTTTACAAACGGGAAACAATGAAAGCGCAAAGGAAGTCCTGGGGCGCTTCTGTGATAGAATGGAAGGGGTCTCGGAAACCTCGCGCTTAATAAAGATTCTCTCCACTAGTAGATCCAGGCTATCTGATAAAACCGGATGGCAAATGGACGGTGTCTAGTGAAGAGACTCTTGATCTTTTGATGGATGTGTCAACTGCGGGGCCTTTGGATGACTGTGGGTCTTGAAATGACTGTGGAGTCCAACTGTTACGTATAGAGGATCTTCTGAATACACGGAAGATAAAATGGGTTATTAAAGGGTTTAAGCCCTTTAAGTCAGCTGGCCCGGGTGGGATTGTACCAGCAGAAATTCAAAATAACTCGGAGGTCTTGCTTCCCTGGCTGGAAGTTATCTTTAAAGGGTGTCTGAAGCTGGGGTATAACCCAATGAAATGGAGGGAGGCTAGAGTGGTCTTCATTCCCAAAGTAGGTAGAAGCTCGCACAGCAACCCTAAGGACTTAAGACCAATATCTCTGTCATCCTTTCTGTTGAAAATCATGGAAACGCTGCTGGACATCTATATTCGGTCGAGAGTTGTACCCAGAAACTGGGCACAATCTCAGCATGCGTACCATAAGGGTAAGTCCGTGGGTACGGCAGTACACACCTTGGTTCGGGGAATTGAGAAGTCGCTAGATTTTCAAGAATTCTCATTGGTGGCGTTTCTCGATATCGAGTGCGCTTTCAACAACGTGAAGGTGGAGCCAATTAGGGAAAGATTGCTTCCACTTGAGGTCGGAGACCCAGTAATCAAGCTGATTGATCACTTACTAGGAAGCAGAAGGGTCATAGTGAGGATGGGGGAAGTTTCTGTCAGGAGACGGGTCGTTCGGGGAACACCCCAGGGAGGTGTCCTTTCCCCTTCTTTGAAATGTAGTAATTAATGGACTACTACTGTAACTGGAGGGGGAAGGAGTAAGTGTGGTTGCTTATGCCGATGACGTAGCGATAGCTGTCTCGGGTAAGCACCTGGGTACAATCAGGGATGTGATGCAGAATGCGCTATCAATCACTGCGGGTTGAGTCAGTAGATGTGGATTGGAAAGGTGAGATTCCTATGAGATTCTTCTGGACAGTAAGCTCAGTTGGAAACCAAACACGATAGGAAGAGTGAAGAAGGCTACTGTGGCACTCTATACTCTTGTAAAAACGCCGTTGGAATGAAATGGGGCTTAAAACCGGGGCTGGTACACTGGCCATAGAGAAGCTGTTGTCTTGGCAAATGCTAGGTGGATCGCTAGTTCAACTGGCAGAGTAGTGAAACAAGTATGGCCTGAGCTGAACTTGAATCGCTCCAAGACCTTAATCACACTGAGGAGGCATGACTTAGGTAGAATTATAAGGATAATTACCGGGCACTACCTTTTCGGGGATCATGCGAGAAGGCTGGGTCTGGATGCAAATGACTTCTGCTTTCTGCTGCAGGGACGAGGAGGAGGAGGAGACTCCTGCCCATCACAATGGGCCTATAATTGGCCTAAGTGTGCGATAGCAACCACTGAAACTTAACCTAGCCTAACCTACTTACGAAGATGTTACCTTCACTGCAACGCGATGCCGGCGCAGGACTGATTTCATCAAAATTACCCCTCAGATTGAATGAATTCTGATTGTGGAATTTTATTGTTGTAATTCTGAACGATGAAAGCACTTGGATGGAATACGCACTGTGGTGCCAAAAACCAGTTCAGCATGGGCGATGATGACACGTAATGGCAGCCTTAAGTGCACGATGCCAACGCTCTACCATTCCATTGCTCTTTGGATTATAACTTGTCGTACGCTTTTTCTCGAAGCCAAGCAAATCCGACAATTCCGCGAACAAATGCGATTCGAATTGAGTACCCTGGCCTGTGATAATTGACTCCGGCACACCAAATCTAGTGATCCATGTTGAGTAAATAGCGAATGCAGCAGTCGAAGCAGAGATATTCGGTACTAGAATAGCTTCCGGCGAAACAGGCAATAGACCAATGATATCTTTAAGTGCACTTCAGCAAAACGTCGTGATGTCAACATGTTTTATCCGAGCTACGATCTTGTATGCCGTGCAACTTTCGCTTTTTGACACGCCAAGTAACTCGGTGCCATTACCTTTGTGTCGTGTTTAATCGATCGCCATATAACATGCTTAGTCAATAATTTGTACTCCTGGGTGTGAAAGATTATGATATGCTTCAAAAACGAATTTACGAAAGTCTGCTGAATTGAATGACAACGGAAGTTGTTTGAAATTAAGTTTGCTGTTTGAATCAAGTTTCAATATGTTCTAAAGCTCTTCGTCTTGAATTGTCTAGATGATGCAATGTTAAGGTTCTGATTAAATGCAAAAATCAACGGCTTATGATCGGTCTATTATCTAAAGTTACGTCCCTGTAATAAATACTTAAAATGCTCAACTCTCAATATGCCGCAAGTAATTCTCGATCATAGGCACTGTATATTTTCGTTATGGTTGCCAGTTATTTGCGACGAGTGGTTGCACAACTGCACCAACTGCCACGTCAGATGCGTCCACCATTATTGTTAAATGAGCGGAAATGGATGGATGAGCTAAAAGAGTAGCTTGACATTATTTTAATTTACATTCCGTGAATGCTTTGTCGGTTTCTGACACCCACGCGATTGGTGTGCTGCTATTCTTTTTGTAACCTTTCTCGGCGATAAAAATTTATAATTCCTAAGAACCGTTTAAGTTACTTGACAGTATTGGGTCTCTAGAATTTCTGGATAACTTGAACGCGTTCGTGAGCGGGTAAGATACCTTGATTAGTCACTGTGTGACCCAAAAATTTAATTTTAAATTGAGACCATGTTCTGAGAATCTTTGTAGAATCATTTTTAAATGTGCTAGATGTTCATTATACGATTTTGATGCCACTAACACGTCATCCATAGGTACACAAAACCGAACTCTAATTCACATAATACGTTATGCATCAAAGGTTGAAAGGACTGGGTGGCATTACGTACACCAAAAGTCATTTTGCAGAATTCATACAAGCCCACAAGTGTCGCAATAGCCGTTTTTTGAAATATCAGCAGGCTCTATTGATATCTGATAACATGCCTGGATCAAATCCAAACTCGAGAATGCGCTACAACCTTTAAGGTGATATGAAAAATAGTTCAAACGCGAAATTGGGTAACGGTCAGGAATAGTAGTTCTATTAAGAGCACGATAGTCACCGCATGGTCTCCATTGACGATTTTTTTTTTACCAAGTGTTAAGGATTGGACCATGGACTGTTCAAACTCTTCTTTGACAATTTTCATTTTGTATGTCGCCAGTCGGCGTGCTTTACATACTGGATGACCGTTAGTCTCCAATCTATGTGTGACATTATGCTTGACGTTGGTTGGTCCAAATGAGCGACTGGTGACCTCGGGAAAATTAATAATCAAGTGCTGCAGGATGCAAAGTTCTTTTGTCAATGAAAGACAACGAGGAAATTTGCTCGGTTTTCAACACACCGGTGGTATACAGGGGAATTAGGGGATCGATAAGTCTACATTTTTAAATATCTACCAGAAGACATGTATTTTTGAGGAAATCTGCACCGATAATGGGCAGTGTAACATCCGCGATAATAAATTTCCATATGAATTCCCTATCCCCCCACAAACTTTTATACATATCGATTGAAGTCTTCAATAAGGGGCTCTAATCTTCTATGACCACTCCCCGGTCTTACTACATTACTGGGTCATGTTCTACAAACAACCATCTATCGAGCATCTTCACTAACTGGTTAAAATGCAAGATGTACTTCAGTTCTCATATCGATGTGACCCCTACACCGATTTATTGGTCAACGCAGCAATTTCAGCCTCGCCTAACCCAAAGAGCAAAGATATAAGGCACACCATAATATCCGCTGAAATACAAACAAATATTAACTGAGACACGCCGCTTAAGACGCACTTGCAGCAACTTAATCGATCGTTTGATGCAAATCACAACTTTAACCAGGCGAAAAGAAAACTGCAAAGCCTACTACAAAAAACAAGATGGATTATATGCAAAACTGCCTGAAGGAATTATCTCCCCATTCGGACACAAACTATTCATTATGGAACGCCACTAAATACCTTAAACGGCCTCAGCAACAAAAACCGACAACAAGTCTTTCTTGAAAGTGTATGGATTATCGATGGTTTATCAGAAAATGTATCAATCAGACCTGAAAGGAAATTTAAGATAAAGAAGTAAATTTTATTGGTGCACATCAAATTCAATTAATGAAATCTGATGGGTATGATCGAATTACAGGTGAAATGCCAGGTGAAATGAAAAAGAACTGCCTGAGTGTGCCTTTGGACGACTGGCTCAAATATTCAATATAATTTATAGAGCACAGATATAAGGTCAGCATTCTGCTGATGGTCTGCTTCATAAAATTAATCTTAAATTGCCAGAAATTTATCAACAAATCGCTAGCAGGAGGACACAAGGCAGTGTTCTGGCCCAACGTTATAGTTAATTTTCACTTCAGACCTACCACCGTTTTCACAAATTATGACGTCTAGTTTCGCAGATGATATGGCAATCGCGTATTTACCCATAAAAATTTACAAACGGCTTCGAAACTCTGCTATGATTTGATAATTTTGTTATTTTCGAGTTGAAAGAAGGAAATGAGTTGTAAAATTGTCAAACACAAAAATTTATTGTGATTTCGGGTATTTCCCTTAATAATTGCTATGTTTATCTACTAAACATCTGAGAAGTAGTGGAAGTCTCTAAAAATCTCGTGATAATAAATATAATCACTCTGCTCGACCGTAGTGATTAATTCTCAATTTTGAATTAATTTTGTCGATTATCAAATACTGAGACACATAATTATTTGTTTTATTTACATTCCAAATCAAGATAAGAATTTCATTACAAAATGACAATATAAAACCGGACTACCGGTGTCTAAACTGTGGCTTATAAATCACCGGATTAAAGATAAAAATCTCTAAATGTATTTATTTTGTCTATCCAAATCACCCAAAATATTTGAATCTTCAATTGTAGTAATATTTGAGTCGCGGTCCAGTCATGTTGATAAAATTCTCTGCATTTATTGTATCACTCTGTGTCGTACAGACAATTGGGCAAAACGTTGTCGACCAGGCGAACGATACCGTAACGCAAATGGTGAAAGATGCTGGTTATCCAATTGAAGTGTATGACATAAAAACAAAAGATGGTTATGTTCTGCGATTGCATCGTATACCAAGTGGACCGATCTGGAAAATTATCACACCACCAACCGGGTTGAGTGCATTTCAACGAATTGGTGACGACCTAAATAATTTTGTGAGCGGACGTAACAGACCGGTGGTATTGCTGAATCATGGTTTATTTTGTTCATCCGCCGATTGGGTTGTAACAGGGCCCGGTAAAGGTTTGGCCTATATACTAGTCGATTCTGGGTATGATGTATGGATGGGAAATTTCCGTGGTAATACATTTTCACGAAAGCATACGTACTTAGATCCGGATACTTCAGCAGAGTACTGGGATTTTAGGTAAGCACATTATAAAAATTAAATTGTTTGTGACCTCCATCAATTTGGCAAACAACCAAAAAACTCAAAGGAACAAGCCAACGGCTAAAAAGCCAAAATGACCGATCGTAATCGTATAGCCTATATAAAATCACAGAGTATATACCATTTAACTAAATAGACCAACACCAACAACATAAAATTACCAAAATCCTTATGTAATTCCCGTTAAAATTTTCACAATTTTCCTTATATACACATTTTCCTTTCTAATCTTCTTTAGTTTTCCATTTTGTTTGGAGAGCCAACAGCAAAACGAAAAATTTATTACGGTCGACATACCCAACAAAAACAATTTACGTACATAAACCAAAAAGGATATTTTCTTCGTTCCTTAAAACAATGACATTAAAATGCAAGAAAAAACACCGAACGAATTTTCTTTTCACCTTTAAATCCTTTTTTTTTCTCGCACCCATTTCCTGCAAAAAGATACTCGCCTCGAGTTTTCTCTATATATGCGGCAACAAAAACAAAACTTTACAGTTTATCAGGATTGCAATTATTTTTCCTGCTTTACGTTTTAATTTATTTCAGTTGGCACGAAATGGGTTATTACGATTTGCCGACAATGATAAATTACATCCTGATGAAAACCAATTCCAGTTCCCTTCATTACGTGGCCCATTCTCAAGGCGTCACCGCAGTACTGGTTATGCTATCAACCCGGCCCAAATTCAATCAAAATGTCATCAGTATTAATGCCATGGCACCAATTGCGTATTTAGCATCGACCACAAATCCAGTAATCAAGATGGCGGCTACATTTTATAATGAAATTTTTGCGATGACCAAACTATTCGGGATTAACGAGGTTAGTGCCACGTCACCGTCCACTAAAATGTTTACCGATATGCTATGTTCCGACCTAGCATTAACGCAGGACATGTGCTTGAACGTTTTATTTCTACTGTGCGGCTTCGATTCGAATCAACTTAATCGGGTAGGTTATTATAACCAATAAAATTATATCGCATAATAATTTCGTTACATTCCAGACAATGCTACCCAGAATACTGGAAAATATTCCGGCCGGCGCATCATTCAAACAAATCTTTCATTTTGGTCAACTAATCAAATCGAATAAATTCCAAATGTTTGATTTTGGTGACAGCGCAAAAAATTTTCAACGGTACAATCAATTTCAACCGCCCGAATATAAATTAGATCGGGTACTCGTCCCAATGCAATTCTTTTACGGCAGCGGAGATACAATTCTGTCGCCCGTCGATGTCGAGAATTTGAGTCGACGTTTTAAAAAAGTGCTGGAGAAAAAATATTTGATTTACGGCTGGAATCATTTAGACTTTTTGTATGCGATGGACGGATATAAAATGGTTTATAATCGGATAGCAGATCATATTCGTAAGAGGCATAATATGGATCGAAATGAGCCATGGCCTGATACATCTGATTCATCTTCGTCCATGTCACGATCAAAACGTCATCGTCGACATCGGCCAAAGAGGCGACAAATCTTCTAAGTTTTTTACTTGTTTAACTGTTTTTGTAGTATGTATTATAGTTAAGTAAAGTTTGTGTGTGTGTGTGATATTATCATAACAGTACTTTCTTCTGACATTTTGTATAAAAATAAATCGACGAAAAATTAAACATGTCGAGATAATGACGTAATTTTGCAACGAAGCTTCCGTTTGCGACTGTGATGAATTCGATTTGGTTCTGACCATGAAAATCATTTCCAGTGATTACCAACGGGTGTTCAGGATCCTGATATGATGGATATTTGCTCGGGTTAATGACATCTCCCATTGTCAATGGGTTTCTGTACCAAACTTATCGACGATGATATCCCATGTGGTATCTAGCTCTCCTAAAACTTTCAGACACCGAGAAGTGTTGGTCGTTGTATCAAGGATTTTGTACAATCCGACAGCTGAGTCAACTTGTAGTTGGTTCTAAACTTTCGAAGAATACTGTTAATGATGACGGACTATGATTATATCGATCTTGCAGAATGCACCATGCTTCCTCTAATTATCGTTGGTGATCCTCACAGACTTGAGCAACAACGCCATACGTTGCCACAGGCAAGTTGTCATTATGTTAACTCTGATTAGCACTGTTTGACACTATTGAACCAACTTTGTTGTATTGTTGAACTGTCTGTGCTGCTCGAATGGAGGTTAGAAGTACAAAAACATTTTTCACGTGAATGTGACTATTTTGACAACTGAGTAATGGTACTGTCTGAAGTTGGTGTTTTATTTAGGGTTGCCCGATGTTTTTTATAGGGTACCCATCGATAAGTGTAACCTCCGACTATCGTGGAGACGTTTGATGTCGTCTTCAACAGCGGAAGATACAACGATATCAAGAATAATTTCAAAGCGGTTCGATCGTTACATAAGTATAGACTTATTTTGAAACAGAACAGTAGTAAAACAAAATTCCTATTAATATTCAACAGCCTTCAGTTCAATTAAAATTTTGTAAAACGAATATCGAATTGGAATAATCCACGAGATAAAGCGACCCCTCGAAAATCTATAGATTATTAGATCTAACATATTGATTAGCAAAATGTTCCAACAACAACAGCCGGTGTACATCGAACAAAACCTACGGATATAAGATGTCGACAAACAGTGGTCATAACGTTTGGCTGAAAAGGTTTCAACCTCAACATGAACACAGCACTTGTCAACAGAAGTGAGGAGTGTGTTTGCGCATGTGTTGAACGGTACTAACCGAAATATCAGCCATTGTGGAAGCGCAATTGTTTAACAATCGTTTCGAGTGTTGGTTTTTGTGAAAATGGAAAAATCGAGTATCGAGCTGTCATTAAATATGTATGCCCCTATATTATGGTACTCACCTCATCTCAACTCACCGAGAAATACGTCATACTCAGAGGTTATGAATATGTCCAAAGAACGCTTTTATCTCACATTGAATCAGGATTTAGGCTCTAAGGAAGTTCTCATTTTTGTAAGGGTTTGTGTATCTTTGTGTACACAAGTGCCCTAGGCTTAAAATGGAGGGAGTGCATTTTTCTACTTTTGTGGTGAAAATATTGTGAGTAAATGGCCTCTTTGTTTTCCACGACTAAAAAAGTCGTAAACATTGTATGGATGCCATTAAACGGAATATTTTGTCCGAAAAGCCTAAAAAAAAATCTTGAATTAATCGAGTATCTTCAAAAAGGGAAACCCATTACAGGAGCATACTACGCATCATTACAGACAATGTGCCGTCTCACACCTCAGTGGTTGCCAAAACGAAAATCCACGAATAACGGTTTGAGCTGCTTGACCACCAGAATTGCTCACCAAATCTAGCCCCAAGCGACGTTTTTTTATTCACTAAGTTAAAAGTTGCACTCGTAGGACAGAGATTATTGTCGAATGAGGAGGCCTTAAACAACTATTTTGCAGAGAAAGACGCCGAGTACTATTTTACTATTTGGACGGATTAAAGAGATGGAAGCATCGCTGGGCGCATCACTGGGAGGTATATAGACAGAATTTTACAAGAAGACTATGTAATGAAATAAAAATAAAATTGAAGGAAAAAGTGTGTTTCATTTTTGTTAGGTCGGAAACTTTTCAGACCACCCTCGTAGAGGATTCAGTAATATTTAATATCTCGTGAAAAAGTGTTGGTATTCGATTTGTTATAGTCGTAGATATGATTTTATTTTAATTTTGCTGTTATGTAATCTCCGCTGTTAGGTTGTGTAATGCCATAGAATTTGGAATGCCATAGAATTTGGAAACTGTAGAAGAATGGGTAATAAAAATTGTGCAAGCTCCCGGGAATCGGATTTTGGTATGTATCAGAAAAACTTAAATAAATATATTACTAAGTTAGCATAATAGTTTGTTCATAGGTAATTATAGATGTGGAAACGACAGTAGGAAAACCTTTATTGAGTTAATCTCGCCAATCCTTGAATGCAGTGTGTAATAGAATTGAACTCATAGCTTCAACATCGAAATGCTTTCCATCAATGCTAATTTCCATCTAATTTAGAGAACAATAATTTCGATCTAACTAATCAGATTGTGGACCATCGAATGAAAATCTTTTAAGTATTCCATCAGATTATCAGTCCAGAGTAAAATAAAATTATATTTATTGTTAAATAAGTGTTACAGTTGGTTTGTTTTATTATAATATTTAGTGATTCAAAGCAGACATCAAAAAATTCATTCAAAAGAATTTCATTTGTCACAAAACAAATGACCAAGAATTTACAGTATTCATAAAAAAATCAAATTCGAAATATTCTGAATTTTTTTTCTTCACAACTTTATGATTTCTATTTTATCATGAGCAACTAAAAGCATGAATTTTGTTTTTCGTAAATGAATGTTTTAAAAAATGATGAATATTATCTATTCAGTTAACGGACGAAAAAAATGAAAAAAGAGTAAACTAATTCATAAATATTTTAAAACAATGAACCCAAGAATCATAAAATTCTTTCCGGAATCATTTTGATCTTTGTGAGAATTAATATTTTTTGAAATTTTGATTTTGCGATTTTTATCAAAGTGGCACGGTTTATCACAGAACTAAATTTTCTATGAACAATTTGACATAGGAAATTTCGTTATTTTAATAGTCGTCAATGATAAATTTATATATATATATATATATATATATATATATATATATATATATATATATATATATATATATATATATATATATGTATATACGTGGAGGAATTTCGGTAAACTAGGATGGTTTGGGAGGTCAATACGTTACGGGGTTCGTAATTAATCCGTTAGAGGGGCATGGTTTTGATATCGACGAGTATCATAATTGGATACCCTATCATGTGATTTTTTAGAGTGCTGAAAAAATTTTGCTCCTAGCAGAAGCAAACGATTATAATAACTTTTAAGTTGTTTAACATGGACCAATCAACTTCTTGCTTGGGATTTAATTTACGTCCAAGTGCTCCTTTTGAATCTCTCTGTATTTGGAGAACTAAGATGCTGTATAGTCAAAAAATAAATTATGAAAAAATCCTTGCAATATTAATACTAAAAAAATTTCTTAATTATACTGCATAAATGCGGTATATGTATCTAAAAAAACTATAATACAGTAAACCCTCGATTTAACGGACCCTAGATTTAACGGACAATTTTTGATTTTCCATTTTTCAGTTTCCGATTATGATGGAATTGGGTGTGCTGGATGGAAATAGGATTCTTAAATGATTTTGGGAATAAATTCTGAAATATGGCCACCTGGGACAGAACTCGATCAATTCTTAACCGATTATGGTGGGATTTGGTATGTTGGATGGAAATAGGATTCTTAAACCATTTTTGGAAGAAGTTCTGGAATATGGCCACCTAGGACAGAACTCGGTCATTTCATAAGCGATTATGAGGTATAATCGGACATTGTGGATGAAACTGAACGACTTCGAAAACTGTTCACGGGAATATGGAATATTATGTTTTCTAAGGCCTTGAGATCTTCAGAACCTTTCGAACCAAGCGGAAATTTACACTTTTGAGATACTTGCAATACAAGTGATACAAATGGTGTGGAAGTTACTTCCAGAAAACAACCAATAATTACACTCTCTACAACAGCAATAATCAGAAAAGAGGAAAATAAGGATTCGGTTTTTCATACTCTGGCAAGTACAGCAGTTAATCATTTTATAATCACACATTTACTCAACGTGCATATAATTAAAATTAAATGCAAACTAGTGCATATGCAGCATTTTGACTAAGGTATGTACCAAGACAATGGAAAGTTGCAGAAGTAATTATGATACTTAACCCGAACAAACCTCCGAATGATAAAGCTTCATATAGGCCATTTCTCTGCTACCAACATTATCGAAACTACTTGAACAGGTTCTTCTTAAAAGACTAAAACTATTATCGAACTATATATTATCGAAGAAAGGAATCTTATCCTCTCACATCAGTTTGGATTTAGGGAAAAACATTCTACGATAGAACAAGTACATCGAATTACCGATGTAATCGAGAAATCACTAGAAAGCTAAACAAATATGCTCAACTATATTACTTGATGTAGCGCAAGCATTCGACAAAGTATGCACCAGGGGTTAGAATTCAAACTTCATCGAGATCTTCCGGAGCAACTTTTTCAAATTTTAAAATCATATAATTATCAGAGAGGCACTTCCGAGTAAAGTATGAGAATAATTACTCCCAACTAAAAAATACAACAGCAGGAGTGCCACAAGGGAGTGTTCTTGGGTCAATCGTCTATCTCCTATATACTAGAGATATACCAACTACACGAGCAACAATGGGCACTTTTGCCGATGGCACCGCAATACTTGCAACAGCAAAGAACATTAATGACTCCACTAGTAAATTACAGAAGGCTACTAACCAGATATGTAACTCAACAAAGAAATGGCGAATCAAATTAATTGAAGCAAAACTAATCCAAGTCAACTTTACAAACCTAAAAGTTAATCATATACCAATAATAAACTCGATAGTACGAGGGTTGCCTTTCATATTTCGGGATTGGACTACCCTAGCTCTATCGTAAAGTTTGACATTTTTGAAATTATACGTACTCAGAACGTTTTGACATTCGAGCGCTATTTGTGTTGTTTACAGTACTCATTAACTCAACATCTCGGCGAAAAAATGGTTTTAAATCGTGAACATTTTCGTGCGATTATTTTTTACAACTTTCGACGTGGATTAAGGCAGCAAGAGTGCATGGATGAACTTAATTCAATTTTTGGCGATGAAGCTCCATCAAGGACTAGTGTTTATCGATGGTATGGTGAATTCAATCGAAATCGTAGTTCACTCCAAGACGAATTTCGTGAAGGTCGCCCAGAATCAGTTGTTGTGATATTGCAAGATCAACTGATATTGCAAGATCTTCATGTGACCTATCGATTGAGACAACCTTAGGCATTAGTGAAACCAGCATACATTCAATATTGCATAAACATTTGAATGTGAAAAAAAATTTGTTTGCGTTGGATTCCACACAATTTGTCAATCGCTCCAAAAAAGGCTCGTGTCGATTGGTCGAAAGAAAAGCTCAAAAAATACGATCGCGGTGCTTCAAAACACGTGTATGACATAGTGACAGGTGATGAATCGTGGATTTACGCGTATGAGCCCAAAAGTAAACAGCAGTCGACTGTATGGGTGTTTCAAGATGAACCGAATCCAACAAAAGTTGTTCGCGCATGAAGCACTTGCAAGCAAATGATCGCCTGTTTTTTCGGAAAAAATAGACATGTCGCAACCGTACCACTAGAACAACGCAGAACAGTCAATTCTGAGTGGTACACACACAACCATTTGTTTGCCAGTTGTCTTCCAAGAAATCAGGGAAACCAACTGCCGAAGACGGATCAATCTTCACCATGACAATGCGAGCTCTCACACATGGGCTCAAACAACTGCATTTTTGAGCACTCAAAACGTCGATTTGATGAGTCATCCGCCGTATAGTCCTGACTTGTCACCAAATGACTTCTTCTTATTCCCTTACGTAAAAAACAAACTGAGAGGTCAACGTTTTTCGACACCTGAAGAAGCGGTTGCTGCATTCAGAATGCATGTTTTGGAGATACCTCAATCAGAGTGGAAAAAGTGCTTCGACAATTGGTTCAAACCCATGTAAAAGTGTATAGATCTTCATAGGGAATATTTTGAAAAACAATAAAGCAATTTTCGATGACTAATATTTGTTTTTGTTCTCTAATCCCGAAATATAAAAAGCAGCCCTCGTAGTACCGCATGCAAACACTGCTAAATATTTCGGCATGACCTTAGATGCTAAACTTAGATGGAAGGAACGCATGAAAAACAAGAGAGAAGAACTAAACATAAAATTTAGAAAAATGCATTGGCTCTTAGGGAGACAATCTGAACTAGCGATTCATAACAAACTGCTGCTATACTAGTAAACCCCGAAACCTGTATCGACGTATGGTAGCCAACTCTGGAGTTGAGCCAGGAAGACAAATATCAAAATCATACAAACAGTTCAAAATATAATCCTTCGATGTATTATTAATGCACCGTGGTATATGCGAAACGAGAACCTCAATCGAGATCTAAAGATCGAGCTTGTCGCGGGTGAAATTAAGCATCATGCAACAAAACACCTACAACGTCTGCACCAGCACGAAAATCTGAAAATTCGATGTATGCTGACTATCACACCAACAAGAAGATTAGAAAGATATCCAAACCACTGGACTTATCGTGACCAGGAGGTCAGTAGACTCACTTGATTATCCCAACTAATCAAAATACTTCATTAAGTATTGTAAATTACTAAATGGGTACAAGACTCAGTCGTAATATAAATGATAATAAAAAAAAAAAATTTCCAACGTGCCGAATTCCATCATTATCGGTTAAGTAATAGCAGTGTCCCATTCTAGGTGGCCATATTAAAAAACTTCTTCTAGAAATCATTAATGAATTTCATTTCCATTAAATAGATCCAATCCCATCGTAATCGGTTAAAAACTGCCTGAGTTCCGTCCAAGGTGGCCATATTCCAAAACCTGTACCAAAAATTTTTAAGAAACCCATTTTCATCCAACAAACTCAATTACATTATAATCGGTTTCAGAATGGCCGAGTTCGAGGTGGCCTTTTCGTGGTGGAAAACTGCTTCCAATAACATTTTAGAATCCCATTTTAATTCAACATATCTAGTCCTATCATAATCGGTTAAAATGGGGCGGGTTCCTTTCCAGGTGGTTTAATTCCAGAAGTTCTTCCAAAAATAATTTAAGAATCTCATTTCCATCCAACATACTCAATTCTAACATAATCGACTAAGAAATGCCTAAGTTCCGCCCCGATGGTCATATTCCAGAACTTCTTCCAAAAACTGTGTATATGAATCTCATTTCCATCCAAATGAACCAGTTCTGTCCTAGGTGGCCATATTCCAGAAAACGTGCAAAACCTATAGACGATTAAATTTAAAAACATTCGGATTTAACGGACAGTTAAATCGAGGTTTTACTGTAATTGTTTGGAAATAATCTATGGAGATTTGTAGTGAATATAATAGAATAAAAAATTTAAATCAAATGTTAGCAACAACATATTTTTGCCATTTGCAAAAAAAAAATGAATTTAACCACTTGGACGTAAAATGAAGTATAAGCGGTTACAAGTCGGATGGAAACATGTTCGCTCCTTTAAATGTTTTGAGGGTTAAACTTTAGTAGTTGCGTGCTTATTTCTTCTTAAATTCTTCTTCTTTCTCTTCATAAATGCATTCCCCTTTTCAGGCGACTTCTTCTTCAGAGCCAACCAACTGCTTTGGAATTAGCATCCCAAATGGGATCATCCTATATTAATTATGAATAAATATGTTACTATAATAATGTTTAATTAGGGTTTTGTTGATTATTATATAAAATAACGGAATTAAATATATCAGATTTGAAAAAATATAAAAACGAAAAATATTAACGCTTAAAACGTCATTTCCTCCGGCATATGTACAAAATTTATCTATCTCGTTCTAATGCAACAAACAAAAAATACAAAATAATTTTTTAACAAAATATTTACATCAATAGAAAAAGATTCACCAAAGGTCAAAATCGTTAACTTCGTGAATAAAACATCTTCATCACATTCACTCTTTTATTTTTCGCTGAACGTTTGTTCGTCAAGTATTATGGTTTCATTAATTTGTGTAATTTTTACTAGGCATTCTCAATACAAAACAAGAGAACGAATATTTTTTTTCGAATGAAGAAAATACTATGTGGTAGAAGAATATTCATGTGCATGAAAAATAGAAACATTTATTTTCGAGAATATTTTTGATTCTTCATGTTTGTGAATTTTTTAATTCGTGAATTTTTTTGCACATTCATAAATGAAGATTCTTTGATGTCTGATTCAAAGTATTCGCAATTACCAAAAAGAAAAAAGTGACGCGCGATTATAGAAGCAGCATGTTTATTAAAAGCTTCGCGAAACCGGTCAACATTATGTCAGTATACAAAGAAATATTCCGACGCTCATTTAGCTGTTGCAAAAATATACACTTTGAACAGACAACGCAGAAGGAGTCCGGTAAAACAATCCGTCCATCCCAAACAATTTCGAGCATTTAATTTGTCGTTTCAACGACCAAAAAGGACCAATGCGATAGATGCGTTCCTTTCAAAAGCAATTGCAATCTGACTGAGGAGGAAATACGCAACCGAATGCCCAAGGTAACAAAAGAGCCACGAAAGCCGAAAGGGAGGTAGAATCTGATCTAGTGTCTTTGCACTACTAAGGGAAATGCGTCCGCTTTTTATTGTAAACTAATACGCTAAACGTATTTAATATCGCTGCCACTTGTATTTTGATTAATAAGCCTAAAATAACTTCCTGTACAATGTGGAGCGAAGTTCACAGTGGTCTTAAGGAAGATGATATAGCACAAGCTTGATTATAAAAATTTTAACCAGAATTATTGTTGATAATCTTGATTTAAAATATATTACACTTTGCCTAGATTCCTGCGTGGCCCAAAATAAAAAAAAGTGTTGTCGACAACGGCATTATTGTGATTTTAATACAACTATTAAAGTTATTGTACAAAAACGTTCAACACCTGGACATTTACTGATTCAAGAAGTAGATTGCCTACATAGCGTCATTAATCGACATTTAAAACGCCATGACTGAAATTTGACAGAAAAACTACAATTTTAAACCTAAGCATATTATATACCAGAGGACATCTCTGATGAAGCAGCCAAAACAACGATAGCAACTCTGAAAGACGACTTATTCACTAAAAATATTAATTAGATTCACAGTAAGGAAAGGCAAATTTCAAATGAAAAAGTTGCCGACATTCAAAGCTTAAATGAGGAGTATTATAAAAACCTATTAAAGATAAAATAACAGGAATACAAAAAATTCCTCGTACTAATACCGAGGGATTTTAAATAATTTTTACTTTAGATTTGACTGTCCTAGAAGGACTAAAGTTTATTGTGTTACAAAGAACAAAAAATTATTGAATAATTTATTTTTTTAATAAAGTGAAGCTGAATTCCATAAAACATTGTTTTTGAAATTGATCGGTAGTACATGCGCTTTTTTGCCGTACATTTAACAGTTTAACATTTAAATGAAAAATATTGATCGGCGTTTTTTTTTATTTAATTTACGAAAAACCAATATTCGGTCGTCGATGTGGGACAAATAACACTTCTATGAATAAGCCTGGTCAGAACTTGTTTTTTGCATAGAAATTACTTATCTTTACGAAACAACATGAATTTTTAAATGTATTCTAAGATTTCTTAAGGTCTTATTTTCACACCTTAAATCAGTCAATTTATGTATGTACATAATAATAATTATTTATTTATGTGTTGTTACTTATTACCAAATTCTTGCAAATTAAAATCATTTAATTATAAATATAAAATATACCTAATTCATTGAGAGCAAAAGAAAATACGGTTCCAGTAATATAATTAAAAATTTTACTTACCTTCATTGCAGCTCGCTTTTTCTTTCTGTAAAAATTAATGAGAAATAGAAATACCCATAATTTTCAAAATATCTGAGTCCGGATCTTTAATTAAAGAAAAATCTAAAACAAACTAATGAAAATTTGTAAATTTTTAAAAATTTGATAGTTTAAAAAAAATAACAAATGGCAGCTCCATGCACATTCAGATAATAATTTGCTATTTATTTAACTCACCTATCCAATCGTTCCGCCAAGATTGGTTTGCTAATTATTGTAATAAACGATTATTTTAATTATATATTTGAAATATTTAAAAATTACACATCTCTTAGAATTTTTTGTTTTTATTTTTTTCTTTAATTTTTAATTACACATTTAAATAATTATAATTAATATTATTACAATAAAATATAATATGTATGATGATTAAAATATTTTTTGTTTTGTTTGTTTTACAAATATTTAGAAGTTACCTTCCATTTTGTTTAATTATATCAATAAACTTACTTACAAACTAAATTTGACCATGTATCATGTATTTCTTCATTTTTTTAATTAATGTGTGGCTTATAGGATATAACAATTAAAAATGTTTAACTTTGAATTTTTCATTTTGTTTTTTCTTCTTTTTTTCTTAAAAACTAAAATAATTAAAAATATATTATAAGTGGTGTATAATTCAGGGCATTTTTTCATAGAGTTATTATATCTTAGAATGAGGTGTATTTGTGTGTTTGATACTAAAAAATAGTAGCCAAGGTTATAGAGATGTTTAGTTGTAGGAATTTGGATTAAATTTTCTATATTCCTTTAATGTTAACTTTTATATAAAAAATAAAATAAAACACTTTTACAAAATTAAATTTATTCTATGATACAGGGGGGGATAGGGGTTCAACCTAATATACATATTTTGGGTATAATGTTTTGCGTTTGGGAACTAAGTTCCTTTATTAGATGTCTAGTATTGTATATAATCGTCGAGATTAAAAGTTTATAATACGTTACATGGATTTTATACAGCTCTAAGTAAATATTTTAATATTTAGTGGGAAAAGTTGAATTTTTGCATTCTACTTATTCCGTATAATCTCTCAAAATCACGAGATTATACGGAATAAATACAACACATCGATTTTGCATCACAAAATATTAATAATAAATGGTAAAATATTATTGGTACTTAATATTAATATTCACTCCGTTTTAATAATTGTTCAATTCTTATTGGCGACATTACTATTACTAAACTATAAATTAATTGCTAATCTTTAGAAATATTGTAAAAATTTGCATACTACGTGGGTTTGAATAAAATGGTTTACAGTTTGGCGAATTGTTTTTTTTTTATATGTTGATTAAAATTAAATCTTAAAAAACATTTAAATAAATATTATAAGTTTTAATAAACTTTTTTAGAATTATTCCTCGATTAATTAATTAATATCTAATAAATATATAAATTTCAAAAATATTTTAATTAATAACATTAATATTAAATCATTGTTTTTTTTTTTGTATCGGTTCCCGGCATGGTTTTTCATATTTTTATTAATTTAGTAACCCAAAATTATTATTATTAAATATGGACTTAATTTTTAATTTAGACATAGATTTAGATTAAAATAATTTATTTTGTGTACTTTTGATCCCTTTTGTGTTTTGCGATTTATGTTATCCGAACAAAAAAAAAAATTAAATATTGTAAATTAAAAAATGACTGAATGACTGGTACCCGCTCATCCTTTTGTTCTCAAATTGATATGTTTGGTCCTGAATACACACGCAGACAAAACGATTTTGAGGAGAACACCATTCAGTATTATGTATTTCATATTTTGAAATGATTTGTTTTATTTTGTACCTAATTCTAATTTCTTCTTTTATTAAAATATTATTATTTTTAAAGCAATTTACGAACATTGTGTTTAGTCCCTTGTTTGGTGGTGTCTTTTTTATATTAATCTACTGTATAATAAAGAGCACAATCTAAAATCATTTTGAATATTTTATGTTATAAGGAAGCTTTATATAAAGAGTTGCTAATATATTTTTTGTTTATTTGCCATATTACTACATAAATTACTAATCTACTAACAACTAAAATTAATTTAAATTAATTGAAAAATTTATGGTATGGTGCGATAAGAATTAGGAAAAATTCATATGAAACCATTTTATATTAAATGCGTGCTTAAATAATTATATAGGCAGGTAAGTTAAAAAAAATGTCTGATAACACATGAATTTTGTAAATTGCTTGTTTTGATTGTTGAAACCTTTTTGTTTATATTAAATTGTTTATTTATGACACTAGAGTTAAACATAAAAATATATTTTTCTCAGCAAATGATTGGCAAATGATTCTATGATTTAATTTAATTGCTATAATTTTTTTTATCTATATTCGATCCCACATATTGTCACCTTAAACATAATTTATATAAATTTTATTTAATTATAATTTATTTAAATAATGAGTTGAAAAAATTCTGGATAAATATAAATATATTCTAATACATAATATGATAGTGGTTGGATGCTTTAATACAAGGATGCGATTGAGCAATTTATATACATAATAGAAAATCCTTTATATAAAGGCATCTCAAAACCAATATCTAATTTATTTTATCTACAAATTTCATTGATTAGAGCAGCTTGCTATCACTTGATCGGTATTATTAAATTCTCATTGGATTTGTTTAGGTGTAGATTGTTGTGTGCATTGTGTTTTTGTATAAATCGATAAAATGTGGACTATATTCTATAGCTAGCTAATAACTATTTATATAACTTATTTTAAACGCGCAAAAAATTAACTAAATTAGACTTTGTGATACATTGTGTTGCGTAAATTACAAATTTACAACACAAACGCTCGTATCGTAACCATTATTTAGCATACCTATTTATTATTGTGATCGTGTCTACCTATATATTTTGTTGTATTTAAGATTATAAATAATAATAAAAAATTGTGCAAAACATAAAAAATAATGGCAATCTATATAATGTACATTTAATTCGATGATGATTATTTTGAGATTAAAACAACAACAAAATTAAAATTCAATGATCAAAAAATTACAAAACAAAAATTCTATTATTGAAAATTTGGAAATTCTATATTATTATCTAAATTGCATTGATTTGTGCGAACGTTTTTCCTATTTTCGTATCGTCATCTTTTGAACTTCTTTGGCATCAAAATTGTTTATTTAATAAATCGCCCGCCCCGATTCTCATTTTACAGCACATCGCAAAAAGCCAAATTATTCAACAATAGAATATTTATAAAAAAAAAATCATAATTTTTATAATGAGATGCATAGATTTAATTAGCTTAATAAGTAATTTAGTTTTAAATATATCACTATAAAGTTTAAGAATAAAAACAATAAAATAAATTTAATTTATAATAATCATAATGCAAAAAAATAAAATTAATAAAAATGTCTCGTCCCTTGTATTTTATTTACTTTTAATATAATTTTCCCTTTCATAATATTAAAGCCATTGTGTAATTATATCTTAGCAATGTATTTTGTCCATTTATCCTACTTATGAAATTTGTCTTAAAGTTAAAACAACATTTTAAAAAAATCTTTAAATCGAGGAAGAATTCATAATAACCACAATTTAAGGATTTCTTGCACTGAAATTTTTTTCTGTTATTTACAATTTTTGTTAAGCGAATGGCTTAAAAAATACGTTGCTTGTGTTTGCCCCTCTAAAAATCTATTACTAGTATACATATCTTATATTATACTGAAGAGTTTTAATTTAAATTATTATAGCTACTTAATTATTTTATACTAGATTTTATTGTTTTACCCTTGTGTAATTTATTGGCATGTGGCACAAGTTTACTTTTTGTTATCATAATTATGGATTTCATAGTTGTATCACTATATTATAACGTTCTTTCATATAGGTAATTTTTAAATAATTTGTTAAATAATAAAAAAAAAATTGATTGTGTCCTGTCTTGTAAAATTGTGGTTAAATCCAATTTGTTTTTAAGCAAAATACATTACTTTTTTGGTATCAGCGTGAACAGTTATTGCTCGTGCCATTGCTCCCGGTGTTCGATCTTCTGAGCAGCCACTTTGATGTGATCCCTCGCCGGAATCATGTTCTTTCTCAACTAAATGATATCTGAAAAGAAATAAACATGTTGAATTGAAATTAAATTTGGTGATGAAATGTATTGCCGCCTAAAGTGAACCGGACAAGTGGTGCAGTGGTTAAAGCTTCGACAGTTGAATGGAGAGGTGCTGGGGGCCTATTATGATATTTTTTCGATTTCGTAAAATTCGATCCGCCGCGAAAATTCGTATTATGAAATTTTTTTGCTTTCGTAAAATAAAATAGTCGTAAAATCCGCCCTATTATGAACCAAAATAAAAAAATCGAAATCGAATTTTACGAAAATCAAATGTCAAAATTCGACTGCTCTATAGGTGACGAATATCGTATTTACGAAAACAATAATGTATACTTTATTATTTTTTTATTAAAATAAAATATTATTACTTTTTAAAATATAAGTTACAAAATTATTTTATAAAAATTAACTACATACTCGTAGTTTAATTTATTACAATTAATTTGAAACTTTTTTATTTTTTAACTAAAACCAACAGAAAATAGTATACTTCATGGTCTTAAATTTTACGACCAAAAACAAAAGTTTCATAATAGGAATATTCGCGGCGGATCGAATTTACGATTTCGTATTTTACGAAATCGAAAAAAAATTCATAATAGCCCCCCTGGATTTTAATAATTTAGGAAACCATACGAGCACAAACAAGCGGAGCCCCTAAGAGTCAGAAAGCCCTCTTCTGACTGAATTGCCTGATGGAAAACTCTCGCAAAAATCTGCAACTGCAATATGAATGCTATTTTTCCTAGAGTAAAATTTAAGAACCAACAAAAACCAGTAGGAAAGTTCAAGGAACTTAGAACCAATCACAAATTATGTAGGGTCTTTTAAGAAAGCCCTTTGGCTTGGTACTAAGGACGTTGCAAAACTGCTAGTCTACAACAAGGAGAACCTAAGCGTGCACAAAAGAAAACTAATAGTCCAAAAGGAAAACAAGACGACTGACTCTTCTGCGATAAAACGCCAAATTCTCTGGAACATCTTGCATCGGAATATTTTCTTTACGAAACCGATGGAAAGTAAAGCGTGTTTCAATTCGAGATATAGAACTTTCAATTTAAATAAAACTCAGAAAATTAATTTTAATGGCCACAAATGTGACTTTATTTGAAAGATAATTTTATGCCATTAATGTTTGAATATGATTTCGGACAGGTAGCCGCCGTGGCTGACGCGTACCTTGTGTTATCTGGAGGTTCAATTTTCGATCACTCTTCGCAGTATTTGTGGTTGTATTGTGGTAATAACGCGTCGAATGTTGGCTGAATATGCTCAATAGTCTCTCTAGCTTGTCAGCGTAGACAAGTGACTTCACATACCCCCAAAGAAGAGTGCAGCGATGTTAAATCACAAGCACGAGATGACCAGTTGAAAGGCCTATTTCTTCATATTAATCGTTCATCAAACGTATCTTTCAGTAAATTAATATTGTAGTGCGCTGTATGGCATGTGGCCCATCTTGTTAGAACCACACGTCTCTGATGTCAATACCATCCAATTGAGGCACAAAAAAATAGTAAACATAACTATATACTGCTCTACGTAGATTGTAACGTTTTCACCAGCATCGTTTATGAGCACATATGATCGAATGTTCCCTTCGGTCCATAAAGCACATCAAACGGTACCTTTTTGTGGATGTAATGGTTTTAGAACAATGGCTCGTGAATTATCTTCAAATGTGACAATTCTGCTTGCTGGCATAGACATTCAACCAAAACTAAGCTTCATCACCGAAGAAAATTTGTATGGAAAGTATGCATGGATGCCAATATTGGATTCGGCCTTCTCCGAATTGGCGTTGAAGTTCGGGATCTTGTGGATCTTACGGGACGCGTATTATCATTTAGAGTAAACGTCGCGCGAAAGCGATCCATAGTTAATCGAATTAATTGCTCTGATGGACGATTATGTCGACCATAAAATGGACGTAGCGCGGGTTGAGTTTCACAAAACCATTATTTTCAAAGTAAATTTGGAAAAATTAGCAAATCTTACTCTGGCGTGAGTCTACTCATTATGAAATGGCAAACCAAACTAATCAAAAACCAAATGGCAGCTCTCAAATCAGCTGTCCCTGAAAAAAGTGTTGTCAACTCCAGTTCTATACCTCGCAATGAAACACCCTTGGGACAAGAATTTATTCCAGTATCCGTTGTGAAGTTTTTGGACAGTTTCAAATATTGGACAAAAATTTACTCTCGTATACCTTTTTAACATTGTATGCATGTACTTTAAAATTTTAAATTTAAAGAGATATTGGTAAAATGAAATAATGACGCGTAATTAACAAATCTAATTAATGAATATATCTATGCTATGTTATGCTAGAAAATCCCAGTCTATTATAATTTATGAAAAATCTATAAATACTTCCTCTTTTCATGGAATTTTTCTCGGTGATTCTTTAATTCCATTCTCTAATACAGTTAGAAATTTTGGGTTAATTTTTAACAAAACTCTTACTTGGGGTGATCATTTGATTAAGGTAAGTAAAACAGTTTTTGGAATGCTTAGTTGTTTGTATAATGTTGTAGGGTTCACTGATAGTAATTTTAAAAAGCGTATGTTCCTCTCGCACCTACTTCCACATTTTCTATATGGTGACGTTGTTTTGTTTAGAATGCTTAAGCATAATATGAATGATCTCCAAAGATGTTTCAATGCTTATACTCGTTTTACTTTTAGTATTAGAAAATATGATCACATTTCTCCCTTTTCAAATTTGATTCTTGGCTGTAGTTTGGTTGACATTTATGAACTTCGTGTATGTCTTTTTATTTTTAGGCTTCTCAGAACGAAGCAACCTCCCTATTTATTTGATAAATTATTGTTCAGTAGGTCCCATTCTTTAAATTTACGTTTACTTCTCCCTATAAACATGTGCAGATCTTTAAATACATCCTTTTCTATTAGAAGTATTTCTCTTTAGAAGTATATTCCATTAGATATTAAGAGTCAGCACCGCCTAAATCTTTTAAAGGCTTGGCGCGCTTGAATGACAATGCATGTAGTACTATTTTTATAATAATATGTATTTTTGTATTCATTTGTATTATTTCTGTATGTAGTCTGTAAGTATTCACTACTTGCAGTATCCTCTGTAACTAAAGAGCTTGAGCTCAATACGGAGGGTACTAGCATGGAGTGGATTTGTTTTTTGAAAAAATCTGAGGTATTTACGAATGGAAGTATTTTTTTTTTTCTTGTTGTTGTTGTTTATTTATATTGCTTTCATATATGCTTTTCCTTTACCAAAATTGTTATGCCAATGAATAAATAAATAAAAAATAAGCAGGGATCCCGGATACGGCGCGCCTACTATACACTCCTACCGAGTTGACCCGGTTACAGACACCTAAGTAGTCAATAGTTAGTTAAGAATTAATTCGATAAATATTTGTCAATTGTTAATAAAAAAAACAAAATTTTTGAATGTTTGTTAATCAAATTTCAACTGCATCAACAGTTTTCCTAAAATTGAATTTTATATTAATACTTTTTAGCTTCCTAAACAATACGCTTATAATTAATTTAATATTTCCCGAACTTCTGAAATTAAATCAAATTAAATTATTCTACTATTGAAAGTTACAAAAATATTTACTATGTAGTTTCAACTAACACAGAACGAGCTTACCAATAAAATGAATAAATAAACCAATCATCGCGACAAAATAATTTAATTAAGAGCTTATTGTTATCTGCTCATACAACCCGAAAACTCATAATGCACAGATTTACTGAAATAATTTTCTCAACTCCAAGTGAATTTCCTGAAACCAGAAATTAATTTAAAGATATTATTTAAACGGTGTATTAAATACCATTATCAACATTACTAACCATTATCATTTAATGAAACTTCTGCTTGGTAAATATAAAAGAATTTTAAGAAATTGGAACTGTAACCTGGAAATTACATTTATTATTACTTTTGTACACCAAAGCTTCGATTTGCGACGATAATACGCTTAATAAAAATGCGTTGCAAATTGAAACGTCACAAGGTGAAACGTCGCAAATTGAAACATCGCATTTACATATTACATTTAATCAAATGTACATACAAGTAGTGTGGGATTCCCCGATAAACGTTTAATGTACATATTTGAAAACCCTTCATAAATGCAACAAAGAATTTAAGCGACGCAAAGTAAAATGTGGTTGTAAAAATTTACCGCCGCAAATACGAAACGACGGAACTCGAATCGTCACATATCGAGGCTTTGGTGTAATTTAATTTCTCGAATAATTCTGAAAATCAACATAAAAATTAATTTAAATTTCTTATAAACTAATATAACACCAAGATGAACACCACGTTAAACAAATATTTTATTTATTAATTAAGCACTCTACAAATTAAGCTACCAAATTAATCCGCAGTGAATATAATTTAACACATGATCATCAATGTGATCACACAAAAATATTCTTTTTACCCAAATTGAAAAATGTTATTATACAGGTCTAACCCGATTTAACGAATCTCCTATTAGACGATACCCGATTTTGCCACATCCGATTGTACCAAAGAATCCAATTTTACGCAAGCTAAAAAAAACTGAAAATGTATTGTGTGTCAAGTCATCGTGAGTTACATAACCCTTCAGAATAGCAGTTTACGGTGACAACTGTAAGCAGCACATTCGGCACTACATTCTAAACTTAATCCAACAAGGAAAAAATGCTTCTAAAGCACTCGAATCAATTTGTAATGTTCTGGTGCCGACGTTGTGGAATGACACGTATAATTATTTGTACAAACGTTTTAGAAGTGATTATTTCGATCTTAGTGACCAGCCTGGACAACCACGAAAGTTTCAAGATGCGAAATTGCAAGCTCTACTGGACGAACACTCAACGCAACGCAACAAGAGCTTGCAGCTCAGCTAGTCACCCAAACAGCTATTTCGAAGCGTTTGCACCGAATGGTAAAAATTCAAAAACTTGGAAGATGAGTGTGCGACCCGGGATCTTAGAAAGCAACCAATGTACTTCTCAAAGCAAAATGTTGGTGGTGGAAGTCTAATGGTATGGGGTGTCCTCTGCGGAATAGCTCGGAGTACATTGACGTCTTAGAAAACCACCTCTTATCTTTTATGTACATTCATTAAGAGGGTCTTGTACCAAAGTAATGGTATCTTGTGCAGGTTCGATAAGCACTTGAGTGAACATTTTCTTCTAGAATTTTTTTATATTCATTAGATAACATGTAAAACTCGTGCCTAGTTTTTCTAGTTTTTCCAAATGTTCTTTTAATATTTTTTTATTAGCTCCTAAACTTGGACAAGTTGTGCAGGTTCGATTGGAATGTACAACTACAGTAGACAAAAAATTCTTTCACAAGAATCAACTAGAACTCTTAATCTCGTGCCTAGTTTTCTTCTTTTCTAAATATTTTTCAATTTTAATATAGAAATTATAAAAATAAAAATAGTTTATCAAAATTTTCCATGAAAATAAGTTCAGCAATATTCCGATTGGTGGCTATTTCTCGTTTGGTATGCGCGCGCACATGAAGGGAATCAAATGTTTGTGTATTTGTTAATAATTTTACATGGAGAAAACAATGGAGAAGAAAAAATACGTAAATGAATGAATTTTGGTAGTGTTCTATATTTATGATTTTCAATCGAAACCAACACTAGTTTATTCTACATAGAATACTAATGTACTTCTGCATGTAGAATATATTAGATTTATTGTGTGTGATTTGCATTTCGATTCGATTTAAAAAAAATCGAATCAATGAACACACATTCAACGGAGATAACGATGTAATTTTTGATACACATTATCTATATTTTTACTTATTACATGCTTCGATATTAACTATAAAATATTTTTTGTGCTCTAATTTATTATTTTACAAGACATTATTATTTATATAAATTGTAAAGTCTTAGTATGTACATATATACAGTATGTTCAACAAGAGCGTGTCCGGTATAACTGTACTTAAAACTATAGGAACAGATATGGGCGGGGCTTAAATCGGTTTTCTATTGATTCCTCTTGGACGCTCTAAAACAAACACTAGTTTAACTGCAACTGTTTAGCGGATAACATATATGAAAGAAATGAGTGCGATTTATAGAAAACGATTTGAAACAGTGTTTTTAAGTGCACATCCGAAAGAACCAAAAATGTTGGTTGCAAGTGCAGCTAATTATATAAAAAAGTCAAAAACATTTGTACAGAAAAGGGTTACACTTTATTCAATGTATAAAAATGATGACAATTTGCCAGAGAGAGGCAAAATCCGAACCACTACAAAAAGTAGGATGAGGGCATCATACAGTTATTTGATGAAAATTTTTCGCTTACGCTGCCTGCAGCTGTGGCAAAAATTGGCGAAAAGGAATACTATTTTACCAAAAACAACCTTACGAAAGAACATTGCTAAGCATATGGAAATACTTTGGTCAAACCACTGGCAACACAAAAATACGACGTCAGTGGGCAAATGATCACAAAAACAAAGATTTTACGAATATTGTGTTTACCAATGAGTCATCCTTTTGGGGTTTTAATGCTAAAAGGCGTGTTTGGCGAACTAAGCAAAAAAAAAGGATTGTCCGAACGGTAGAGCACCTGCCCTAGCTCCGTGTATGGAGTTGCTTCACCAAGCAAGGTTTTTGTAAATTAATCATTTCCACACGGAGCCTAAGTGCACTTTACATGAATAAAATTTATTCATGAGGTTTGTTACCATCTCTTCTGAAATGGTTTGGAGCGGGAAGCTCTAACTGAATCTTGCAAGAAGACAACGATCCAAAATTCCAGAGCCTACTCTGTTCGAAATTTAAACTCAAAAAGGGCATCACAACGTTGGATTGGCCATGCCAGTCACCAGATTCCTATGCAATCGAAATTTATGGGCACTCATAAAGTTTAAGCTGAAAATGTACCACATAAAAAAATTGAACGCGCTAGCGCGAGTGGTCCGGAAGATATGGAAAAATGTATCACCACAGTATGCAGAAAAATTGGTTGATAGTATGGACAAAAGGAGCCAGGCAATTATTAACAGTAACGGTGACTTTACTATGTTTTAGTTGAGAGCGCCCTAGAAAATACAACAAACTTTCATAATAAGAACAAAAAAAAATCATAGTTTTATTTTTACTTAGGTTTTTGCCGTACACGCTCTTGTTGCACATACTGTACCAATAAGAGAAATTGATTATAAAAGCTCATGGGAATTTTTAAGTTTGTTGAGCTACTTAGCTACTTAGCCTCATAAATCTATCTTATTCGATAAGATCATCAACCATCATATCTATCGTAACAGATTACATAATTTATGGTATGGGGCTTTTCTATCGTGAGCTTATAAATCGGTATACAAATTATATCGAAAACAAACGTTTGATCCAATATCTGGTGGCGGTCTGATGTACGTGTAATGTATGTTGTACGTTAGGACATACGAAAATAAATTTAATTTTTACTAAATTTTATTTATTTTGCTTACACATTTTGTTCACGTTTCTATACCCATCATGCGTTGTTGATACAAGCATTATTAATGCATTTTGTGTTTACGCGAGATTTCTTTATTATTAAAAACATTTCCATGAAAATAAGGACATGAATGTACTAATTGACTTCAAATTATTTACTTTCAATACATGCATACTGCTATGGTTTCGTTTTTATTCCATAAACCAACAACACTACACTATGTTGATTTTGTTTCCATTCATAAGCAAAACTAACAAGAGATCAAAAGTATACATATTTACCACTACTACATAGAAAAATAATATATTATGATTGTGATGTGCATATTTTAAATTTTAGGTTAGCTTCAAAATTACAATTTATTTTAGTAAAGGACCCTCTTAAGAGTAAAACCGAGTTTTCCCAGCAATATAACGCTCCAATCCATGAGTCAAAATACCAAATCTTGGTTTTTGCAGCATTACATACCAATTTTAGATTGTCCCGCCTGTTCTCCAGAGCCCCTATAGAAAATCTTAGGGGATGCTTTGTTAGAAAGGTTTACGAGGGTAACACACCATTCCAGAAGACCAAGAGTTGAAATTGGCAATTGAAAATTCCTGGAAAGAACGATTTCCTGAAATCATTGATTCATTCATTGGAAATATGCCTTCCAGGCTACTGACGTTGGCCGAGAATAAAGGGGGGCCGACGGCATATTAATTTTTTTTAACTTTTATTTGTTTTATTAAAGTTTGAACGTGTAATAAAAAGTGGATATATAGTTATGGCAGAATTTTTAATAGATGAATTTTTTGTACGAGAAAAACCCGCAGTGAACGTTTTTATTATTATTTTAAGTGTAGTGCGTGATCGTCCTCCATTTTGCATTTTTATTATTATTTTATTTTTAATTTTAAAAAAATTAGGGAAATGAGTGGTTATGGATCGCACTGTATGATGAGTAAAGGCGGTGATTCATGTATAAATTTTATCTGAGACATAAATAATAATCGCTCTGATTGGTTGAATATCGGCCATGTTTTTTTATCGTGCGACAAAAATTAAAAATTGAATATTGCTCAATTTTGTATAAGATTTCACAGCAGTAAGAACAAAAGTACACTACTCGAAAATATAAAAAAAAAAAATTAAAAAGAACAAAAATAAAAACACTTTTTAGGTTACTCGCTTTATAAAATGTCAAAAAATATTCATACGACAAAATTTTAAACATATATCACTTAGGTGTGAAGTTCGGTTTTATCGTATAAGACAAAAAAGTATTAACCAATCAGAGCGATTATTATTTATGTCTGTCAGACAAAATTTATACATGAATAAATGCCTTTAGGAAAATGATGTATGCATAGCATTTTTGACTTGTTTTCGTTTCAAGATTTAAATCTTAAAGGACAGAATGGGCTTTAATTTGGGGCAATATACGTAAGTTGCGAAACCAAAATGATTCAACATAACTTACCAAGGCACTAAAACCTTGTTTGTTTTTAGGCTGATCCAACCCGACAGCATCTTGCACTATCGAGCGTATACACGGAAATATACAATTGAAAATTTACAGCATATTCGCTTGGAGCTTTGATTTAACTGCCATCTTGCGTCTACATAAAGTAGGCCGCTTTTATATTTGACAGCTACAAACTTTTAAATAGTAAAAAATATTTTGTAACACGGCTTCCTCGAATAATTCAATGTTTATTATAAAACGTAATAAAATTTGTTTATAGAATAACATGCACACATATTATATACTTACGTATTTAAGAGAAATCTCAGTCATCTTATGCAAGCACAAAATCAGACAAACATCAGTAACTTTGGCCCCATACGAGAGTGAGATTAACAATTAATAATATTAAGATAAGTGAGATTAACAATTAATTAAGAACGACAAATTGTACGCGTGGTTTGTTGGTTTGTGAAGGTGTGTACAATAAAAGCTGCGTTTTTTTGAAAACAATCGAGTAGAGTTCGCGATAGTTATTTTCAAATTTGTCCTATTTAAAATTAAAAATTTATTTTTTTTTTTAAATTAAATAATTTAGATTTTATAGAAAGCTACGTATAACCAAAAAAATCCATCATAAAAGTTGTATGGTTTTCTTGTAATATCGTTGTTCTGTATAGTTCTGTATAATAACGGAGTAGTTCAGAACTATACAGAACAACGATATTACAAGAAAACCATACCACTTTTATGATGAATTGTTTTGGTTATACATAGATTTCTATTAAATTTAAATTATTTAGTTTAAAAAAAAAAATTTACAATTTTAAAGTGGAAAAAATTTGAAAATAGCTATCGCGAACTCTACTCGATTGTTTTCAAAAAAACGCAGCTAAAGTTAGCAAATGCAAGCATTTAGATAAACACAACAATTTGATACACATTATAAAAGTTAGGTTATGTGCCTAAGAATTTATATACCTTATTATTCTCACTGAAAGTGTCCATTGTTTTCTTTGCTCTTCTCTAAAAGAAGCTTTAAACTCACATTTACTATTTCGCTACGTATTTTTACAATAAACACAACAAACACTAAGATATATTTAAAAAATTATGTATGCACTTCTATTTATTATATAGACGTCAAATGAAACTTATAAAATGTCCTATTTATTTCCAAATTTCGACACGGCGGGCAGTACCTGTATTTTGTTTCTCCCTTCCACACAAACGCTCTAAGCGAATACTGAGCGACGACAGAGATCTACCACAATTAGATTCAGAGGAAATTAACAATAAAAATCAGTGTAACGAGTCCATTCGCTCTTAACTTGCAAAGTAAGTAAGCACCACAGTAAGTATACCACACATATACCACACATATAAATTACCTAGTCTATTTTCAGGGACGAAATTAATTAAATCAAAATTTGATTTGCTTCAGTAAATAGTTCTTTAAAATAGAGATGATTCCGCTTAATCGGGACACCGGTTAATCGAAACAATCGGAGGCCGTTTAATTGCGACACTGGTTAATCGGGACAGCCCCCTAATTGAGACAAATTGGACTAGTCGCGATGTATCCCGAATAAGAGGAATCGACTGTCGTTTGTCAGATGAAAACTTATAAGTAGGCCAACCAAAAATATGCTCTTAAAAATAGGTTTTAGGGGTATATCCTCTATCCGGTCGCAAATTATTTAATTACGAGGCGAGATATAGTTACTAGATTTATCTTGCCATGCCACTTGACACATTTTTTTAAATTTAAATTTGTTGATTGTAAAGTAGAAATACATGACCTCAGAAAATGCGTAACAGTCTTTTTGTGTATTTCTACTTTACAATCGCAAAACAAATTTAAATTTAAAAAAATGTGTCAATTGGCATGGGAAAATAAATCTAGTAACTATATTTCGCCTCGCAATTAAATAATTTGCGGCCGGATAGAGGATATACCCCTAAAACCTATTTTTAAATGCTTATTTTTGGTTGCCCTACTTATAAGGATACACCTATTACATCTAGCACTTTCAATAGTAACAGCACTACTAACTAGATAGGTTTTTAGGGGTTAACAGACGTTAACTCTGATAACTTGAAGATTCTAGAAAACTGGTTTTATCTAGAACAGAATAATACGTCTTTGGAAGATAGTCTTTGCTTTGAAAGTTCCATATGAATACTGAAGTTGTGTGGCACAGAGAGAAAATACGTATATTTAATCAGTAACAAATCACAACACATCATCAATAATTTATTGAACGAATATTTTCAAAATCGAGATATACGTAAAATTGCGGTGCACTCACTATATATCCAAAGTCCGAAAAGTGACTTATAACAGGTTGTTATATGTCTGTATCTAAAAAATTTCTATTTATAAAAATTGGAAGAACCTGACAAATGTATTGTAAACGGGAGGGAAGTGGTAATTTCCCTAAAAATATTTCGTTGTTAGCAAATATATAAAAAAGTACGTCACTTATGACAAAATCTAGCTGCACCTAGCTATGCATAAATCATGAGAAAATTTTAAATTTTACCGACCAAATGGCACAGTGGTTAAAGCTTTGGCGTTTGGATCGGGAGGTACCGGGTTCTCGAATCACGATAAGGGTTGGATGCAAAAGGAAATCTTCATCAACAGATTACGATCTGTGATTGAAAGGAACACAACTAAGACCTATCGGCGTGCAAAACTCATGGACCGACCCATCTTCCTTGTCCAGTATAGGCTGGCATGGAGCTATACAATGCGCAGATGGTAACTTAAATCGCCCGTACGTCTTCGATTTGGCAGATGATGCGTAAAGTAAGACGGAAAAATAAACCGCGAAAGAGCAGGGAGTGCTTCGGTCCCAAAACAGATGGTATGGATTAACAAAAAAAAAAAAAAAAAAAAAAAAAAATTACATATTTGTAGTGTTGAGGTAAATAAATCTTAGGTTTTGCGTTTCTTTAATTTAGAAGAGCAGGAAATAAGAAGGCAGATTTAAACCAAGAAAAGCACTAAATTGCTACTCAAATTCTCGCAGCATCACAAAGGAGGATGGCCGAAGCTTTGAGAATTCAATTCTGTTTTATTGGGGGGAGGGAGTGTAATATCGTTGATTGAATAAATATAGATATTACTACTGGGATTTCTGTCGCTACGTTTGGTTAATGTCTCTACTAGTCACATATAGATAGAGGCATAGTTGTGCGAGAGTGGTTTTTTCTTTCTAGCAACACAAAAATCGAACAATTCAATTGGTGTTGTTTTTCCCCATATAAAAATTGCATTTGTATTGTATATCAACTTTTTCTTACATAAAAAAATATTATTTTGAAATGTTACGACTGCTATTTCACTTACTCCTACATAAAATGGTACCATCAGTATATAACAAAATAAACATATGGCTGAATGGAGTTATCATAATGAAGTAACCTTAGTTTTTATTTGTTTCGAAAAATATCAACAAAAAAAAAATAATAACAAAAAAATCGTGTTGCAGTGCAAATGGAAAAATATTCGCATCGTCATATCTATAAAATCTGTGAAAACATCATGTACAACCTCCACACACATGGTTGGAACACGACTGAAAAAATGAAAACAGAATGAAGAACATAAAGACAATTTTATTAATATTGTCTATTTATTTTTGTGATATATATTGCATATATTCAGTTGAAAGAGAGGCAAACACATTTCATTCCTCCTGTTTACACGAGAGTTGAATTCAACACAAATTTCTTCGTTCCTTTCCCCCTTGCCTATAATCTAAAATTTTTTTTTGCGTACTTTTTCAACACAAATTTTAGGTGTTGAACGAATTGTAATTTACTAACACAAACAGAAAAGCTATAAAAAAAAATTTGGGTCCAATTTTTTTTTTTCTGAAAACAGGTTTCATTTTCAATTTGTCTTTCGTTCGCAAAACATAAAAACATCTACCGAACATAAAAAATAAATATTTATGTAGTTGCGTTGGGTTTTCAACAAAAAAATTATTTTTATTTTTTTTTGTATAACATAATTAATTCCTAAATATCAATTTATTTTTTATAAAAAATATAATAACAAATTTTATAAAGTAAAAATTATTTATTGAGCCAATAATAACTATAATAAAGTTGGTAATTGTTTAGGGCTCGTTTTTATTTTAAATAAAGTAAAACAAATTTAAAGACTGAGCTTTCGATGTCTCATCGACATCATTTTCAAATATAAAAAGCCTATACAGTAAATACAATTTTTTCAAATAGCAAATACAAAATTTTATAAACTATAATTATAAATTATTGTAAAGCATTGCTGTGCATTGCATAAAAAATATTAATCAAAATAGCTAATAAGTAGCTGTCAATTTGTTTTAAAAATTAAAATAATTTTTATTATTATTTATTTTTTTAACAACAGTTTGTTTTCAAAATTATCGTTAATGTAAATTACACAAAAAAAAAAAATTTTTGTATAACACAACCAAAAAAATATACGAATAAATTGACAACCGCTTTTACGATGCTTCTCCGAAGAAATTCAATATGAAATGAAAATAATTTTACACATACATAAGTAAATAACATAAACTACGTTTTACCGTGTGAACGCAAATGTTGAATTATGATTGTTGAATTACTCTTCGTCTAAACAGGCCCATTCAATTTTTTATTTTTTTTTTGTTAAAGTTTTCTAGTGGTGTGGGTAAATAATAAATCAAAAATATGTTTTACTCCGTTCTAACAGCTTTAAATTAATTGGGTCTATCTTTGTTCTTCTTAAACCTACATGAAGTGAGTTGCGCTCTTCTTTTACAATGTGTTAGAAACAAGAAAAAATCAAAATTGTTGTTGTAATTCGCAGTGGTATTATCTATATGTATTCAATCAACGGTAATATCCTTAATTTTCAAGTGCAAAAGTGATTTGGGCAAGCAAAACTGTACAATTTGATCATGTAAAATGATCAATCTAAAATCGAGTGTAACAATCCCCAAGAAATCTGGGGATTGAAATTATTATGTTTAATAGAAAAAAACCGGATTAGAATCATATTACGCAACTAGTTCAGAGCATTTTCTAATAAACAATAAATCTTTCATGAACTCCTAACTCGAAGCTCAATTGAGGATCGGATGAGAACGAAATTATCTCTAGACATTTGACAAAAGGAGTTCTGTACAAGCAAAGAAACATCTTTAATATTTCTGAACTGAAATTGTCAGGCTATCGGATTAAGTAGCCGTCACATACCTAAACGTTTCATAATCTGGCAGCCTTAACACAATTGTGGCATTAAAGTTAATGAGGTTGTTGGCTCCTCGAACCCAAGTCGAAAATAAGGCTCAAATAACATATTATCTCCCTCTAGTATCTAGATACTCTAATTTTTTAGAAATTTAATTAACCAAACTGGAATTTTTTCAAGCAGAGGAACCTTTGATTTGAAAAGTAATAAATTACTTGTTTCATTACAATCTATTGAAGAATAAATTGAGTTTTATTAAGAAAGACTCAATCTTGAGAAAAATCAATTACGAAATTTATTGTAATTGCGGTAAAATTTGAAATTCAATAAGATAGTTGATCATAAATTCTTACCTGGCACGGAATGCAACCAAATGTGCATAATATGCTGGTGCTGGTATCGACACAGACCGCGTACATCTCACATACGTATGACACAATTGATAGGTTAAGCATTGTAATTCATCCGAGTCGAAATGATTGTCGTCCCACAGGACATGATAGTGTGATGGTCTCGATGTACCCTAATATTTTAAAATATACCAAATTAAAAATTTAAAATAAAAAATAAAATTAACTATTATTTAAATACCTGAATACCCTGGTGACTACACAAATAAAAATCGAATTCAGTTGGATGCGTTATACCCACATCGACCGTTGTACCAGCTGGAATGTTACCCGATTTACCACTTTGTTCTTTTTTATCGGCACAAAATAGTCTCGTGTGATGACGTTTCTGTACAACTATAAATGTAATACCCGGCTTATAATCCGCCTCCAACTTAATGCAAGCCTCACGAATTGCCGTCAATTCATGTTGGAGCACATGAGGAAATTGCCCTTCGGATACTCCGTCCCGATATAAAATGATACGATGCGGTTTATAACCACCGGTCGATTTATAAAACATAATTAACAGTTCTCGTACCATACTACTAAGCTCTTGAATAATTTCCTGTCGATGCTGTTGAACACGAACTGTGGCAGCATAACGTGACGGATGCGCATCCATTGAACCAACAACAGCTGCTATCGATGGTTTTTTATTATCACCGGCTGGTGGGTGTGTTACATCCGCACCAAGGAAAATAACAGGCTCGTTAAATACTTTTGGACGTATCGATGGCACTAGAATTGAATTAATTCCGCCAAGTTTCACGTTTATTTTTAAACAAAGATTCGATAGAGTTTGTGGAGACGTTTTATTAACATTTTTAGCTTGAACGCATTGTGTTGCCATTCCTAATACTGTATCACCTACGCGTTTTACTTCGGCTAAAATGAGTTGGGATATAAGAAAAATAAATAACACGCATAATATTTATAACGTACCATATACGGGAGTTTTTCCCGGCAAAACTACCACGACTAATTGTAATGCATTAAACGTATTTTTTAAATATTTAAACATCGGCTCAACTTGATCAGGTCCTGTAGCATATTTACAAAAACATGGTTGTCCAATAATTGGCATACCGGCATCATTTGAAATTTTTTGTAATTGTTGTGTAAAATTGCGAAGCGCATCTTCTCGCACAGTTCGCTGTGGTGCAAAACATGCAATGGCCCAAACTCGAATTTCCACACCAGTAAAAAATTGTTTACCCCTCATATCCCATACACCTTGATTTGGCGATGCCAGGCTCACCTTATTCTGTGGAGGAAAAACCTTCGTGGGCTAATTTTAAAAATATCTCTTCCAACCAAAATTATTTCTTGTATTTTAAGAACAAAATTTTCGCAAACTTACTTGGCCACTCATACTCGATACTCGACCACCATATTGTAACTTGGGCGGTGGAAGTACACGTCCTCGCACTTCCATCATACTATTCGAGATTGTTAAACCAAATTCCTGAACGTATGCATCATTATTGAAATCTGCCCGTCTAACTAAATTATTAATTTCACGTTCACGATCGGGTGCCGAACGGGCTGTTGCCTTAATCATAGTCGACGTTTGCATATCGGTTAATTTTTTAATACATCGCTGACCCGCTACTATATTACACACTTCTAATGGTAAATAGGTGTGTTTATGCTCTTGGCCGACTTGCAAGCACGGTAAATGTGGATACCGTAATTTCATTTTATATTTATCCAGAAAATATTTTGCAACAGTACATTCAACAGTTTGACCGTTTTCTAATTGCAGAGGAAATCTGCAAGAAAAATGGAATGGATTAAATCACAAATAAAAATACGTGATATATATAAACTTACGATTGCATTTGAGCCGGACGTCTAGTCACGTTACACACACGATACTTTCGCCGCATGGTACCACAATGGGTAATTTCAATTTTTAAACCTTTGATCTCTTTTGTAAATTTGACACGTTGTGAATCGGTTAAAGGTTTACGTTGTTCATTAATGTCTCTGATATCAAGTACTTCGCACATAAACTCGATAACTGGTTGAGCTTTGTAAAATGCAGTGGCTGATACATCAATATTAAGCATCATTTTCCATTGAGATGGACGTACACTTTGATGGAATCCAAACCATACTTCACGACCACCGCCCAATGGATGATAATAACCATCGGGACTACTAAAAAAACTTCGACCCACTGGTGTATACGTCATGCTGGGTAAATGTCTCATAACGACATCTAGTGCTAAAATTGCGTCATATGGTATTTGTCTGGTTCGGCCTTCCAGTGCCTCTTCTAAATTAAATAATGATACTTGAGCTAACCATTTGATTGTCACACGAAATACACGATCTTTTCCTTCACCCGGCAATGTCACCTCTAATTCGACGCGATCGTTACCAATTGGTAGCGGGTCCCTTGTATAGAGATTATTTCGACCATCAAATACAGGTTTTAAAACACCAAATATTTTACTATACGCGTGCACCATTGTTTCGATGATTTCTCGATTAACTTTACGCGGACACTTGTCCGGTTGTATACTAATGTCATAATGATGAACAAAACCTCGAGGCATAGATATTTGAAAATGATTGGCTCGTAATACTATGGGACGACCCTCGCGCCCCAAATTTGGCCGACGCGGACATGTAAACACGGGTAGTTCTGGTGGTGCCGGGGGTGTTGCTGAGACAACACTCAATGCAGTGCCAGGTACCGCTGTTGTAGTTACAGGTGATGGATTCACTGTTGCACCGGGTGCTGAAGGTGCTAAATTAAAATTAATCGCAGGAATAAAAAAATAAGAAAATAAAAACAATTAAGTTTACTTGATTTTGAATTAGAGCCGCACAAATTGCGCAGGAACAACTCATTTCTTTTGATTCTTTTATGTAAAAATATAAAATATTTAAAGAAATCAATTATGGATTTACGCACGGGATTTTAGACTAACCAATTGTTTATGTTGTCAATGTGCTAAATAAACAATTTGTTATGGCAGTTTCAAATAAATTAAAGAGTACAATTTTTAAATACAAAGTATTTAAGATCGGTAACTAAGACAATTCACCAACAAAATACAGTACGTTTCATACCTATATATCCAATTGTTTTCTTGATTTTTTTAAATAACTGATTATACAAATTTTAATGTCAAAAATTAACTAAGTTCGACCTTACTGATTTATGGAAAAAAAACCGTCATTCAAGCTGTTTTCGAAAACATCTTTCTTTTAGACAGATCGGGAGAAGAAACCCGGCCTCATAATACCTACCTACTAATTTTTTAAACAATCCAATTAATTATGGCACCAACAAATCCAGATGAGTTCACGCGAAATACGCAGGTTGATTTAGGCCGCGAATAACTTGTAAAAGAATTAAGTACCTGAAATGGGAGCTTAGATTAAATGTGTCTCGAAGCACAATCTGCCGAGCTATAAAAGATGCTGGACATCTAAAACACAGCATAATGATGTCAGTACCAAAGCTATTGCCACGGCACAACGCCGCGCGTCTTGTCCTTTTTAGGGCAAACATGAATCGGGTCTGATGAAAGGTCATGTAAAAACATTTTGTGCTGCTTTTATAATAACTAACCATTATTTAATAATATGTGGTTTTCTCCGATGAAAAAAAAATAAATTAGATGGCCTAAATGATATTCAATATTATTGGAAGCATCTGAAAAAAGAGCCAAAGTACTTTTCTTAGCGAAATTTAGGTGGAGGTAGTTTAATGGTAGGGGACTTTCTCTTCAGCAGGGACTCTCGTTTTATCCTTTCCATCCAATAAAAACCATCTTCTACGTTTTATGTATATAAATCAAGAAGAAAGCCGAATTTTCCAGCAAGATAACGCTCCAGTCCAGTACACATGAGCCGAAGTGCAAAATCATATTTTGCAGAACATTATACCACTGTTAGATTTCCTCCTTGTTTACCAGACCAAAATCCAATTGAAAATCTTTGTGGACTATTAGTTCGAAAATTTACGAAGGTAACAGGCAATTAGGGACAAAAACGATTTAAAGTTGGCCATTCTACATGCCTGAGAGGAAATATCACCCGAAACCAACAAATCATTGGTTATAATTGTGCCTATAAGATTTTTGACAATAGCAGAAACAAAGAAGGATCAACAACATATCCCTTTTGCTACCCACTAACACAATTGTGCGGGTACGGCACAAGTAACATGTCAAAAATTTATTTTTGTATGTGTTTTCAACCAACTTACACATTTGTGTTTTCCTGTCAAACTTATTTGACCCAAAAAAACACTATAACTATACATACAATTGTGTTGGTTGTACTTCAATCAAATCAAGCGAAATTTTGTATCAAAAACGCTATTACATTCTATGATTTTTTACGCACACATTTGTGTGATTTGGGCTTTAATTGAGGCATTTTTTTTTGGTTAAAAAAGATATAACTTTTTTTCTTAATTTATTTTATTGATTATCGTAGTTTTTAAAAAGTGAATATACGGGAACCCTTCAAGAACCCGATTCCGAAATGGGTATCCGTGTTCTTCGAAATCTTGTTCTTCGAATTCTTGGAGGGTTACCTGTATAGTTTTGATAGCTGCAATTTTTGAAAACAATCGAGTAGAGTTCGCGATAGCAATTTTCAAATTTGTCCAAATCAAATTTGAAAATTTAATTTCTTTTAAATTAAAAAATTTAGATTTAATAGGAATCTATGAATAACCAAAAAAATCCATCATAAAAGTTGTATGGGTTTCTTGTAATATCGTTTTCTGTATAGTTCTGTATAAAAACAAAGTAGTTCAGAACTATACAGAACAACGACATTACAAGAAAACCATACAACTTTTATGATGGATTTTTTTGGTTATACATAGATTCCTATTAAATCTAAATTATTTAATTTAAAAAAAATTAAATTTTTAATTTTAAATTGGACAAATTTGAAAATTGCTATCGCGAACTCTATTCGATTGTTTTCAGAAAAACGCAGCTGATGATATAAATTTTAAAAAATTTGTTTTAAACAATTGCATCTTGCAACCGTTCTTTATGCTTTGCTGAATTGTGCGTATTAAATTTTTGTCCTTAAAATATTTTAATTTGTTTAATCAGTTATTCAACTATATCAAAAAAAAAACGATTGAATATATAGTTATGAAACGTACTGTATAATAGTAAGTTCCAATGCAATAGAAAAACAACAATTGACCGAATAGATAATTTAGCGCAAATTATAGATATTATTCAAATGTACATCCCAGCACTCTCATACGAGAATACTTTATTTGAGGAAAAATTTTATCGGAAATATTGAATCGGTTTGTTTCTGATTTATTTTGATTATTGAACTCAAAAATATGGTACATGAGTCTACGAGACTTTAAAAAAAGCAAATGAAATCAATTCAAATTACTTTCCGAGGATTTGGCATTCTAAAATATTTTATTGTTGGGAAGGATTTTCTAAATCGTATATTCCATTTGGCCTACCATGGAATTAATTACGTCGATTGCTTACACTGCAAAGTAATGTTACAAACTGACCCAGTAAATAAATATAACTTATAATTCTAATTTTTCATTTCTGAGGGTAAATCCGTGTTTCGAGAAATTATGAAAAGAAAACGGGGTTTCATTAGAAATCAAGTAGTTTTAATTTCTTTAAATGAAATTTTGACTTGATTGTGTAGGTTACACGCAAAACATATTGCGTCAGCATAATCGATGATGGAGACATCGTTATGCTTTTGCAAATTATTCCTTCTTCAATTGCTTACTGGGACAATAATTCCTGGGACAAAATTAAATGTTTTTCGGTAAACTAGTGTTTCGAATAATTGGACTGCGGTCAATTGTCGATTTTCGGTTAATTACCTTTCAGTGGATAAATACTTGTATTGAGGATTAAAGTTAGCATTAAATAAATTAGCAAAGTAAATTAATAACTATATGAACATACAAAAATACACATCACACATTGGAAACCATTTTGTGCCCTACATTTGAGTAACCGCAGAATAAATATGATTTTTACCAAAACCCATAGAAGACCTAAAAATTTAGTATTGTATTCTGATAAAGTTGGTAAATCAGCAGATTATAAATTAAGGTTTTCTATCGTTATGAACATTTTACGCTAAGGTTCCTCGAATTTGTTTGGTCAGAAATAATATTTCCAATGAATGATTATCGCATCCTTATCCGTATGCCTTACGTCTATTAAACCCGCCACCAAATTGATTTTGTTTATAATAAAAATTTCAAATTATTTCACTCCACATTCCTTTTCATAAAATAAGTTTTATAAATTATGAAATATTTAAAATAATGATCGAACCCCACTCATTTCACTTACATTACGCTTTTGCAATTTTTGTATTCCTTACGCTTTTGTGCTCATTGAATAGGAAAAATTATATTTAACACGACTGTTTGTCATCTTTGTCATTATGTCAGTATAGTTGCGTTAGAAAAACACGTGAATTTATTCACAACATATTCATATGACGAAACTTTATTACATTGCTGGGGTTTGATTCATGTTTTAAAGAAAAATATGAAATGTATAAGAGTTGTATAATAGAAAACATAAATTGCGGGGAATGAGAAAGTCGTACACTTAAAAGTGCAATTGCTTTTAAATAAATTCCTGCTGTTGAGTTTTACAATATTTTACAAACTCAATGAACACAAACTTTTGTTACAAAAATACATATATAGATACAAATTCACTTAATCATTAAAAATTCTTACAACTAAAATTATTAGTAATTATTATAAAGTTAGTTAGTCTAGTAGCTTTATTGTTTATACAAAAAGCATTTAAGGCACTCTGTGGTATAATTATTATTTAATTTATTCATAAATAAAATAATTATTTTGAACAATAACGATTATTTTAATTTTGCTTGTATTGTTTATTTTACCTTTATCGCTATTAATAAAAATATTTCAAAAAGTAAAATAAACGATTAATCTCTTAAAAATACTTAATTTAATAAAAGCTCTTAATTTTTAAAATTTAGTTGGTATCATTTATGAATATAACTAATATAATAAAAATAAATAAAGTTTTTATATATAGTGGAGTGTTTACATGAAAGTGTATCAAAGCTGGTCTGCGTCTGTGAGGAAGGGCTCGGAGGCCGAGGTGGCGAGGAAGTCCATTGTGATTCTATAAAAATAAATAAAATTATAAATAAAAAAATAAAAATAATAATAATTTTCTTTGAATCGTTCTATCATATTCAAAAATAGCCAAATTTTTATTTTCGAAAGATTAACCAAAAAAAAATACTTAAACTCAAAACAAAAAATCTAAGTATTTTGCATGCATTATGTGTATATAGATTACCATAACCCTTTTCTGCTCTACTTCAAGAAAAAAACAAACTAATTTTAAGTGTCCATAAAACGTAAATTAACATCAAGACGTTGCCATTTAGGAACATATTACGTACAGCTCGTCATTTTACCAACAAATTCAATAAATATTATCGTTTAAAATTTAAATATTCAAATGTTAGTGTTGTGTTAGCTAAAAATGCAAATATGTATTAGTAAAATTTTACTTTTCAGATTCGATTTGCTCTACCTCTTTCATAAAATATCAAAACTATTTGTTTTGCAAATTTCAGATATCAACGAATAACTTACAGACGTGTAGCATAAAAACAATAACTACTAAGTCCACATGATTCGCTCGGATAATTGAGTTTAGGTTCCAAAAATCGTAAATCTCAGCTCAAAATTAGGGCTAGCTGCATTCAAAATGTTCATTTAGGCATGATAAACCACAGCATTCGAAATATTATGAACTGGTCCGAAAACAACCCTTTTTGTATTTGTTTTACAAGAATTTTCATTTACATGATAATTAACTTTTATTTAAATGCCATAGTTTCGGGCATATACGCCCTTTGTCAACTTATTAGAATATCCTCATATAAAAAATGGATATTCTCCAAAATAACACCTTTTTTGACTCGGAAATATGTAGTAGAATTAAGAATTACTCTACTAGAAAATGTCATCACAATTTGTCTCTCCTAAATACTCTCATGATAACAGGAATCACAACACTCTGAAAAAACTCAGCCAAACTTCGATCAAAGTAAAACGACGCAACAAAAAAAATAGCTGGAGGATAAAAGGTTCTTGATGTTGGATTGGCAACCCCAATCTCTTGATTTTAACTATAAATAGCATCTATGAGACGAGCTTAACATAATCTTCCAGATTTTTTGCATAAAACGCGAACTATTAACTCTTCTATAAAATTCAGTTAAAATGGTTGGAGAGTAGAAACCTGGTAGAAAAAACGGCCAATAGACGGCGGTGTACACAGCCTGTACAGTTCCCAAAAGATACAGAAAACATGAAACAAAAATCTTATGGAGACAAGAAAACCAAACGAAACAGTAATAAAAGCTGCAGACATCAAGGTACGGAATTCTAATATGCAATAGCTGTTAAAAAAGAAACACAAATGTCTGATTTAATCATTACAGTAAAATTGTGGGAAAATTAAATTTGGCAGAATGGAGTAACAAGAGAAGAAATAAAACAAAACTATTGACGTAGAAAATTGGATAAGTCAGGATAGCTCCTGCAATAAAAGTATCCAAATGGATAACACCAAAATATCATATATTATCATGAAATTCCAGCTTATCATTCAACGTCAGCCGTATTAAAATTCGACAAATTCGTATTTAAAAATCGACTATAAACAAACACTATTCGACAAAACTGTCAGAGGCAAAAGTGATGGGGCCCCTATGAAAAAATGCCATTTAGCTTTTTTATGCGATATCGGATTTTGGTATTAAATTATAAAACAATATTCTCGAAAAATGCAAAATTAAAACATTCAAATGCGAGTGCTCAGTAGAAGCAGTCGCATATCACATTATTCGTACAACAAAAATTGATGCGACATTATTCGTACAACAAAAATTGTTACTCTCAACAATTAAATTCAAAATCATTTAAATACCGATATAATTTCCTTGTGGGAAACGATTTATGCGATTATCTCTCTATCTCTCTCTGGCACTATATCCCATCAAGGGATTTGGCCGCCTCCAATGAGGTTTCATAATCATATTTTCATTTCGGATAATGAGTGATTAATTCATTGATCCTAAACCAGCTGTGAAATTTTTTCCTTGTCACCACCGGAAATCGAACCCGGGACCTTCGGTCGCTGGAGCAAGCATGCTGACCACTTTGCCACCGGGGCGGCGATTATCGCATTACATTAATACAATCACAACACAAAGCGCATTGCGTCCACAAAAATGCGAAATGCGATCGATTTCATGATAGGGACCCTGGACACCATTACAAAATGCAGAAATAAATAAAAATAATACAAGCAACCTGCATCAACAAGAAAACGAAACAAATCAACCACCACTAACCACAGGCGTAAAATATTGTGCTGCCATAATCTAAAGAAAAATATTTCTATAAACAAGATCATGAGAATAAAGATTAATTTCAACTAGAGGAAAAGAACTGCTCGCACCAGTAGCCGAATGTGGGTGTAATTGGTACTCTGCTAGAAACAAAAATATATGAACATGTCAATAAAATTCCCCATCTACTCTACTTTTCATAACTATAAAGTTGACGAAAACTTATGTTAGTATCGAGGAAGGTTACAACTCGATCGCTCATCACACTTACCAATCACTCCCATTAAGAAAATATGTTAACATCCAAACATGCAATGCCACCCTCATAATTACACATTCATATTGGGAGTCTTCAAAGAAGAGTTAAAGAATAGAATAAAGTTGAAAATGCCTTTAACAAGGAAAGGTCATCTTGATGATTAAGCTGAAAAGTTTATAATAGGTATACAACAATCGGCATGGAATAATAAACACAAAATCAAAAGGAGCACAACAGGCAGATACTATAGATAAAAATAAACTGAATAATTTGACCATAAGATTAAAGCAGGGACCATATCAGACAAAATACGTTGGTCATAAAGAACTTCGTACCGTTCGTCATAGTGTTGCGAAGACTTATGCATTCGAATCTATGTTATTTTTGTATGGTCTCGTATATAATTCTTCACACTACAGACGACGGTACAAAACGCGTTACGAAGAACATATTTTGTGCGTTGGTGTGGCCTATAAGATAAGACAAAGAACTTTTCCTACCATCAATAATATACGAAAAGAATGTTGACTACTATAAATATGTACAAAAATATAAAAACTAGGAACAATAGAAAATGATCTCGCTGCGGAAGTGACAAGACATCTTTCTAAAAAATGACATGGACCAACCCCAAAATTAATCAAACCTCTAATTGAAGTAAAAAACTAGGTAATACAGTAATTTTGAAGTTAGAGATACACTACTACTACTACTAATCAAGTTCATAACACACATTATAGAAGGCACTTGGTGAAGCCTCAATTAGTGAACTAAGAGCTTAAGTTAGTTAGGCTCTGTTTGGACCACTTAGAGGAGTGGTACGACCACCAAAATATTATAGGTCAGTAATTTATTTGTGACGAGAAGCCTGTAAAATTTTCGTGGTCGTAGGTTCGTACTAACCGAAATGGTACAAACAGCATGCAAGTTAAGCTCTTACGTGTTCATTGGTTGAGGCATTTCCCTTGACTTGTATCTCGTTTTTTGACAAATTTTGACTTCTATATCTTGTTTGCGATATTTTATTAACTTTGAATTCGACAATTGGTACTATTGTCGATGACTGCTATCGTGGCAGTAATTTTAATTAGGAGGACTATGAAAAAAAAAAATTACCGTTTTATCTTTTTTTGATATCTAATTCAAATTAAAAAAAAACATTTTATTTATTTATAAATTTTCTGTTATATTTTGAAAAATGGGTTCTGAAGAAATCTTAACAGTAGCAAAAAGGAATGAGATAAAACACGGAAAGATCCAACTTTCGAAACTAAACCACCAGCTGAGAGCGCTTAATTCTTCAGGTTGCTTCAAATTCAGCTAAAAGCTAATCAGAATCTATTAAACATTAAAAAAAGGCCATTGAATACAGAAAGAATAGGGAAATGGTAGGAATTCGCAGAGGCGTATACCATGAGAACTGTATGATACAATTTTTCCTGACGGAAAAAGTTTAACCGCGATAACTCTAATTAACAGTTATTATTCCAGCGATTTAAGGAAAGACGAGGTTGGCAGATATCATAATCCATTACAATGTTAATTCGAAATTCTAAATTGACCGGACAAGTGGTGCAGTGGTTAAAGCTTCGGCACTTGGACCGGGAGGTACTGAGTTCGAATCCCACCACACAGGCTTGGATGCAAAGCGAATTTTCGTCATCGATTACGATCGATGATGGTAATAAACACAACTGAAACACAGTTGGAGTGCAGAATTCAGCGCCGACCCATCGTCCATGTCAGTGTACAGGTTGACATGGAGCTTGCAATGTGCAGGTGGTATACTGTCATTGTGTGAATGAGTGGTGTGTGCGTGAATGAAAAGGGGGGTGCCTTCAAGGCATATTAAATCCACTGGACAATTGACACTTTATTTTTATTATAAAAAAAAAAAAATCGTTTAAATCGGATTTTCGAAATTCCCATATTTCAGACATATTTTTAGAACCTCCTCCTTGGACATGCCAATAGGCAAATGCACCAATGCATACTGCAAGCAAAAATACCTAACTAAAAGATGGATCCGAGATATTTATGGATTGTTTAGATGAAGGAGGAAGACTTTTTGCTAACACTGAAGCTTTGATTTGCACAAATTTCTGTTTCCTTGCCAATTTTGCAAAAAGGAATTAAAACATTGAAGTCGCTTCCAATTTAGCCAATTATCGGTATGATGAGGCCATGATTTTACTCAACATGTTGCTTACGTTTCGGGAAACTAAATGCGGTCATTACTAGGAAAAAAAATATTTGAAAAAAAAACAAACAAGGTTTGAGAAAAGGTTCTGTACATTTGATTAGTGTGTGGTCAATAACAAAATTTGTAAAGGCGAACGCCCCAAATGATATGCAATCAGCCCAACAGAAACAAAAGTAACAAGTACTCACCCAATACGTAAAGTAAAAAAGAAAGGAATTTTACGATACGGATGAGGGTGATAAGTTTTTTGGGATGGTTGTTTTACACAGGGATCACAAAAATGAAAGCTTTCAAACCAAGGCAGAATTCATTTTTCATTATGTCCATTGCCTGGATTCCACAGTGAAACAAATTTTTATCAGTAAAAAATACTGGGAAACAGAAAAGAGAATTATATTTTAAATTACGTTTGAGCGACAAAGACAGCAACTTTTGTTTGTTTCTTATAACAAAATTTATAGCCAAAATAGTGACAGAGTGGGAGCAACAGAAATTAAAAAAAATTGATGTAGTGGCACTCCTTCGTTCCATTTTTTTCTTGTCATTTCACTATATATTTTCAACCATAAAATTGTCGTAGTGTGCAAAAAATATTTCTAATCGCATGCTATTTTTTGAATGTGTTAAAAATGCTGCCATAAAATGTATTGAGTTTCATACTTTTAATGGCAATATTTTCTCCACTAGCGGGTTATGCAATAAACTATAAACCTCCCGTGACATTCCTCTAAAAATTCAACACAACCGGCATGAAAGCAGTCTTTGAGAAAAAAGCATAAAAAACGATTTAATAAGAAAAATTGACAAAATAATTGTTGCAGTATACTATGTAGTATTAAATAGAATACATATGGCTATCTTCAAATAACTGGAAAGGAACAAATAAGAACTTCGCAGTTTGGACAAAACATCAGTATTAGCATCAGGAACACAATATATGTATAACATAAAATCTTCGACTATGGACTAAAATTAAAAAATTTTATCATCGTAAAAAGGTAATCGCAATACATTATAAATAGGATAAAGGAGCAGCTGCATTGTGTGAATTTGAAAATTTGCTTAATACAATATGATTTGAAAGAGCTGAAAGGTTTTTCACATTTGTGGATGAAATCTCAAAGTATCACCTGTCCAATAAAATGGTCCAATAAAATACGACGATAGACATCTTGGGACTTGATAATTTATTTAGATGATTACTACATAGATTATGAATATAAATGATACGGCAGATTTGAAAAGTAAAATATTACTTTTCACTTCCAGCAGTTTATTTATTTTGAAAGCAGTTGGTTTGAGAGCAATTATGAATATAAATTAAATTTTTGATTGAAAAAGCTTTCTTAAAAATCGTACGCCCTTGGTCTGATACGAAATGGAACAACCTTTAATATTTCTTCCTACATTTTTGAGTAAATAGTAGTTACGTACTTATAAAAGTATTTAAAACGGTAAACAATTCGAAAAGACTCTTCTACTGCTTTCTGATTAAATAGTTTGGGCAAATTATGTAAAGAGAACTTTGATAATAGAATACACGGCCAGTTATCTATACACTTGTCTATAATGCCTTACACTTGCTTAAATATCGTTTGCAACATTCTCATCAGCATTTTCCGATATGAAATAAAAAACAAACACGTTAGTTTCATTTGAAATATTAACAAGTGTCTGACAGAAACGATTAGACAATTTGTAATTTCGGCAACATGAAGAGAAGCGAATCAGCCAGTTTGCTCAATCCAATGAAGGTTCGTACTTTTGAAGATAATTATCGTGACAGACATACTGTCAACATTTCATGAATCATTTTTGTCACACGCACACATAACAACCCCAAATAGGTTACGTCATTACAGGTTTCGCCTTAAAACTGTATTTTTGTAAATATGTACTCAGAATTTTGATTCGATACATGAAAATCCCAACAACAAACAAAAGGTTTTTTTTTTTGGGGTGGATCCTCCTTATCGAACACACAAAGTTTAAAAACAATGCTGATCGAGCTGTTTCTTTCGCCTCGTATTGCTTCTTCTCAAAATGTTAAAGGTAACACTTCCTAATCACTCAATATTTTGGTTAATTATATATTGATAATTATTACATAAAATTCCAGTAAAAGATTTTCATGGTTTAGAAAAAAAAACGAGCAATAAAACAAAAACTTGCGCATTCTCTTGCCATACAAAACGAAGTCACACACCACGGACGGTCGATGACCTAAAAAACATACATGAAAGAAAATTATATTTTCTTACAAAATTTATTGGAAAATCAATTTGTTCACAATAAAATTTAAGATTTAATTTTCAAAACTGCATTCGAAAATTATGAATAGAAAATTACAAAATAATTTTGGTGCTTCACAATTCAGGAACACACAACATAAAAAAATTCTCGCTCGTTTCTTTGACAATACACAGAGCAGCAGCAGCAGACGTCAATCAAACCACATTTTTAAAATCACAAAATTCGCATGATTACTTCACCAAAACTACATAAAACTTACGTTGCCCTACAGGATACATTATTTATTATATCACAATTATTTATTCGAGGCACAATGGATTTATACAAAAACACAAAATCACAATTTAAGTTTAATATTTTTCTCGTATTACAATATGATAATGAATGTACTTAAAAAGACGCCATATGCATTTCGTATCAAAAACTAAACTACAAAAAAATAGAAAATGTAGGTATGGTGGTGAGAATGAGAATTATTCATTTAGTTTGAGTGCTAATCACAAGATGGATTTTCAAATTTTATCGGGTATTTAATTTAAAGGGTGCAACAAATGCAACAAATCAAAATTTGTAAAATTATTATTACGAAGAATTTTTTATATTGATAAATTAAAAAAATTATAAAAATAAATACTTATTCGTTGTTACAAAATCATTTTAAACAAGTATTTTGAAAGCGGCGAATGTGTTTGTTGCGTGCAACAATCTCAAGCAGCTTTACAATAATAACCGGTTCAATCGAATCATACGAACACACCATTGATTTGACTGTCAAAATTATCACCCAGACATTTTGTTACACCTCCAAAATATTGAAAAATTGAGACAGGATTTGAAGTAAAAGTAAATAAAAATGTCAGTGCCAGCAAGTGGAGCGTTTCGACGATCGGGTGGCATTTTATCCGCAATTACGAAACAAATAAAAGAAATTAATTTAAAAGCAGTTAAAAGGATTACAGTAACTTTTGATCCGTACAGTGAAAATGTTCAATCAACAAGGTACGTGTATGTGTTGAAAAATGTATTTTAAGAAAATTTCACTGTTCGGCGCATGCGAAAATTCTCTTTTCAGAGTTTTCCTTGTTCAGTGTATCTATTTTCCATATAAATGGCGTACATTTAATTAGTTTTCCACCCAGAAAAATTATAAAAAGTGTTTTAAATAAATAATTAACTTACGTGAGGAATTCATTTCGTCATCTCGGAACTGCATTGTAGGTCCATTATTTTCCAACCATTTACCATCGTTATTTCCTTACCAAAAATAAGAAAGTTAAGTTATGTTAAATGGTGCAAATATGAATAATTTAATGTGATGTTCCTCACCGTACGATTTACTAATTAAACCAACGCCACCGTTTATTTGGAGAGTTGTCGCCAGATCATAGGGAATCGGATGCATTTGTGTTGGACCGCCCGTTGTCAATTCCCTTTCCGTTGACATGACGTGTTATGGCTAGAACAATAATAAAATTTTCTTTTCATTTATTTCCTCCACAGGGACTATCTATTTCATCTCTCGATTCCAAAAATTTCATCGACAAATCCAAACTGTGCACTAAAAACCGAAATAGTTTGTGACCGACGACCACCATCTGTCATCTTTCAATTAAATCCAGCTGTACCGAGTAAGTATTAAGAAGACTGTATTTCCAGTTAAGGTAGCTTCCTAATTACGATTATTTTCTGTCCAATTTTTCAGATGACAAAAAATTTAAAACTGTAGTTTTCAATAGTGAAAATTTAACAACCTTAGAATTATTAGAACTTACAAACAAACATATATCGGTACTTGCACCAAAAGAAGAACCAGTTAATGTAATAAAAACAAAATCAGAAAAGAAAGCTGCTGGTGGAAAAGGGGGAAAGAAGAAATAAACCTACCACCTTACTTTTATCATAATTAGTAATCTTGTATAATTTAGAGTATCATAAACTTCCTCAAAATGACTAAACGATCCGGTCATATGGATTTAATCGAACGTGTCTATAAAGATTTACCAGCATTCTCCGATATATTCACGGAAGAAACGTTTTATATGTTTGCTATTGGATTTGTAGTGTCAACTATTTTGATCGCATTCATATTGTCCAGATTTATTACAATCAAACCTGTTGAGATGTAATACTTCGTCAAATAAAATATGAGTCATTAAAAAAAATCGTTTCATTTCATTAAATATTCAACAAAGAGTGCCGGGCGGCCAAAATGATTAATTTTTCATCCAAATTGAATTTTATTAAAATTGTGCCAGTGAAAATTGATAGGAGGAACCCAGTGATTTTTCTTTTCTTAGAAGCGAACGTTAAGTATGTGAAATTCAAAAGTTGTAGGCAAGACCAACTTGATTTAGTTACAACTAGCAGTAGCACAAAATTCATCAAAATCAAAATCTGAAGTAAGCTTATAAATCTGAACATAATTTTAGCCAATCTGCACAGAGATTATAGTTGAGAAGAAGTTAAGAAACGAAGATCGCAACATCATTCTTTCTAATAGTCCTCCAATATTAATTAAATACGTGATATAACCATTTCCTGAGGAAAATCTACTAAGTAGTGGTTTAATAGGTCGGCTGCAGGTGCATATAAGAGATGAGGGGTTTCATGTTTTTACTAATTAAAGAAACAATTACGATAGATTCACTGTAAAAACTGTCTTGTCACTTCTTTATAAACTTTTGGATTAATCACAACTCATAAAATAAGTTCCTGATTAAATCAACAACATCAAAATAGTAATGAACAAAGAAGCTACTCAGCAATAAAGTAATTAGGAGATGGCCAATAATTTCTTGGCTAGGTACTTAAACGTATTGAAACTGAGTGCAAATAAGATTTACCCGTTGAGTGGTAGAGTAATTCTAGCAACCTTAGTTGCAAAGAAACAAGGGCTCTCAAAATATTGAAAATTAAAGACGTTATACATTCAGATCAGCATGGAAAATATGTTTAACTTAATTTTCATAAAATATTGAAAAAAAAAACTTTTCGAACTATTATTTTATTAATTATACGGAACAGCTTACATAATTATATCTGTGTATACTGCTTCACGTTTAACAGTGACGACGCCACATTAGTACATATTGTTGCAAGCATTGACTCACGACACATAAATTTAAAAAAAAAGATAAATAAAAAATTGCCGGCAAACTTAACTTACACGCATTCCAGTACACTAGCAGTAAGCCGAACAGGAAATATGTATCACGATTCACGAATCTAATAAGAATTTAGTACGTGACTCCTCTGTCGTAGATAGACATACAAACACAACACAGCAACGAAACGTTTACAAACACAAATCTTTAATCAAATTGCACACCAAATACAAAAATGCTGTACCTATAATTTTTAAATCGATCTATAAATTTTCCACAAAAGCAAAATCCAAAATATATTTTCACTTACAAACACAAATGCATTAATAAATTGATATTTCTTTTACATTTGCATATTAATAAAAATTAACTTGTCAAAGAAATTGCGTATCACGAAAAATCACATATTTTTTCAGTAAAGTAGAATTTTCACTTGTATACATATTTTCTTTTAAGTCCGCGTACTTTATTTGTAACAAGAATACCAATATGAAATCCAAATAATTTAATTATTAGTCTATAAATTATTTATATTTAATTGTGACGAACAATAATTTTGTCAACCACAGCCAATGAAAAATATTAGAATAATCTGTAATGTAAATAAAATTTATTGTGAAATTGTAGTTTTGTTTTGATTTTCCGTACTTTAATAATAACAATAATAATAACACCGAAAGTTTATTTTGTTTTCGTTGAAAATTGAGAGAGTTAAAAAAGTTAGAGAACGTAAGACGAAAGAAAAATGTGGGAAAAATGAGAGGAAAATGTACATAATAATAAGCATGTAAAATTCATATTTAGTAGGACAGTTTTGTAAAATTTCGTTTTTCAATTGATGGCGGCGTATATATGATGTGTAAGACAGGGGTTTTAAATCGTTTTATGCAATTGAGAAAAGTTTTACCATTTGGGCATTCCATCTTAAATCGTTTCGTCCGAAAAATAACACTATAACTGGAATAATAGTAAAATAATCAATTTGTTATCAAAAACAAATAAATAATATGTTATGTAATTTATATGTTATCAAATGATAATGTTTTTTTCAAAAGTAATTCCGATTTAACTAAGATCTGTTAAAGTCCGGAATACATTACAACCTGTCATTTTGTACACACACATTTGTGTGTTGAACTTAAATGGAAGCAAAAAAAAAATTTTGTCTGGCAGGAAAAGGGAAAAAGCAGAAAGCATTGATAATTACAAAGATGAATATAGTCATTCATTTTTACTTGACCTCAAAATCTACAAAGCCACAGAGTCAGTTCACAATGCCAATAAACTGCAAGAAGACATTGACAATCTAACGATTTGGTACCGAGTTTAATTATCTGAGTCTCAACATGGAAAAGTGTAAATCACTATCATTTCCTCGAAAATTCACCACTATTCCACAGGCTATAAAATGAATGGTGTGCTTCTACACGTAACACTTGAAACTAAAGACCTAGGGGTTACTTTCGTTGAATACATGAGTTTTACTAAGCACATTGAGCTGTACATCGCTAGGGCGAATTCCATACTCGGTTTTAGCATACTCGTTGGTTGTATTGTGCTTACGTTCCCAGCTGGAATATGCTAAAAATGTGTGGTGTCCGTTCTACGAAGAACATACCCAGAGTATTGAGAAAATTCAAAAGAAGTTTTTACTTGACGTGGATAGGTGGATATATAACCTGGTAAAGTGGTAACGATAGAAAATAGGTACTAATTACTAAATAGGACTTTCATTGGTAATCCTACAAGGCCAAATCGCCGCACCGGAAATGATAAATTCAATTAACAAAAAGGCTCTCAGTGGACAACTAAGGCCTCATGACTTCCTCTACTTAGATAGACGAATCTACTATGGAAGGAACCAATGAACATGGTATGTAAGAGTTTCAACAAAATTAACCATTTCTTTGATTTTTGTTTAACTAAAGATAATTTTAAAAGTAGATTGAGACTATTTTATGCCTCTAGAGTGATTTTGTTGTTGTTAATATTACTTTTATATTTTTGAAACAATTTTTTTAATAATTTAACCATGCTTCAGAATTTCTTAAAAACATCTTTCTCGAATCCCATTTCAATTAAGAAATGGTCTAGTCCCGGTTAAGCTGGCTATGTTCTAAAACTACTTCCAAAAATCATTTTAGATTCCCAGTTCCATGCACTTGACAAATTTCATCATATTTGGTTAAGGGTCATATTTAAGAGCTTCTTTCCAGAATTTGAACTATATTCCCCCGTTCACCAAAATCCTAAACTTTTTCTGAAAATCATTTTGTAATCCGACTAACACTCGTTAGTGCAATTTAGTAGCACCATAATCAGTTAAAAAATGCCTTTCTTCCGCCCCAGCTGGCATTTCCATCCACAATACCCATTATGTACGGTTAAGAAAAAGTTAAGTTCCGTACTTCCGTCCCAGTGGGCCATATTCCCCACTTCTTACAAAAGTCAATTTAGAATCAGATTTTCTTCCACAATGATTCTTTGGCATCCCGAACTTCATCATAATCGGTTAATAACCTATACGGAACTAGGAACCTATGAAGTTCTACATATTCTACGAGTAGAACTCATTTTCACAATACTCAACCAACCTTGTAATATGCAAGTGTCGATGGCGGACTATTTTGCATGTTTGTCAATATGAGTTACAAAGTATATACATACATACATATTATACGTCCACTCCAAATTTTTCGTGTAAATGAAGCTGTTCATTGAATCTCGTTTTGACCAAAATGGCATACTTCCGGCCAGCTGGTTATATTCCAGAACTTAGAATTACATTTCATTCACAATACGCAATTTAATCATGATCGGTTAAGGAATGTCTTAGTATCGTCCCAGCTGGCCTTATTCCAGCAACTTTTCCATAAATCTTTTTGGAATTTCATTTCTATCCACAATACCCAATTTCAGCTTTAGAAATCGATTTTCATCTTAATTTCTTAATTGCATTATAATCGGGGAAAATAACTAGCTCCGCCCATAAGTTCTTCGAAAAATATTTTTGGTATCCCATTTCCATCCACCATTCCAAATTTCATGTTAAGCTTTTTTGTTTTTAGAGATTACGCTGTCCGAGGGACGGAATAAACCGAAGGAGCAAAACAAATAGTGATTTAAAAAAGAATTATCTTTGAAACACAACATCTTCACTGTGTCAAATTCGCTATTTTATAAATTAAGTCGTACGTTTAAACACGTTTTTTTTATTTATAAGTTAATTGCAGGTAATTGAAAAATTATTAAAACTAAAATATTTTATCATTTGTATTATCCGGAATGAGAAGAATGATAAGTGGGAATACAGATATGAAACAGAACAATTTTGAAAACCTAGTTTCTCCTAAAAGAATTGTACGATGTAATATAGGTTTTTTTCATCATATGATTCTTTTTACATGAATTATCGGAAAATGGTTACACTCGTATTTTTCATGTCGCACTATTTGCTAATTAGACCAAACAATAATTGTGCAGATTAAAAATGGAGGGGCGAATATGTTGTGGGCAACAACCGATTTTCTTTTATCACGAATGTATACGTAGTTCTCGAATACACCACACTTGGTTTCTAACGCGAAAAATTATTACCGGACTTTTGGTAAAACTGTCTTCTAAAATCAAAAATCATTATTCCTCATTAAATTTCAGAAAACCAACAAGGTCAATCCTTTGAAAATTTGATTTTTAACTTTATTTGAATCTTTTAATTGTTTGTCGTTTTTTGTAAACGATCTTTTCAACATCATTGAAAAATTAAAAACAACTCTCTCGAAAAAAGTTTAAGTATGAAGTTTCATTCCGAATGAGTCAATTCACCTGGATCATAGAGACGCCTAATTTTGGCGAAATAACCTTTCTTTTATAAAAATCCGTCATTTCCGGTAAAATTTAAAAAATAAACAGTAAAGAAAGACATAAGTGAAACTGAAAGTTATTTCCGCTTAAGTTTTGGAAAACTGATCTGGACCGATAATGTTGTAAATTTAATTTAGAATCGTTTAGTTCATAATTGGTTTTCTCATAAATGGATATACTTATGAAAATATTTGCAGAAAACGAAAAGCCCCTATGGAAGTTGCTACTTCTAATGGACAGGGCCAAAAGGATTTCGGTGAAAAATTACTGGGGCTTCCCATCTATGGAAAAAGATTATCAAGCCGATCAGTCAATCCGTCTGGGTTGTAGAGAAGCTACAGACATTTAGAAATTCTCAAAAACGACTTCTTTTTTGTCTTTTCTTGTTAATGCTAAGCTTTTTAACATCATTGCAAAAATTGAATAAGATTCAATGGAAGCTGTCAGTTCCGGTACACAGATTTTCATCAAATTACTCAAGGATCTCCCAGTTAATGGAAAAAATTAAGTATGAATTTTGGTGAAATAAAGTTTTTGTCAAAACTCGTCATTTCCGGTAAATAATCTGATTTTGTTTGATATTTAATTTGTAATCTTTTTTTTTAAATCTCTCCTAAGGAAACTTTAAGCTCCTAAGGAAATTACCTCTTCCGGTGGACCGATTTCGGCCAAAAATCACTGGGACCTCCCAATTTATGGAAAAAGTTTATGTATGAAGTTTCGTCCCGAACAATCAATCCGTCTGGGTCCATACATGGGTTGAACTTTCGTTGAAAAATTCATTTATTAGTTGTCATCGGGATGATTCTTAAGAAATTTAGTGGAGATGTGTACCAGAAGTAGCAGCATCCATGTGAGCTTTTTCAATTTTTGTAATGATATTGGAAAGTTTACCTTTTACAAAAACGATAAAGAATTAAAAGATGGTAAAAAATTCGTGAAATCAAAAATTCAACATATGGGACCGGAAGTCATGTTTTAATTTGGTTATTTTTATGTTTTGAATGTGTAGTACATACTGGCTAAATTAAAAATATTGCAGAACTCGATTTGTTGTTGCATAAGATACAGTCGGTCAAAAATTTAAGAATTTGTTGAAAATAGTGATGCATTTATACAAATATAAAAAAAGTATTTATCCGAAAAATATAAAATAGGGCTCATTTTAAAGGTAAAAGAATAAGGATTAAGAAAATAGTATCATCGTTAAGTTTTTCATTTTCAAAATGGCCACCAAACCGTTTTTTCTCAATTTTCTGAAAAACTTATTTTTTTTATTTTTATTTTGTTCGCCATTTAATTCTATAAAACACACCAAAAAAAAATTGGGTGATATTTTTTGTTTTCTTGCAAAACACGTTTTAATATCATAACCTACTCTATTTCTCCACATAAAATTATCGGTACACCTATTCAGTTCTTAATTTATACCTAAAATAATCTTTTGTTTTTAACTGTTGCTTCAATTTTTCAAAATAAAGGTAAAAATTACTTCTAATGAATAATAAAACTAATTATTTTTAATGCCCAGCCCCGTATATTTACTACACAAAAAGTTTTGGTCCTCCTTTTAAAAGGAGTTCTTCAGGTATACATTCTTAGTTTTAAATTTTTGGTATAAATAAGACTCAAAATCATTATTTAGGTAGTTCAAATTTTAAAGTGTTAAACCAGTGCACCTAGAATACTACAGGCCACACTGCTTTAAAAATTTTGTATATGACGTCAATTTATGTCGACAGTTCTCTCTTTGGCTATTATAGACAGCACTAAAATTAAAAAGATTGTTTTGATTTTTTTTTTGTTTTTGCTGTCACATTGATAAGAAAAAAATTGTAAACAAACAACAAGAAAAATATTTTAATAATGTATTTTGAAATTTAACAGAAAGCTATTGGTAAAAGTATTAATTCATAACATTATTATAAAATTATGCACTTTAAATTGTGTTAAATATGTAAACACGTATAAAATGTGTACACATTTAATATAATTTACGAGAAGACATAACCTTACTTTTAATACACGTATAAAAATATATTTTTTTTCTGTTTGTTTTGGTTTTTTCATTTTATGAACTTGACTGCCGTCTAGAGTTCAAAGAAAAAACTGTAGACATAAATTTAATGACATAGCAAGCAGTGTGGCCTGTAGTATTCTAGGTGCACTGGTTAAACTAAGTAACATTGACTTAAACAAAATTCCAATTTTAGTTTATCATATAGTGAATTTGTATTACTTGAATTAAATAATGAGTGAAATTAAAGTGTTGTAAGCCGTTTGTTGGCTTGAAGGGTACTATAAATTTACGAAACATATAATGAATTTTTTACTGCCTTCGAATGAAAGAAATGAAAATTTATTCATTTGTACAACTTGTTATATGAACATTTCTTTTAAACGTCGAAAAATTGAAACCTCTTCACCATCAAGTTCCGCAGTTACACCGAAATCGTTATCAACTGCAGTAGAATCTGAAATAAATTCCATTAGGAGTGATAAAAAATCCATGAGGTTATACCTGATATTGGAAAGTCGCCCATATATACCAGTAAAGTAGGAGCTAGACAACAGCATCAACAATAAAAATTAACCAATTTAGCTGCAATAGTACCATCAACATCATCATCTTTGATTCCTGGAATCGAGCCCCTTGTGAATCAATCAATGGACAACGCAATGAAGGCTAATTTATATGACGAATTCATGGATCAACTGAAAAATAAATTCAATTGGAGAAAAATTGTGATAAGATACAACTGCTGACTGCATTGCCGAAGTCACTAACCATACAACAAATTGAACAGGAGTTCAACACAATACTTGGTGCATAAAGCTAAATTTATTCAGAAATCGAACGGCCCACTTGGTCTTCCTGTACCTAAAACTGGGAAATGAATAAGCGATCAACTAAAGCAATCAGTGATAGATTATTATGACGATAATGAAGTCAGTCAGATAAGCACATGGAAAGGGGCCATGCGATGGAGTAGGAGGTACTATCAAGAGAATGGCGTCCAGAGCCAGTCTCACTGATGAATTTAACGGTATCATTACGAATGCAGCAGAATTATTCAAATGGGCTAAAACTTTAAGGACTGATATGGTTTTTGAGTTTTGTTTTGACATTGAATATATGTAACTCGAAAAAAATTCAACTTGCCAGTAGGTTCGAAAAATTGAAAACTGTAAAAGGAACCCATGATTTCCATGCAGTTATTCCTTCAGGAGAAGGTTACATTAATTTTAAGAAATATTCAAATAGTGAAGGTTATATTAGATTTAAAATGTTATTAATTATTAAATTAATTTTTAATAAAAAAAAATTTTAACAATACTTAAATATTATTTTAAATTTAAATTTATCTATATATGTATGTATAAAGAGTTGGTGGTCTTATTTAGTTGTACATATTTTGCAAGAACATTGTATGTTGGAGTGAAAATAAAATTTAAAAATTTTATATAGAGAAATATCGTAGGTCATGGTATTAAAACGTGTTTTGCAAGAAAACAAAAAATATCACCCAATTCTTTTTTTGGTATGTTTTGTAAAATTAAATGGCGAAAATTGACAAAAACCAGTTTGGTGGCCATTTTGAAAATGAAAAACTTAACGATGATATTATTTTCTTAATCCTTATTCTTTTACCTTTAAAATGAGCACTATTTTATATTTTTCGGATAAATACTTTTTTTATATTTGCATAAATGCATCACCATTTTCAACAAATTCTTAAATTTTTGACCGAATGCATCTTATGCAACAACAACAACAAAAAATTGAGTTCTACAATATTTTTTTTTTACCCAGTACTACAAATTCAAAACATAAAAATCACAAAATTAAAACATGACTTCCAAAAATTTTTGATTTCACGAATTTTTCACCAGATTTAAATAAATTATGTTTTCAACAATGGTTGAGTTTGTTGGTTTTCTGAAATTTAATCAGGAATAATGATTTTTGTTATACAAGACAGTTTTACCAAGAGTTTGGTAAGTTTAATTTTTTCTAGAAATCAAGTGTGGTGTATTCGAGATTTATGTTCGTGATAAAAGAAAGTCGAGTGTTAATCACAACATATGCAACACTCCATTTTTTTAAATATAAAAGTGGTTTGAGATTGTTAGCTTGCTAGATGAACGAGCATTCATCTATTGTGGTAAAAGACAAGTCACAAAGCATGTACTTTGGAAAAGTAATATCTCCAATTTATACACAACTTTTATATTGAACCTCAGCAATAGACGTAGTTCTACGTCAATAACTGACAAATTATTGGCCAATAAATAGGTTTTTGTTGAGCAACACTTCTCTACGTTGAACTTCCCAGGGTTATGACATTACTTACAGATTTCATATTATTATTCCGTTTCTAGATGCAGTAGGAAGAAAGAGTAGGAATTGAAGTTATCTAGGAAACATATTGTGTATTGTAGAATCTCCGCGCCAAAGTACTTGCAGCATTAACATTACTTATGTAACAAAAACATATTTCCAACTGCCACACTTTATTAAAAATATTTCTCACACTTCGGATTATAATCGAAAAATCGGTTTGCAAGCTTAAACGTCTCAAGAGTTACTTACAAAATAGATTGGCGAGGAACGATTTAACGGAATAGCGCTGCTAAATACTCATAGAGATTATAATCTGATTCTTAAATAAACAAGAATTTTAAAAAGTATAGGAGCTTTTATTTAAATATCCATTATTTTCTTAAAGATCAAACTTGAAATTGTCACGCAATATGTGTATTATAGCCACTTACCTTAAAGTGATTTTTTGCAAATTATTATTGAACCATTTTGGTAAAAACAAACACTCTTAGCGGTAAAACTAATTAGTGGATTTTCAAACCTTTCCAAAGAAAAAGTTAATTTTAAAATCCTGTATCTACTATTATTTACAATCAAGGCCTGACATCTTTAATCCAAATCCCAATATTTTAAAGATTTAAATAACAATAAAAACGTTAAAAAATAAATTAAATTTGAAAATTGCAGCAAATCAATCGGTATACATTTTCAAAAAAAATTAAAATTAAATCGTGTTTCACATACTTATTTCACACAATTTGTGATTAAAACATTCTCGGACAAACTTGGGCCAAACTTAAAATTACGATGAGGAAAAACAAGTTGTACAAAACAAAAGAGGAAAAATTAAAGAAATCTTAAACAGTAGGGTACAAATGCTAAACAGAAAATTCTTAAAATTTATGTTGGTTAGCAGTTTAAAAACGCTTGAGCACTTTATGCAGTTGTCTCATTTTTAATCTAAAACAAAGCTAAATTACTGAGGTAACTGAACTGAAATAAAATTTCAATGTCTCACCGTTTTTATAGAAACTAAAAATATCGGCTAACAGGATACAGTTTACTAAATAGATTACAAATTATATATTTATATTTTATGTGTGGCATTTTAGAAATCCAGTATATGCCGCGTCATAATAAATTAAATTACAAAATCTGAGTGAATTGCTGACGAAGTTTAATTCCTCTATATAAATTACACAAATTTAGTCGTGTGATGTTTCGATTAGTACCATACAAGGAATTAAAAACGATTAATTACATAAAAATCACAAAACATATTTCACACAAATACTGGGAAGCCAATTATATGTTATGTACTAATCTATGCAAAGTAATCCAATACGACATGCACATTAACTACCAAAAACTACACATTACACTAAAATGTAGTTTATTTTTAAACGTCTAGATAGTACGTAAGTATATGCGAATATAACACTCTCATTTAGCGCAGAAGAATGAATATGTGCAAAAAACAGGTTGACCTCAACCGCAAGACTAAAGTCGTTTTTGTTGGTTGAGGTTATTTACTCTTTAAAATTAAATTAATATACGGCTACAATTTAACAATAAAAAAAATGATGGCCAGATAATCTTTGCAACATAATTTTATTAAATGACATTTCAATTATACATATATCAAAACATAAAACCTACATGAACATGTAGGCATTATCAACCATTTTATTCAAAATATACGCTGTACAGCCTTGTATACCTGCCCCGGTCATATACGCAACATAACAGGATACAGAAGTATATCTCTCTACTTCTCTATAATGAACGCCAACGAAATGTATGTAATAAAAAATTTCTTCTACGCATCTAATGCTTTATTTACTAATGCTTTTGTTGTAGCATAATCATCATGATACATAGAGAAATGAAAAAAAAACAACGACGTTTCGAACATCACGCAAACTGGTGAAATGAGGGCGATGACGTCATTCAAAATTTGTTGTTGTATTAAATTTACTTATTTATAAGACTTCTTGCGTCAAATAAAAATCATTTCTTACGTATTCTCCTCTTTGAAATGCGTATGTGTGTGTAGCCTTTGTCAGCGTAGAATATAATCCAAGCCGGTAAGGAAAATTTAAATATGGTTGTTTCTCAGTTGAATCATAGAATCGGGTTGTCAAACTTTTTCATTGAGTATAAAGATCGATATCAGTTAATTGGATTTAATTAATTAATAAACACAGGCATAATTCGATTGCATTACTTTGTACGTCTACCAACTTAATGTTATTATGACTATTATCACAGTGGCAAACGTATGTTGCATGTTTTCGTTTCCTTTCAGATTATCATTGCCATCTATAGTGCCTTTTCTTAAAAATGTTGAAACATGAATTTAACTTTTTGGAGCGGTAAAGATTGATTAGTGCCATGCTAATACGGTAAATACGGGGAAGCAATGTTCTGGAGATTCAAAGGACTATTTAGACTACATAGCAAGCTGTTTGCCGGTAGTCCTTTTGTTCTCTCCCCTTCAAATATATTATGTAAGTTTTAGAAAAAAAGTAAATAAAAACAATACTCATACTCACACAGAAAACAGTTTCGCATACCTTACTAATACAATTTAATAATTTCTAAGCATGCGCAATTCTAGCACAACTATTATGAAATAAACACTACAATCTGTTTTTATGTGTATGGTATAATATGGCGTCTCAAGTTCAATGTCAAAAACAAATACATACATTAATATATAATTTGTTACCCTATCCTCTCTTCTAATCCCCAAACTTTCATAATATTATTACCTAGATACTTCTCTACAGCACTGATAAAACCTTTGGTAATGTTAATTTATGTTTTAGTAACAGAAATATTTTCGTATACCTACCGAAATAATAGATTTTCTCACCAGCCCACCTAAACATATTATGTACTCTTGAATAGATTTTTCCACAAGACTAAGATGACGAAAATACTTATTATTAAAGAGAGAGTACACACACATATATTACGGATATATTTGATGTGGGCGAATTACCGATAACCATTGTGGCGCACACACCAAGTATAAAAAACTAGGTCGAATAATAGATTTTCCAAGCATGATGAGAAAAGTGCGCGCGGGAAAAGCTATTAAGAAACATAGAAAGAAATGCTTGAGAAAAATACTTTTCAAATATACTTACGTACCGCTATTTTACATCATTTTCTATGTATTAAAAACACCTACTATCCAATTGCTATCTACGTATGTGTATACGAGTACAACACATCGTACATGTTAATATAAATATTATAAAATTTATTTATTTTATGGTCAAGTTCAAGTTTAATAGAGAGAAAAAATAGTTTTACTTTTAAATTATAAAAATAGAAAAACACAAGCATGACATGATAGACGCGAACGCGATTTATTCGATTTTAATATAAACAAACAAATCCATATGAATTATTTATGTTATGTGTACTCAAGACGAAATAGTAGAAATCATTCAAAACATTTCTTGGAAGCTCGTGGAATGTAATTCAATGACCATTTAATGAATGCATTTCTACATTCCCATAACAAGTAATTTTCGGAAATTTGTTTTAAATATTAATGAGTTATAACTAGTAAACAAGGAAATGGATCATGCAGCATAACATAATATGTTTTAGGAAAGTAAAGGGTTTCAGTTTAATGGTTGCTAATGATATTGGTCTTTAATAATCGCTTCTTTAAATCAGCAAAGTAAGAGAAAAAAACTATTTTATTTCACATGCATTCGGAGATTTCCTGAAATTTAATTCTAAATTAATACTATCCGGCTTCCTAAGGACCCTCTCTCTCTCTGGCACTATATCCTATATCAAGGGATTTGGCCGCCTCAAATTAGGTTTCATAATCATATTTTCATTTCGGACAATGAGTGATTAATTCATTGATTCTAAACCAGCCGTGAAATTTATTTCCTTGTCACAACCGAGAATCGAACCCGGGACCTCCGGTCGCTGAGCAAGCATGCTAACCACTTTGCCACCGGGGCGGCAATTCCTAATGACTACTGAATTTAAATTAAATTAAAGAAACTCGTATTTAAATGAGATTATTTAATATCCCATAAGCCACTACCGTTTAATGAACCCACTGCAAACTAGCCCGTGATAAATATTAATGGAAATAACATTTACTAGTACGCAAGATAATTTAAATTAAATAACTGCTAATTAGTAATAGCCGTTTACTTAAAACTTTAAATTTACAGTGATCACACTGGCGCAGCTCGAAACTTAAATTCACATAAATTATTTATTCTAACCCTACAAATAAATTCTTTATTTATTAATTAAAAAATATAAAAGTTAAATTGCCACCGCAATACAGGACAAGTATAGTACAGTGGTTAAAGCTTCGGTATTTGGACCGGGAAGCACTGCGGGGTCGAATCCCACCAGAGCAAATGGATACAAAGCAAATTTTCGCCATCGATTATGATCCTTGATGTTAATAAACACAACTAAGACCCTCTGTTTGAGTGCAGAATTCAGAACCGACGCACCGTCCATGTCACTCAAGTGTACAGGTTGACATGCGAGCTTGCAAAGTGCAGGCGATATACTGTAATTGAGTTAATGGGTAGAGTGTGTGCATGAATGAAAAGGTTGGTATTATTAATTGATCTTCAAAGGGACAATCCACTGGACAAAGTAATGCTTTCATTAAAAAAAAAAATCGCAATAAACCGTACACACCGGTGGTTTACCGGTGTACAGCATCTTCCGAATTAATTCCCATTGCAAGAGAAATTAATTCACACTGAATATAAATTTAACACGTGATCATCAATATGATCAAACGAATATTAATGTCGCCGCATTATTTCGCAATTAACCATACGCCAGTACAAAACCTCGTTTTACAAAATTAATTCACACTGAATTCAAATTTTTTCTTCAATCTGTTCAATATGATAAAACAAGAATACTCGTATCACATTGGTACACAATCACTGTTTACCAAAATTATTCACACTGGTCGTGTTCACTCGGGCAAAAATGATCATGATATTTGTTATGACGCTAACTTCACTTTGTTATATTTTGTACCAAAATTGAACTTATCAAAATTTGTGCAATCCCGTTCACCATCTAGCTAGACCATTGCGGGAAAAAATAATAAAAAAATACAATTTGACTTAGTCATAACAAGAAGAAGTTCAAATTAATTTCTAACGAACTGAAATGTATGGCACAATTTATTGGACGAAAATAATGGCGAAACTAATAACAAATTAAATTTAACTAAACACACATAAAAATTATCAACAAAAAATTTATTTATAATTTTATTTAAACGATAGTCTCGAGCTGCTAAAATTTTAATTTCTTCGTAACAGGGTTAACTGCGCTTAATTAACCGTTTGAGTCCCAGGAGGTAATGCAAACGCATTACAAACAACGTAAAACCATTTGTGGTGCAAACAACAAAAATAAACGCCAACGCAGATAACAATCGGTTCTTGTATTTGTTAGGCAACGCGATTCTCGTCTTTTTCTCATCGCTCCGTCACATTTATTTATTTTATTTTCTTGACATAAAATCTCAACAGCGCGATCGCGCTGCTTGGGACTCAAACGGTTAAATATAAATTTACCTTGAATTGACTATTTTTAAGTTATTTTAATATGTATTACAGTTACATAAACTACAGATAAGCTCCCTATATTAAGTCACAAAAAATGAAGTAAACGTAGAAACATTTTGACAGCTAGATTTAAAAAATTTCTTTTTTTGTGTTAAAAGAGTGCGTTTTATGGCAATACGCGATAAAATATATCGTGATATTTTTATCATTTTTACTCAACTGCACACTAGGACTGAATTTAAGTTTAACACGAGGATTTCTTTTAAAATCGCCACGTTTTAGTGAAAAACATTTGACATATGTAGTAAGTTTTTTTGTTTTTTATGTCAATGTTTATTTATTCAGACATACTCTCATAGATTCTATGGAAATGTTGATTATGTGTCGAATTTTATAATTTTTTATTTATCAAATTTCGTTTATTAATGCGTTCAGTGAACTCATACGAAATCCATTCAAGGCTGTAGACGTTGTATAATTATGTTGCAAGACATCACAGCGCCGCCATAAAATAATTTACAACCACAGTTGCAGTATCATCACAGTTCAAACGAAATTCCAATCCAGTATGGACGATTTTATCAAATAAAAGGTCAACATTTATTTTTTATACGATCATTTGGCATCTTTTGATTGATCTTACGATCAATCACTAAAGGTTGCAGACATCAGCGGTCGTTTGATACAAGCCTAACGAGAAAATGATCAATGGCAGACGTTTCTGTTATTCGGGTAGATGCATTTGCATTACTATTCAACTGTTACGAACTTCCTATTTTCTTATTCTCTTATCAGTCTCGCCTTGCCTTTAGTTCAACTGAAATAATTGAATCAATTTGATTAGAATGAAGTTTATTGGTCAACCACATATGAGAATAAGGAAACCTCCTTTTTGTCGTCCGATAATATACATATTATGATATTGTACTAGGATTCAATATAACAACTGAAGATGATGGATCGTGTCTATGGAAATTGATTTTGACGACGATTATTTAAGTTATTAACCTAATTAAATTTACAACAAAACTGGTCCAGATCATGTTTCCAAAATTTAAGCGGAAATGACAAATTTTGACAAAAACTGTTTTCTCACCAAAATTCTTTCTACACCTCAAACAGGTTAACAGATCAGAATGAAACTTCATGCTTAGGCTGTCATAATTGAGATAACTCAGCTTTTCTTAAGAACAAAAGGATTCTAAATTAAATTTTCAACAAAACTGTCAAACCATTTTCCCAAAATGTGTCCACTGTACAGCCCAAGTTCAGATCAGGATGAACATTCGTATTAAGTGGTTTCAACAAATTAGGAAATCCCATGAAATTTAGCTAAAATCATGCTTATTGGAAGATATGAAATAATGCTAGATCGTAAAATTTGGTGCAAAAATTCCTTTAGGGAGTCTGATAAAAGTACATAAAGATGCTGCAGGGACGTCACAAATTGAAACACAGCCCTTATATTGTATTGAGTATAATTTTTCAAAGAATGAATGCTATGGGTTTGATAAATAAAACTAAATTTGACCTTTCCATCCAATTCTGGTTAAAACCAAAGTAAACTTACAATGAATCAGTTTCGTACACAAAAAAGCGAAGCAGAAAAAAATTTAAAATTGTGCATAAAAATTACATATCATAATTCCATGCATGCATGCGGTATTTTTTTATAAGAAACTTGAACATTTTTCACAAATATAATAAATTTAACCTAATCAAATAATAATTGTATATATATTGAAACTAATTTGTTTAACCAGCGAATGATAATGTGTACTGTCAACATTTTTAAGTTTATTAAATATTCAAAGTAAGTATAAAACAAATTTGCCCAAATGCAATATAAAATTTACTTACGAACAAGAAATAAGTATACGTATCCAATATTGAACTTATTAACTATATTGCATAAATGTGAAATTCGCGACCTCAAGGCCACTGTAATGAATCGCAAAACTGAATTCTACAATAAAATTAAACCAAAACCGATACAACTTTAAAGAAGATTAAAATATTTAACGAAATAAGTAGGTTTAGCTTATGTTTGTAGGGTTGCACAAGATAGGCCGCGGATTACAAAAACACCCCTTCTCTGTCAATCGAAGTATACATTAAATTATCATATTCTCCCACTCGAATACGAGGCACTTAAATTTTTTTAAGTACACGGCTAAGACAAAATTAGATCCGTAAATACTCTTCAAGTGAGCCAATGTTAACTAGACGTCAAATTATCTACCTAGAATCTGTTTATGCGTTAAATCCCATGCGAGGAGATGGCCAATCGACCGGACCATTTCTCGCGATTACACGATTACCGAACTTCCCCTTCAATAGATCAATTGTTTCAACAGTTGTGTGGCATGTTGCCACATCTTGTTGGAACCACATCACTGATGTCTCAAGTCCATCCAATTCTGACCAAAAATAGTCTTCCAACATGACACAATAGTGAACTCCATTGATCATAACATGGCAATCATTTTCATCGACGAAAATATATGGTCCAATTACACCATCGGCATGAAATCAACACCACACGGTCAATTTTTATGGTTGTGATGGAGTCTCTTGAAGCACATGTAAGTGTTTGCTGCTGCCTAATAACGCATATTTTGCTTATTGTCAAAATCATTAAGCCAAAAATGAGCTTCATCGCTGAAGATGATTTTTTGATAAAATTCAGGATTTTCTTTAAACTTTAGCAGAGCCCAATTGGAAAAATTTCGGCACTTCAAATGATCAAGAGGCTTCAGTTCTTGCGTTAATTTGATCTTGTAAGGGTATAAGCCAAGATCTTTACGTAAAATGTACCACAATGTGCGTTATTTTCGGTACTTCGACCTTGAAAAGTGATTGTCGAAAAATCTTTATTCTAGGAGACCAAAATCAAATACTTACCAAATATTGATAGACTTAACTACGCCAACATGCAGTACTTTGATACACACCACAAATTCTAAAACATTTAAATATAACATTCAGATGTCCTGCTGTTGCAGTACATGGGTCAGTCATCATATCAACTATTCCTCACTACGAACTCTAATAGAAGGACCGTTAGTTTCATGCAATGTTACTCTGCTAATGGCATTCCCGTAAAGCCAAATGCTCTATATTTAACCTACAGAAAATTGGAGAAAAAACAATTAAGTAAACTTAACTTACCTGGCACGAGTAAAATACTGACTACGCAAGGCACAAGGCTTAACATCAACAAGTGTAATCATTTTGTGTCCGACTGTTAGATAAAGCAATTAAATACCTGACAGTAGCAATTTAATCCGGAAGCTAATCATGACATCCCAAAATTGTCTCATTAACAAAAAAGACTATGAAACAGACATTTTACTTTCAAAATGTAAATACTTAAAATATCTTCAAAGACAGCTTATTTCATAATTTTGTTTCAAAAACACCTTCCAGTTTATATCATCTGTGAAACATCATCAAACGATAAAAATTTCAGTTCGGAATTCTTCCCTAACCAACATGTGGTTTATAGATGTGATCGATCAGGTACTCATAGCTGTCAATACATCACTGCGAAATGAATTTTGAACCTAATTTTCACTAATGAACCAGTTTTTTTAAAAACAGACGTATCGCCAACACTTTTCATTGTTAATGATATTTTCACAATTTAAATAACTGATTTCAAAACTACCAAACTCGGAAACCTTATTACAACTTCAAAAAAGGCAATTCATATAACTTACAAAAATATTTTGTACAAATAAATTGGAATGCGAGTTTAACGGGAATGACATAGATGTAAACATGAGAAAAATTTAACACGCGTCTATTTAAACACATTGATTTATTCAATCCAGTGTCTATGAGCGGACGGAAATACAAAAGCTATATACTTATTCCCAATCAAAAGAATAAAAAAAGATATCCCAAACATTTTTGGAGGTTTTTAAATCCAAACGTGAAACTGATCGTTACCCAGCCTGGATGAGATTTACAGATCAAAAGTTTTGTAATTCACAATCTGTTTATAAAGTAGAAGACATTGAATTACAAAGATCCAACCACTAGTGAATGTAGTACTTTCATATTTACTCCACATATAGAGCCAGAACACATTCAGCGAGCACTGGTTGGATTCGGAAAAGGAAGTGGCCTTGATGGTATTCCTGCTTTATTTTTTAAAAATTCTATCAATTTTGTCAGGTGCTTAGCATTTTGTTTAGTCAGTCATTAAAAATGACAACTTTAACACAAAAGTGGAATATACCAACACAAAGCAGTGCTTCCGCGGTATAGGTCGTAATGCCCAAAAGGCCAACGTTGATCAATCTCATAGAATTTATCAGCTATTCTATTAAAAAAATTGAGAAGCACAAACGAGTTGATGTAATATAAGTATCCCTTTTCCGGCCTGCGATCTTAATTGTGTACGTTATGAAAGAGAAACATTAAAAAAACAAAAACCATTACAAACTGTAATCGACATACACATTTGTGTACAGTGGATTTAAATTTAAGACAAAAAAATTGTCTGGCCAGAAAAGGGATATACCGACTTTGCAAAAGCTTTCGACTCCGTTAGTCACTGCAAAACTTTTCACACCATTTTCAAGTTCGGATTTTTCAGAGAGTTCGTAGCCTTGATCAAATCTTATTTGAGTAATCGCATCCAACATATTGGAATTTGTGATAAAAGGTCAATTACAATACCAGCAACCTCCGGTATACCACAAGGCTCTCAGGTTAGCCCATGAATTTTCACAATCTTAATGTTCGCAGATAACCTCAAAATCTACAGAGTCGATGACATTGACAACCCCTACCGATATAGTGCGAGTTTAATTCTCTGAGTCTCAACATTGAAAAGTGCAAATCTCTATCATTTTATCGAAAAGTCAACCCTAAGATAAGTGGTGTACTTCTTCAGGTAGTACTTGAAACTAGAGACCTAAGGGTGATTGAGCTGAAGCGAACTTTATCCTCGGTTTTATCAAACGTTGGGCGGGTGTAATTTTTGATTTGGAAACAATTAAGAATACAGGGTGGCTGAGACCAAGTGTTACCAAATGAAAACGCTGTAGTTTTTTTAATTTTGATTATTTTTTATTGAAATATGTTGAAAACATATTACATTTTATGAAAAACATGTTACTGCTCGATATGACCTCCTTTGACTCTGATTATTTGATTCAGTCTTCCATAGAAAGCATTGCATGCTGACCGAATGTGGGCTTGCGGAATTTTATTCCATTCTCGAACAAGAGCTGACTTCAATGAATCAACACTTTCGTATTTTTTAGTGGACACCTTACTCTCCAAAATGGACCATATGGAGAAATCCATGGGATTCAAGTCTGTTGAATATGGTGGCCATTCTTTCGACGAAATCAGCCGCGGAACGCAATTTTGTAAAAATTGCTGTGTCGCTCGAGCTTTGTGTGACGGTGCCGAGTCCTGTTGGAATGTCCAACGGTTCGTACCAAAGTGTTTACGTGCCCAAGGTAGCAAAGCATCGTTTAGGATATTTTGGCGGTACACCTCTTGGTTTACCTTGACTCCATGTTCGATGAAAACCAGAGGAGTGCGTCCATCTGCAGTCAGTGCAGCCTAAACCATAATATAAGCTGGTGATTGCTTGCGCATGGTAACTCTTGTGTCCAAATTATCGTTGGACTTGTGCTCTAACCAAACACGATCATTTTGTTTATTCACATACTGTTGAATGGAGATATTCAAAGTATGTATTGAGAAAATTCAAAAGAAGTTTATACGCTACTTGACCTGGGGCGATATGTTTTTCTGTTATTACGAATCGAAATTCGAAAAAAGTCGAACCATATTTAACCGAACTTTTAAAAAGAAATTTAATCGAGGGCACTGGAAGTAATAAATTCAATTAAAATAAATGTTCCTAGTAAATAACTAAGGAATCATGACTTCCTCCACTTAGAGACGCTGAACCAAATATTACGATAATGAGCCAATGAAGATGAAATGTAAGAGTTTCAATAAAATTAACTGTTTCTTAACAAAAGATGATTTTAAAAGTAGTGCCGCAACCCAATTGTTACTTTTTTTGATATTTTTAATATTCAAATCCAACGCGGATTTAATTTATTTTGTATTTTTACAATAATAATTTTTCAAGTCAAATTTGTAGACTTATTTCTATAAAAATAAAGAAATAAAACAGAAAACTTTTGACTTTTCCTTTAAGTTTCTATTATGCAACGGACCATTTCGAAAACACTTTCGATTTTATTTGCAGATGAGGGAGAACTCGTTCTCGAAGACCCCCCGCTAAACAAGGATGGTTGTGCGACTCTTACTGGTATCCATCGAATCTCATCGATCTCAACCTCTGTTCACCTTAGTTGCATTAGTTTAATAAAGTTGATGTAATGTACCGATTTCTATCTTTCTCGAAAAAAAATATATTACTTATATTATATTTACTCAATTTCACTTTATGTGTACATATATTTCATAATAATTCAATTATTTCTTTAAATTCTAAAAAAAAACTGATTAGATTACACATAAATGAATAAATAAGTAGATTAAACGCAATTTTGGTTAAAGTATTTCAAAGAAATACCTTTTGCGTAGAAATACATTTCTTATCAAACCGATACCAGTCAAAAAAACAATAAAAATAATATATATAAGCACAAAAATTATAATATACATAAAGTATTGTAAGATGTACTAATCCACCATCTCTTTTTTCAATGAAACTCAGAACCACATCTATGCAAAAATCAATTTGATTATGATATAAAACAATCCATCTATCCCAATGAGGAAAGAGAACTAGGTAGGCAAATATGATAATTTAAAATACGCATAACAAATTTCTTTTAAATTTGTTATTGTGTAATTTTTTTGTATAACACAAACAATACCCCCAAGATTGATACCGTAAAATTGGAAAGATTATTAATAAGTGAGTTTTAATGTTCACAATTAAAAATTTATTTTTAGTTCTAGTAATCCGTGGGTATGTACTTAAATATTAAAAAAAAAAACTATTTAAAAATGCCGTCAAACTAACATGGCTTAAATATCGACAATTAGAAATTAACTGTATATTACTGAAACCAAGTTTTGTTAAAATTTCATAATTTAGGCATGGAGTTGATTTTCGATCGATATCGACAGCGACACGATAATCACTGTGTGGGCGGTTAATTCAGATGTGAGTGTGATTATTTATATTTGCCAAAATATCGGTTTATGAACAAACCCAATCTAGTAACAACACCTATTTACTGCATTTATTGTTTATTCCTTATTCATAGAATTAATCAATTGTGCGAGTTTCAATTTCAATCAATTAGTTGAATTCTTTTAAAATTTACTCAATATACGTCTGATATAAACATAATAAAACATAATATTGAGATAATACGTATAAAGTATCGTTTAATTTGCGAGCAGCTCCAAAACAATGGGGGAAATTGTGGCACTTCAAATTGTCTTACAAGATATGATAAGAAAAAAGGATAGTTTACTTATGGTGTTTTCTTATTTGTCTACTCTTCAAAAAAATTTAATTTAAAATCGTTTTCGCAAATTTTCGTCATAATTACGACAACCCAAAAAACTTTATAGTAAACATCAAAACCAAAAATGTATTTCTAATTTCGAAACCATATGTTAAACAGGACTACCAATATTAATCTTATATAGTAGGTAAGTACATAAGAATATACAGTTGTTGCATTGCGAACATATTTTCTGCCTAAAGTAAAAATTGAGGAACAAACGGAAAACACTCAACAAACTACCGTAGAATCGGCAGAATATAAATTTAAAAATTTAAAAAGGAAAAAAGGATTAATGAAAATTATTTGTTCGAAAATCGAAGAATCTAGATTGAAATAATTTTTCCTATGTATTCTTATCTGTGAACTAGTAAACTACGAAGAAAGTTAAGAAGAGTTTACCAAACTCCGATAAACTAGACATGCTGGATGCATCAAACATATAGCAAGATTTACCTTAAAAATTGACTCATTAAACAAAATTGATTTATGTAGTTACTATAGCAATTACAACTACTAGAATTGCTAATAAGTCCAAGTAGGTTGCCCACATTAAATATTATGAAGTTTTAATAAAGTTTTAACAGTAATTTAACAATTGCGTGCGTTTTGTTCTTAAGGCTGTATGGTACTGAACTTGTCAAATCAGTTTTTGGCTACAAAAAATTACCAATTGGCCTAATTTTTTCATTAGCATGAAGTTAAATATATATAAATATAAGTAAATGAGGTATAAATTCATGATTATCGAAATGAAATGTTTAGTTTATCTATAGTTAGGTAAGTTTCAAAGTAATGTTTTTCCTCCAAAACGAGAAAATGTTTGCATCAGATTTTATATTTAAAATTTCGATTCTAACCGTTCGAAAAATTACGTCAAACGATAGGTTTTTCGTTTATACGCCGCAATAGCGTTTAAATATGAATATTTTTTATTGCCCCTGGTAAATTAATAAATAATGAATGTGTCCATGATTAGTGATATTAATTTATTATAATATCCAATGTTTAGAAGCAAAACATAATGAAAATTAAGAAATTACTATGTTAATTTTACATACATAGAATAATAACTTAAGTAAATTAAATTAATTGGACGAAATTTGGCATTATTTGACTATACAGCCTTAGCCAAGTTATTTCAATACTCCACACAAAAGAATCACTCCATAACGGATTATCTTCCAAACCCGCACACACTGCATATACTTTAACGATTTATCTCTTAAAGTTAAAGGAATTCTATTGGGGATGCGCTGTTAGTTTGTTATATTTTCATTCCTTTTTAGTGTTTTTATCTTCAAGGTGTGACGTAATAAATTAAGGAATTTCATCAATCAATTATATTACTTAGGCATAAACAACAAAAAAAAATAGATATTGCATCCAGCCCATGTAGAATTCTACAACTGAGGGAAATCTACAACATCTCAAATGAGGCCTACATCTACATGGGCTGGATATGCCCAATGTAAATGAGATGGCAGTTAAAGAAAACGAAAATAATATATGTATTTTATTCCACTGTATCGTAATTTAGAAAATTATTTAGAAATCATGGAAAGGTGGTTTCGTGGAAGTAAAATATAATTGAATTTACAATCCAGGGGCGGTATGTTGTACCATCACTTCGAATCGAAATTCGAAAAAAGTCGAATGGCGGTATTTTGTATCATTTTCGAAAAGCAAAAATGATACAACTTTCACTTTTTCGATTCGACTTTTTTCGATTTCGATTCGAAGTGATGGTACAACATACTGCCCCAGAAGTCTATATGGAATCGGGAAGGTTTCAGCACTTTTTTAAAATATTTAAAATGTCTCTTTTTTTTTATTATATCGGAGATATCAGAGAGATAAAAAGAAAGTATTTTTTATTTTATTGGGTCGATCCGATGCATTTTTTTTACTTTTTTTATTTTCTCTGACCATTCTTAGATCAGATCGTCATTTTTTCATCTGATTTGTTTCAGATAGTTCAAAGAAAAAACATATTTGAAATATTTTGACAAAAAATATGGCGGACGCTATGGAAAGTGGTAGTTAATAAATTAATTTGTAATTATTTTATTAAATTAATTGTAAAATTAATTACACTTATACTAATTTATTAATTTATTGTGGTAGATACCCAAATTACATATTTTCAGTATAAAACTCGGTAAAAAGCCTTTTCAGATAAAATAATATCCAATTTGTCAGATAAATTATCTCTCTGATTTATCTGATATCTAGGATACAATAATAAAAAAACAGGCCATAAGCTACTTTTGAAGCTAAAGCCGCCGTTCCACACTTTGATTATTTCGTAGTGATTCTTTCCTCGCTTCCTTCCCCTTCACCAAACTGTTGTTAGTTTCTTGGTGAAGCGGAAGGAAACGAAGAAAGAATCAAAGTGTGGAACTCCGGAATGGTTAAAATACTGGTAGATCGTGAGTGAAGTTAGAAGCAGAATGAAAAAGGAGTATTGCGTGATGAATTATAAATTTTAATAAACAAAATTTGGTACTATTTTTATTAGAAGTAGGCCGAGTTAGATAATGAACATGTTTATTTATATATTTATATTTTCTTTATTAGACACAAGTATGTATGTTTGCACCAATTATGTACTAGCATATTATTTTACAATAATATTACCACAAAATACAAGGAAACTCGAAATTTTTATTGTGAACTCTTGCTTTTTAAGATAACATAATACAGCAAATATGACAAATAGATAACTTTTCTGAACACTTAAGGCGGATTCAGTGTTGCGTTCTTTTGTTCCTTCCTGCATTCTGAAATTTTTTTAAACCCATTTTATTGGTTAAAAAGTACGTTTTCTTTCTTGTGAATTTTTTTCAGCAACTTGGATTGAGTTAAAAAAAATCAGAAAGAAGAAACGAAAGAACGGAACACTGAATCGGCCTTAAAGGCGGATTCAGTGTTGCATTCTTTCGTTCTTTCCTTCATTCTGAATTTTTTTCTCAAGTTGACGAAAAAAATTCACAAGAAAAAATCGTCATTTTAAATCTATGGAATTGTTTAAAAAAAAAATCAGAATGAAGGAAGGAACGAAAGAACGCAACACTGAATCCGCCTTAAGAGACTGAACTACGTTTTTATCGAAAAATAATTACTAACATATACTACGTTTCCATGGACAGGGATAAACCGAGTTAAGAGTTTCGTCGAGTTAATAATATGGCGAGCTAATCCCTATCGTTTCCATGCTAAATTTGTTTTGACAGTTCAGGCGATGTTATGTTTTTCTCAATTTTTGTACATTTTAATCTGTTTTATGAATATTTTAACCCGTGTTTATTTTAACTATATTTTTTCTGCATAATATACTATATTTTATAATGATAGTATATTATATTTTCTGAATACCATAATTTTTCCTTTGACAGATAGAATCTCATTTAACCCAATTACCTTCGTCGAGTTAAGGAGGATTAAGAAATTTAACGAAAACTCTAAATCCGACTCGTGTCTATGATGAGATAATTCGAGATAATCCCGGTTAACTCTGTCATGGAAACACCATAATAGAGTAATTATTAAGAAAAGTTAGTTAACAAAAATTGTTCTTAAATAAATAGAATTTTAAAAGTTTTTTTTAAAGTTGAAATATGTAGGTACTAAATAGTAATACTTAATTATTATACCTTATTTAAATTATTTAAAAGAGAATGTTCCGCTTTTTAATGAAATTAGTACTTACTTGAAAATAAAAATGATTATTTTCAAGATAATTTTCTTTAATACAAGGTGCTGTTTTGGAAGGCTCTTCTTGGAGCCTTGATAGGGGGCTTTAACGTGCGAAATGATAGAAGTAATCTCAACCTCATTTTGATCAAGGAATTCAACGGTACCATTCGTGTCAGTTACTTTAGGGACACCTTGTATACACCTTCTTGTAAATCGAGAAATTAATTTATATACCTCTCTTAAAGGCTATTTCAGTCGGGAACCCAACAATAAAGCATAGACCATCTCCTCCTTCCCAATAAACTGGCAACAATTTGCTTATTGTAATAATTCGAAAAGTTAATTCTGAGAAAATTTCTGGAACCATGCATAATTATCAAAAGTAAATACTTATTAATTTTGAATTTGTCCTAAAATATCCGGGAACAAATTTAAAGTATCCTAAAAATAAAATTTACGTGGAATGGAAGAGGTAAACCCCGTTTATTGGTTAAATAAATCATTTACGTATATAAGTTGTCAAATTTATATAAAAAGCAGAAACGACATTATTTACGAATCGTCTCTAACTCCACATAGCTTATCTGTGCAACCTCTACAAATATTGTAGACTCAAAGTTAATATTTTGCTTTGATTAAACCGGATGATGAAACGATCGACCAAAACCTTTCAAATTTTCTCTGATCTGCATGCATATGGAAAACCCGCATATGCAATTGCACAGCAAACATAAATTGTAAACACGTACAGAGAAAAATTGTACTGTAAATTTGTAAAACAAAAAACAGAGCGATTGATAAAAAGGACGGAATGAAAGAACAGAATGAAAGTTCCAAAAAATCGCCATTTTTTAAAACAAAATATTTTATTTTTGATTATCTAATTTAATTAACGATAAAAAATGCATCAAACCTTATTTCTACAATTATTATTCCCATATAACAATCGATAAAACTTATTAATTAGATGTTTTGTTTTTTTTTAGCTACACAAACACTACATTGACACAATTCAAACTTTTTTATTTTTGATTCACAAAATTTCACTAGTTATAAATAAATAATACAAAAATAAAAATATTAACACAAACACTTGCACATAATTGACATTATATTTTGTTGTTTATACAATCTACACATACAAAAACGAATATTAATAAAATTTAATTAATCAACACAATTACAATATAAATGGGAATTTGTATTAATCTTACATCACCACAAAATTTTGTTATTTCAAAAGTAAAATATTTATTCTCCCGACTTGATTGATGAACAGATATTTTTATTATGAATGTTATCGCAAATAAAACGAAAAAAAAACAAAAACAAAATAAAAACATAAATATTGTGTGTTTTTCACGAAGCGCACACGACCTTGACGTATTTATTTTTATTTTATTCTATTATATATACACTAGTTTACAATAGTATGTGTGCAAGGCCCAACCAAATTATAACAGGTGCTTCTAACCTAATATTTGTATAGCTAAAAGACAAAGGCGACCGAAGACAACTTTCTGAAAAGTATAAAATTGAACAATATAAATTAAATGAATGTTTGAATAAATACTTTTCTGCTGAATAGATATGAAACTCGCAATTTGAAGAATGGCAGAACCAGCTTAAAAACATTATACCTCTTATTCAATGTTTTCTAAACCCTGCTGGGTTATGTTATATTTGGTTATGTATATAAAAATGGTTTGGTTTTTTTATTACCAAAACAAGACACTACACGTAACACGATGCATTTATTTTTATTTACTCGGCTACTAACACATATTAAGCTGATTTTAATAAACAAAATCAGAATGAAAAAAAAAATGAAAATATGTACGAAGTGCAAGTGAGTCAAAATTTTTGATATATGTATTCTCTTTCTGAGAGGAGTCTATTTATATTATTATTGCATACATACGAAAATAACTACAAATAGTGGAAATGTGTGTACCTATTTCATGTAAACCAAATATTTTAAGATTTTTTATACGGATAGTAACACCACATTAATGTTCTACTAGTAAATTGTAATTAAAAATGAAGCAGATCTCTCAGAGAGGAAAAATATCGACAACTTCGAGGTGAACCAAGCCAACAACAATCTATCGTTTATTGTGTGGTTTTTGAGTGAACACATTGAAAAAAAGAAAATAAGCCGAAGCGTGGATGTATTTATAACCCTTTTGCTGCCCACTAACACAATTGTGTGAGTACGGCAAAAATACCATGTCAAAAATTTATTTTTGGATGTGTTTTGACCCAACTTACACATTTGTGTATTCCTTTTAAACTTATTTTTGTCCGAAGAAAACACTATACATACAATAGACCATTTTCCTCAAACGTCAAAATAACATTATGTCAGTTGAACGTGTATGGCAAACCATTAAAATAAAATTGCATTTTTTTATTTTATTCATAAATTCTCATAATGCTATTAAAATTTAACAATACAATTGTTTGTGGTTGTGTTTTAAACATTAAACTTTAATAGTTGTGTCATAAACTTTGAAAATTACAAACAAATTTTAGTTTGTTCTTGTTTGCCATACAGCTTCAGCTGTCAAATTTTTCGGAGGAAAATGGTCTATATACAATATAACTATACATACAATTGTGTTCAACTTCAAATCAAGTGAAATTTTTTATCAAAAACGCCATTACATACAATGGTTTTTTACTCACAGGTTTGTGTTGTTTGGACTTTAATCAGACCAAAAAAAATTCTTTTTTTTGATTGAAAAACGGATTTACAAAATTTAAATTATTGGTTTTGATTTTATATAAAATTATTTTCATGCGATATAGTTGCAAGCTGATAACAAATGGTAGGTACAAGTACAATGAATATTTCCATTCCAGTTTTGAATTAGTCCGTTAAAATTGAGTTGTTTCCATGCAAAGTTGAAAGTGACTTGAGGTGCAGCTAAGTGAGAACCAATCAAAAATAAAAACGTAACGTTAACTTAAGTTTATTCCGCAGCTAAATTGGCAATGCTACAAATATCATTTTCATATAAAATCGAAATTTTAGCTGACGAAAATTTAGCTATGAAAATGTCGTGTATATACCGTTGCTAGAGCTGTCATTTGCGATTAGCATTGCTATTTTAGCTGTGGTAGACTGTGGTATAAACACAGCAATAATTAAATTCAGGGGGTCGATTTTTCCCAAAATTCGACGGACGACATGACGTTTACGTATACGTATAATGGGGCATTTACATGCGACCAACATTTTTCTTCTGCAAAATGAGAAAGATATAAAATTGACTTTTTGTACATGAAAGACAAGAAAAGAAATCCCAACAAAATTTTACAGAAGATTTTTAAGTCACTATACAGCAAAAACCACTATAAAATGTTGCCATAAAATATATTCGATCCGAGTATATTTATGGCAACGTTTTTAAAATTAACAAGAAAAAAATTATTCCGTATTTATAAATGTTGAGGATTCATAATAAAAACAGATGCCATAGAAAAAAATGTAAATTTCGCATTTAAAGTTATTAAAAATGAATTAATAAAGATCAGCCATGCTACACTATAATTTGGTTTTCTGGATTCAAACTATTGCGCAATAGATTTTAATTTTTAATTTTAAACCCTTATTTTAAATTAAATCATTAAATTTTTTGTCTTGTTTTATTCTGTTCTCTCGAAAATAAAATTTAAACAAAAATCTACATCTCAAAAATGTCCGTAAATTTTTTTATTTTCATTTCAATTTTTTTCATTTCGGATTCACGGTCAAAATTTTTACGTCGCAGCTGCGTAATAAAATTTTTGCCCGTGAATCCGAAATGAAAAAAATTGAAATGAAAATAAAAAAATTTAAGGACAATTTTGAGATGTAGATTTTTGTTTAAATTTTATTTTCGAGAGAAAAGAATAAAACAAGACAAAAAAATTTAATGATTTAATTTAAAATAAGGGTTTAAAATTAAAAATTAAAATCTATTGCGCAATAGTTTGAATCCAGAAACCAAAATTGTGTGTAGCATAGCTGAAAATTACGCCAACACTATGGATCCTTCTTATGTACCTGCAAAAATTTGTAGAAGAAAACAATTTTCTACATGTAAATGCCCCATAAGGAGTATAGTATACAATTTTATATTAGTGTGTGTAATTTTTCTGTAGATAATTTTTTTGTTTTCTGTGAATGCAAGCATCAAAAATTATGAGTCGGTGCAAATCGGTTCAGTTTCTTGGTGCTTATGTCCTATCGTCGTCACAATTTTCTGTCATCTCACTAAGTATTTGAGTGGTGAGTTAACACGGAAATGATTGCTATAACAGTCATAGATTTTTTTGGATTTTTAACACGTTTGCGCAAACAACATTCATTTTTTAAGAAATAATTCGACATATTTTTCACTTCTCACAATACATTCCTTTCCGCGACAAAATATCATTGCAATTACAAAAGTTATCTAATGTGTTCCTGAATAGCACACACATTTAGAAAGTGTACGTCAATGTTTACCTTGTTAAAGTCAGCCGAAAGTTGCCAGCCGAAAGATAATGCAGATAGTGTCTTGACTATTTTTAAACTCTCTTTATACTCTCGCTCCTATCGATTTTTAAATTCCTCCTTCACCCGAATGATGTAACCCGATTCTAAATTCGATTTCATGACTGATTTTTGCTGTATTCAAGACACTATCTGCATTATCTTTCAGCTGGGAACTTTTCGGCTAATGACGTCATTTCATTGAGCCAAATTTTTTGAGATCATCAAGTCGTAAAGTCACAGATTGCGATCTTATTTCTATTAATATGACGCTCACTAATGAATGAAGCTCGTTGCCGCAGCGCCCGATGACAGAGGTGCATCTAACATAAACGTTAAAAGATTCCACATTTAATATTACCGTAGAAAGTGAGGTAATTTCACTGTAGAGAGTATATTGGAAGGGGCTCCGATGCTTACTTCATTTGTTTCTTCCGAGCCATTACTTCCTTTGTATTTACCAGGTATCTATTTTCAATAAATTGTGTTCAGCCATTAATTATTAAAAGCTATTTTCCCCCAAAACATTGTTTTCCCCAATACCGTGTGTGACCGAAATGTTCCTCAAATTAAAGTGGATGCCAAATAGAATTTTGCAAGCGCTTTGCAATAAGTCGATTGTGATATATTTGTTCTTCAACTACGTTACTTGTGGCCAAAGCATTAAAGGTGTTATTCAAATAAATTAACTCAAACATATTAAGCAGTAAATAATTTTTATTGAAAATATTATTTTATTTATTTACAAAATCTTATAATTAAAATTGTATATTCATTTAGAAAAGGAATGAAAGAAGTACGTGAATGTTATTCGAAAATCAAATAATAAGTACAATAATATTCTTATAGACGACCGATAAGGCTCTCCTCAGGCGATTTTAAGTAAACAGGTGCAACAAATTTCTTACCAGCTACTAATGATTGGATTCCTTCGCCGTTGTACGATAGTAGCGGTGAGATTTCACACTCTTCTCCAATTACTAACCCATTTGCCTTCTCAATATATTTTTTATGCAATCGGAAAATATCCAAACGTGCTGTGGATGGGCAATCTTTACCAGCGGTATCTGCATTTTTTAATGCACTGAATTCTTCATCACGATTCACTTCCATACATACAAAATTTTGCGAAAACTCAAAAACGTCGAATACAAATTTTTCAATTTTGATTCCATTCGGTTGACCGGGGTTAATTCTTATGCCGGATTCAAAATCGATATAAGGAATTTTCTTTTTGGCTACGTGTAACTTTAGTTCGCTTTCGTACGTTAATGCGATACTATTTAAAAACTTGACTGAAAAGAAATGATTGCAAATGTTTCCCGCATTAAATTTTAACCGCCCATCAGGGTTTCGTAGTTCAGCAGTTTTCGGCGATATTTCACTGTATTCAACAACTTGATATTTTCCATCCACTAAGCATACTACACCCACCGCTTCATTTGGATGAGATTTTTCAACCACTTTTGCTGCACAATCTGAATTTTGTGATACACAGTATCCGATAAACATTGGATCAGCTACTTTTATTAATATATTGTCCACGCTGTGAGCATGTAAATACAAGACACCACGTTTCTCCATATCCGAAAGCATGCCTTGGTCACGAAGAGCCCGATATAATCCTCCATTGCCGTCCGGTGCTTTTGCAATATGAAATTGTTGATCCAGAATAATTTTTCCTTTAAAATCGTAACAAGGCAAACTACCTTGCTCAAAGAAAACAATATCAGATTCACGAAGACCGAAATACTTATGTCGTTTAAAAAAATCTTTAGTCGGTTCCATAGTATGCTCACTCGTCATTATATACCAAGTAATATAACAAACTTGGCCAGTCTCTTCGTAAGCCAGCCGCTGCAAAGTTCGAATGCGCTCACCTTGAATTTGAAATAAAGATTTCCCTGAGGGCAAATTAACATTATACATTCCTTTTGGATGATCAAAGCCCAGCCGGGTTCCTTGGCCACCAGCCATAAGTAATACACCTACATGATTTTTCGAGATTTCGGTGAGTCCAATTTTAAAATATTCCTGTAAACGCTCCACGCTTGTACGGGCCACAGACATGTAGTGGGATTCTGGAATTGGTTTTAATCGATCGTCTAATTTCCCATTTAATTCATTTGCTTGATCCACGTCATGACTTTGTGATCGCCTAAATAACTCGTTTACCTCTTCTAAATCCAGTTGTTCGATATCGAAACACAATTTTACTCGTTCATCTTCAGTTAATTCATCCCAGAACTGAAGTAAATGTTCTTGATTATAAGATTCCAAACTTTTCTTTAGTTCACCAAACAACATTATGATTTTTCTTGGTCAATAATTGTTTATTTGTAAGTGAAAGTATTAACTGATTTATGTCTGAAGCTTGCTACTGTTATTGAAGTCAAAACGTTTTATTGTATAGTGAATGGTGAACAATTTATTTATATTTATTTATAAATTTTAGTTTTCATTTCCTATTAGATAAGACTGCTCACAGTTTTGTTCGAAAAGTAGGTGATGGTTGCAAAATATGTGAATGTTGGGTTTATCTAAAAAAATAGAAAAGAAACAAAAATAATTATTTATCCAAACGGAATATTCGATACTTTTCGCAAAGGATCGGAAAATTGTCGCCAGATTTGATTCTCTTCGGAGTATTATCGCTTAATAATACTGAGTACGTTGGCCTCTTGTTTTTATATACAAAATAATAAAAATAATAATATAATGATAACATTGAATAATTTCTTTGATCCATATCTGTCCATCAAAAATTCATAAATTATATTTGTCCACAGAAATTATGATTTCTCAGGGATCAAAAAACTTTTTGGCAATCACGAATTTTTATTGGTCTTCATATTTTCACCTCAAAAAACTGGTTATCTTAAGCCAAGTTACATTAAAAACTAAACTACATAGTTAGCATAGTTTTACAGGTCAAAACTATAAACTTCTTAACTTCGAGGGCCAATAGTGGTCCTTGCCAAATCCAATTGTGTAGATCGTTATATGCTGCTAAGGGAGTTTCAAATTAGCCCGTTTAAAATATTAATTATGCCGTTGAAAAAACCAGTCGTTATTTAATCTGCACGGTACAAACACAAAATATTCAAATTAAATTTACCTTTTTATCAAAACAGCACTATTTGCGGTATGGTCTTTTATTCAACTAGTTATTTTCTTATTCGGTCATTATCAATATTATTTAGTGTTTGATTAACTATTTTATTTTACTTCTAACAAATCCATTCACTTCCACGTTTGACGTTAACCAATGAATTTACAAAGTGTTATGGAAAACGCTAGAAAGGGAAGGCCGATTACCCAAGTAACCAAAACCTGATACTACAAAAATAAAAAACGTACACTGGCAAAAACTCACATTTCAAACATTTTTTTTGTTTTTTAACAATTTGCTTTATTTATTGAATCTTTCAAACATGAAAATAACAATAAGTTTTCAAATCTTAATAACTAAGGTAATTATGTAAATCTGCGGGAGCAGAATTTACTTCTTATCAATAAGTAAATTAATAATTTTATAATTTATGTTATTACAACAGCCATCGTTTTCTTGTTCAATCGCGAAGACGTAGGTATATCTTTTAGGTTTCGCGCCAGCAAATTCGGATAAGATACCAGTTTCCCTGCATAGCTGATCCGCATCTTTTGTAATTCGTCTTTGACAGTTAGGATGTTAAGGTCCTTATGTATATTTTTGTTTTTTACGAACCAGGGTGCTCCTGTAATCATTCTGAGATTTTTTGACTGTGTTCGTTGGATAATGTCGATATTCGAATTTGAGGTTGATTGCCATAACTGACACCCATACGATCAAATTGGTTTAATCATTGTGTTATACAGGAGAAGTTTGTATTCTAGGTCAATAGTTGAATATTTCCCCATCAATCAGTGCATCTTATCAATTTTTAATTTGATATGATCTCTTTTCATTTCAATATGTTTTCGCCAAGTTAACCGTCGATCTAGATGGACGCCTAAATATTTTGCTCCATTTGATTGGGAGATTTGTATTCCGTTCATTGTGACAGGCGGACAAGTAAGCTTATTTAAAGTGAATGTTACGTGGGTCGATTTCTCTTCATTGACCTTTATCTTCTATTTCTTTAGCCATATTTCGATGTCATAAATATGTTGTTGCAGAATTTCGGGCGCCGTTTGTCGGTTTTTATGGCTACATACGATTGCCGTATCATCTGCGAAAGTAGACGTCAGAGTTTGCGAAGACGTTGGTAGATCTGAAGTGAAAATTAAATATAACGTTGGGCCAAGCACACTACCTTGTGGTACTCCAGCCAGAATGTTTTTCTCGTTTGATTTAGAGGTGTTGTATTTGACATAATATCTGCGATTTGTTAAATACGACTTCATGAGTTGGTAAATTTCTGGTAATTTAAGATTAATTTTATGCAGCAGACCCTCGTGCCAAACTTTATCGAATGCTTGGGCAACATTCAAGAATACGGCGGAGCAGTATTTTTTCTCTTCGTATGTTGACCTTATTTCTGTAGCTACTCGGTGCACTTGCTCAATGGTTCCGTGCTCGGCTCTGAAACCAAACTGATGACTAGGGATGATATTTCGTAGTTCCGGTTTAATATTTTCGATAATAGTATTTTCGAATACTTTCGAAGTGATTGGTAGTAGGCTTATTGGTGTATATGACGAGATTTTGGTAGGATCCTTGCCAGGCTTTGGGATCATTTTTATAGTTGATAATTTCCAGCACTCAGGGATATATCCTGAATCGTAAATTGAATTAAATTTTTGAGCCAGTCGACCAAAGGCACACTCAGGCAGTTGTTTAAGCATTTCACCTGTAATTCGATCATACCCAGGGGCTTTCTTTAATTGAATTTGATGTGTGATAATAAACTTTACCAGTGGTTTCTTTATCTTAAATTTCCTCACAGGCCTGATTGGGATATTTTCTGCTTGAACCACCGATAAGTCAGGGTTTGGAGTGAATACACTTTCAAGGTGATCAGAAAAGGCTTTAGCTTTTTCCTCGTCACTTCTAGCCCATTCACCGTTAGAAAGACGAATTGGCGGATTTGGTTGCTGAGGCCGTTTAAGGTGTTTAGTGGCCTTCCATAATGAATAGTGTGTGTCCGAATAGGGAGATAATTCTTTAAGATAATTTTGCATATAATCCATCTTGTTTTTTTGTAGTAGGTTTTGTAGTTGTCTTTTTGCCTGATTAAAGTTATGCTTAACACCTGGCGATCGATTAATTTGCCAGATGCGTCTTAAACGACGTAAACATTTTTTCTATTTCAGCGGATGTTATGATGTGTCTTGTATGTTTGCTCTTTGGTTTAGGCGAGGCCGCAATAGCTGCGTTGACTAGAACATCATTAAAGTTTTCCATAGCAATGTTTATATCGTTAGCCGTCTGCAATGTAGACGTTAGGTCGATATGTGAACTGATGTACATCTTGAATTTCAACATTTCAACCAGTTAGTGGAGGCGTTTGTTAGATAGTTATTCGTGGAACATGGCTTTTGGTCGGCCCAGTAATGTAGTAAGACCGGCGAGTGGTCAGAAGATAATTCTAAAAGTGGTTTAGCTTGGATTATTTCTCGGTGCATTTTACTCGTGACTACAAAATCAAGGACGTCAGGGATTTTTCGACGATCTGTAGGTCAATAAGTTGGATGGCAACACGACGCAACATCGTAGTGGTTTTCTTGAATAACATTCATTAATTGACGTCCCCTTGGAGTAGTCAATCTTGAATCCCAGTAGCTATGTTTGGGCATTTCAAACAGGCCTACATTATATTTTGCACATTGAATAGAAAAGTTTTGGTGAAATTAAATTTGAACAATAGTACTACCTTGTTGTATTATGATTCCATCAATTATATTTGATACTTATGTAACATTCTATTTACTTTTCCAAATCAATGTGAAATTTATGGTTCAAATAGAACAAAAAATCAAAATTGATGTGGTTTTATGTATGGATTGGAAATATTAAATAGGATTTTGAAGTTTAGAAATGTCACATCAAAACGACATCAATTGTACACTCCACTATACGAAATTTTATGTATATATTTCCGAACGAATAATCGTCACATATTTATTAATGAACGATTAAAATATGTTTCAATTAAATTTAAAACACATGCTTTAATTTATTAGTAATTTAACACACCAATTGACTTTTCTACAAAAATTGAGGTTTCATTTTGTATTGGTATTTCTCCATCAAAAAAAAATTTACGAAAAAATTTACATTTTTAAAATTGATGTACGTACATCAAAAAAAATTGATTTTTTCTGGCAAATAGAGCAAAATTTTTGAAGTACATCAATATTTTTTGCCGGATTTTGGTAAATAGAATTTCACATTAAAATGTCTATTGTGAAAAGGTTTACGTTGTTTTTAAAACAACCCGTATTTCTTTTGACGTAAGCTGTATAGAAACAGTGCATCTAGAATACTACAGGCCACACTCCTTTAAAAATTTTGCTATATGACGTCAATTTATGTCGTCAGTTTTCTCTTTGACAATTATAGGCAGCACTAAAATTAAAAAGATTGTTTTGATTTTTTTTGTTTGCTGTCATATTGATAAGAAAAAAATTGTACACAAACAACAAGAAAAATATTTTAATAATATATTTTAAAATTTAATAGAAAGATATTGGTAAAAGTATTAATTCATAATATTATTATACAATTATGCATTTTAAATTGTGTTAAATATGTAAACACGTATAAAATGTGTACACATTTCCTATAATTTACGAGAAGACATAACCTTACTTTTAGCACACGTATAATTTTCTGTTTGTTTTCGTTTTTTCATTTTATGAACATGACTGCCATCTACAGGTCAAAGAAAAATATGAAACATAAATTTAATGACATAGCAAGCAGTGTAGTCTGTAGTATTCTAGGTGCACTGATAGAAGGACCCAAGCGCAAATTTTAGTGGTAAAAACTTGTTATAACTTATTGTAATGGGTAGAAAAACGAACGTATAAATCTTATTTCTTAATATTTCTATTTTTATAGCAGACGTATGTTCAACTTTTACTCAATTTACTGTGTTTGCAAATAACGTGACATTTCGTATTGTTAAGTCTTGGTAACCTCACCTTGATTAAAAACACTATCTGGCTATTATCCAGAATAACCCAAAATTTCATATAGAAATCGCATGTATGCGTTAAATACAATAAAATTCGAGGTTACGAAGGGGTTGGGAATTGCGTAGCGAATCATTAAAATTCGCTAAGGCATTGTGATTATACTTTGATTAGTTCAAAGTATTTTCAAAATTTTTGTAGTTTGGTCACTGCAGTCTGATGAGACGACCGAATTTTTTAAATGCAAAAAATTCAATGTTTCATTAGTTCGAAACCAAACCTCCCCAAAATGTTTGGTAACCTCACCTTGATTAAAAACACTATCTCGCTATTATCCAGAATAATGCCTCAACCAGTCAGACTTAATAGCTTAAGTTACACGCCGATTGCACCACTTCGGTTAGTGATCCTGATCACCAAAATTGTATAGGCTTCTCGTCACAGATAAACAACTAACCTCTAAAATTTTGGTGGTCGTACCACTTTTCACACTAAATTTTGTCAAGGTGGAGGAGAAAACTACAGAATTTAAGAAAAAAAAACAATTTTTATACGATACAAGACATTTCAATTGCAAAAACATTTTATCTGTGTGACAAAAAGATGATAGCTTGTTTAACTCTAAATAAAAAATGCCGCACACAAGTGTCAAATAATTATGCTCATGTGTTTTACGTGCAGATCTGCATGCGGTGCTGCATGCAGAAAATCTGCGCATCTGTTTTCAGCATTAGTCTGACTGGTTGAGGCATAACCCAAAATCTGTTAATCTGTATTCATTAATTGTTTAAATGAAAGGAAAGATGTATGAAAGAAATAGTATCGAGCTCAAAACATCTATTTGTATTTGAAAATGATAAAAAATCGTAAAAAAAAATATAAACAAATAAACATTTTAAATAATATAAGTAAATATACATATTTAACAAAATTATAACAAAAAATATAAATTTGATGTTAAAATTAAATTGAATATAAGAAATTTCGTTGTTTCTGTTCAAATAAAAAAAAAATGCTTTCAATTTTCGTCTAAATTTATTGAGGTTTTATGTTGGTTGCATATACAAAATTTGTATAGTCGTTTTGGCAGTCATTTATTTTTGTTTAACCACTTGAGTGATTTGCCCAAGCGTGACTCGGGCACATAGTTCGATCGTTTTTTGATTTGCCCGAGTCTTGCTTGAAGAGAGTGTAAGGAACGCCAAAAGAAAAATATATGTTGAGTGGTCAAGAAATTTTTGGAATGAGACGGAGACTAAAAGAAGACCTCACAGAGATAACGTAGGAGGCATAATTAGAGACGAACCCTGGTTTCATAGAAGGGGGCTGGATACGAATTTGGTTAAAATACTAACGAGATTACGGACAAATCATGTATATGATGCTAAATACCTTAAATTAGTAAAAAAAAAGGACAATGCCGAATGTGAGGCGTGCCATACAAGGGAAGATGCAGCCCACATGATTAACAAATGTATAAAATATGAAGACATAAGAGACGAATATGATATTCTCAAAAATAAAAGCTTGCAAACAATAATAAGTGGTGAAGATATGGATGAATACAATACATAATATATGAATATTTGAAGGAAATAAAAGCTAACATATAGAAATAAATTCAAAGTGACAGCCATGTAGAAGGGGCGAAGGGTAAAGAATCATACTGCAATCGATGTAATCATTAAAAAAAAATATAAAACATATGTGTGAAGCACAATCGGATCGAAATCGAATGGAAAGATACCAACAGACATCTTAGTGTTATCGTAAATAATACAATCATTGGCAAGGTGGTCTAGCGACCAAGCCAAACAAATAAGGAAAAAAAATATAATTATAAAGTTTCTATAATTATAAATACTCACACATATTTGGTATGAACACTTATAAGTCACAATGACAATATTATTAAAATTGTCAGCTTATTTTTCGGAAATGTGCGAAGTCACCGCATGTTAATCGCGATTTATCAGAATTTTTAGAACAATTTCACAAAAAATTGTCATTTGTCACTTGCCCAGAATCTAGAGCCTGGGGGTTCTATTTTGCCGTTTCCATTGCGCTGCCGAACTGGGAAATACTTTCCAATATTGGGTGAACCACATGTTTTGGGTACTCGGGCAATCGCTTTACATGGCTTCAAGGGTGGCATAAATGTCAAATAGGTCGAAAATATTTTCGAAAAGTAAAAGTCAAAAGTATGGCAAATGATACATTTTCAATAGAAGAATTGAGAAAAATAACTGATGATAAAATATCATTAGGCCATGAATTAGTAGATAAATTGAACAAATTTGATAAAATTGATGGCGTTACAAAAGTTCAACGTAAAATATTGAAGGAAATAAAATTTCTGTCTAAGGTAATTCAGTGTACAACCTCAATTCTTGAAATTTTTGTTAAATAACAAAATATTTACTTCTGTGCATTCCACAGATAAAACAAAAAGATGCAATTAAAGTACAACATTTAAATTGTAGTAATCTAACATATTACAGTTTTCTAGTTGAAAACATAATTGTGTGTGAAAATGTCAAATATGTTGAATACCCTTTACACGTAAGTTACCGTGATGAACCGTTAAAAATCGATATAATTTGTGATAACGGTCGCACTTGGATTAAGGTAATTGCTCGCAATTCTAAAACAATTAATGATGCTGTGAGTGGGCGTGGTGAATACGGAACCAAAAGTATACTGGATCAGGGCGAGGAATACATTCAAGCGGCCGAGGAAAATTACTGTTTTTTTCAAGCCCCTAAAATAGTGTTTAAATTTTCAAAAGAAATTACGACACCCTTGGTTAGTGAATTAGAAGCTCTAGGAATCAATGTGATACAGCCACAGTCCTTTAATGATTTAGAAGATAACTTGTGTTCTACTGAATATATAATTGATAAATTGAATAACAAGTTTCTATTAGACGTTTCGAAAACAGAATCAAGTGTAGCCCTTAATTTAGATATTAGCACCCTTCTGGCCTATGTATCGTCACTGACGAATGGTGGCGAACGCTGTAAATTCAAGGAACCACTTCTTAACGAACAAGCAATTTGTGAACAAACCACTCATGTAAAAGAAATTCTGGACAAATTATTTATAGGAAAAAACCTAATCTGTTGTCAAACGGCTGTCAATTCATTTAAAGAAATCATCGAAATGCTAGCTGGACCACAAGAGATGAAACGAGCTAACGAGCTACTAAATCGGTTAACAGTTTTGCCGGATTTGGAAAATATTCAGCAATTGGATATGAAAATTAGTGGAAAAGTTAAGAAACGAAGTTTAATCATATTTTCATTTGGATTACATCATCAAGCTGTGTCGGTAACCTCGAATGAAGGTTTCATACGTTCGGCTAAAATGCAGGGATACAATATACCGGCATTTGTACATGAAGCAAGGGCTTTAACCGAACTTAAGGAAATAATTAGTTGATATAAGTTTGAACTCAAATTATGAACTAAATATATTTTTGTTCCCAAATTTTCTGATTATTATTACATATTTTAATAAAATTTAAATTCATAATTTTTCTTGATCCTGCAATTGGAATTATTATTTAAATCGAATTTCAATTTATGGCAGGGACATTTTTGGCAAATTTTTTGTTTATGTATATACATACATACTCGAGTAAAATTGGTTTTTGATTTCTTTTACTCAAATTTTCTCGAAGGATTATACCTGAACCAGCGAAGACTTAATAGCTTAAGTTACACGCTGTTTGTACCATTTCGTTTACTGCTACAATCACCAAAATAGGCTTCTCGTCACAAATAAACAACTGACCTCTAAAATTTTGGTGATCGTACCGCTCTTCTAAGTATTCTAAACGGAGCACAACTTAAGCTCTGTTTTCGCTGGTTGAGGCTTAACGTATTTGTTTCGATGTATCATTTGTTCTATGTAAATTATTTCGAAATCGTTCGGCTCCATGGCGCAATTGGTTAGCGCGTTCGGCTGTTAACCGAAAGGTTGGTGGTTCAAGCACACGCGGGGGCGTATTTCTGTATTATTTTTTAACTGACAAGGTGCATTTGCAGCAGTTGAAATGATCACTCATAACCTAATTCCTTTCATATGTACATACCCAAGCCAAGAAGTAATCCGAGGAAATTATTTTAATATTAGAACATTGTCTCAGGTTTATTTTAACTTCAAACAAAATAAAAATAGAAAATTTTCAAAAAGAAAATTATTAAATTTTCTTTTCTATACAAAATTCAGAACAGAAAACAAAATCAGAAATTTCCAAGTTTAACAAAAAAAAATTATTTCATGGGCTCATCATCATCATCTTTTTTCGGGTCTTCTTTTTTGACATCGACCACTGGTTCTGATTTGATATCTGATGATTCATCTGACTTTTTAACAGTTTTTTCTAAAGCTTTAACAAATTGTTCTAAATCTCCACTATTCGCGGCCGCTACGACCTCTGGACTAAATTGAAACTGTGACACAACTGGTCCTAATTGCCCGGATTGCAATGCGGACGAGAACATTGACAGAGCTTGTTGAAATTGTGGTGAAGTTAAAGTTTGTTTTAGCTGTGCTTTTGAATCGCCCGAAGTTGATTTACTATCGGCGACCGATTCAATGTTTGGCAAATGATTTTGTAGTGCTGTTACAAAATTTGGATCCGATAACACCGATTCGACGGCTTCTGAATTAATGCCCGTAGATAAATCGACATTACGACGTGAATTACTGCCAGTTGGATTTAAACCGGATAGGTAATTTTGAAGTTCGGTTAAAAGCACGCGAGGTGTCTCGGTCGAAGATCCCGTTTGTGATGCACCTGAACCGGACGTTGAATCTTTTGTTCCGCTTCGAGTTTGGCGTTTTGGAGCTTGGGGAGTTGCTGGATTCGTTGGAGTTTGTGCGGTGGGAGTTTGCACTGTGGTCGCTGGAGTTGTAGTAACACTCGGTGTATTACTAGTAGCAGTAGTCGCTGCTGTTGTTCGACTGGTAGCAGTCGTGGATGATAATCGAGGACTACTTGAAGTGCCACCCGATGAAGGCCGATTCATTGAACCCAACAGAGAACTGAGGCCACCCATTTGACCTACTCCACCAAACAACTGCATCAACTGTTGTTGTGACATATTATTTAGCATGTACTGTAAATCGCCACTATCTGTTCCGCTACCAGATCGACCACTCGACCCTACACTATTCATCGATGGTGGATTATTCATAACTTCGTTAACGCGACGACTCCATTCCTCGTCCTTATCTGTTTTTGGTTCTTGCAACCAAAAGAAAAGCTTCCGCGAGGACGATTTGAATTTCAATAAATACACGCGTCCAGTTTTGCACTGATCAATTTTCTTGAATTCACAATCATCGGGAAATATAATCAAATCATCCTCAACATTTCCAGTATTACGATCCTTCCAGCAAAAATGTATCAGTCCATCTTCGGCTTGGTACATGTACACCAATCCTTTACGTGTGTCTGGATGCACCATTTTCCCCACCATATTCATTCGGCCGGCTCGAAATTCTACTAAATGCCTAAGTCCACCGGATGAGCCGCCTAGCGCGCTGGTATTACCAAATATTGGACCACTCATTTTAATTTAGTTATGGATAGTTCTGTCAATGAAAAGTTAAGAAAATTAGAAACAAATTTTTATCTATCTAGCCACCAACCAAACACAAATTGCTCGACAATACACACTTTTATTTTGTGAAAAATTCCAATTAGTATATCCTTTATCGTGTTTCGCTTTTCTATTATTAAAATTTTATATTTTGAATATAATTTTTATAATTAAATTAAACTTTGTTTAAAGATTTCTTTATTTCATTAAAATGATGATAAGCAGAAAATAAAACTGTGCCCTCCGGTTAAAATGGTGGATGATGACATTTCTGTTTAATATTGATAAAATAGTGACATCTATTGGTAAATTAATATGTTCTTTTAAAATTAACCGGCTGTTTTTAATCAGCTTGGTTTTGTTTTTTATAATTAAATTGTAATCAACGTGCGATATAATATTACAATACATAATAGCCAACCTTATTTCTTTGCCTAATTTAAATTATACATACTTGAAAACTACATTTGCTTCAACGGTGTACCCTGGTGTTAAAAAATTTAATTTGTTTTCGGGAAAGTGGATATTTCCGGTTTAAAATTCATTTGAAATTTTTATTGTGAAACATGTTGCAAAATGGTACAAATCCTCAAACTTTATGTGGTTTTGAAATTTACAATTTATGAAATAATATTTTATCGTTGAAATTCTTTAAAAAAATTAAACAGGTTCTACCGAGATTTGAACTCGGATCGCTGGATTCAAAGTCCAGAGTGCTAACCATTACACCATAGAACCTTTTGCTGTTTGTGAGTTATTTCATTGTGTTGTTAAATAGAAAATTTATTTAATATTTTGAAATGCTAATTTTTGAATTTTATTAAAGAGTTAGGATGACATAACAGCAATTAAAATTTTTAGATAAAATAATAATAATCAAAATGACAAAATAATGATAATTCATACTTTAGATTCAATTTGTAAACGTTGTATTTTTACATAATTGTATATGCTGTGGTGTCCGAGCGGTTAAGGAGATGGACTTGAAATCCATTGGGTTCTACCCGCACAGGTTCGAATCCTGTCTACAGCGCAAGTTTTTTTAAATAGTGAGGTAATTGAACTGTTTTAACTTTTAGAAAGTAGTACCTCATTTTATTGGCCAGCTTTCTACAACGAAATTTGTAATCAAAATAGGTAATGTAATTACATGTACATAATTATATTTATAGCTTTTCACTAACTTAGTATCCCAAATCAATTGTAATTAAATCCACTTGCAATTAAATAAACAACCACTAAATTATGGAAGAAATATAGAATTATTTCCAAATCCATCTTGTCGATTTCTTTCCATAGTCCCTCTAATTTTACTATACAACATTGATGAACCAAAAAACAACCTAAAATTTATTTTTAATTTTGGAAATTTAACATACTAAAAACTTAACTCAACATCTTCTAGCCTTTTAAATATTAAGCGTTCCAAACGCTCTCTGATGCTAAATTGATTTTTGACTATATTTCGGGTCGCTTTCAGGCAGTCTTTTATGACAATTCTTTTTCTGACTTCTTACCTGTCTCTTCTGGCGTTCCTCAGGGGTCGGTTCTTGGCCCTTCTCAATGTATATTAATGACATTGCATGTTCCGTTCGTCATTCTTCTTTTCATATATTTGCTGATGATGTCCAAATATATAGGAGTTGTCGCCTAGATAATGATTCCATTCACTCTAATGTTTCTTTTATTAATGATTTGGTAAGAATTTATAATTGGCCATTATCGACCCGACTCACTCTTAGTGCTAGTAAATCCTAGTCCATTATAATTTATAAAAAATCTATAGATACTTTCTCTTTTCCTGGAATTTTTCTCGGTGATTCTTTAATTCCATTCTCTAATACAGTTAGAAATTTAGGGTTAATTTTTAATAAAACTCTTACTTGGGGTGATCATTTGATTAAGGTAAGTAAAACGGTTTTTGGAATGCTTTAGTTGTTTGTATAAAGTTGTAGGGTTCACTGATAGTAATTTTTAAAAAGCGTATGTTCCTATCGCACCTTCTTCCACATTTTCTTTATGGTGACGTTGTTTTGTTTGGAATGCTTCAGGATAATGTGAATGTTCTTCAAAGATGTTTCAATGCTTGTACTCGTTTCATTTTTAGTATGATCACATTTCTCCCTTTCTAAATTTGATGCTTGGCTGTAGTTTGGTTGACTTTTATGAACTTCGTGTATGTTTTTATTTTTAAGCTTCACAGAACGAAGCAACCTCCCTATTTATTTAATAAGTTATTGTTCAGTAGGACCCATTCTTCAAATTTATGTTTACTTTCCCCTATAAACCTGTACAGATCTTTAAATACATCCGTTTCTGTTAGGGGTATTTCTCTTTGGAATTCTATTCCATTAGATATTAAGAGGTCAGTGTCACCTAAATCTTTTAAAGTGTGTTATTTAGCGTGGGACGCTTGAATGACAATACATGTAGTATGTAGTACTATTTTTGTAATAATATTTTCATTTGTATTATTTTTGTATGTAGTCTGTAAGTATTCACTTCTTGCCGTGTCCTCTGTAACAAATGAGCTTGAGTTCAATACGGAAGGTACTAGCATGGAATGGATTTGTTTTTTGAAAAATACTGAGGTTTTTATGCCTAATGGAAGTATTTTTTTGGTGGTTGTTGTTGTTCATTTTTATTGCTTCCATATGTGTTTTTCCTTTACCAAAGTTGTAATGCCAATGAATAAATAAATAAATAAATAAATTATAACGGCAAATAGTGGTGTAAAACGTATTATATTCAACTGCAAGTCCACCGAGAGCCAAGTTTAACAGCCCGACAATTACAGTCACGCTTGTGGGCAACTGAGAACATTTATGTTAGTAACCAAACCATCAGGAATAGACTACATGAAAATAATCTCCAAGTCCACCGATACGACATGGAAATCGAGAGCTTAAGAACGATTGATGTGAAAATCATAGAAATGGGACAGAATGGTCCAAAGTTTTGTTCATTAATGAATCAAGAATCGGAAGATTCGGATTTCACCCAGATTCTGTTACTGATTCCGTTACATCAATGAGATACTGGAACCTGTCGGGCTTCCATTATCAACACAAATCGGATCAGAATTCATCTTTATGCTTGACAGTGCCGGGCCACAAAAGACTGGTTGAACAAGAATCACAAAAGACTGGTTGATAGTACAGGAAATCCATGTCAGTACAATCCTCGGATCTAAATCCGGTTGAACACGCAAGGGATTAAGTTCAACAAAGCATTTTGTCACATTTATCATCAATAACAAAGCGAGTGCAACTATATGCAATCCCCTTCAAGATCACTAGAGACAAATTCCACAAGACAGCTTCGATACGTTGATTAGCTCCATGCCCAAAAGATTCCAAACTGTCATAAATGCAAGAAGAGGCAGCGCCACTCAGGTAGCAAAATCCCTTCATGTGACGTGAAAGCTAGAAAGAGGCAACACCAACAATTTTTTTACGCATAGACATTTAACGATGACGATTTATTTTGAAGCAAGAAGCAAACTTCAAATGAAGCCTCGTGTAGACGAACTCGCGATTGAATAATATGTAGTTGTTTCTAAAACATCGTATTGAATCGCTGAACCTTATAGCAACACAGTACATACTTTTCTTTTGACTTACTGGGTATTTTACATCATCATCATTAGACCATGGACTATGCACTATATGTGACCTAAACTGAATAGGTAACATGATGTAAATGCAACTAGCACTCAAATTAGGTTGGGTAACAGAGCTCTCACAAAAGAAACATTTTTGCTTTTACCTTTTGCCTTAAACTTTTACCTTTTGAATAGCTCTCCCAATGAATTCAAAAATTAATAACAACAATTGAAATTGAAACCAACTTCGTTTTATTTTTTCCATACTAATAACATTTGTAAAATTATTGTGCGTTATGTTACTAAAGTGCGATCTCATCTGACCTTGCTTTGCAATTAGTTGCAATCGATTTTAAATTTCTCATTTTTATAGTACACACAAAAATAATGGATTAATCCATTATTTTTGGTACACATTCAAAAAAATTATAAATTTTTCTACACTCTCTCTCTCTCTCTCTCTCTCTCTCTCTCTCTCTCTGGCACTATATCCCATCAAGGGATTTATTTGGCCGCCTCAAATGAGGTTTCATAATCATATTTTCATTTCGGATAATGAGTGATTAATTCATTGATCCTACTAAACCAGGGGCGGTATGTTGTACCATCACTTCGAATCGAAATTCGAAATAAGTCGAATGGCGGTATGTTGTATCATTTTCGAAAAGCAAAAATGATACAACTTTCACTTTTTCGATTCGACTTTTTTCGAATTTCGACTTTTTTCGATCGAAGTGATGGTACAACATACCGCCCCAGGGGCGGTATGTTGTACCATCACTTCGAATCGAAATTCGAAAAAAGTCGAATGGCGGTATGTTGTATCATTTTCGAAAATCAAATAAGATACAACTTTCACTTTTTCGATTCGACTTTTTTCGAATTCGACTTTTTTCGATTCGAAGTGATGGTACAACATACCGCCCCAGGCGTGAATTTATTTCACCACCGGGGATCGAACCTGGGACCTCCGGTCGCTGGAGCAAGCATGGACCACTTTGCAACCGAGGTGGCATATTTATACACACACATAAAAAATTACAAAGCGATTTGCAATCGAAAGTAATCATACATATTTTTGCATTGTAAATTTTGCATTCCCACAAAAACTAAGGGATGAGAAAATATAAGAGAAAATTTTCAACCTTGCATAAAACACAGCAAAATGTAGTCTTTTTTTATTTTGAAATAAACAAAGCAACTTGTTTGTTTTGAAAGCAAACAATATTTGGTAAAAAATGTCAAAATGTTGTGCTAATAAAAAGCCGTACGACGATTTTAATAGTAAACATTTCTATGTTTCAATTATTATTTTATATTTAATATAGGAAATTGTTTTAATTGGTTTAAATTGTTGCTCTCAGAATATAATGAATATTTGTAATAGCGAAGCTCGTGGCGTCGTGCTTTTCCTTTGTAGATTTTAGTTTTGCTGCCGTTATTTCTAAATTGTATTGTGTCCATTAACCAAGAATATCTAGTAAATTATTTTTATTTATGTTGTTATTAAAAGATTTGTTTTGGAACTTCAAATCAAGCGAAATTTTTTATTAAAAACGCCATTACATACTATGTTTTTTTACTCACACCCCAAGTATAACAAAACTGAAAAGGTGAACCGGTAAGACACTGTTTTCCGGTTTTTGGTATAAAAACTCGGAATCGATGATTTTTGTTCTTGAATTGTTTCCAAATAAACAGCATATCGGTTTTTCTTGTTGAGTTTGAGGTGAGACGCCATTACGGTTATTTGTATTTACGTCGTTTATCGAGGCTAAAATTTTTGTGATTAATCTTAGTTTAAAGTTTAAATTTATTATTAATATATAAATACTAGTATATTAAGTTAGGTTAGTTTTTTTAAGCTGTCTGTAAATATATTTTTTAAATTTATATTCTGTAAATATATATCCTGTTTATAATTTTTTTTGACGCTTCTGGATCTAAATCCGTGACGTAAACATTAAAGAGTTATATTTTTACTTATTAATAGCAAGTTCTTTCCAAAAATAGAGAATAAATTGATTTTTTTTTATTGATATTGTAAGAATTAGTTTTGCGATAAGTTGAAAATTATTTACTTTTTTGAATGTATTTTAAAATCAAAAAAAAATAAACAATTATTTATTATAAATAAAATATTTACTGAAATGAATCAATTTATTGTTTTTATTTAAAAATCCAAATTTTAAAATATACCGCTAAAATCCAAATTAAACTCCATCCACTTTTTTACCGGAAAAATATTACATAACCTAACTTTTTCTTTTCATATTTTCCGAGTTTTGGCGACAACATTCATAGTAAATCTTAGATAGAATCGGACATTCGTGCTGAAAAAATTCGGTGATGATTTCAGGTAGATGTCAGAAAAATTTAAACATTTTCGGATGTAAAAATACTTGGGACATGTGTGTTTTGGACTAGATTTGTGTGGTTTGGAATAGAACCAAAACTTTTTTTTTGGTAGAAAAAGCGATATGCGAACCGCATTTCACAGGACAAATTCATTGGCAGGACAAATTCATACAACACATCCCCAATAGAATTTCTTACGGCTTTTTTCTTACAGAAAGGTATGAAAAAAAACTTGAGAAAAACATTTTTTTTCTCAAGTTTTTTTTCATACTTTTCTGTAAGGAATAAGTCAAAAGGAATTCTAATCCGCCACTCCCTGCTTTGATTCTTTCGTCGTGATTCTATCATTTCAAAAGATTATTTCTTTGTTATTGTTTGTGTGTAAAATTACATTTTTCGATTTATTCGTATTGTAATAAAAGTTTATTATTTGCTGCGAAAACTGCTTCTTTGTTTGAAAAATAATATTTTTGCTCTCGAAACAGAAATTAATCTAAAATTAACCCAAAAACGACAAATAAACAAAAGGTGTCCTTGAAATATTTCACTTTGTAGTAGTGCGAGAATCAGTTGAATCAAAAAAATGTTGCTGAAATCAAAAATTTGCCCAAATTAGTTTGTTGGGGAAGGGGAAAGAAAGAATCACGACGAAAGAATCAAAGTAAGGAACGGCGGATTGGTTCTGCGTTGATATATTTCATAAAAATAAAGTTATCCCTTTTCCGGCCAAACATTTTTTTATTCAAATTAAGTCCACTGTCGATATAAATAATGACAGGTTGTAATGTCTTCCGGATTTTAACATATCAATTATATACCATATTAATTATTTTACTATTATTATAGTTATAGTGTTATTTTTCGGACGTAAAGGATTTAGGTGGTATGCATAAATGTGTATGTTGGTCCAAAATACATACAGAACTAAATTTTTGACATGTTTCTCTTTCGTACACGATTTTTACTCGCACAATTGTTATCGCGGGCTGGTAAAGGGTTATACATAGCTGTGCAACTGTTTCTATTTAAATTTTCCTCGCCTACTGGTACACTGCACCGCGGCCGTAATTTTAACTAAATTTGACATTCAATAACGCAAAAACATACGAAACAATGACATTTTAATTTTATTTGTTATTTTTCACTTTTTGTTTTTGCATAAAATTAATTAAAAGAAATTATAAATTAAATAAAACATCAAGAAATATACAATTTACACTCTTATAATAAATAAATAATTTAAAACTTGTAACTAGTGATCAATGTAGAACAAGAAAACAGAAATTTATATTTTGTAAAGTTTTTTCTCCTTGTTCGTTGTTCTTCATGTTGAAATTACATAAAGACACAGTGAAAAAAAAACATAACCTTGTAAATCGTGTGTGTAAATGTGATTTTATTATACGATTAAAATAAATACAAATTTTAGTGTTTAGTGTTATAAATCCACAAAATAAACTATCAGACGTAAAAGCAATATATGTACTATGTTTAGTTTTGATGGTGATTTTCGGCGGAGACCCCAGCAAAATTTAGGGGGTGCATCACAGAAATACGATCGCAACGAGTTGATACGCAAGGCCCAATATGAACGTCAGAAACGGGAAGAAATTCGTCGTCGCAATAATAGTGCGATTATTATTCAATCCTATATAAAATCATATTTATTTCGTAAACATTTTAAAAATCTGCAACGTAAACTGTACGACGAGTACATGAATAAATGTTACAATTACGAAATTAATTCATTGAACGATTTGGACTATGTACTGAAGCGTTTGATTTACTTTTATCACATAAATAATTTAAATGATTGCAAGAAGCTGATATTCTTGTGCCAGTACATATTGAAAAATAATAAAATTTACTTTTTAAATTTAATTAATAATAATATCTGGGAATATCGTACCAAGAAACTGATTTACTATTGCATGAAGCAACTGTTTAAGGATGAACTTTCGATTGCTATCCCGTTTCGAATCATCGAGGTGTATACCTCGTATACAGAACTAATAAATTACTACGATAATAATACCATAATAATAACGTATTTAAATAATATTTATAATTATTTAATAAATAATAATTATTTTAGCATTCTACGTAAGCTAATTGATAAAAGAATTCCTCCACTCTACGTGGATAGTTCGCTGATTGACGATGATACAAATGTTGTGATCGCACCACCAAACCAGCAATCCGAAATAATACTGAATTTACTTATAAGACCTTTAGATCTAGTCAAAAATAACTTAAATTTAAATCTTATAAAGAAAATTATAATTTCGTTTACCATGAATATTCTATCATCGAATTTCAACGAGGCAATTAAGTACTTTATAATACCGGCATTGGCCCAGCATCCACGATTACCCTATCCCGAAATGATTAACATACTCGGTGATTACTATCAGCATAAAATTGACTATACAAATTCAATACTGATCGTACTCGACGATGAGGATGATGATAGTAAATCGAATTTGTCCAGTCAAATATTTACGACCTACTTATTGTACTCGTTGCTGAAAATGGATGACAAATTCCTCAAGAGTGCGGCCAGTAACAATTTACAATTTGCCGCGAATTATATAAAAGTTGTATCGGCAATGACTGGAAACATATCAAAATTACCAAAAACTGTGTATCGATCATTGAAACCGGATAATAACAGCAGTGATATGGAAGAGGATGATTCGGATTCAGAAGAAAAGGATAATACGATAAATCATTTGAATTCTATCGAACGGACAACTCTAATAGAAATTTTGAAAATGTTGAATGACGCCGATCGTATACAATTTGTGCTTAATTATACCGATCAATTTCTATTTGATCCGAATTCCATGCATTGCCTGTGTTGTATTTGTCATGATTTGATGACATACGATCGAATGGCGGTTTATGAATACAAGTAAGTCTTTCAATAAAAAAAATTTAAAGATTTTAGCTAACAACAATTTCGCCTTTCTTTAGATTACTATATATGTTGGCCTTCAAACCAACTTTTATCAAAACATTATGGTTTAATCTCACTCACTTTGGCCAAAATGAATTTTCGTCTCCAATCTCGATGCTCTCCAAAGGATTAGCAATTTGTAAGTAAAATTACTTTATAGTAGAAACAATTTATTATTAAAATTATTTTGTTCTGCCAGTAAATTTCGATCAAGTTATACCAATCTTGGTAACATTCTGTGCCCTATTCCACCGGCTCATATCAACGCTACACGATGGTGAATTTTGCCAAGAAGACGTATTGCCAGGGGCAACCAGTAAAATAATGCCATTCACTCTTGATGAATTAATTCCGTTGAGTACAACTCTCAAAGAGATTTGTTTGGGTTTGGTCGAGCTAGCATTTCCAGAGACCCGTTCAAATCTGCAAGAAAATTATCGTCTTGTTTTAAATTCATTTAACAGTGATGGTAGCAGTTCACAAGGCAGATGCGGTGGTATGCAACAAGAGTCGAAAAAAAATATCTGGCCAAATTTATTAAAAGTATGCGTTTCATTGTTGCGCCAATTGCACACGCGAGATTTGCGTCGCGGTTTTTGCCCCGAAAATCATTGGACGGCACAAGGATTAAATTTACCACTAGATAAACCAACAGATTTACATTTACAAAGAGGGCGACGAGGCCCACGACCATTTCAACCTATTCAAGATTTTACCCGCGAAGATATTGAGGATGGGCCACCATTATCGATCAAACAAATTCGATCGATTACGATATTACGGGAAATTCCGTTTGTCGTACCGTTCAATACTCGAGTGGGAGTGTTACAAGGTTTACTAGCAGCCGATAAATTGAGAACCCAAGGTGATCTGCAAGGATTTTTACAAGGGCCATCGATTTCAATAATGGTGCGGCGGACCCACTTGTATGAAGATGCATTTGAAAAATTGAGTTCCGAAAACGAGCCAGATTTAAGACCTAGATTCAGGGTGCAGATGGTAAATGCTGTCGGTCTGGAAGAAGTTGGCATCGATGGTGGTGGTGTATTTCGGGAATTTTTATCAGAGCTAATTAAAACGGCATTTGATCCACATCGAGGCTTTTTCATGATCACAACCGACAACCGTCTATATCCAAATCCATCAGTTGGTAAAATTGTAGAAGATTATCACAAACACTACTATTTCATTGGACGAATATTGGGTAAAGCATTGTACGAAAATTTACTCGTTGAACTTCCATTGGCCGAGTTTTTCTTATCGAAATTGGCCGGTAAGCATTCGGATGTCGATATACATCAACTGGCATCACTGGATCCCGTATTGCATAGAAATTTACTTTCTCTAAAAGCATATGAGGGCGATGTTTCAGAACTAGGTTTAGATTTTACTGTTGTCTGTGATGATTTAGGAATAACGCGAGTTGAAGAGCTACGACAAAACGGTTCTAATATAATGGTTAACTCATCCAATCGCATTGAATATATCCAATTGATGGCTGACTTTAAATTAAACAAACAAATTCGAAGGCAGTGCATGGCATTCCGACAGGGGCTGTCGAACGTTTTACCCATTGAATGGTTGTACATGTTTAGTAATAAAGAACTTCAAGTGCTAATATCAGGCGCCGAAATTCCGGTTGATATTGAAGATCTAAAAATCAATACAAAATACGGCGGCGAATTTAGTTTAGAGCATCCAACGATAATATACTTTTGGCGGGTGTTGGAACACTTTAATGACAACCAAAGAAGACAACTTCTAAAATTTGTAACGAGCTGTTCTCGGCCGCCTCTGCTTGGATTTAAGGTAATCCTAATAACTTGAACCACCTTTAACCTTTGGTATTAATGATTTTGTGTTACACAGGATTTGGATCCGCCGTTTTGTATACAAAATGCTGGTGATACAGATCGTCTTCCCTCAGCGAGTACCTGTATGAATTTATTAAAGTTGCCGGCTTTCGAGAACGAGGCAATGCTACGGGAAAAACTATTATATGCAATTCAAAGTGGGGCTGGATTTGAATTAAGTTAAGAACCTTAGTTTTATAAATAATATATCAAGTATAATTTATTGAAATTATCCATTAAATGAAAGTTATATTCTAATTAAACTTTAAATTAAAATTGAATAATAAATTTTACTTATATTGATTCAATGTGTATTTTTACATAAAATTGTTATTTAAAAATTATAATTTTAACGGGCATCAAACACAACTAAACGTTTAGTTCGCTTTTTGTACATGATACGGTATCCACATTCTCTGCATCGAATTGGATCGCGGGGCCTCATTTCGTTTTCATGGTGACATTCTGGAATAAATTTAATTTCGAGGTTAGATTTTTAAAGTAAAAATAAGTTTTTTAATTGTATATTTGACTAACCGCCGCAAACATATAACATAGCTTGTTTTACAGATTCTTTGCCTGTTGAATCAGACATTATTCTTGCAAGGAATTACAATTTATTTGTTAAAATTATTTCTAAATAAACAGTATTTAATTTCCCAAATATGTACGGAATTGTTTGTAGATTAGCGAGCAAAGCAAATGTCAAAATAATTTTTATCGGTAAATTTTGTTAAGGGATGGGCACCTTTACTTTATTATCATTACCGGTTAAAGAAGGAAACACAAGCAGCAGCAGCGAGCAGCAAATTCAAATATTACCTTAACAGCGAGTTCATACGACGGATAAAAATCTCGGATTTTACTATCCCATCGTTTTAACCAATTACATCACGTAAATTATACAATGGGCACGCCTCTTTTCATATAAAAAAGTTGAAAATATTGAAAAAAAAATCTGGGATAGAAAAATCCGAGATTTTTATCCGTCGTATGAACTCGCAGTAAAGCCGTATACATACGTCGGATAAAAATCCGGGATTTTTCTATCCCATCGTTTTAACCAATTACATCACGTAAATTGTACAACAGACACGCCTCTTTTCATACAAAAGAGTTGAAAAAAATTTAAAAAAAAATCTCGGATGTAAAAGTGCCGGATTTCCATCCGACGTATGTATACAGCTTAAGGATGAAACACACCAAGCAGCAGCAGCGAGCAGCAAATTTAAATTTTGGCTTATTCGCTTATGTAATGATACAAAATCATAGTTTGCGTATAAATATAGGTATTTCCATTAAAAGACATTAAGTATTTTGTAATTATAATAGAAAAATTTAAATTTAAAGAAATTATATTGAATGAAATTGCATCTGTCGCGGCATCAATAGGTTCCACACCAGCAGCTTCAATTTGCTGCTTTTTGCTGCTACACATAACCTCGATAAAATTTGCACAATTCAATTTTACTACTAAAACAAAGCAATCTGCTGCGCTGCTTGGTGTGCACGCCCATATGCAGCCGTTAGTGTGGATTGCTTGGAATATGTTGCGCTGCTCTTGGTGTGTTTCATCCTTTACTCGCTTATGTAACGGTACAAAATCATAATTCGAGTATAAATATAGGTACATATTTCCAATAAAATAAATCAAATATTTTCTAATTTTAATAGAAAATTTTAGATTTAAAGAAATTATATTGAATGAAGTTGCATCTATCGCGGCTTCAACAGGTTCCACATCCAGCAGCATAAATTTACTGCATTAAGGATGAAACACACCAAAAGCAGCGCAACATATTCCAAGCAATCCACACTAACGGCTGCTTATGTGCGTGCACACCAAGCAGCGCAGCAGATTGTTTTGTTTTAGTAGTAAAATTGAATTGCGCAACTTTTATCGAGGTTATGAGTAGCAGTAAAGAGCAGCAAATTGAAGCCGCTGGGTGTGGAACCTATTGATGCCGCGACAGATGCAACTTCATTCAGTACAATTTCTTTAAATTTAAATTTTTCAATTATTATTACAAAATATGCCCTTTAATGGAAATACAATTTCTATAAAATTACAATTTTTATATTGAAAATCCAAAATTTGTAATGTTTTTTTATAAATAATTGGTATATGTATAACTGTTTATACATACTATCGTTTCTATACAATATATACATAAATTAATGCATTTTTAAATTCGCCGGTCGCCGTCAACGCTTGGTGTGTCTAGTACTTTAATGTGGTTTGTTTGTCAAGTCAAATATTTTGTTATTTTAATAGAACAATTTAAGTTTAAAGAAATTGTATTGAATGAAGTTGCATCTGTCGTGGCATCAATAGGTTCCACACCCATCAGCATCAAAGACTAGACATGCCAAGCGCGTGTCACATTCCAAATGATCCCTACAACTCGACGCGCATATCCGTTCACACCAAAAGTGGCGCGGCGGTTTTTTGTTTTGTTTCATTTTGAGAATTTTGAACTTTTTTATTATTAATTTTTTGTATTATATGTATATTGATTTATACTGTGGTTTCTATACAATACATAAACAAATTAATGCATATTTAAATTCGCGTTGACGCTTGGTGCAGTGCACCTAGAATACTACAGGCCACACTGCTTTCAAAATTTTGCTATATGACGTCAATTTATGTCGACAGTTCTCTCTTTGACTGTTATAGGCAGCACTAAAATTAAAAAGTTGTTTTTGATTTTTTTTTTGGGTTTAAGCTGTCAATTTTCATATTAATAAAAAAAATGTAACAAGAAAAATAATTTTAAAATATTTTTGTTGTTTGTTTAAAATTTTAATAAATAATATTATGTTAAAATTTAATAATTATACTATTGGTAAGTAATAATTTATAATATTATTATGAGATTATGCGTTACACACGTATACAATCAAAATGTGTACACATTTCGTGTAATTTACGAGAAGACATAACCTTACTTTTAGCGCTCGTATTAATATTTTCTTTCTGCTGTTTAATTGTTTCTCTATTTAGTATCAGGACGTGTAGCGTGAGTTTGGCTAGTGTAACTTATTAACTGGTGCTACGTTGGATAACCCGGATTACATTTCACTGGAATTGGATCATATGTCGTTTGTTAATAAGTTACAGTAAATGATGAAATCGAGACCCGAGTATCCGGAAAATGTGCAATGTTTTCTAAAAGATTTCGAGGATTCGATAAAAAGTGAATCAAATTTGATTAAATTATTAAGTGGATGTGTTGTAAGTTGACTAATATTTATTATAGCTCGCTAGTTAATAAAACAAATTTCCTTTTAGATCATCACCAAAGTAATGAAAATACCTTACAACCACAAGAAACTTGTCAAGAATTTTTTAATGAATGATTTCTACAGACCGATTTAATCAGTATATTATACTTCGCAGTCTTTAAATGCTGTAGCAATTAAAATTTATAAATCATTTTGTGAACGGGGATATGTTGTACACGAAAATATTTGAACTACTTGCACTTGCGACTACAGAAAATAAAATTGAAATAATTAAATGTCTTGAGGACGTACTTGAATCTAGTCGGCATGATCAGGCGGTAAAAAAATTATGGTAATTTTCCAAATATATTGGCAAAAAACTCAATGTTTAACTAAGGATTACTTTACGCGATTTGATCCCAAACATTGCGACCTTTGGTAATATTGCGCTGAGCCACCACTTGCAAGCAATGCTAAGACGAAGGATGGCAAACACATCAATAATACAACGAATGTTGCGGTACCTGGAAATTGAAATTAAAAAAATTCTCAATAATAATTTGTCATTTTCTTACAGTTGATATTGCCGTTTATAAAATTTGTTTTCAACTTTGATGCACTCGCAGTTATGATAGATGTGATCACTGATATTCGTGACATTTACGTGTTTGCGAAAATCTTTTATGCGAATTTAGAAATTTTACGATGTCTGGATGAAATACATTTTAAGTATGAAGGCACCTGATGATCATCGATCGATCGATTTAATAATACTTGTGATAATTATTAAGGTCAATGATGACAAGACCAATTACATCAGTAATTTGATCAAACAGAAAATTAAGAATGAGCTGTTTACGATAGAACTGTTGGAGAATACGACTAAACTTTATCCAAACATATTTGCAGAGTACGCTAGTAGCTTTTTAGAAATCATCGATAATTTTATAAAGGATCGTGATCCATACCTCGTTAAATTTAGTTTTATGTGATACCGAATGTAAGTACCGAAATTGTAAACTGCTTACTCGAATTGGTTAAAAATTTAAATGTTCAACGAAATTTTGTGTTATTCCTAAAACATGCTCACATTTACATTAAACTATTTTTACAATACGATATGTCGATGCTGGAACGTAATTTGATCATCTCAAATCGGTGCGAACTAATGAGCTCCTAAAAAATTTTCAACAAACCCGATATTTACACCATTTGTGCTGTCATTCAAAAGCTATTCAAAACGTTACGATCGTTACACAAATTCTATTTTTACTAGTGAACTTCTGGTATTTAAAGTGAAGGCGGTTTTGGTCGCAAATAACTGCACAACAGTTTTTTGGATGGGTAACTTAAAAAAACAAAGATCTACAAGGTGATGAAATTTTATCCCACGCTACTTGTATAACCCAAAACCACAAAGTACTTATATATAAGTACTTTGTGCCAAAACGAGGAAAGCGAGGGTGATGAGCAGTTGCCAGAATCGTAATAGGGGCCGAAAGGTAAACTTTTATTTGTTAAAAAAATACATATTTTTTAATCTTTCACAAATTTATGTAATTGAATGAAAATATATTTTTATATTGTATTTGTACACATTAAATCTAAATTATTAAAATTAAAGAAAATATAATTGGTGACATTAAAAATTTTATTTATAAATATTTTTATTAATAATTCATTCTATGAAAAATTATAATTTTTATTTTTGGTATGGTATAGGTACATATTAATATATTTTTATCACATTTTATTTGATATAAATATTCTAAAATAATTTAAAAAAAATAATTCTTTTATCAAAAATAAATTAAATTTAAATAATAGTTTTACTAATTCATTAGTTTAGAAAATACGTTCAACTTTATAACGTAAATAAAAATTTATTGTATGCGCACAGCACATATGGTTTTATAATTCATTTTTTTAAATAAACTTTAGACTTAGATAATAATATTTTATAATTCAAAAGCGTATCACAAAAACTAACTAATTTACATTAAATATAAAAATTTTAAAAGTTAAAAGTATGTTATATAAATCAAATTTTATGAAATTCATTATTATCTATATTTTAAAAATATATGTTTAATAAAATTATAATTAAGTAATAATGTACAAAATAATATATTTAATAAATATTTCTTATCAATAATTAGTAAACCATAATCTTAAAAATCATATTTATAAAGTAATTTCATTTATCACAGGTTTAATAAGAATACAAAAATTAAATAATGCATCCAATAAAATATTTTCAATTATTTTTTAATAACATAAAACATACACTTTTTCCCCAAATTAACGTCACAAAATATATTTTAATTTTCACTTTCTTACCTGATTTTTAAATTTAGTAAAAAAATACGTGAAAAGAAAATGTATCGCTTGATCAAAAAATACACGTGAATATATATTTCCTGATAAAACAAATACAACCTCACTCTATTATTTTTCGAATCACACTAAATGTTATTGTTTTTATTATTTTTTTCTGCCATTTCATTATTCTTTTTATGAACATGACTGCCGTCTATAGTACAAAGAATACACTGTAGACATAAATTTGATGACATAGCAAGCAGTGTGGCCTGTAGTATTCTAGGTGCACTGCTTGGTGTGTCTAGTTCTTCAATTTACTACTCTTTGCTGCTGCTCATAACCTCGATAAAATTGACACAATTAGGTTTTACTTCTAAAACAAAATAAACTGCTGCGTTGCTAGGTGTACACGCCCATTCACAGCCGATGGTGTGGGTCGCTCGGCACATGCTGTGCTGCTCTTGGTGTGTTTCGTCCTTTATATGTATGTCATAAAAAAGTGTATCGATGGAAATATCACTGCGTATATGTATGTACACGGCCTAGTCGGCCGCAAATAATAAAATACGGGTTGTGCGTATGCAGGCCCAAAACACGAAAAACAAATTCCTTACTTTATTTATTTATATCTCGTAAATGTGGCAGAAAAATAAATTTTCATTCTCCTGAGCGTAAAATTAATTTTGATAAATTGTTTTCTATTTTTAAGTAATTAGTAATTTTCATTCAGAATTTTACCATTTTCCGCTATGATGTCTTCAATTTGACGATCGTCATATAAAGCAATATAGAGCAAAGTTTGTGTGTATGCATGAATGGACGTTTTTTCGTTTTTCTTCCTTATTTCGTCATCTATATCTGCCGTGCAGAGCAGAATGCAGCATGCCAATGTACAGCTTCTCCACTTTATAACTTAATTATTTACTTTAGAGCAAACGATGTTTTGAAGTGGAAATTATTAACTTAAACGATCGAATTTAAGACATAAAAATTTACATTGAAAATTAGTGTTCTTGCTTTTCACTTTCTTTTACGTAGTAAAATAAAATAAAGTACAGTAATCATTAAAAATGTTGAACTCGGGATTTTTTCAGATTTACCATTCGCTATATCGCCGAAGTGAAAAAAGTTGTTTTCACAAATCTCTATGTGCGTGCGTGTGTACGCGGTTCTGTGCATACTAAATCTCTGGTGAAGTTCTACAGCCCAGATGGTTTGACTGATCGAGGTGAAACTTCACCGATGAATTGGGAGATCTCAATAATTATGATTTTTGGTTGAAATTATTCCACCGGAAGTGGTAGTTTCAGTCGGAGCTTTTTCGTTGTTTGCAAATATTCAGAAAAGTATATCATTTACATTTTACAAGAAAAACAACTATGAACTAAAAGATTCCAATTAATTTTGCAACAATATCGGTTCAGATTTTTGGCAAAAGTTATTTATTTTTGTAAAGTAATCATGAAAAATTATGACCTCAATATTTTTGCAGATTTATCTGTTCTATATCTGCGAAGTCAATAAAAGCAGATTTTAAAAAATCTGTGTGTTTGCGTGCGTGGTTTCGTGCAGACTAAATGTTGTTGGTTCTCTACAGTCCAGAAAGGCAGCTTTCATAAAAGCTTTCTCGTTTTTGCAAACATTTTGAAAAGCATATCATTTATTATAAAAACGATTATGAACTAAAAGATTCTAAACTAAATTAACAACAACACCGGTTCAGTTCAGTTTTCCAATATTTAAGTGGAAATGGCGATGTTTGGCAAAAAATTTTTTTCAACCAAAATTCGGCCTCCGTACAGTCCACCGATTGATTAATCGGGATGAAACTTTATACTTAAGCTTTTCCCATAAATTAGGAGATCCCAATGATTTTTGGCAGAATTCGGTTTCACAATAGTGGCAGCCTCCATCAGTGGAGCTTTTTAGTTTTCTGCAAATAGTTTGAAAATAATATCACTTACAAGACCATACATATTGATTGATTAGGAGATCCCAGTGATTTTTGGCTGTACGAATGAACCATTAAAATAAAAAGAATGTAAATTAAATTTCAAACAAAATTAGGCCAGATCATATTTTAAATTTTACCGGTACTTAAGGGTTTTGATAAAAAAAAAACTATTTCACCAAAATTCAGCATCACTACAGACCAGACGGATTGACTATTCAGAATAAAACTTCATACTAAAGCTTGTTCCGTAAAGTGGGAGATTAATGTGAAATGTGGTATGGACATCTGTGTATCAGAAGTGGCAGCTTCCGTAGGAGCTTTTCAATTTTTGAAATGAAGATTAATTTTTTTACAAGGTTGGCCTTGTTAGTTTTCTAAAATTTAAGCAGAAATGATTGCTTTTGATTATACAAGACAATTTTTATCATAAATCCGGTAGGTCCAATTTTCGTTTTAGAAATATTTTTGTATGGTGTATTTGAGATCTATTTACAATATGTTTCTCGTAAAAGAAAGTCGAATGTTGGCCATAATATATTCACCACTACATTTTTTTACTGTGTTTTGCTTTACAAAATATTTAGTTCCACGATTTTCTAAATTTTTTTTGAAATTTTCAAAATAGTTCAACAAGATCAATACAATAGCATGCCTGCATGCCATGAAATATTTCGCTCGGAATTGTGATCATTCGCAGATCGACGCTTAGCCTGAACGATCCTTTTTTGATTACGTCTTCAACCGGAGCAAAGAAATGGTACCACACCAGAGGTAGAGCCGCACAAGTGGTTGCACTAATTTATGCGAGGCAGCACCAAAGTGAAGTGGCTCTACAACTAAATTTGGGCCGATTCTCCGTTCGTCGAGTATGGCAGAGATATCAGGAAACTGGTGACTTCAAACGGCGACAAGGATCTGGCCGACCTCGTGCTACAGAACAGCGTGATGACCGCTTTCTTGTAACAACTTCGTTGCGAAATCGCCGTATAAATGCGGTTCAACTGGAACTTCGACAAGTTAATCTGACTGCACACAGACCAGCAAACGGGCCGAAATTGACCGTGGCCCACCGACGAGCCGTTCGTTTCATGAGTTCGCTCGAGAGCATTTGAATTGGAGAGAAGAAGAATGGAGAACATTCCTGTTCTCTGACGAGTGGAGGATGTGTTTATATTGCACCGATGGATGCGGAAGAGTATACAGAAGACAATTAGACCGATATGCATAATATTGCATTGAAGAACGTGTCTCGTGTGGCGGTGGATTGTGCATGTTCATTAGAGGCGAAGACAGATCCACCGATTGATTAATCGGGATGAAACTTTATACTTAAGCTTTTCCCATAAATTAGGAGATCCCAATGATTTTTGGCAGAATTCGGTTTCACAATAGTGGCAGCCTCCATCAGTGGAGCTTTTTAGTTTTCTGCAAATAGTTTGAAAATAATATCACTTACAAGACCATACATATTGATTGATTAGGAGATCCCAGTGATTTTTGGCTGTACGAATGAACCATTAAAATAAAAAGAATGTAAATTAAATTTCAAACAAAATTAGGCCAGATCATATTTTAAATTTTACCGGTACTTAAGGGTTTTGATAAAAAAAAAACTATTTCACCAAAATTCAGCATCACTACAGACCAGACGGATTGACTATTCAGAATAAAACTTCATACTAAAGCTTGTTCCGTAAAGTGGGAGATTAATGTGAAATGTGGTATGGACATCTGTGTATCAGAAGTGGCAGCTTCCGTAGGAGCTTTTCAATTTTTGAAATGAAGATTAATTTTTTTACAAGGTTGGCCTTGTTAGTTTTCTAAAATTTAAGCAGAAATGATTGCTTTTGATTATACAAGACAATTTTTATCATAAATCCGGTAGGTCCAATTTTCGTTTTAGAAATATTTTTGTATGGTGTATTTGAGATCTATTTACAATATGTTTCTCGTAAAAGAAAGTCGAATGTTGGCCATAATATATTCACCACTACATTTTTTTACTGTGTTTTGCTTTACAAAATATTTAGTTCCACGATTTTCTAAATTTTTTTTGAAATTTTCAAAATAGTTCAACAAGATCAATACAATAGCATGCCTGCATGCCATGAAATATTTCGCTCGGAATTGTGATCATTCGCAGATCGACGCTTAGCCTGAACGATCCTTTTTTGATTACGTCTTCAACCGGAGCAAAGAAATGGTACCACACCAGAGGTAGAGCCGCACAAGTGGTTGCACTAATTTATGCGAGGCAGCACCAAAGTGAAGTGGCTCTACAACTAAATTTGGGCCGATTCTCCGTTCGTCGAGTATGGCAGAGATATCAGGAAACTGGTGACTTCAAACGGCGACAAGGATCTGGCCGACCTCGTGCTACAGAACAGCGTGATGACCGCTTTCTTGTAACAACTTCGTTGCGAAATCGCCGTATAAATGCGGTTCAACTGGAACTTCGACAAGTTAATCTGACTGCACACAGACCAGCAAACGGGCCGAAATTGACCGTGGCCCACCGACGAGCCGTTCGTTTCATGAGTTCGCTCGAGAGCATTTGAATTGGAGAGAAGAAGAATGGAGAACATTCCTGTTCTCTGACGAGTGGAGGATGTGTTTATATTGCACCGATGGATGCGGAAGAGTATACAGAAGACAATTAGACCGATATGCATAATATTGCATTGAAGAACGTGTCTCGTGTGGCGGTGGATTGTGCATGTTCATTAGAGGCGAAGACAGATCTTGTCTTGTATTCATCACACGAGCCAATACTGGTTGTCGATCAAGAGAAATGAATTCTCAACGGTACATTGAGGAAGTATTCGAGAAGTACGTCGTACCTTTTGCCGGATTTATTGGTGAAAATTTTCTGTTTGTACAGGATAATGCGAGGCATACGGCTGGTGTAGTGTACCAGTACCTTCAAGAGGTGGATGTTCCTGTTATGGAGTGGCCAGTTCGAAGCCCGGACCTCAATCCCATCGAACATTTATTGGCGAGTTGAAAAGAAGGGTTCGAACCAGAGATATTGTTCCAACGAGTTTCCAGGAGCTGTAACATGCGATCGTAGAGGAATGGGAGGCGATATCTCAAGATTTTGTGAAAACTTTGGTGAAATCAATGCAGCATCGAATGGAAGCTGTCATTCGGGTCTATACTACTTATTAATAAAACTGTTTTTTTTTGTTTATTTCCATGTTTTAATTCGATTTTTACCCCTAATTTTCATGCTGACAAATTCACAAAAACTATACCTCAGATGATTACCCCCAAAAATCAGTTTGATGGCACGTATAAATACAAAAATGGTACCAGTGGTTAGGCATTGAAATAGACTTTGAATTTGCATTAAAAAAATTAAACAAATATTGAATTTTTTTGATATTTTTGAACTTTTGTGGAAAATTGAGCAATGTGCAATTTTTTTGCACCCAAGTGTATTTAAAATAAAGTTTGTAATGCCTTATATTTAACGGATAATTTCCTCGAGCACAATGCCACTTTCATTCAATTTTCTTGGGGTCTATTATGAAATTTTCGACGCGTGTATTTTTTCGACAACGTCGACAGTCGACAACGTCAAAAATCGCTATTATGAATTTTTTTTCGACGATGTCGACAATTCGCAAAACACTATTATAAAAATTTACAAAATTTAAATCATACTCATATTTTGATAAAAAAAAATATAATTTAATTTATTGTTGGAAATTATCAAAAATATTAAACTTAAATTAATTATTTTTTATTAAATTTAAATTAATTAATTTTTATTAATTAAAATTTTATAAGTTTAAATTATTAATTTATTTTTACTAACAAACGTTGAAAAAAACGCGGTCGAAAATATTTTATAATACCAAATTTTCGACAACGTCGAATAAAAAACGCGGTCGAAAATATTTCATAATAAACCCCGAATGTGTCATAAATTATAAAACGATATCACGTTAAATTCTAAAAGGAGAGAAATACGCCTAAATTTTGGCAGGCCTAATTCTCTTTCTGTTAAACAAATTTTAAATAAAACGACTTTACTATTTTATAATATTTATTGTTTTTATTTAATTCCAATTCATACTTATTTCATTTTTTCATTATTTTACTTCCGAATATGTAATATTCAAATTACAATTATTATTTATCATTTTTTCATTACAATAATATTTATAACTAAATAAATAGTCATTTCAATTATTTTATTTTTGTAATTTTTATTTTTAACAATTATTTTTTATGCTTATGGTACTAAACTTAATATGCATTTGAATATTTCAGTTATTTATAATATTATTCATTATGTAATTTATTTTTTTTTAAATTAATAGATGTCTTAATAATTAAGAAACACAACTTTTTTCTTTGCTTTTCCTTGTATATAATAATATATGTATAGTAAATATATGTATTTAAAAAAATAATATCAACTTATATAATTAATGTTTATTTATATAACATTTAGTGTGTGATGATTATATTGCACTGTCTTAATATAATTTTCTTATATATGAAAAAATTTTCCATAAATTGTCCAAACTTTATTTTTTCTTGTTTTAAAAGTAATCAACTTAGGAATATCAAATAATAATTTAAAAAAAAAAATTTTAGTTCAATTTTTTCAGGCACTGATCATTTTTAAATTTTTTTCATTTTTCGAAACAATAAAAGTAAATACAATAGAGGTAATTTTTTTAACATTGTTGCATGTGCGTGTTAAAATTTATGACAGTGGAGCTATTTATATAACGGTTATTTCTATATATAAATATTTAATGAGTATGTCCTTACTAAAAAAAATGTTTGTATGTGCTAAATACATTAAATATTTACAATAAATAATTATTTATTATGTTTTCTTTAATTAATTTGAAATTAATGCGCCTTATATTTAATTAATGTAGGTATTATCTTTGGTTTGTTTCTTAGATAGAGTACTGGAATACCGCTATAGCTGAATATAAATTATAATGCATTGAGATTATTATGTAGGTAGGCAGTATTTATAAAATTATGATGGGCTGAAATTAGTAGATAAATAAAAATATGTTAGCTAAATAATTTCAAATTAACTGTTAAATATACATATAAATATAAATAATTATTATTTGGTTTATTTACTTGTGATTGATAAATTTATGTAAATTTAATTTATATTTGAAATTAAATTTCATTTTGCATTGTTTACACTGATACTTTTGGCTTGCATGATGCCACAAATTATGTAATATTAATGTTTTCTTTGTCGTAATATTAGAATTGTTCTGTTTGCAGACTTTACAAAATTTTTTCCTTGACACCAATTGTATTAAATGCTTGTCACGTAGATTATCGGTTGGTTGTGGTGAATGAGTATTTCGCTTATAATTATCGTTAGTATGCGCAGCACCACCACCATCATCATCATCGTCGATCACAATTGTTTCGTCCATTTGCTGTTGTGTAATTTTACGCGGTTGTGCCTGTTTACGATTTCGATGTGATGAAGAGGTCGCTGACGATGCAGATGATTGTGAAGTTGCATTACTCGGTTCAATACTGATGGTTAATTCTTTATTATTTTTTAGATAATCATGTATTGATGTTATGTTATCGAATTGTTTGGCGCAGCCATTATTTGATTTGGTTGGGGGAATTTGTTGAAACGGGTCCAAGTAAAATTTTGTAATCGCATCTTTCATGTGCTTCTCGATCGGAGATAAATTTTCACTGGCCTGTTGTTTTTTATGCAGAAAATTTGTGTTTTCCTTGTCGTGCGATGAACGGCGGCGTTTCTTTGCCGACGACGTGCCATTCAGTACCGAAAGCAGATTAGATGCTACGATTGTTGGCGACGTGGAAGTTGTACCTCCATTACTAGGATTACTTGAAGTAGTTAACGATAGATTTTCCAAACTGATAACATTATTATTATTGGTACTCGTATTATTTATTTGATTGTTATTAGTATTAGAATTACTGTTATTATTATTTGCGGGAGACGAATTGTTGTTATTATTATTAAAATGATTATTATGAAATAAATTATTATTTAAATTTTTATTGATTAAATTAATTTCATTTAAATTTAATAAATTTTTTATTGAATTGTTGTAATTACCGTAGCTACCAATAACCGATTGTTTCGTGTCATTTTCGAGATCAACATTACAGTTGTTATTCGAATTTGATACTGGTGATGTTAATTTAATTGTATTTGTACCATTGTTAACGTGATTTGCAATTTGGTTGTTGCTGTTGATTGTGTTATTGGTAGTTTTAGGTTTGTATCCGCCTCCCGCATTATGAAAATCCTGGGCAACGGAAGCGGTGTTTCGACTCAGAGCAAACATTTGCATTTGACTGGAAAGAAACAGAAGAAAAATCGATTATATATTTAAAATTAAGTGAAATATATATTTAAGAGATATATTTAAAATTAAGTGAAATATATATTTAAAATTTAATTTTTCAAAATATATGTATACATATTGTAAAATTTGTAAAGCACGGTAATATGTAATTTAAAAAAAATTAAACATGAAAAATCAGCCTAATTTTCGTCTAATTGGTGTTATTGCTTTTCAACCTTCGGAGAGGCGATAGCAATGTCTTTCGAATGTTTTCTGTGATATTGGGACATGCTTGCATCATCTAGTCTGCCTGCCATGCTATTAATATTTAAGTTTGAACGGTTGGCTAATTCAGGTATGGGCTGGTATTCAGGTATTTTTTTTTTTTAATTATAAAAGAAATAATTATCCAGTGGATTTAATGTCCTTTGAAGATTAATTACCTGCACATTGCAAGCTCTAAGCTCTATGTTAACCTGTACACTGACATGGACGATGGGTCGGCGAAAATTGGCTTTGCATCCAGCCTTTGGTGGGATCATAACGCTATTTTACTATGGAAAAATTTGGACACATTTTTTGGACCTTGGTTCACAATAAGTTAGGAAAAATTCGTTATTTTTGAATATTTTTATTTAAAATAAACAATTAAGGAAGCTAATTCTAACAAGGAAGCTTTGACGGCATATTTTTAAAAAACAGTTAGTTAACATAAAATCATTACTGTAATTATTAATATTCATATTTAAAAGTTATGTTTCCTATTTGTGTATCTTTTAAATGTGTCTGTAACATAAAAGCTAGTCTTTAGTTATGGTTTAATAAATAATAATTATTATTATTAAAAAAAAAAATATAAGGTAGGAAAAAAATTTCTTGGTCTACGCAATATAGCTGGTTATATATATTCTGTGGTTTGGTAATCTGGTCACCATCCAAGCAATTTAATATCTTTTACTTGGGATTGGAGCACGTGGATTTTGAGAAAATACAATTTTACGGAAGTTTAATTCGAAGAATACGATCTTTGAATTGTATTTGGTATGAGAATTGTGGGTTTTACGAATTGTATATTCGCTAAATGGATAATTCTTATAATTGAAAGATTTTCAGAACTATCGTTTTCTCTGAATTGCCTTTTAAAGAATCGACAAAAAGCTTGTGTAAAGATTGTGTCATATAATATTTGGGCAAAGGGCAATTTTTGCATAGGTGTTTCTTAAATAAAAATAAACGCAATTGAACAAGAGCCTACTCTGTTACGAGTGTGTTGTATAACTAATATAACGATTAACCGAAATCTATTTTCTAGATAATTTTCACATCATTTCAAACCCTTACAGCAATTTTATTTAAACTAATTGCTTCCATTCAAATACTAGGGCCATTTTTTCCCCAACCCAATTTTGCCTTGAACTAAATATGCTTAGTTCGGCGGGAATTGAAATAAATAAAAAATCTGAGTCAACGTTGGCTCAGCCATCACCACTAATATCAGAATATTTTGAATACGTGTTTAGTGTAGAATCTACTATAGAGGATAAATTTGATTTTTCAATTAAACCTTAAAATTAAAAACAATTTTTGTTAATTAGTATATTTGATTAGGATGATGCTACTTATCTAAAATATACAATATTCAGTCAGTGAAGAGGAAAATTAAAATTAAAGTCGTGCTATCTAATTACAATTGATTTACCACAATTGAAGGAACCAAATAAAATTTACTTGAATGCAATTTTAAGTTGCGATAAAATATAAAATGTTGCAATCTTTTAATTTTCCGAATTATTTAATATTTTGTAAATAGTGGAAATATTTGAGTAAAAATTTAAAGTATTTTAAATTGTTTAATTTTGCTAACAATTTACCTTCATATTAGTTTTGTACACGAGGCGATACATAAAATTTGAAAATATTTATGAATTGGAAAATGTATTTAGAAAGCAATTATGTGTGATTTATGATTATTTCATCACTTTTAGAATTTTACTATCAGCTTTGTGACTTGGGCAAAAGTATTTTATGGGTGACATATCTTTCAATTTCAAAAAATCATTTGGAAAGTTTGTTGAATAAATGCGACGAAATTGGACCACAATTTATACTATCTAAATGATAAATTTGATTGTTTTTCTAAAATCGGCCGAAATAATCATAGCTTTAATTCTGGTTAAGTGTTAGTTCTCTGTACTCAAATCATAATTATTTAAAAAAATTATATAATATTACATAAAATTTATAACCATAACTAGCATCTATATCGTGCGCGCCTATTCAAATAGTTAGTACAATTAAAATTACCGTGCATAGTCTTCTGGATCACTTCCGTCAGCCTCCATATATTGGAATAAACGTTCAGCTCCACGTTTTTGTGATGCCGAACTAATTCCACTACTACGATTTGTAGTGTATTTCCAATTTTGCTGATTGTTACCGACATCCGATAAAATCGATGTTGTATTGTACAAATTATTTGTGGAAGTGGTCCCACCACCACTTGTACTATCATTTGTCGATATTGTACTTGTATTGTTATTTGTATTATTACTATTACCATTGTTAGGACTGCGTGTAAATTTAAAACATATTAAATACAATTAGTTAATTTATGGTCACGTGCCCAGATTAGAACATAATCTTACCCGAAAATTATTTGATTTCCAGTCGCAAGATTATTTTGTATATTCGTTAGTTGGTTATTTTGCATAAATGAATTACCAATGGTGCGTAAAACATTTGAATTACCACCGCTTGATCGAGGTGGCCGATTTGCTTCGTGAGGACTAATAATAGGGTTAGTAAAACTATATACGTTAGTATTTTAGCTAGGTACTTTATAATTGTATATAAATACTTACTGTGCCTCATTTTGATGCGCTATAAATTGAACCTGATCATCGGCCAAAAAATTGCATTTATTGCACGCCTTTTTATTGTGTACTTTAAAGACATGCGTTGCCAGACGTTCGGAACGTGCTGCCTTGTAGTCGCACAACATACATACGTACGGTTTTGTATGCGTATTCAAATGTCGTTTGAGTCCCCAACTATCGGCCCCCGTCCACGGACAATATAAACACTGGAAACGTTTTTCACCTTTTTTCTTTTGCTTCTCCTGCTTGATTTGTAGCTGGATACCTTTCTCTTGTTTGATTTGAGTTGGCAGACCGGTCAACAGTGGTTTAAGCTCTTGCTTAATTTGATGCAGTCCAATCATTAACGGCTGTTGATTATTATTACTATTTATGTCTTGATTATTACCACTAACTAGATTATTATTACTACCACTATTATTACCATTATTTATAACATTTTGATTATTATTATTACTACTATTGTTTGTTTGAAAATGTGTAGTTGGAATTGTTATTGTTGATGTTTGATTTTGAAAAAAATTGGCAGTACTACCATTTCCAGTAATAACACCACCACCGCCGCCAATTGTTGTCGACGTCGACGGCGTTGTTGTAATAGCAGCCGTTGATATAATATTTGCTTTACTATCGGTGCCACTACTAACATTATTCCCACTATATTTGGCCGGATTACGGCGAGTTTTGTTTATATCGTATTGCAATTCACGGTGCATACGCAAAAAATGTTTTTTCACATGGTCGGCCCGATTAAATTGTTTCGTGCACACATAACAATGAAATGGTTTTTCAACTTTGTGGATATTCTCGTGGCGCGTGAATAGATCACGACGATCCGTTGAGTATGGACAATGTGAACAACTGTATCGTTTTGTGATTTGGGTTATTTGCTGTTGATTATTATTTGTGTTATTATTGTTGGTGTTAATATTACTATTATTATTACTAGTAATAATATTACTAGTGATTATGCTATTTATGGTTGAACTTATTGGAATGGCTGTGGTTATTGTGTTTATATTATTTGTTGATGTATTTGTTAGACTGCTATTATTTGTTGCATTTGGTATTTGGATTATGTTCACTTTTTGGTCAATTTGATTACTGGCATTGTTATTATTATTGTTGCTTGTTGACGAAGCTACAATATCCGGAATAACGAGCTCGCGCTTAGGCTTAAACGGTTTAATATTTTGCGGCGATGGGTAATTTATTTTTGATATATTCCACGGCAATATATCATCATTTGTTGCGGTATTTATATTTCCCGTATTATTATTATTATTTGGCCATCGCTGTTCGTCGTTGGTTGTGCTGGATGCTGAAATAAAATATAAATGACAATTAGCCGATTGATCAAAAGAGTTTTTAGAATTTGCTTTAGCAGAAGAGGAATGACTATGATACTATAAACGATGTTTGATTGACTAAAACAGTATTTGATACTATGCCGGTCAGCTTTTCAAATTTTAAACTGGTTTCAAATCAACGAACTGGCTAGAATTCAACAAATTTGATGATTGGTTAGAGATCGATTTTAATTTTTAATGCTATTATTATCCACCTCTTACCATGTCTTTCGACACACACCTTAAAAGCTTACTCTTAAAAAAAAAACGTTTGACTGGTGACATTGAATTTCTAGGTTCGTCTTTCACTTTAGCTTTTGAAAAATTTTGTTCTCAATTTCAAACAAAATCTTAGAACTAGCCTATATTTGGCTTAAGAACGGACATCTTAAAAAAATTTAGGAAAACTATCAGAAGACTCAAAAATAGAGCCGAACGATGAACTCTTCAGGTTGATTGGGATAACTTTTCAGCAGCTCGAAAAGAATATAAAACAAATCTAAGATCGAATCGCAGTATTTCTTGGACTAGCTGCTGTGAAGTAATAATAGTCTCTCCGAAATTGCCAAATTTAAAAGGTCTCTGCTTGAAAATATTTTTGCAGACTTGATACATTACGATTTTCTGTTGGCAGACTGGCCTTTTCCAACAGGGAAATTGAAGAATTATTGCACATCTAAGGGCAACTTTAATTCGTTTCTTGGTTATTCATTTACATTTTTTATTTTGTGATGTTCGTTTAGATTAATGGGGTTCGGATTCACAAATATCGATCGTTTCAAATCGTCTTCCATTTATTCGAATTCGAATTCCTAAATAGAGGCCCCTGCTCTGCATGTACTTGTTACAAGGAATGAAAGATGGCTTAGTATTAAGAAGTTTCTTGTGGACGCTTTCCTAGTATTGCAGGTGCCTTTAATAGTACATCTTTCCCGACAACCACTAAGGGCTGCACATATTTTGGAATTATTCAAACCATCGTTAAAAGTATTGCTATGGCAGAGCTGGATTCTATTTATCTTCTCGTTAAATAATTCTGCTTTAATACTTCTTTCTCGATGGGTTATCCATCGAGAGATTCATGGAGGTCTTAAGGCTACAATAACTAGGTGTCTGAGTCGCTAGTGTTTGTCGCTCTCACTAATTTGGCTTAAAATAAACTCTAGACTGTTAAACGTTTTTTTTTCTCTCTTCCAGTAATAGTGTTAACCTGTTTAGAACAAAGGTTGCGAAACGCAATAAAGGTATTGACCGCAAAAACTTCAACCGGCTGTACCATTAACCTTTAATACCAAGCTAAGCGTAATCGGCTTGTTTCCTCTATCTGCCGAAAGACAAAGTACTTCATTTGTTAATGATGACTGCATTCACTTTGTTTGTAGACGTGCAAAGCTCAAATTGAAACCGAATGACAATGTACTGTCGCACTGTGCTGTAATATACGCAATATAGTTTTAAATTCGTTGTCTTATTATTCTAAAAAAGAGTCGAGAACAACGCACGATTTAACAACTTTTGTTGGCCTGCTGGCCATTCCTGCTGGCTCACTTGTTAAGCTCAGATAGTTGTTTACGCAAAGCAACTACCCATTGTATGGCAAAGTTGAATTTTTTACTTGTTATAGTTTTTCGTTTCTTCTATTCTAATACACATTTACAAGACAACTAGATGTCCAATTGAAATTATGAACCGGAATGTAGTATTTGTTCGTGTATTCTGCATCGAGTTTTCATAGTAGATTCAGCAGAATCTTCCATCCGATTCTGACGATAAGACTACTAAGACCATCTTATGTAAGACTTTCTTGCGAAGACTTTTTTTTTAAGATTAAACTCTTCATTGAAATTCTGAAGGCAGGGGGTCAATTCGCGTTCCGTGAAATAATTAAAGTGAAAAATTTTTTCATTGGAAATCTAGTAGTTTGAATTATTTGCACGTAATTTTAAATTTTACTGTGTGAAATCAAAATTTCTTATGGAGAATGCAAACCTACTCAATTGCTACTGAAAACAACTTTTCGTTTTCATTATTTCACGGAACGCGAATTGACTCCCAGTAGTCTTAAATAATATATTAGAAACTCTCCAGACTTTTGTAGATCTGTCAAAACCAAATTTTCACCATATTGTTTCAAATTTATGAACGAAAAGCGACAGTTCAATGCGAAATTGTGAAAAGAACTCAATTTTATGCTCTTTGAATAATTTTTCTGTGTATCAATTACATTATTGTTTCTGTTTAAATGTCAAAATTAATGACTGGAAACGACAAAATTATGATTCCTAAGACCACCTATTTCACTGATATTAACGATAATAATTCGATATGCTGAAAAAAAATCGTGAACTTTTTTTGAACTTTTTATGTTTCAATTGGTTAAAATTTTGACAATAACATGATTGCTTATTTTATGTGTAATTATGAACGTATATAGCAAATTTAAATATTAAAATATGTAAAATAAATACTATTTAAATGTATATTAGTTAATTATGGTCAGTTTACATCTAAATCATTACGATTTTTCTCAAAATTTGTACATGACAAATTTCTGTTTACAAACAAATATTTTTGTCAGCCAAATGTTTTCCACATACACATTTTATCAGCTCTTGAAGCAGATAAAAAGTTTGACATTTTTATTCACCGCAATTTTTAGCTTTTTAACTTTTTATGCGGTATTTAAACCAATTGAAACACACTCTGAGTGCAGAATTAGAAGTTAAAGTCTACAGTCTTCGTTAAGACAAAAGTCTTCTGAGACTGAAAATTCGTCTATGACTGTACGTTAGAATCGGGAGGTATAAAATTCATGATACTGGTTTTGCTGAATATGTACGAGATTGGCATGGGATTTGTATGGGGTTGACTTTAAAATTATTTCTGATAGAGGTCAGAAATTTGGTTAAATTTTAATATGTATGTAACAGTACAATGACTACAAAAGTTAACGTATATTCCCGAAAAAATTTCTGGGATATTATGTAGCGTTTTATGTTTAGAACCCTTGACCAGAAATTTCTTTTCTGTGTGCAAAGAATTACCTTTAATTTAACAATTAAAATTTACGTTTTTATCAAGTTTTAATAACATAATTAAAACTACATAACTATTCATCGACCTAGAATGAAACGCAATTAAAAGTCGTTATGTTTGGGTACAAACGTTGAATCCGCTTCTGGCCTTTAAACTGGAAATGATTAAACAGCTCAATAAACTGTCCTTTGGGATACTGAAAAACCTATCTCATTACAGATCATTAAGTCACAAAATACGCAATTTTATACTTACTTGTAATTGGTTTTGTATTTGTCGCTGCCGCTGTAAAACTATGCGGATTGAGTATAGCACCCGGCGGTGGAAATCCATTTTGCATTAGAGCAGCTAAACCAAATGCAGTCGTTAAATGATCTTCAGCCTTAAATTGATTATTTGCATCTTGGCCTTGAGTTTCATATTCTATCAAACTCCGATCGGTCATCTGTTGGTGAAAAAAACGGGTATTATAACACAAATGTCATTAAATATCCTTAACTTAAAAACTATCGATAAAATTAAAACGTACTAGTGTTGTAAAAGACCGTTCACCACCTTCAGGGGCGGTCGGGCCACTAGTCGCAATATGTGCAATTGGTGTACCAAGCGTATGCAAACCATGACCAGTCTCATCACCATACAATTTACGTGTTATTTCTTTAAACATATCCTCATATGTTTCCACACCCGTTGTAGTTGTTGTCTGTTGCTGCTGCTGCTGTTGTTGCTGCTGTTGTTGTTGTGATGTCGGTATGATTGTTGCCATAATTTAATTTCAATTTCAACTTAAACAATTTTCCGTGTTTTATCATTTAACTATATTACCGGATTGTTATGATATCCCGTAAATTTTTCCTTTATTCGTGGACAGACAAAGCTGTCGCTGAATTGTTTTTAGCCATTTTAAAAAAATTTCCATTTTTACACATACACACAACATTTTTTAATAAAATTGGAAAGCACATAGCCCAAAAGAAGAGAGGAGTTAAAGAAAAAATAGAAAGGAAAAATAAATAAATTTTCCGGTTTTTCTTTTTTTGTTTTGTTTTAAATTTCCAACTCACTTTTTAAATTTATTTTTCGACATTTTTGTGTTATTTTTTTTACTACATCGTTTTACTCTCTCAAATAGAAAAATAAATAAATTTTTGTTCGGTTTGTGGGTGGTGGGCTATTTATAGAAGAAAATCCACTCTGCGTGTATTTTTCACAATTCTCGGTCACACACACAATATAATGTACAAATTACAATGTAAAATATTTAATGTTGTATTTAAATTTTATTGATTATTTATTTATATTAAATTAATTAATTTTTTTTTCATATAAATTTCCATCAATTTTCCTCATAATCTACTACGTATATTAAATAATTTTATTAATTAAATAAAAATATATTTCACTTTTCACTTTCATTGGGTCGTGTAATTAAACCCCAACGCAAAATATTATCCCAAAAAAATAAACTGTTCCCGAAACCAAACCAAATTTTTTTCCATATATAAGAATTGTTGAATTGAAACACTTCTTTTTTCCCGTTCTCTGATCACCAACCGAATATATAAAAAAAAAATAAAAATGGAAAAACAAGAAAAATGGAAAATTCAAACAACTAATAAAAAATGTATTATTATTGTTGGCTGCACTCTTGCCTCTGTTTCAAATGAGTTATTTATCCTGCCTGCCTGCCTACTTTATGAACCAACACCAGAAAAGAATAAAAAAATAAAATTCTCTTTCTCTCCTTTCGGTTTTGTGTGTGTGTGTGTGTATTGTCTAATATGTAGTTTCGATAAGTTTTATTTTTCCAAATAATCCAAACCATTCAGTCATCTATAAAGGAAAACCAACCCGAATAAATTTAATCCCTCGCGCTCATATTTTGATATATCAGTTCGTTCTTCACATAAATTTTTGTCGACGATTTTTCACGAAAATTTGATACTAAAATATATATACCATATCGTCTCCACGAATTCTCTTGGTTCTCTTCTAAAATGTTTTCATTGATTATAGTAAAATAGCAAGGGGTTGGTATTTTGGGGGGTGGAAAATCTACAAATAACACAATATAGTGAGAGCATTTCGTGGTGAAAATTTGGAAATAAATAAAAATGAGACAAAGAAAATTTATTTTTCCCAAAATAAATAAAACTAAAAAATTTACAGAGAATAAGAGATTTTTTTTTTTGCTCGACTGGCGTCATTTTCATCGAAAATAAATATTTTAAATGTCTGTATATAGGGTGGATTTCCATTCAATTTTCAAACGAGTATGAAGATTGTGTAAAGTATTTTGTTTTTGTTTTGAAGGTTAAGGTGTTTTTCATATTGTACATACGTCGTCTGATGAAATAACATGAATGGAAATTATTTTTTGTGCTGGCTTCTGATGATGATATATCTTACCCTATATTAATATAGGTATTGGGATTTAGAAACCATCGTAATGATTCCTCTGATTCTCTTTCTCTCTATATCGTATGGATTTATATATAGGTTCTCATCCCCGCAATGCGACTTCACATTTTGTTTTAATCGATACCCACGAGCATTTTCATAATAGGCTCAAAAATAATTCATACAAAAAGATTAATTCAATTAAGATTGAATATGAATGCTAATATATTGTAGTATATTCTCTATTTTAAAATCTATATTCTAAGAAATATTCTAGGACATAATAATGTCTATACCATACTAAAATAACTGAAAATATATACATACGTTATAACAAGCACACACACATACCAATATAATTTAATAAATTAATATTTTAGAATTCAATAAATCCACTCTCTTTCCTATGATCCTGCGCGCATCTAGCCTCAAACGCAATTACACCCACATTGAAAATAATCCAGAAACCAACACCAAAACTTTTAATATTTATGTGCATGTATTAGATGTACCAGTAATTAATTATTACTTAATTCGAAATTCAAGCTTAAGCACCTAATCAGCTTAAATGGCTTTATTATGCAAAGGGAGTGTGCCTCGAACCAATTCATGAAATTAAGGTTATCTATCTGGCTATGGATATGCAGTAATCTGTTTTTTAGCTTCATACAAGAAAATTTGTACATATTTACTATACGGGTTACCGGACAAGTGGTGCAGTGGTTAAAGCTTCAGCACTTGGACCGGGAGGTACTGGGTTCGAATCCCATCAGAGGCTAGATGCAAATCAAATTTTCATCATCGATTTCAATCGGTGATGTTAATAAACACAACTAAGACCCTCTGATGGAGTGCAGAATTCAACGCCGACCCACCGTCCATGTCAATGTACAGGTTGACATGGAGCTTGCAATGTGCAGGTGGTATACTGTAGTTGTGTGAGTAGGTGAATAGGTGAATGGGTTAATGATGTGGCGTGAATGCGTGGTATCACAATGGGCCAAAAATGGCCTAAGTGTCAAACCACTGAAACCTACCTACCCTACTATACGGGTTATGACTAAAGAATCAATATTAAGCATATCGTTAAATTGGGATTCTAGAGACACAAATACAACATTATAAACCCAACACTTGTAAGTATGAGGATGAAACACGTATCGCAGTTTCATCCTCATACCTACAAGTGTACTTTAAGAGATTTGTGCTAAGATTACGAAGAAAGAATATGTAGGTAATTCATATCCATTATCTAATAATATTGTTCAGACTCTGTATATGTACAATGCTATATTTTCGATTGGTGTATATGTGACGGTTAAAGCCCAAAATCGATAAATGTCCGAAATTTTAATTTTTTTCAATTTGTTTACACGATTAAAAACCAATTGGTTCCGAAATGTTTGTTGGCCTTCCCTCCAACATCCCCGTAGTTTCATTTATTCCCCATCAGAGGGCTAAGCATCATGATGGGCACAATTAGCTCCCGCGAGCCCGTAATACCATAAAAAATACTCCGTGGGTGAGGTGGGTGATTTCGGGAATATAGAAATCTCATTTTATTGATTTCGAAGTAATAAAACAGTTATTTCCAATTTTTATTCGGACATTTACCGATTTCGGGCTTGTTACATATATGTAAGCAGAGCATATTTTGTATACATTCGATAAATTAAAAACATTGACAATCAGGTACTGCCATCCTTTTAATAATCATAATTTTGCCTCCACAATAATTTAACATAATATATACAGTCGGCGAAGTTTATATAATCAAGCGGCAAAATATGTATTAAATTGCTTAATTTTCCATTATTAAATCCTTATGAAGCTGGCGTGAAATTTGTTGAGCCTCACTTTTAGATAATAGATTCTTGCCGGTAATAATTGATTTAGCAAATTTAAATCACTCAGACGAAATAAGTCTTTCTTCGTCTTCGTTCGGCGTTCACTGTTTAGTACTCGATACTCTTTAATAAGGGTAACCTCTGTGAGTTTAGCTCCAAAAAAATTAAACAAGGCAAATGATATCAAGAGACAATATGATATTAGAATTTGGAAGTGGCCGTTTAGTGTTTAAACTACAATGTTTAATTGCAATTGTTGTATTGCAACCTAAGAAACATGAATTTTAATAAATAATGATAATGGTTATGCTTGTGAAGTTGCGTTTATCGGGCCGACAAATTATATTAAGTTTAGATTTTTAATACTTCTATTGTAACAGAAATGTGGCTAACATTTCCTGAGAAACACCTTCTGAATGTTTTTGAATAAATGTAATTAATTATGTATATCATTTAGCAAGTGGAGGTCTCAACAGTCAATAATTATGTTAGGGCGAAAAATATCGAGCGTACATCTTTCCTTTAATGGGTGCTTACACTGTTTGATTGTAATAATCTTGGCTGAGCGGAGAACAAGTTATTTGGCTACAATGCATTTGTTATATTGGCCTAATTATTATTTGTAGAGTAAGTAAATAAGTTCATCGGCACGTTTAAAGTTATAATCAGTAGTTATGAGGTTGGTACCGGAGAAAGTTCTAGAATGTTTCATTTTGTTCACTTTCAAACCAAGCTGTATCGAACTTTTGCTGAGCAGTACAAAATTACTCCTCATTAGTTTTGCTCTTTGGCCTAAAAGCACGATCGCATTTTATATACCCAAGGATTTGTCCTGCGGATTAAGAAAGTTGCTCGAAATCGGATTTTTTTCGATCAGGCGGATTTTTAAATAGTAATATTTTTAAATTTTATCTATAAAATAGGCCGATTTATTTTGTTATCAGAAAAACTTCCTTTTTATTAAATGTACTAATTTTCTTCTAGTGGATACGCGGTTACTTTCCTGCAGAAGGATTTAAAAAATGTTTATTTGCTAGGATAATTGAAAACTATAATAAGTGAGACAGATTATTGCTTTACTAATGCAGCTTTAATTCGATCCTTTGGAATTTTGAGAGCTACATACTCGTAATTGTGTGAGACCTGGGACTTTTCCTCAAATACCCCCCCCCCCCCCCCCATTTAATATGGCCTGGTTTTAATATGGCCTGGTTAGAGGTACTTAGTTACTATAACGGCAAAATGAGCTCTAAATAAGTCGAGAAGCCTTGGTAGAGTAAAAAAAGTGCAATTTTAAAAACGTCAACACTTATTATTATTGATAGAAATTTTATATTGAAATAATTTGAAACCCTATAATTTTTTTTAAAAACTTCGACTTGAGCAGCCAAATTGAATTGAACACATTTCAGAAATTTTGGGCTTATAAATTTAGGTAAAAATGTATCGAATTTATCGATAAAATGTTGTTAAATAGCAAACTATTTGTCATGGACCTACAGTTTTATCTGAAAGTACTTGGTGCTTGTTTCAGACGAAGATTTACATTTTGAAAACTTCTATTTATTCTGCTGCCTGCAGCCCACCCATAAAACCACAAATATGTGGAAAGTTCTGGCTATATTCCATTGACTACTAGTACCGATATGGTTGGGTGAATATGTGGTGGCCAATACCCGGCTTTCTTTTACCACGAATGTATAAAGATCTTGAATACACCACACTCGATTTCCAAAGCGAAAAACCAAACCTACTCGGATTTTTAATAAAAACTGTCTTGTATAATCGAAAATCATTATTCCTGCTTAAATTTCAGAAAACCAATAAGGTTAACCCTTGTTGTAAATTTTATCTTTAAAACAAAATTTTTTAAATTTTTTGTCATTATCTTTAAATTCTATGCTTTTCAACATCATTTCAAAATTGAAAGCTGCCACTTCCGGTACACAGAATTCAATCATATTTGTGTAAGGATCTCCCAATTTATGGAAAAAGCTTAAGTATGAAGTTTCATTCCGTATAGTCATTCCGCTTGGATTGTAAAGATACCGAATATTGGTGAAATAAAGTTTTTTTTATCAAAACTCGTTATTTCCGGTAAAATTTAAAAAACTATTTTCAAATGTTTGTTTGAAATTTAATGGACAATCTTTTTGTTTTTGATGATTTTGTAGTAAATGCTATATAGTTTTCAAAATATTTGCAAATAACAAAAAAGTTCCTTGGACAGTGGCCACAGTTTTTTGTCAAAAATCGTCATTCCCGCTGAAATTTTTAAAAAACTGATGTGAACCGATATTGTTACAAAATTAATTAATTTTTTTTTAATTCATATTGGTTTTTCTTTTAAATATAATTTTCAAAATATTTGTGAAAAAAACGCAAACGCTCCTAAAGATCTCCGAATTTATGGACAAAAACTTAACTAAGAGATTTCACTCCGATCAATCAATCTTCTAGTAAAATCTTCTGAAAGTTAACAAAGTGAGCCAGCTAACTAACAGCCTCAAATGATATTCAACAGCTATCAAACATAATTATTGCATAACAGTTAATCAAAAATACGGGGTATGACCTTGTACTGAAACTATACCACAATATTATTACACAGCACTTTAGATTTGATTAAAAATCATTCTGACACCTTGCCTGTTAATTTAGTAAAATTGGAATTGCAAAAATTAGAAAAAGGGGAATTGTTACTCTATTTGAAAGGTGTGATGCAAACCAATATAACGCAGTACCTCACAATTATAAAGTTATAATTTTACGTTCTTTTACGTAGTCGAAAAAATCGTCGAAGCCAGAAAATGTTCAAAAGTTATGGGTGGATTTGTGGTTCCGTGCTGACTGCAGATTAGAAGTTTGTGGCCTCTCTACAGCGGGTAGAGCGACTGACCGGGGTGGATCTTCAAACTTAAGCCACCCATGAAATTCAAGCGTAAATTGCATAGCGAGCCTTTCCATGTTATTTGGAAAATAATGATTTTCGAAATGTTAACACCTAACCAAATTCTTCAGTATAATTTAAAGATCCAACTTTACCTTTGTATTACTGAAATTCAAATGCGTAGACATTCGGCTTATTTTATTTGGTAATCTTGAACTTAGAATAAAATGAGCCAAAAAATCTTAATTATACCACTACAATAAATCTGAAAGCTCAAAATCTAACACCGAAAGTACCAACTTCACAATTTTTTGCGATATGTAAAGCTGTTAGAACTGTTTTCAAATATGTCATTTTTGTTAAAATAATAAGCACCAATTATGGAAGATATACGCGGCTTTTACATCAAATAAATTTTTTGTTTAATAAACATGTCATCCAAATCGTTGATTTTATTTATACCATTAAGAATAAAAAGAAATTGAAAGCAATACGATTTGTGAACTTATTCGTCAAATTAATATTCACAAAAAATTTCGATAAAGAATTAACCTATCGAACTGAAAATTTATTAAATATCGCATTCATAAATCAAAGAAAAGAATGTGACAGTTGAAAAAAAAAGTTACTTCAGCAAGCAATTTCACTTACACGGGGTCTTCACTAGGCAAAATTGCTGAGACTTTCTCTCGTGATATTTTATGCATGTGTATGTTTTTTTTCAATGTATTGAAAAATAATTATCAAACAAATATCATAACTGGGCATTTTAGTCTCATAACAATTTCTTGTCCGTAAATAAAAAAATTCGTAAATATTGTCAACTAATTTATATATTTTTATGTTAAAACAGTATAGCATTGACAATTTCACTGACATTTCTTAAAAATTTCATGATACTTTTTTCGTGAAATAGCCTCCTGATAATTTGCTGAGAGTTTCAAAATTTGTATAACATACTTACTCATACATTCATAAATTTAGTCTCATGATAGAAAATCATAGCGATTTTGCATAGTGAAGACCCCGGGTTATGACGTGAGTACATTTGGGTAACTCGCACTTTGATTCACGTCAAAATATTAAAATAATTATGGCGTGTTTATCCGCTATACTCTAAATATTTGTTAAATTTACTATTTTGGTATATCGGCTAAAATCATCACCTAAAATTATTATGTTTCCTTTTTATAACATTTTTTATATTTTTAATGAAATTCATTTAATATCAGTTCGAATAAAATTTTTACCAACATAAACTTGTTGGTAGCACTGCGGCGACGACAAAATTAGAAATAGATTCTCAAAAAACAAGGAAAATTTTAATTTTACAGACGGGTTCGCTGTAACTCTGGTTCTGGTTATACTTTTGATTTAGACGTGTTTTTATTCAATTATCAATATAATTAAAAAAGCCTTTTGCGTTTTTTATTCAGAACGATTAGATTTTTATTTTATTATTGTTTCTGAATGTGAATTTTACAAAACAAATCAAGTAACCATTTCTTTTTATGTAAAGGCTTACCTGATCTCTCTGCTCAGTCTGATGTAAAAAAAAGCCCGCCAATTAACGTACTGTATACAATTTTCTTGACTATTATTAAATTTGATATCGAGTCAGATAAGCCTGTTTCTATATTCCGTTTACACAGGCATGGTGTTTTGTTTTATTGGATCGGAAACGAGCAGCAAATCAGATAAGCCTTTATCCGAAAAGAAATATTTACGTGATTTGTTGTGTAAAATCTGAAACAATTTTAAAAGTACGGCTTTTGACTAATTTTGAGAAATTTTAAATGAAAACAAAAAATAATAATCATTACAACCCAAAATGCTTTAAATAAAAAGCCTTTTGCTGTCATTTATTGTAAGTGGAAGTCCATTCAAAATTCCGACAGGTTTACAGTATTCACTATGCGTAAGAGATGTCGCAAGAATCGTAAACAAAGTTTATCAAATATATTTAATGCCTAGACGCGATAGTCACTCTCTCTCTCTCTGGCACTATATCCCATCAAGGGATTTGGCAGCCTCAAATGAGGTTTCTTAATCATATTTTCATTTCGGATAATGATTGATTAATTCATTGATCCTAAAAAACCAGCCGTGAAATTTTTTCCCTGTCACCACCGGGAATTGAACCCGGGACCTCCGGTCGCTGGAGCAAGCATGCTGACCACTTTGCAAGCGGGGCGGCCACTTTGCCGTCGGGATAGTCACGGCGTGACGAATCTTTACTATACAGATCTTATGTTTCATGTTAACAAAAGCAAAATATCTTTGAACAAACACATTGTCCTGCAATAATATTACGCTCTTCTGTTGTGTCGCCGTGATAGGCCGTTTACTTTTAAAATCGGTTCAGCGCAGAGTGAATTTTATAAAAATATTCCAAACTAATGACCACCTTCTTCGTGTCAAAAGTCATGTCATATTCACGATTTCAAAGCTATAATTGTCTGTTAAATCATTTTTGATGCTTCGGCCTTTACTAAAATCCCTGTGGATAACAATCACCCCTTGTGTTTATTTTGTAATTCGCTCATTAAATCCAAAATTTTATGTTTGAGATGATTTTATGGTTAAACGAAAAAATTAAACCAGCGACTCTATTTAATTTTAGTAGTAAAATATGTAATTGTAAATTCTGTGTTTTTGAAAAAAAAAACGTGATAACGTTTATTGTTATTTTTTCATACACAAAAGAGGCCATTTACTACCGCAAAAAGTAGTATTTTTAACACCATTGTGAGCCATTGTGTAAAGTACACACAACCCTTACAAAAAATTGAGAATCTCCCCAAGTTTTTTTTGGCAGTTAGGTTTCATATTGAAGAACTTGAGCAGGTTCTCAAATTTTTTTCTGTTGTTGTAAGGGTTGTGTGTACTTTACACAATGACTCTGGGGATTAAAAATGGTGGGGGAGGTAATTTTCTACTTTTTGCGGTAGTATATTACGAGTAAATGGCCTTTAGTAAATAAGAAAGCATCCGCTATATAAAAATATTTCATGTGCGAGAAATAAATAAATATATATAGTAATGCCATAATTTATTTATAGGATTATTATTAATTTATTTTTAATTAATTCATATGCGAAATTTAGATTTTTACTATGGCGTCTGTTTTTATTATGAATCCTCAACATTTATAAATACGAAATAATTTTGTTTTTTATTAATTTTAAAATGGTTGCCATAAAAATACTCGGATCAACCATATATTTTATTGCAACATTTATTTTTAAGGTAACATTTATAGTGGTTTTGGCGGTGTAGTGGCTTCATAGTAAATCTTCTGCAAAATTTTGTTGGGAAATTTTTATTTTCTTGTCTCTCATGTGAAAAAAGTCAATGTTATATCTCTTTCATTTTGCAGAAGCAAAATGTTGGTCGCATATAAATGGGGCATAACTCAACTATTTTTATTAATTCGCTTCTTTAAAAGCAAGGAAGATACTCGTAGATGTCAAAAAGTGAGACTAACTGAACTTAAAATATCTATAGTAGCGACAACCGGTTTCTATTAAGCCTATCTGATAGAGACATTTTTTTGTAACATGATAAGTGCCATAAAAACTGAACCGATGTGTACCGATTCATAATTTTGGATGCATACGTGCGTAGAAAACAAACAAACATAACCACTAAAAATTTTATAAACACACACTTTTATAAAATTGTATATGTATTATGCTCCTTATACGTATATGAAAACGTCACGTCTCGTGTCTCGATTTCAAATAACATTGACCTTCAGCTTCACTGCACCGTATCCCAAAAGTAATACTTTAAAAAATGAGGAACAAAAGTAAATGTGACTATTAGTCACGAAAATTAAAGCCTTATGTATCCTCGGTACACAGCGTCAAAATCTCCGTGCAACTGTATCAAGACGTTTTTGTTATGGTGTGAAAATTCTTGACACCCAATCAGATAAATTGAAAGTATGTCTCAGTTGTTTTATATTTATTTAGACTATTCCAGATATCATCAACTTCTATGGTCACACGAAACTCTCAAGCAATTATCATCTTCTAATGAACTCGACTGGTTTGAATAACCAGCGTCACTTACGAATCATGGCTCTTAAGGCCCCATAATTTTAAATAAAATGTCTAAGTAGTACTCGTAATATGACTTTGTAAAATGTTAATCGGGAATCGCATCAGCATAATCAGATAGTAAAATTAAAGTAGTGCCAATAACAAGTTTTTGTAGGATTATACTCGTTGAAATTTTAGTAAGTTGTATAGGTGATTGTATGATGCAGATAGATATTGCGTACCTCCAATTTTTTTTAAAAACTAATCAAGTTCAATTTAGGCTGACTTTCTGCTTTAACTATCTGAACTACAAAAGATTATGTAAATAGCGCCTGTACCACCGACATACTTGTCCTGTTTTTTTTCCGTTGGTGGGTTAAGCGAGAGCAAGGAGGCGAAGCAACAATACGCTCTCTCGTGGTAGTTATTGCGGCCGTTACCCAATACAATTTCTAGTAGATAGTACAACTAAACAAAATAGTCCGGCGGGTGAAAGGTAGACCATTTCTCGAACACATGCCTCTAATTTCGTCGATTTCAAAACTGTTTCATTCCAATTTTTATTCGCTCATTTACCGATTTCGGACTTTAACCGAAACGTAAACATAGCTACATACTTTAAATATGCGGTATGAGCTTTTTTTCAAAAACACCAAATTCTCATATATATAGGTGGTTGGTGTTATAGTATATCTATATTTTACAGATCAACTTTAAATTAATGATAATGGAAAAACTAAAATTATCTAAAAATAAAAAGCTTAAAGATTTGTTTGTATATTACATATACGAGCATGTATATATTTTACTACTTAGCCATAATTTACGATTAATTGATGTAAAGCTGTATGTGTCTACATAATACTTTATTCGTCGACTATATTGCAGAAATACAAAAAGTAAAATACACCAACGCACTTGAAATTCTACGTGCGCTAATACTATTCAACCCATACTATAGTGAGATGTTACCAAGCCAATCTTCCACCCTTTTTGTGTATCATTTTAGTTTTATGTTTCGTATACTGGTACAAAACTACCAAAAAATTAAGAGAAAAATATTTATAATTCCGGAAGTCAATATCAATCAGGAAGCGTGCAACAAAAATAAATAGTAAATCGACTTGTTATTTATTTTAGGTTATCTAACGATATACATAGTAAATCACGGGGTGTATAGGCAACGCGCAAAAAACCTATATACATATAGAGATGGAGTGGAGTGTGTGGAGTGCACTGTGCATTAATTTGTAGTACGATATATGAGCAAATGGTATGGATTAGTTTTTTTTATAGTTTTTATTTATTTATTTTTATGATTATCATCGTGATGATCATGTTGATTATAAAGTATATTTGATGGTCGTCTTTTTTCTATAAAATTTATAAAAAAAATTTGTCGCGATATTTTTTTTAAGTGTTGGGTTTTTTGTGAAAATAACAGAAATAAAATTAAAAACCACACATGTATCTTGTGTATTTATATGTACACGGTGGTGGGTGTTGTGTGATATCCCCCACAGGCGTACTTTTGGTGTTTGCTTGTTGTTGTTGTTCTTTATGGTTTAAAACGATATGTTGTGAAGGTTGCGTCGAAAAAAAAATATCAAAACTACTCGCGTATATTACAAACGAATGACCAGTTAGGTAATTTATAATATAGAGTTAGTTACTATTTTGAGAATTGTTGATTAGGTTCATCACTTAAAATTATAGACTCCTAAATGTATTCAGCAATAATTTAAGATACTAATAAAAAATAGCCTTCCACCAAAATCCCAGTACATATAGGTATATCCAAATTGTTATAAAACTGACATTAAAGTAAGAAACAGATAAAATAACATCAAAAACGATCAAAAAAATCAACCATTGGCGCGGCGCGCATTTAATACCTTAAAGATGATACTTCGATCTTTTGTATTGTTGTTGTTCATCTTAATTTCAGATCATGATTTGAAAGAAGGTGATTTTTGAGTATAACAAAAACAAAATACAGCACACTAAATAGTATTTGTGGGAGAGTGGGAGATGAAATATAAAGACGGAAAAAATTTCTTATGTGTGGTGTGTAGTGTATTAATAAACGAAGGAACAAAAAAAAAACTTAAAACTATGTTGGAATAGTGACAAGTGTACAGCTACATAATATATTTACTATATAATGCGGCGTGCATGTAATTGTGACCCAGTTTTAGTTTTTACCTTAAATGTATCTTGGGTTTATTTTTGGCAATAGATTTGAAATTTTCGTTTTTCTTTTTATGAAAAATCACCTTTTTCTGTGCTGTGGCTGTCTTTTATATTTATTATATGGTTATGGAACGGGTGTGCGAACGTGACGTTTAAAATGAAGGTTTAAAATTCATGTTTATACCCACACACATACAAGTTCAAATTTAATAAAGTGCATATTACTTGAAATGAGCGGGTTTTTGGTATTTCTTTTGATTTCTGGATTCATTGTCCGAAGGACGAATACGTTACACTCACAAAAAATAGAAATTATTGATTACATGAAACTGGAGAAGGTCAATAATAAATATGGAAAAATGATTATAACAAATCGATGACAAAAAACTCAATTGGGTATTTCTTCGAATTCATTAAAATTGCGGAATTTTCCTAAATATCGTTTTTTTTTAATTGTGTCATTGAGCTTGAAGCAAAGTCAAACACAAAAGTTTAATTCGAAAAAGTAGCGCTACATTTTTTCTATTGTTAAAGGGTGTGTTTCAGAATACTATACAAGAATGTACTCGTAGTAACGAGTTGAGTAGTCAAATACACTAGGCTTGGTAAGGTGTTAAATTGAACATTGGTTTATTTAATGTTCTCTGACATTCGTCGCTTCTTGTTAAGCAATAAAAAGCAATCATTTTTACTATATAAAGTTGTGCTCGAAATAGACCATCGATAGGATTAGATGGTTTTCAATTAAAACTACATATACGTATTGTTAAATGCAAGTGTTTATTAGCGCATGAAAAACACCTGACTTAAAATTAATAATATGAAGAACAATTGCAATATATTGATTTTATGATATATATTTCCTCATTATATATTTGTTAATAGTTTTTATTTCAATCCCCAATATGGGGAAAACAAATTATTTATACAGGTCTTTTAGCAGGTCTATCCGAAATCATCCCGAAACACCGGAAATTGTAATTTTGCTGCTGGACTGAAGCAGTTCCCCCCAGTAGAAACAGTTTCCTGAAACACACTACACAAGTATTTAACTACGGCAGCTTGACAAGTAGCGCGTCATATGTAAAATGCCGTTTAAATGTAGATATCTCAGTATACTTGAAAAATGTTGTTGCTGCGTCCTCATATCTATTGGCACAAATTCGACGTATTGGTTATCACACAATGGCTATATGCATGTCGCTCGTGCATGTTTCTGGTATAATTCAGGGCAACTGCAAGCTTTTGCAGACGATAATGAATGGACATCTATTTTATAATTGACCTTATAAATTGCATATAAAATTTTTGGAGAAAACTATGAACTGCACCCTTGTTATGAATGAGTTTTGATGCTCAAAATGGGGCGTGCGGTTTTGTAAAATTGTAAATTGTATAAAAATAAATAAATGCATATAAATCCATTCTAGAAGTTAATTTTTACCCCGGCTCCGAAAGTAACAACGGTACTAAAATGACAAATGTTACAATGTTACTAAAAAAATATATCAATAAATACGTTTAACAACAAGCGAAATATTAATTATACACTACATCAAAAAAAAACATACACCTTATATTTTTTCAATAAATTCATATATTTTCTTTACACAACATCTGTAGTATTTGATTTTTTTTCTATTTACTAACTAATAATATCACATTTAAAAAAATTAAAAAAAATATATAAAAATTAATTCATTTACTTAACAAACATATAACAAAACTTAGTCAAGGAAAAAAACATAATTAATAATTAATAATTTGTGTGCCACCCTTTCTGAGCTTTGGCCTATTTTAGGCGATTCTAAATTGAATGTACCAGTTTTCGTGTTTTTCCGACGTAATTTGGTGCCACTCGTCGATTAATTTAGATTTTAAATTGTCTTTTGTTCGAATATCATGTGGTCTCACCCGTTTTTCTAAATTATCCCAAAGATGTTCGATGGGGTTGAGATCTGGCAATTGTAGAGGGTTCGGTAAAATGTATGTGACATTGTAGATGAACTACTTTTTTACCAAGTGGGATGTATGTTTCGGATCGTTGTCTTGAACCAAGCTAATATGTCCAGATATTTCAATTTTTGTCGCACTCATCCGACCCACGCGGTACTTAACTGAGAAAAAAGACACATTTAAGACCATTTTCTAATCAGTGACTATGCGTCAGAATAAGAACATGTAATTTGTTGTTGACTTAATTTACGTTTTATGTATAAAGGGTGTTCCAATTTGAGATTCAATTTTAAATTTGCTGTCATTTTTTTTAGTATACACTTGATTTAGTAGTGACACTTGCTTGATATTACAGATGAAAAGTAGAAACATTTCGGTTATTAAAAATGGAGAGATGACGATTCAACAACGGGTATTTATTGTTAAAATTATTTTAAATGGTAATTAATGTAAATGGGGCTCGGTATCGGAATTAAAAAACGAATATTTTGTTCCAAATAAATTGGCCGCCAAATCTTGCGATCTGATATCCTTAAATTGAGCCGCAAGTTTCCCAGGATGTTATCGAAAATTTTGGTAAAATAATGATCGCTTACCTTACAGCTGCAGGATGTCCTTTACAAGATATTATTTTCCATTACTAAACTGAACCTATATCGTTAGAGAGTGAGATATCGTTTCTAATAAAAATTTAAATACTTAATAAATAATTTGTGGTTTATTAAAAATTAACCTCAAATTGGAACACCCAAAGTATTTAGAAACAAACGTCTATCCATGGTATCAGTCAAACTTAATAAAATTCATGCATTTTAGAAATCTACAAGGCTAAAATTGGAAATTTTCCGAATGTGTATATAAAGTACATATATGTGATAAAAATTCCCCATACAGGTTTATAGAAGTTTGAGCTATTGACGATTGTAAAAGTTAGTAAAACGCCGCGGCTGGATTAGGTTACAACTAATTTAACTACAAAAAATGATATGTGATCGATATGCCGATAAAATCAAGGATTTAAATAGTTTAAATCATTTAAGTGTTTTCTTATTATTGTATGTCACAAAATCACTTCCTATTCACAACGTTTATCGTTTTTTAATTTAAAATTTAAAACAAAATTAAACCAAACTAAGCTAGCACGGTAAAACGAGTACGAGTAACAATAAATTATCCCGAATGAAAATGATTACTTTATGCATGAGGCATAAATGTTTGAAGTAAAAAGTTGTAAAAATTTGAAGTTATCGAAGATTATTTGCAATCTATATGGAATCCGTGATGCGTTCAACTGTAAATTGTGTTTTATGAGAAGACATATAGCCACCAACATTGCGTCAAATGAATTGTTCTTTACGAAAATGTAGACTAGAAATGAAAAATTGAATTAAAAAAAAAAGCTTAAAGCTATCGTGTGGTTGTCACATACTTTAGAAGAATTTCAATGCCTGGCCTATAGAATAACTCACTTTAACGATACGGCTGCGTACCAATAGTCGGGTAAATAGTTTACTTTAGAGTTTTTCAAAAATAAGTGAATTTACCGAAAAATTTTCTTAAAATTGAATTTTACCCAACTATTGGTTCACCATTGTAAAACATTTAAAGGTAAACATTATTTGAAAAAAAAAATTAGATGAGCTTTTTACCGAAGCAATCTTTGGGTATAAGGGAAAATGATAACAAAACATTGATCAAAGTTGAATATTAGTCAAATTGAATTGAACATTAAAAGTTAACATTTATGGCAGATCAGTAGAAGTGATACGAGCGAAGGGTGTTGTCCGTTAATAATTTTACAAAGAATTCAATTAACCCTTTACATGTACAAACATTATGATGTATCTTCATTTATTACGAATGTTAACTGTAATTACGTTTATCACGATTATGGGACCATTTTATTTATATTCAGGTACTTGAATTTTTTTTTGTGATTTTGCCATTGTAACTATGTAAACACATTATCAATATTACAAAACAATTTCTTTATTTCGCATTGTCCATTCAAAATAACTCTAACTCAAAAACTAGATTTTTTTGGAAATCATTTTTTCTCTGAAAACTTTAGTGGAAGCTAGTAAAATTAATTTTGAAACCCGATTAACGTATATCGGGGCGTTACGTGACACAAATCTAATTTTCTACGTCGATAGAGATTAGTCCAGAGAATTCTGAAACGCAATAATTGAAAAAGACATCATGTAATATTTACAGTGGTTATGAATGGACAGTGGCATTTATATCTATGGATTATTCACTAGATTGTCCTGAAAGGAACGGTATATGCACTGGATAATCTATTGCAGTTAATGAGAATAATGTTGAGGAGAAAATAATTGAGGAGAAAATAGTACAAGCTTTCAATTGATCCTAACAAGTTGGATGAGTTAGCAGTGTGATTTGGTTGGAACTGGAGTGTATCTTACCTATCTAGTCTACTAAAAATATCATTAATATGGTTATAATAAATATTGAGTTAATCGCATAATGTTAAAACTGAGCAAAAACGAACACGGGCGGACAGAAATCCAACACGCCAGAAATGTTCCTAAAATGATCTTCAGGTGAGTTTAAAACATCTAAATCTGTCAAAATTCCGAATTTTTACACGATTACAATACTTTACTTACATCTTAATTATGCTGTATCATAAGAACCGTGGTGATTTTTGATTTTCAATAGTAACATATCCCAGACCCAGAATTAAAATAATTAAAACAATGAACTGAGAAATTTTGTAATAAATTTGAATTCAATATAATGTATTAAAATTATGTATAGAAGTTTTATGTTATATATTTGTGACGTTCGGAAGGCGGATATTAGAAGAATGGCAAGAGAACGCTTTTGGAAACAATGCTAATCATTCTGAAATATTTCGAGCGGCCGCTATAAAATGAACAGTCGCATGTTGTCATGACAGTTTACCGGCGCTAAAATAGAATACATGCATTCTCATATAAGCAACCACAATGATCGGGTGAAAATGAAAGTGTTTCTATATTTTGAGGCGATAATTGACATTTATAATCTCAGTGCCAAATGTGTGCGGCTTGCGCAATATTTCTTGCTAATTTATGTTCGGATTGCCTTTTCTAAAATATAAAGGTTCTCGAAGCACGTTATTATGTTTTATATGTTCAGTTGAATTATTGGTGCTTTTGAATTCCCTGGAACTGAACACTATGTTATGACAAGAAATAAGACATTTACGATAGGTTTATATGTATATAATTTACAACATGGTTGAAAAAGAAAGAAATTGCCGTTTGTAGTGAAATTACCTCTTTACAAAAGCAATTGAACTCAAAATGAACTGAATTCTCCTCTCGAAGTCCTTTTAATTTCGAAGTACTACAAACATTTTCATTAGTACCAGAGATTTAACATGTAACCCTACTTTGACATAAACTAGGTATGTCGAAAGTTGATCTATTGATCAGTTCCCAATAAGTGCGCTATCATTTGGGTAGGTGTGTGAGAATCAATTTGATATACATATAAACGGATATCATCAAAGGTCTCTCGCAAGGTGATTTGGAAAAATTTAAATTAACTTGAATTATTTATTAGTGCGATGATAAAAATGGTATAATTAAGGTTACGACAATTACAATGGTGAATAATCAATACTAGTTAGTAGTGTTCACACTAAAGCGGTACTGAAATTATTTTTGTTTATTGCGTATGCATTTTTAGAAGCTAAAAAGCTCATGTACCTTATATAGCCATTTTGAAATAATAGTTTTAAGCCCTTGCAGAGATAATCTATTATACCCGACTTCTACGCCTCCCGGGTTTTTCTAAATCATTTTCAAGGGGTAAGGCAGACTTTCCGCGCTCCTGGAAGAGCTATATAAGCCGCAACGCTCGCCTTTACATATTTCTGAAAAAATAATTTAATATTTGTGTGCTAAATTTTTGAAACTTCCTATATCTTATTGCTCAATGCAAATTTATGTTAACTTGCATCAATTTTTTCCTAACAAATTTGACTGAGAGTGAAATCAACCAACTAAAACAATTAATTTAACAAAGAAACTGGTAATTTTTATTATTTTTGTTCCTCTTTAAATTAAAACGCCTTTATGTCGAGTCATGTCTTGTTCCAGTTTTTCAAAGTGCCGTAAATTTTTCGGTTAATTTCGACCCACTAACATAAAAATATGTTTCCAATCTAAAATTTCTTAACTTTTGAAAAAAACTTATGGGAGTGTAATGTAGAATTTGATTGCGTATGATTTGTCCCTTCTTACCAGCACATAGGTAATGAGGTCTAGGTAATTAAGTTGTTTAGCAAAATTCATTGATGCAAGTGGCAGCTGACATAGGAGTAAACCTTTATTAATAAATGGACTCATTCCTTTGGATATAACATGTAAGGAGCTTCAGTTACATTCCAGCACCTAGAACTAAGAATTTTGATATTTTCTGAGTGCTAAGGGCAACTATAATCAAACTAAGACTATATTTAATTATGTCATTTGGCAAAAGATAAAAGTAAATTTCAAAGAAATTTAAAATTTGCTAACCTAACAAACTATTTGCTAAATTTTGAGTTACATATTTGAAAAACTATTGCCCTATCATTATAAGGTAACTATTTCGTATTCATTTTGTTGTAAAAAATGATATTTGATCACTATATAATACGCCACTGCATCATTACTTGCTCTTTTATGAAACGATCCAAATTATCCACCCACAATTTTCTCTACAATATATAAGACGGGAAACTTACATCTCTAAACATGCCGTCTATAATATTAACCGCGATTATGATGTGGTCGAATTTTTTGTATTTTTTTTCGGGGGGGATTTCTAAATTAATCGTTCAATGTCATTTAAGATAATATGCAAAAGTGGATCCATTAACACATTAAGTGTGCGACATGAATTTTAGTTTATCGCCATATAAAATGCTGAGTGTGTGTACTTGGTTAGATTTTTTATTGTTGTTGGTGTTTAACCAACAAAACTCAAACACTCGCGTCTCGTGATAAAATATAAAAAGTGGGTGGCAATTTAATAAATTTTTATATACATTTTTTGTCTTAAAATTATTTTGTGTTGTTTTTAAAGATTATGTGTGTAGGGCTGGTTATTTATATGGTTGGGTATAAATAAAACTATCTACATTTTTACAACAACAAAAAATTAAAAGATCAACTTATAATCTATGAAACACAGTACAAAACTCCCAATGGAAACAAAAAAACTGATGTAGACGTTTTGATGCGGGTTCGTGTGAAAAATGTACTCGTATAAATGGGATATAAATAGCTATGTATGTATATAAGAAGCTACGGGGTGGATATTATGTATACAAACATGTGGGAAACTAAATAAATCCATATATAGACTAAATTATTTTAAGGTCTCCAAAAGAGGAAAAACATATTAACCCCTTCTAGCAGATGGTTTAGATTTAAACAATTTTTCTTTTACGAAATCTAAAAATAACCCATTACATGAGACGAACGAAAACACCAACCAGAAAAAAAGGACAGTTAATCAATATTAAATAAAAAAAGACGGTTACACCAACCCAACCCTACTTAAAAAGAAAACCAGCAATAATGATGTATGTACAAAAGAAGCAAGAACAACACCAAGAAAATAGCTCTTTTTAAAAATAAACCCAATATTTACGCGTATGTCTACAGACTATATGTACGGATATATGGATACACACATACCATTAAATTTTATATTTTTTAAAGATCATCCAAGAATATATAAAAATAAAGAGCCGCATATACCCAAGAAAAGGAAATATAAATAGAAAGAAGTAAATTAATACACAAAGACACCCTCATATACAACACAACCCCCTTACAAAAAAAAAAATAAACTAGTTTTGGTTGTTAAAATTTGTATTGTTGTTGTGCTGTCATGATGAAATTCCTTTGGTTCGCTTTTATAAGATCCTCATTTTTGTTTGTTTTGCCTACACCTCGCTTGTTGATTCATTTATTTTTTTAATATTTTCTTAGTAAAACACCAACAACAACAAACCCGAACCAAGAAAATACACAATTTCCTTTCACACACAAGAAACTAATCTAGACAGATTTTTTTTTCTTTACATTGTAACGTAAAAAATGGATTACGCTTATATCTACACAGCGCGATGTATAAACGGCACATAGGGAAAAAATAAAGAAAATTCTTGTGCGGTTATAGGAAGTCAATGGAAAATAAATTGTGTCGCGAGAAAAATTTCGAAAAATGTTATAAATGTAAATTTTATAAATAAAAAAATATACCACCCACTCAGGTGTAAGAAACCCCCATGGGGTGCAGTGGTGCGGGTGGGTGGGTTAAATAAAAAAAAAGTAACAATGATAAGATAGCGTGCACTTACTTGTTGCAGTAATGATCGTAAATTATTCCGTATGTTGATCATTGTGTCATTCATTATTGTTTTATTGAGCACGATGATTTTTCTTTTATCATTTATGAAAACAATGAAAATTTTTATTTCTTTTTGATTTATTATAAGGAAAAATTCACCACACCAAAAAAAAACAAAACAAAATTAAGAAAAACTCAACTAACTTTAGTCGAACACGAGTGTAGAATAAATTTAAAATCACTAAACTGCGTGTGTGCAACCTTCTTATTATTTTTTGTTTTTTTTTTCATTCCTCCTTCTCCATGTGGTGTATTTTTTTTTCTCAATACATACTTTGATATATATAACTGTATGTATACACAGCAATGTGAACATGTATATACATATACACGAGCGCACACCAAACATATTTTATGTGTATTCGGTTCGGAATCGGATGATGATAATTATATGATGATGAAATCAACCTACCCAAAAACCCACTCACCAATACAAAGTTAACGGAGGAAAAAAATCATCACCATCATCATCATCATGATTAAAATAGTACACAGCTTACAGCAAAATTTTTGTTCTTTTTTTATTCAAACATGCACCCACACATCCACAAAAGAAATCGAATGTATGTATAGTAATTTTGATGTTCTTTCTTTGGAAGATACTGATCCAAACGACACCAACAAATAATTGTTATTAATAAAAGAAAATTTTTATTTTTGTTTTGTTTTGGGGGAGAATTTAAAATTGCGATCGTCCGTTTTCTTTTGCATTCAAAATTTAATGTAAGGTGTTTATGTATAAGAAAATAGATTTTTATTATAACATTTACTTGGGACGGTAAGTTTAAAGAGTAAAAACAAAATTCAGTTTCGGTTCAAGGTTGAAATGATAACAGATAATTATGTTTTATCGTGATGATACGTTATGTGTGATCAAGTAAATGAAATTCACTTGATAACATTGATCGCCTACTTAAAAACAATTTGATTGGTGGTGGGATTTTATTACACCAAAATGCGAAACAATTGGCACGATTTCTATAAAAGGAGTAGGTACCTATTTTTTGGAATTTTACACCCAAAATATTGTTCTTTGCACACCCCACCTACTCCGATGACCCTGAGTCATATCTAATTTTTCGTTTAGTACGGGACTTGTACGATTTTATCTATTGATATTTCATTTGTTTAATTTTGTTTTCTATTCTTAACTTGTCAAAATGGATCGAAATCATTTTAGAAGGTAACCGGATATAAACGAAAACCTCTACAAGACGTGATCGTAAATTTATTTCAAAAAAAGTTTTAGAAATTTACACTGTTAAATATTTAATTTTTCGAATTAGAACAAGAAGTTTTATAAGAAGTTTTTCCTACAAATGAATTTAATTAGGTATGATGGTTTCAACTTGTTGATTTTAAAAGGACGTCTTGATTACAATTTTAAACGACTCTACATTTTTCTCCTGCCAATATTAGAGATGATAACTTAGGCTATATTTTATTATATGTACTGTATAAACCGATTTCTTACGCTGAAATGCACTTTATGATGATATTAATAGAACCATAAAGGATTTAAATGTTTTACGATGTGCCATTAAATTTCCAACTTTATGCATGGCCGAATAGTTTTGCCAAAGTTCTACCTAGGGGTTTGCTGGTCGGGATCGAATTATGATGATGTTTATTAACATGCTGTAAACGATATTGTTGTTACTTTTATGAATTCCCGTTTTACCAAGAGTTTCAAAATTTAAAACTTTTTATCTACTAAATTTTTTCTTAATTGGGAATTTTGGACATTCCTAAAAATCGGCGAACGGGTTTTATTCGAAGTGTAATAAAGTAACCGGACTTTTAGAGTTGTGCACAACATACATTATTTCCCGTTTTTTTATAAGTTTTGTATAGATAAAGTTATGATGTAGTAGTCTACACTAAAATAAATTAAAAGTTTCGTGATTTGAACGTAATTTCGATATCATGGACATTTCTATTAATTACCATATACTGTTAAAAGTGCTAAGATTTCTTAAGGAGTCTAAACTGTGAAGCGTGAGCGAAAAGTAGAACATGTTCAAATTGTTTCACTCGATACATTCATACACGATCATTTGCATGATACATCTATTCATGAAAAACATTCAGGGTGAAAGTGCAAATACAACTTAATCTATCCGACCATGTTGGTTTGATCCCGCTAGGTTTAGCAGAATAAAATTTAAATTTTACAAGAATCACATCCCTCGGGCTTAACTGTGTTAGAGCTTATTTAATGACTATAGTAGGATTGATGATCAAATGGGTAATTCGGAAGTTACAGAACATTTAATTAATTTAGTTTCCAAATTTTCGGAATTTATATTAAATTACACCTTGGAGTTATACGATCAGAGTAGCTATTTCTATTTTACAGCTCATTTATATTCTAACATGACTATTGACTCTTATACTGTGCAACATTTATATGTAGCTTAAATCAAAATTTTCATAATCGATATTTCTCGGCTATAGATTTTAAATTTTCAGCTGGAACATCAGAGACGTTAAATCCTTTATAGTGCTTTTAATACCATATCATACATAACTGAAACCCGTTCATTTCACAGTTCGAATTAAATCTACTCTAAGCTATTCGAAAGTATAGCCAAGAACTTATGCACATCTCTAGGATTGAGAGATGAAAAATTAAAATTCTTTAAAATCATAATCAGAGGTTTTTTAAATTCGTTGGACACGTTAAATAACTGTAGCAAATTGTATTAGAACTATCTCCTGTTTTCCGCAAATCGTTAGATAATTTTCTGATCTTTAAAATAGTTTAAATAAGAATCGGAGACAATTCCAAGATGGGAGCAATAAAAATAAGTTAAAAATGCACTAATTAATATTTTTATTCAAAAAGGTTTTTAAAGTCGGCGAATGTAACTATGTAGTTATTGAATATTCTACGGAAAGAGCCTACAGCATTTGGATTCACGATTAAAGGCACAAACGATTCGTTCTGTTTCGGTTTTGAAGTTTTTTTATGAAAAACGTATACTTCCATTCATGCAATTTACTTTTTTTTTTATTGTAACTGTAATAAATTATCATCCGTGTTTACATAAAATAGTCACTGGTCATCCGGGTAACCTGGAATGTGCTTTAGATTAAAAATCAATAATTTGTTAGAGTCAACTTCTCAGCAAGAGTTATCTTATTAGAACAGCAGTCGCCTTTTCTTGTGAGCCGTAGACACTAACCGTAAGAGTTATGCAGAAACTTGTATATTCTAAAGTACAAAAAATCGTATGGTGCTCGAGCCAATAAAAACAGCGTTGGCTACAGTTTGCGAATGAATCATGATATACGAAATTATCTCGAAAAATTAGATAGGATTCATAAAATTATTTAGACGGAGGTGTCTAGATCATGTTTTACGGACACCAAACCGGCCTACTAGACAGGCCCTTTACAACAGTAGTATATAGTTCCCTGATTATTTGAACTTCACCAGTCGTAACCCAAATAATCATACAACAAAATCGGGATCCGCTCAAAACGCGTTATTTCAAAACGCGATATTTCGAAACGCGATATAGCACAAAACGCGATATGGTACAGAATGTGCATTGCCAGATTTGGTTCTTCGTGCCAGATCACAAATATCAACCACGCAACGACAACCAACAACAATTAAAGCACATTAACGAACAAACAAGCGGCACAAACAGCAGCAGCCTTGTCGCGAAGAAAAATAACAATTATTCATTGAGAATGACAACGTTCCAGAACAAAGAAATCTGACCGACGAGAAAATAAAAATTGAAAACTTTCAAGAAAATTTTAGCCTTAATCCAGATGGAAGATCTCAGACTATTACAGGTTGAAAGGAAGATTACAAAGGATGCATCAATCGGGCAGATTTATCACCAGTTCATTCAGGAATACATTGATCTGAAGCACATGGCGCTAATCCGAGCACAGCTGGAAAGAAAGTGCCACTACGTCAAAAATAATCGGCACCTATCGACAAGCGAAAATGGCAGCAGTCTAGAGGCAGACAACTATCGGCATGGAAAGCACGGTCTATATCAAACAACAAGCGGCAAATATAACAGTCAAAGACAAGATGGCTAAGCTAGAAATCAGAATTGCCACAGTTAGACAAGATTAAAATTCATCGTTGGATAAACTACACCAAACGGTGCTTAGACTGTTTTTGGGATGCCCGTGATCATGTGTATGCTGCAGTGATGTATTCACGTGGAACAACCTCTTTAGCTCTCACTAATAATAATTTTTTGTGTAAGGGTCCAAATTTTATTCATAATGAAATATAGTGTCGGATCCCGATGCAACCATGCCAGACAACATTTGTCTGTTTCAACCATTACACTATGTTGGGTCAGATAGGAGTCAAGCCGATTCAAAACGTTTATGGCCGATACAATATCTACAATAAAAAGTATTTTACCAACAACTACGAGACATCTTGTAAAGCCCAATGAGAATCCTGCATACATAGTGTCACGTGGAACAACCCATTTAGCTCACGCTCACAATAATTTATGGTGGAAGAGTCCAGATTTTATTCATAATGAATTAGTGTATAATGGCAAACAACATTCTTAATGACGTACAAACGGAGTAATTCAATAAAGTAAAACCCATCGTCGCATATTGTAACCGATTTATCTATCACAAAGCGCTTACAGCCAACAAACCAGGAGTACCATTGAATAGCGAATACCAAGACGCAGAAACTATAATTATCAAAATTATTCAGGGACAAGATTTCTATAAATAACAAAATTCACTGCCTCAAATCCTCAAGGCAATTACACAAAAAAGCAGACTCATATCTTTGAGTCCGGTATTAGCTAACAATCGAATACTAAGAGACAATGGGTGACTACTAACTTCAAAAATGGATATATATGGTACTACCAAACGAAGCTACAATCGAGATCCAATTCCGAGATCCAATCTTACATACTATTTTAGGCTGCAGTATTGTAGAAATCGGGGCCGGCTGAGTACTCTGATATTCATATAACTGCTATAGATACAGCCCAAGGCAATATGAACAAATCGTTTCGTCATTAAAGCCATCTAATGCATGGAGCCAACAACTTACGGAAATTTAGTGCGTTTGTAGAGAATAAAACGAAGTAAGATAATGAATTGAACTTACCTACCACACCAGAAACAACTTGCGGATAAACAGATAGAGATAATGAAAGTCAGTGAATAAATTAGCTGGAGGATTCATCTGAGCTATAAACAAACATATCCAAATAATCATACAACAAAATTAGAGCAGATGTCGGGTTTTTCAATTAATATCAAATTTTCTAAATTAAAAATAGGGAAGGGGAGGAGGGGGCAGAGGGAGGTGGGGTGTCCAAATATCTACAATAACAGAAGTTTTGAAACCTCTTAAACAAAGCCCATCTGAGGCCCTATTCTTGAAATGGGTGGAAATTTTCGTAAGTGGAATACAATTTGCAATGCAATTTTTTAAATTATATTACTAAAGATTTTCGCCGGCTACTTTAAGCATTTTTTTAAATTTCTTATCGTTTTTAAAATTAAGAAACATAATTTTTTCCCCCTACTAAGGGAAAAACTCCGACTCGGTAAATTGATACGGAACTATATTCGCTTAGTAGGTAAATAAATAATATAAAACTTGCATACAAATTTGAAAAAATGATTAAAGTAGCCGGCTATAAATTTTAGTAATATAATTTAAAAAATTGCATAGCAAATTGTATTCCGATTACGGAAATTTCCACCGATTTGCCTGGAGACTAAACCATCAAAAGTCTTAACGATTCATTAAGTAAAAAACGTTTCTAGGTTTTTGATCTAGGTCTTGTGGTATAGAAGAAATCATTCTTATTTTGACACTAGTCGGTTACCTTGATTTGCCATCTCTACATTTAACCGAATTGTTATCCCCAGATTCGAGCAACAAATATTGTCGTAGTATTTTTAGTTAAACTGCATAATACGATGAGCTTAATTACATGAAATACAATCATTTATTGTATTACACTGTTTTTAAAATATGTAAATTTTGTTAATGCTAATAAGTATTACGATTGAAAATCCCATTACTTCATTTGCTTATTTTCGAAAATTATGGTCGTATCGATGCGTTTTCTGAAGAAGCGATTTGAAAGTAAAACGGATAAGTAAGTAAATCTATGTGTAAGTTAAAAGGTCTGTAAAATTTAGACCCTCTATATGACCGTTTAGGCACATAATACAACCAGAACAAACATGGCAAATACAACCAGAACAGACATGGCTGGCGTATAGACAAAGAAAATTTTTCCTACCTTAAATTTTAAATATGGTTATTTATAATTACTGTGGTGATTTTACGGCAGCAAATGCATTGCAGAGAGCTGAACAACCACCCGCGACAACGCTAACAAGCTTCTTCACGATATACGCAAGTGGTCCATTTACAAGAACACTGCTTTATTTGGAGATGTTGAGATATTTTACATGGAATGCTTCATCAAAAAAATTTCAACGTCGGAAATATGGAAAGCCTGTTCCTGTATACGTGAATGTATATTCAATTTACACAGTTCGAAACTGATTGTTTGTTGGGATTCTTACACATTTTCGATCTATAAATCAAAATTCAATAATTTTTTGTTATAACTATTCAGTCCATCGCTATTACTAGTCTAAAATTTTGTCGCAATAATAAGGATTACAGGTATCACTCTACCATAAGCGTACAAATTATAAGCGTACAAACTCTAGAAGCTCATTAGCTTTTCAGACCAGAAAAACAATTAGAAAAAATTATTTTTTGGGTAATTTAACTTGGTCACTCAATATAAATCTAGCGTTATAAATTGAGAATGTATTCCAAGCTGAACATCGACTTTAATCATCACTCTATTAAACTTTAATTTCGATCGTACGAATACTTTGCTGATCGTGCAAGATAGATATGCTTTCAATTTTTACAGAAGTGTTGGAAGGAAAATTGGTATAAAATATAAACATAATACTGTTGATAAGGGCTAGATTAACTGTGATTTTGTAATAATTCTTTCAAATTCCACCGATTTCATAAAATTTCTAAGACAATTCTGTCTAAATTAGAATTTTACTTTTCATATTTGAAAGCTGTTTACCGAACGGAGTACAGCTTGTGTACTACGAAATTCCGGTTTTTAAAATGTCGGTTTCAAAATGCCGGTTTTAAAAATCCCGGCTTTCGAAATCCCGGTTTACAAAATCCCAGTTTTCAAAATCTCGGTTTTCATACATTTTGGTGAAGGAAAATTTTATCAAGCAAATTCATTAGTATTTGATATAAAAATTACGAAATATTCCTTAAAACAAATTAAAAAAATTATATAAGCCATTTTCTAGAACTTTATCGCAAACCCATTTCTAAATTTTGTCAAAAAATCATTTAAGAGTCCCATTTTTCCACATGTCAAATTTTAAAAACTCAAACCGGTATTTCCCAAAAACCGGGATTTTTTTATACAAAACCGGGATTTTGAAAACCGGGATTTTGTCAAACCCGGATTTTGAAAATCGGGATTTCGTAACACGCACCCTGTAGGTTTCAAATACTCTAAAGAGAAGAGACCTTACAGCTGTTGCATAAGAACGAAACTTTTCGGACAATATTCCAACTTATGTGTACTTTAGCTACCTACTTACCTACGAAAACTTGCAAATACTAAAACTTGCCATACTGCATAAAACAATAAAAGGTAAAATTTTATGTATCGCAAACAATTAAAATGCTTTTATAGCACGTAGCCTTGATCACCCAATTAATTTTACCTACTAGACATAAATCACCGTATACACTCATGTGAATATATGTTATACACATAAGATAAATAAATAAAATCTTATATCACATAAAAAGGTAAGCAATAAAAAAAAATACAAATACTCGCGATCACGATCAAGTAAATAATCGCATCAACGAAAACACTAAATTCAACGCACAACTAGATCTTACATCCCACTATTTTAGCTTTTGCATATTTATATATATTAGTGTTCACATATGAGGAGTCTAAATGGTGTATGTTAGATAAAATTATGATCTTCGTTTTCTTTCCTCACCCAAAATTCAAATATCCAAAACGATCATCATTTTTTTTTTCTAAGAGGAAAATTTTTTTTACGTTCATCTTTACTTTGCGTTATGGTAAAACGTGAAAAATACGTCATTTTGGAATATACAAAAAAGAACGAGTAAAAAGTTGGGCTAAAGTAGTGTATGTATGATCGTTTTCTTGTAAATTTGTGTGGGACTGGGTGTTTATGTATTTATTTTATATATGTAAGGTGTGTGTGTGTCTTTAAGAGGTTACAGACGATATAATAATAAAAATGATATTGAATGGGGTGGATTTTTTTTTTGTTCGTTGTCTTTTTTCTGTACACGGCGGATTTTGTACGTAGGTATCCACATTTTAATACGTTGGTTACAGTTTCCGTATTTTTGTTTTTGTTGTTCCAAATGATTTAACTATATAAATAAAATAACGAAGTAATAATTTTTATTGTATCTCTGTAATATTTTTCGGGTATGATGTTTTCAGTTTAAAGGTATAAAGTGGGTAAGTCAACAAAATAAGTCTACAACCAATTTACTATGATGACGAAGATGCCAACAAAAAATACGAAATCTACCTGTAAGAAATATTTATGATTACGTGCACAACAAATTAAAAGGATCATCAAACATATAAAAAAGGATACATTAAAAATTAGTTTAAGGGTTGAATTTATAATAAAAATGCGGTCGTGATTTATATACATAAGCTTCTAGACAGTCTTCACGCAAAACTGCGGAAACTATTAAAGACCGCGAGTTTGTCGGTTTATTTTTTGCAGTATTTGTGTAATGAATTAAGATGTTGACTTATATCGCACAATAACACGCATATAAAGTCGGCATAGTACTAAAAATAGACTTTAATCTTAAAAAGTCGAAAAGAGAAAAGACAAAGAATTTTCTTTCACAAAAATGTATTCCTTCATTCATGAATATACACAAACATTTTCTTTACACAGTCAACTCGCTGTTCATAAATTTGAGGCACAAGAAATTCTTATAATTATCCATCATGTTCAATCTTACCCTCAATTTATGTACGAACCGAATATATTATAATTGTCACATATATATTTGTAGGAAGATGTGCGGGATAAGTGTTTTCGTATTTATTTTCCACCCTAATAATGGTACGACTACATGCGAGAGGATGTGTGTATGTTAATTTTATAAAACATAAACCAAATCTGAGTATATTCTATACCTCGTTAAAATAAATATTTTGTCCGTTAAAATTTTCCATGAAAATCGTTTACAAGAGTATGAGGGATGATTTAAAAACAAAATTGTGACGTAATTTAAATATCCCATTTCGTTTACGTCGACATTCATTTCACCCTTCCGTTTTACCATTTATGTATCGTAATGTTCAAATCGAACATTTAATAAACCATTTCCTTTTCCAAAATCGTATGGCTGTATATTGTGCTTCTTTATTACCAAGACAAAATTTTAACTCTTTTTTTCACACAATGAAAAGATATGAATGAAACACAAATACTATCGCATTGTTTTGGTACGGTTTGTTGCAAATATTGATCTTATTTATCATCGCGGTATTTCCAAATAAAACGTCTTAGAGTTTTTGTGGATGGAATTCTGTACAATTGTCATGCATTTTTCATGAAGAACACTACAAACAAAATATTTTTGATTTTTATTTGCTTTTTCGGCTTCTTGAAAATTGTTTTTTGGGTTTGGCCCGAATCTATAGATTTTGAAAAGATGACTACTAGTGAAGGCCTCCTCAGTAAAATAATCATTTTCCATTTTCAACATCGTTCGATGCGTTGTCTTTAAATTAGAAGACGAACTGTATAGTCGGTAGAAAAGCATGTTTAAGGAAATAACGGTCTGTTAGAAATATTTTATTTTGGATAGTTTCAGATTGTTCTCATAAATCGTCGAAAATCGTTATACAGCTATTTGAAACGATTCGTGCCTTAACTCTTTCTTTAACCGCTACCAACAAGATCTTAAGATAAGTTATTTTTCTGGTTATTTTTAAAATCGTCAAAATTTAATAAATTTAAATTTTATAACGTTTTATTTTTCTACTCTCTAAAATAATAACGTCACGCTTTAGATAAGGGACTTTTAATATTAAAGCTAATTTATTGATGAACGCCGAAACGGCGATTTGTGAACTAAAATGCTATTTTATTTGATTATATAGGAATTATAACAATTTATTTGCCGCCGCACCTTAGCAGACGTTTTGAGTGTTTCAGTTAAATTTTTGACAAACTTTTTAAACCTACATCGTTGCTCAGCATGCGCATTAAACTGACATGCGACACGTTATACTCTATAGAAACGGCGGACTTGTGACTTAAAGCATTAATAGCAAAACTGTTGCTTGGTCTAAGACCTCTCAAACGATATGGCATGAACAATAAATGGATCCACTTCGAGCACCTTAGGCACCCTGGCACTTATAGGTATATCAGTTAAATTTGTGACATTCTTCAAGACCTTTTCCATTAGAGGGATTGTACAGTTTTTTGACTGTTTTAAAATACAAAAATTTTGTGGAAATGTATTAAACCAGTTGCAATATCAATTTGAATTTTTCCATTTCCAATGTTTAATAATTGTTGTGAAAATGTTACAGCTCTTGGGCTTATCCAGCACGTAGAGATTTCACTAGAAAAATCTAGACCTCGCACATGTCATGTGCTCGATGGAAAGTTTCTTACTAAAATTGTAGATAGATCTCACTGTTTTTGTGAGACGATTTTTTTATGTCTACATTTGGGTAGATTTTTTTGGATTGAATCATTACTATGTTTTGACACAACATAAAGTGTTTTTGTGAGAAGAACATTATAATTTGTATTTGTCAGCGATAAAAGAAAATCGAAATTAACTTAAAATGGGTAAAAATAATTTCGAGAGTTATATGTATGTTTGACGGTTTTAGAGGTAAATATGACCAAATTGTACTTTTGTATTGTAGTAAGTAGAGAAAAAACAGAAAAAAACGATTTATACTTGAATTTGAAATTTGTTTATTTGATTTGTAATGCCATCTATTGGTCATAATTTGAGTTGTATTTGTTATTGTAATATTATTATTATTTGTCGCTAGAGGGATTCAGAGATAAAAGGAGACGCGTGTAAAATGGTGGAGTACATTTATTATTATATATATTTTGTTAAAAATAAAGATGTTAATAAAGAGTTTTAATTCTTTTATAATTGTTTTAATAACAATCCGTTAAAGAGATATAATTCCTACAGTATTGTTTTTTCATAATAATTTTCGTTTCGAACTGGAGTTTCATTTAAACCGTCCTTTTCCTCTTCGGTTAATTTACATAAAATCGATATACTCGTTGGTATAGTTTCAAAACGAAAATTAACAGCTGCTAAAAATTCGTCCAACAAAAATATTTTTGATGAGCTTATCCATGTTTGGCTCGCAATTATCAATCCCTCGTAAACTCAACAATTTTCTCGATTTTCAAACTATCATTTAAAAAAAAATTAAATGACAGTTTAGTGCCAACCTGTTGACATGGACGATGGGATTGGCTCAATTCTGCACTCCATCAGAGGGTCTTAGTTGTGTTTATTAACTTCACCGATTGTAATCGATGATGAAAATTCGATTTGCATCTAGCCTCTCATGGGATTCGAACCCAGTACCTCCTGGTCCAAGTGCCGAAGCTTTAACCACTGTACCACTTGTCCGGTCAAGGATCTGGGCCGGTATCGTTTCAAAATTAATTTAGATTCGGTTGGTTCTTAGGGTGTTTTCCAAACACCAAATTATTCCAAACTTATTGACTTATTTGACGCCATCTTGAATAAGTCGGTCAAGCTGTTCCAATTGTTTTTTCGACTTATTTTGACCACCACAATACAAAACAAAATTAAAAAAGTTGGTTTTTTATTTTAAAGCGAAATAAATTAAAATTAAATGGTAAAAAGAAAATAAGTCTACTACTTAATTATTCAGTTGTATAAAAAGTAGTTTAAATTTGATAAATAAATTAATTAATAAATTTAATTGCAGTCGTTCATGTATTAATTTAGTTTGACTGAACTCATTTTAAAATGTTTGACCAAATAAGTTTTCTGCTTGGAAGAAAGATATAGAAAGTAAGGTCATCTCGATAGTGGATTTTTTGAATAAGCAAATAAGTCGGTGTTTGGAAAAGACCCTTAGTAGTTCCTCTTGTAAATGATATCTTTTCAATATAATTGCAAAAACCGAAAAAGCTCCCATGGAAGGTTCCACTTCCGATGAACCGTTTTAGGCCAAAAATTATAGAATCACTCCTCAAGACCCATATAACTATGCATATATAAATTTTTATTGAAATCGGTGCAGTAGCTTTTGAGTTTATCGATCGAAAATGCTCCTATGGAAAGTGCAACTTCCATTTTCACTTGTAAACCATTCTCATCACTCATAGAAGATTATACACTAATTTTTATCAAAATCGGTACAGAAGTTCTGGAGTTTTAATGTTACAAACACACGTCATTTTTATGTATATATAGATAAAAATACCGAACAAAGGATTTGTCTCAAATTTTGTATTGCAAATTGAATTTCGTATGCCGAATCGCTGTAAATGTTACAGAATGCTTACGGTGAATCGACTTTATAAAAAACACGTGCATTGGAGTGGCATAGTGCATTCAAAAGCGGTCGGAATGTGGTGAAAGCTTTACCTCGCTTTGGTCGGCCATCACAAGGCTATCATTGTGAACAAATTTCTGGCCAAACACTCAACAAATATCATGAAATAACCACCGTATTTACCTGATGTGGCTCCCGCTGACTTTTTTCTCTTTCCATAACTCACGTGACCACTTCGAAGCACCCTTTTTCAGTCGATAGAAGATATAAAAAAAATTCGCGGCAAGAACTGAAGTCGATGGGGCCTAGTATATTTACTTAGTTGAATGTATTCTAAAATAAACTAACAATTTGACACCAACGTAAAATGGTAGATCTGTAAACTAAGGTTCTTCAGCTAGCTTTGTGGCATATTTAAGACCTTTTCACCTTGTTCCTGGGGTAATACTGCTTGCTTGAATTGAAAAATCGACCCAGTGGAGAGCGTATCGTGGCGCCCTATTGTCTGAGTATACAAGTTTTTTCATTGAAAATGATCTGATCTAATGATCTGATTATCAAACCAACCAGTGTTCACAAGCGTTCGATAAAAGCATTATTGTGTCAAGACCAAGTATCCTACGTTAAAAATATCGCACGGCAAACTTAAAAATATTGAAGCACTCAGTACTTTGGTAGACGGTGATTGTTAATCTACCAGGTCTATATAAGTGCGTGTTTCAATTGGTTTAAATGCCGCATAAAAAGTTAAAAAAAATCGTGTTAAATTTTTTTTAACTTTTTAACTGTTTATCTGTTTCAATTGGTTTAAATTTTGACATTAACATTGTTGCTTATTTTATGTGTTATTATGAACGTATATAGCAAATTTAAATATGAAAATATGTAAAATAAATACTATTTAAATGTATATTAGTTAATTATGGCCAGTTTACATCTAAACCATTCCGATTTTTCTCAAAATTTGTACATGACAAATTTCTGTTTACAAACAAATATTTTTGTCAGCCAAATGTTTTCCACATAAAAATTTTATCAGCGCAGATAAAAAGTTTGACATTTTTATTCACCACAATTTTTAACTTTTAAACTTTTTATGCGGCATTTAAACCAATTGAAACACGCACTAACATCGAGGTCCCGGTAAATCAACAATTTTGGCAAATTATTTAACCGATACAAACTTTATAAATATCTGGAGATAGATTTTTTTTCAAAGTTTCGGAAGAATGACAAAGTAATAATAAATCATATAGGGCGGTAACTGAGATCAACGTATCCGAGGGTTTATAGAATAATCATGTCGCTTCCAGTCGTAAATAAATCACTTCTAGCGACAAACATTTCAGATTCAGAAACAACGGGAAAACTATGCCCCGAAGAGTTGAATATCATGAATTGTGATTCTAGAAGATATGACCTCAAGGCTCAATGCTGGAGGCCACATCTGAAATATCTCAGATCAATCGCTTCACCAGGAATCCAAAATAAATAGTACAGACCAAACCGCAGAATACCATAGACAGGATGGTTTATTTGTGTAGTAGTAGATATCTGAACATTAGGCGAGCGTCATTAGTAGCTGTTGATGGCCGGATAACACAGATAGTGGACTCGGTAAAGTGATTATATCATCTGAATTCGATGAAAGGTTCGGTGTAACATCGCACATCAAATGTGTGACATAGGTAGCAAAAAAAGTTTTCTTCAGGCAGAAAATAGTAGTAGTGGAGAGACACAAGGTTTCTAGGTAAAAGCACCAAGCCTAAAATATATAAGGGCTAGTGTTGGCACCCATGGCACACATTAGCGAGATGCGTTGCATGAGCTGACGTAATGAAATGTCACCTCCGAAGAACACTTTTAGGCGCGTAAAGATGAATATTTATCGGTTAAAACGTACATTATATACGGCTGGATGAATCTACCACAAGTTATATAAAATAAGAAGACGGAAGCAGGTGTTAGCAAAGAAAAGGATCAAATTATAGGATATCAAATAAAGCCCGAATACTGTAAGTAAACTCTAAAGTAAGCAATTTATAGTTTTATATACCCAACCTATACCTACACACATGTATACATTCAATCTATCCAAAACGAACATTTATAAATGTCAACATACCTCGGAAACAGTTAAGGTTGTTCGATTGTGATCTAGCTCTCGATGCTAAATGCGATGCTCAATTATGTGTGGAAACAATTTGAATCTCCCCAGATGGTAGGAAATACTTATAAAGTCAAATTAAATTCGAAATGAGTGGGCATGAAAGAGATCGAAAAATAAACTCGGGCTGTTATCTCTAAGTTCTCTAATTTCTTTAACTTATTAAGTTTGGATTCCAGATTATTCAATCAATACCGTTTCTAATCAATTTTTAATATTTTATCCGAAATTTAGGAATTCATCTTATAGCACATTAATAAGGGGTCAAAAAAGACTTTGATGCTGGATGTGTTCTGTATGAGTTTAAATTATATGAAGAATAGGATAGTAGATAAAGTATACGCCTCCAAGCGTCGGGTAGGAGTAGAGACGGAACCTGATTTGAAACTGGACTTGAGCTGGTATTCTGGGTTATCGAGTACCTTGGTACCGGGGTATTTTAAAACATTTTAACTGCCTCAATACCCGGGTAAGAGCTTCGGGGACTGGCTCCGGGTATTACAATCATAATCACCCTAACCGCAAATAAAAACTCTATATCACCCTGCAATTTTTCCGTTATTTAATTGCTCTGCATTCTACATTAAGCTATCTCTTCTTTTTATTAGTCTTGTTTGTATTAATAATCAAAACCAATCACTGTTCAAAATTCAATTTCTTCTGTAGGGGAGCTGGAACAAACAACATCCTATAATGAGCTACAGAAGTGCTTTACGTCTTAGACAAGTGTACAAACTAAAGTTAAAATAAAAATTTAAACATGGAACGGGCATTTCGATTTATGGAAGCAGAAAAATTAAAAGCTTTGCTTAATTTGTAAGATTTACATCTTACTATAAACTCTACATCATCGACATGCTAACGGGTGTTTTCAATTATCGGCAGCAATATAACCAAAATTCGAAGTTCATTACCTTCTTTTTTATTTAACGGTTTATTATTTTTAAAATACCTATGATCTTTAAATAAAAAGTAATATTGGATATAACTGCTACATACATGCCGTATTTAATACCCGACACCCGGGTATTTAATGTGCGGCTATTTTACGAGCCCTACCCCACGGACCGAATGAACAGAAAAAGTACAGCGACACGTAATCGGTGTAAAAATACACTGATAACTTATAAAATTTCAATTAAATAATTTATAACTATGATGTAGGTACCGATAATGAGTTAGCATAAATTTCAATCTATCTAAAGAGTGTTCGTACCTCGAATAAACTTTTATTCAAATGTTTTCCCAAAATACTTTGTTTGTACAAGTTTCTTTAAGATCAACAAGTGGTTAAATTTATACTATTAAGATTTTCAAAAATTATTATTTGTATTAATATGAAAATTCAATTTTATTGTACGGTTAATCAATGAAAATAGTATGAAAATATTATACTTTCGATTATTAATTTATAAACAGTATTATAAAAATTAAACCTAACGAAAATATTATTTGCAACACATCAAAATCAGAACATTTCCGAGAATAATATTTATATAATAAAATTCACGGTAAATTATTTATAATAAGGTACACCACCCGGGTGGTAATTAGTGTATTATTATTTGTTTTGTTCATGTTAATCTGTCCCGTGGAAATATGTGCACAAATCAGCTAAATCGTTTAAAGCTTATCAAATGTTTTTTTTCAATGTGTGTTACATGTAACAAACATTTAGGGGTAAATTTATTTTTTATTAATACATATGTGTTAAAAGTATTTGTAATAGTTTTTAAGTAAAACTAATTAATTTATCAAATTTATTTTTATTATTAAATACTCATATTTAATTATAATTTATAATAATACAATACACTCAATTATTACATTTTATTTATAATAATCAATTTTGAAATTGTCAGGTTTTTGAGCAATTCTTTTATGCGCATGCGTGTTACAAAAAATGCAATAAATCATTTTACATTTTGTCAAAATGACAATCAATATCAATGTTCCGTTAAAAAAAAATAAAAGATTCACCCAAAAATGAAAAAAAAAAAAAAATAAAATTGAAAAACTCACCATTATTTTTCCGTGGTTAGGAAAAATTAGAAGAAAATCATAAAATAATAATTTAACTAAAAACACCGATTTATTATTATTTGTTTTTTATCACATTTTATTAATTATTTTAATTATTTAGTAATCCAAAAATGATTTAATGGAAAATCCACGATTTATTTTCTAGGGTGAAAATATTGTGAAAATTCGCGCCATTACACACAACCCAATATTCGTCAACCAGCTTGAACAATGGAAATTGCATGGATGAGAAATACACAACCAAAACACGGAATGGATGGATAAACGAAAGAAAATGTAAAAAGTAAAAAATAAAACAAAAGTGGAATGCCGCGCGGTGGAAAATGAAAGGGAAAATTAGATGATTTTATATAGCGCGTACGTATACTAAAACATAATTACAATGAAATTGTGGGAATAAAGAAAAAGTGAGAAAGAGAAGAAATTGTATGAGTAGAAATGAAGATGCGCTTATAATTTGTATGTATTTGGAGAAATTTATATGACGAGGTGGCCGAGTGGTTAAGGCGTTGGACTGCTAATCCAATGTGCTCTGCACGCGTGGGTTCGAATCCCATCCTCGTCGCAAGTTTTTTTTTATGTTTATTTTTCAAACTATTATATTTTTATCGGTTATTTAGCAATTATTCATTTCCGAGTTTCGACTGATTATTATTTTACCGGAAATCGTTCACCAGTTGATTATGAATTCATTATTAAATGATGTCACCCGTTTTTCTAGTGACGTGTGCGTTGCACACTTTAAAGTTTTATTATTAAAAAGAATATTAACGTGAAGTTACCTTTTATCATTTTTGATTGATAAGAAATTAATTTTAGATCGCACATAACAAGTACTTTTTGATTAGACACCGACAGGTTCAGTTCAGTGCAAATATGTTTGAATTTCTAGCGAATGTATTGGATTGATAAAATTTTTATTGATCAATTTTTGGGTGCGGGGTAAGAATTTGTAATAAATTTAGGTTTTTAGAATTTTCATTATATGGATTCTTATGATTGGATTTAGCAATAGAAAAATTTATAAAAAAGACGAATCTTAATTAAACGCTCAACATAAATGATTTTATGACGGTTTATCTTAAAGCCGTCATTTCCGTCGAATTTTATTGTCTAAAAATATTTATTATTTACATCGCAAAGTGCAGCAAGTTGGTTTTCTTTTTCTTATTATTTGTTTTGACCAACAAATTATCAATCAATCAACGTCGATAAATTACGATTAATTAATTTTCAATTTCGCCACTGTAGATAGCTCAAACCAGGATGAACGAAATTCACTACCATAAAATTATATACAACACCAAGAACGAATATAAAGGATTAATGTACGACGATAATATAGAGTTCATCAGTAACTTAGCTTTATAGAAAATTAGCGGGAATATGTAATATACCTTTTACAGCGTGTAACTGAACATTTATCGATAGTGATTAGAATTCGCTGCAAAGTGACTTAGACATAAATTGCCAGATAAGGCTTTAAGTAAATACGGGAATAACAATTAAAACGCTTGCATAAATTGTATGTCAAGCCAATTGCGGCTACAATTTGCTTGAATGAATATTGAATGAAAGGCAGTTTTAACTTTGTTAGTTTCTCATAAATTTTCAATAAATTTGTGTTCGAAAATCAGAATTAAAAATTTAAAATTTGCAGACTTGCCAAAAAGCACTAAGTAGATTCCACCACTACTCGTAACAGTTATATTCTGTTACATTGGTCTAGAGTTGTTTCAAGAGCTGTTAACCTTATCATAGTTTTGAGTACGAGTATGAAATCTGTACAAAGGCTTAGTTTGTTCTATATCCGGCCGTTCAGCAGCTGCCTAGGTAAATAGTGAAATTTTTCTTTAGATGAGTCTCAGAATTGACACACATTTCAGTGTAATATCATGTTTATTTTAGATTTCGAGCACGGAATGAATTAAACGAACGTCATCTGAAGGGCATGAAGAAGTCGAGATAGTACATACTAGATGTCAGGTGGCTACTTAGCACTGGAAAGGAATAGGATTTAATAAAGTGTCGGGAAAATACTATCAGTTTGTTTAAAAGAACACCAGGTGACTCCGGTAAGCCAGTACTCTATAACCTCGTTAGCATAAAGTGGCGAGAGTTTAACAATAAAAATTATATTTCAACCAATATATTTTTCTGGAGGGGTTATGCTAATTTTACATTAAAGAATAAATTAGTGGAATCATTTAAAACTACTTGATAATTCACAACAATCTGACTTTATTGATGGTTATTTCGGTTACGCTGAAGGCCTGGTCGTGTTAGTTTAAGATTGACATTTAAATATCCGGTAAACCAGTGTTTTTCAACCTTATTTTTTACAGCTTAGTTTCATATTTATTTATTACATTAGAAATAAATAAAACATTCATGGCAAAATTTTCATGGCCTGTTTAAGTCCATAAGGCCTTCTAATTATAAATTTAGCATATGGCTCCTTAGATATATGATATGCCTCCCTAGGGGGCCGTATGGAAATCGTTGGGAAACACTGTTGTAGACTTGATGCTACACACTTTACATATTGTAGAGATGTGGTACCTTGAAAAGGTTTGCGGGTTAGTTCTAGCACTTACTGGGTTTCTATCTATTCCTTCTCTTTTTGAGAAAACGATAACCATATTAAAAATCGTCATACAACATGATGTTACCTTAGACAGTAAACTTTTCTGAAAATTTCACTTCATTTTAAATTTATTTTGAGTTCTTAGTACTGCTCATTTATATCTGTAAATTGTTATTGTTAGGCTGCAGGTACAAGTTTGGCTGAACATTTATTTTTCAAAGGACAAAACCTTACCATAAACTTAACTTTAAAGAGGTTTTGTTTATATTTTGGTTTATGATTATTATCCGAATAAGAATATCATCTGTTCGATAAAACTGTCCTATATAAAAAACTAAAGGTTAGACTCAAAAGAACACATTTAAGTATGTTATTAGTAAAGGGTTATCCTTTAAGGGTGTCCTAACTTTAAAATAAAATAAAAAAATCGCGTTCGTTAGGAATCTCACCAGTAACACGAATAATGTTTGTATGTAATTGGTTATAAGATGTCGGTTTATTAGCATAAACAAGTGACTTCAAGTATCCCCACAAGAAATAATCCAATGGAGTGATCTCGTAAGATCTAGGAGGTCAATTCACCGGTCCATTTCTTGACGTAATTTTTCGTTAAATTTTGTTTTTATCAAATCGATGGTAGCGCTTGCTGAATGGCTCGTAGCACGATCTTGCTCAAACCACATTTCATTGATATTGATGTTTAATCACTAATCATCGATCAGTAACGTGGTCCGTTAACGGTGACATGCTATCCTAGCTCTCATTTCGGAAAAATAAAGACCGATGACACCTCCAGCATGAAAAGCACACCATTCAGTAAATTTTTCTGGATGTAATGGACTTTGATGAATGATTTCTGGATTGTTTTCGCTCCATTTTCGGTAATTTTGTTTATTGACATAGCTGGTTTAACCAGAAATGAGCCTCATCACTGAACAAAATTTTCCGGTAAAAATGCTTATATTTCAGTTCTTGGACTAGTTAAATTGTATAACCCTTAAAATCCTAGACTTCCATGACAGTCCTATAATTGTTCTGAACGTCGTGGAATTGATAAATTTCGATCCTATCGTACACTCTCTCCTACGGCGGCAATATTTTCTTCACTTCGTGCATTTATTTGTCTTATTGGTACTTTTACATCATGCAAAGTAAAATTACTTTCAAACCTATTAACAGTTCCACGAATAATACGTTCAGGAGGATGATTATATACATCATAAATAAGACAAAGAGCATGCATAAGTTTAGAGAACAGAACACTGATTTTCACTCCATTTTACAAAATGTCTAACCGTAATGAACAGGAATGAAAATGACAGCTGTCAAAAATAATATTCAATATGGCCGTATTCCCTATCGAAAATTAGGACACTCTTATTATATAACTCTTTATTTCATATGTTATTAATTTTGACCATATATTTAGACCGACACTAAACATAAATGTCATTCTCATTCTATTCTTGAAACGAAGGTGCTGCCATAAAATTTGAGCCAAGCATATTTACTACGTACAAGCATGGCCCATTCCAAAAATACGTGCATCATAAATTCGATTATAAAAAATACGTACTCTTAAGTATTATGTTACGTACCTATTACGTTTTTTTTATTTATCTATTTTTATTTTTTATATAATATTGGCCTAACTTCACATATGAAGTGTATTTGAAATAATTGGCGTCTTACTTTGGGATTTTTACAACAACAATGTCATACATTTCATTCCAACCAGGGGCGGTATGTTGTACCATCACTTCGTATCGAAAAAAGTCGAATTCGAAAAAAGTCGGATCGAAAAAGTGAAAGTTGTATCATTTTTGCTTTTCGAAAATGATACAACATACCGCCATTCGACTTTTTTCTAATTTCGATTCGAAGTGATGGTACAACATACCGCCCCAGAATAGTTTCATTCTAAGTTTTTGTTGGAATAGGAATGAAATTATTCTACGCAAAGTTAACCTATTGACCACTAGAGCAACTTTTTTCAAAATTATTATTTTATGGGTTGGCGTCTTGACAAGAAAAGTCAATTTTAAATTTGTCAACAATAAAATAAATTAGATTTTTTTTTGTTATCGTATAAAGAACCAAACCACATAAATCAACGATACAAAAAATGAACTCCGATGCTGAAGTAATCTGAAAAATAAGACATATGTCGAAAACGAATTTTGTATTTTCATAAATGTTTGTTATGACATAACAGTAAATCGCATTGCTTTGTTTGATTTTATTAAATTTTTGTACCAACCGATAAAAGTATAAAAAAATCGCTTGGCTGTTACTTTGGATACAAATTTCATTCCTATTCAAATAGGAATAATATTTCCCAAAGCAAGACCGCAAATAGATCGATTTTTTGATAGCAAAATCAGGGCAAGGCTAACTTGACACAAGAAGGAGGATATAATTATGTTAGTGCTGCCTGATTATTATTTTTTTAATTTCAGCAGCTCGATTCTGTGCTTACATGTTCTACCATCACATTTTCGATACTTTATCGTAGATTATGTCTCGCTTCTTTAGAATAAAATGTGACACTATTTCACATTTTATATCATTTACCAGGTTGCTAGATTGGAAAATTGTGATATTCTACTCCATTTCTATCAAGAAATAATTTGTTTTCGATACTTGAACGAAATTAGAGAAAGACAATTTGTTCGCATTTGTACTAGTAGGTTGTGATAGCAATAGAAAAGAAATAATTCATAAATGAAACAGTTGTCCATTTTAGTTTAGGAAAATGAGAAATAAACTTCGATAAAGTATCGAAAAATGTGATGGTAGAACATGTCACCACGCTGGTTTTCCTATAGGAAAAGGAATTAGGAAAAATATTTTGATAGTATTTTTGTCACAAAAATTGTTTTTCTGGCATACTACGGAAAACAGTTAGTGTAAATTTTTTCAAAAAAAATAAAATTGCGATTATTTTTTCTATCCAATTTCGATACGGAAAAAGTATTTCCTAAATTATAAAATTTTAGATTAAACATGATTTTGCAGCAGGCCAGAAAATGATATTTTTGACAAAAATGATAAGTAAATATTTTTCTTAATTCCTTTTCCTATAGGAAAACCAGAATCGAGCTGCAGGGATAGAATCCGGGGATAACTTTACATAAAACGCCGATATTAATTATATACCATATTCATGGTTTGTCAGTAGAAAATAATTAAATTGACCGCTCAAAGGTCCCACGACAGCTCTCACGTAATAGGAGAGGTTACGTATATTTGTTTTTCATTAACTAATGTCGTCATCTATTTACATTTTCAAACCAATGTTTTTTTGGCAAATAGAAAATCACATTAGCAATTTTCTATTTTTAACCTATCTAAAGCTACAAATCATGAATACGTTTAAGCTTACATCGTTGATTCATAAAGAATAACGAGAAACCGTAATTTTAATCAAAATGGAACGTTAAATTCGTTAGTAATTTTGATAATATGCAATATGGGTTCCAGCGTTATCATTAAAAATAGTAAACTAAACTTGTTATGACAATCGATAGCGAAATGCCAGGTTCGTTACAGTTAGGTATACTTCGGAAAGATAAGATAAGATAAAATGTATGTTTCTAGACGAGTGAAACATTTTTTTTATATCTCTTAGGCGTGGTAATAACGGTTAATCAGTTTAGTCCCCGAACAGTTACAGTTGAATAAGCATCAACTTTTTTGTTTTGAAGTACGCTAAATATTTTATACCAAAGATACAAAGTCGATACAAGATCATGTTCTTGTAAGACAAGTTAGGAGACATACTTTATTAAAAAATTGGATTAATTTTATAAACCTATATATACATTCGGGTAAGTTTGTTTCCATTTCATGAAAACTATGTAAAAGAAAGCAGTACAGCATTTTAAGTAATAAATGTTTTTGTACCAAGTATACTTACCCTATACTCAAAGTGTTTGATTGCGTAAGTTTAGTGCTTTTTTTGTGTTGATGTGATTTTCAAGGCGAAAGTGATAACAGTTTATACGAATAGTAATCAAATATTAATAACATAAATATTAATTACTAATGGTGCGTGCATAATTAAAATTACGTCGACCCGGTGAGTCATGTGTCTTAGTGTGTTGCTCACCTAGCCCTAAAATTTCAATTAGTGTACGCTAGAAATTTCTGATTACACATCGAAATTAATTTTATTTTATTATCTTATCGCGTGTGCTTTCAAAAACAGTAATATCAAAAAAATATTTTTCAAATTACATTTAAGTAATATTTATCTATTTGCTTAAAAACAGTCATTGCATTTATATATCAATAAGTGTAGTATATACAATATATACCTAAATTTATAATACCTGTTCGATTTTTAACATACACAACATATAAATGCGAGTATAGGCGTAGAGTACGAATATATCGATGATTCGTTATCATAAAATGATTAATTTTTTTACACATACAACAGTATTTTGGTTTAGTGATGTTTGAGTTAATCTTTAAGTCGCTGGTTAGTCCTCTAACGGATTATGGTGTCTTATCGAAAATATATAGAATTGTGTGTTATGTGCAACAGGTTGCTACATATTTTGAAATATGTTTCTGATTGACCAGGTCGTGAATGATGCGATATGATATTTCAAATACGTTATCAAAAAATGGGTGACAACCACTTAATATTTAAATTTACGGTTTATTATTATTTATAGAACGATAGGTTATAAAATTGTATTTTCATATTAAAGTGGTTTCGATTCTTTAAGCAGCTGCTTATTCAACAACAGACCCATTGGTCACCAGCTATGTTAGTTTGATTTGATTATGTATCAAATCCAGGTGTCAAAAATCCTGTTAACTATTTTCATTTATTTTTAAATAAAGATGAGAAAGAAGAAGAAGCCTACCTCTACGCTATACTTGCCTCAGAACGCCTCCAATCTTTCAATAAACCTACATAGTCCCTTTAATTTTCGCTGCATTCACGATAAAAATCCACTGTCAGCGATCGTACATTGCTTAAACTGTGTTGTTATTAATTCATGGTGAATAAAAAAGTCGAAGCCACTAGCACTATTCCTGTGTTCACAATAATCTCATTTGTCGACTGACGTCTCTTCAGTGTTTTTGTCGCCATTATTAAACCATCTCAAGCGATTTAAGGTCCAGTTTGTCCTATGTCCCCATTTCAAACTTCATTTTCCATGTGGAGGCTATTTGTTTTATTTGCGATCTTACTCCATATTGGTCAACACATCGAACGTTAATGGGTTTCTTCTTCTAATCTTGTTTTCTCTCTTTAAATGTTCCGCATTTCGACACTTTCTGAATGACTTTCGTTCTTAGAAAGGCAAGATCATAATTTTTTCACCACGTCTTCCGTTAGTCTCTATTATTGTTGTTGCCGATTTTGATCTCTTTAATGTTCTTGTGCCATATTTTCTTCCAAGTCAGCTTTTGTTGTTTCCATTAAACCATTAACCAAAACTTGAAGTTCTAGATGAATTGAGAACTATAATTTTCAGGATTATAATTTATTTTTTGATCTTGAAATTTGTTAAGTCTACTCGCCGGTTAATTACGTGGCTCTAAATGGAATTTTAGTTTCTTAGCCGTCACATTTTTTAGAACTACTTTCTGATATTCAAAATCGCACCGCTTTCACCAATTATTAAGAGTTTGCCTTGTTAATAAAGGATCGGGCCACTGAGCCACTCAGTCTTAAAAGTATCCTACATAAGATAGCGGAAATTTGACAGCTGAAAATAAGAGATTACGCTAGCCGCCACAAGTGGTAGCACTATCACAAAAGAGAATTTTGTTTATTATTTTATTCACAGCAGCAGCATTTTTTATTCATTTTGATCTGATGAAATTTGGATAGTAGTATTAGTATGCTAAAGTGACTTTTGGACAAAATTCTAGGATCTGTTCATGCTGAACTAAACTTGGCCATTTAATAATGAATCCTTATGAAATTTCGTTTCTATCGCGTAGATGCACAGGCTATATCATCTAAAATTTATATTTAAATCAAAAATCAGCATGAATGGTTCCAAGAATTTGGCCAAAAACTCGCTGTAAAATCCTTAACCAATATACTACTGCAAAATTTCATCGTAATTCGTTAAAAAATGGCGGAAAGACGGAATATTTTTAACTTTCAAAATTTTATACCGAGCTCCTTTATTACGAATGTCAATTTGTCATTTTAAGTAGCGTAATCCCTTATTTTGCGCTGCATACATATGTTTTGATAAGATTTAGAACTTTAACTCGCAAGATGGTTAATATAAGAATCCCATTATTTACATTCAATGAAGTTTTTCTCACCTTGCATGTTTGTAAATCCGGGTGGTAGTCTTGAAAAAGTATCTGAATACTTGCTATGTTTATGTGCTGGCTTGTATAAATCGATAATATTCTTATCAGGATTGAGGTGTGAAAGAAGAGGCTAAAAAACTGTTTTTAACTCAAAAGAACGGTCGCATAAATATTGTTGTGCGCATCCGACTATGTTAGAAAGAGCCTCCTTCTCTACGCTTATGTTCTACTTTCAAAATTTGGGGCAGATACGCTACAGATTTCTTTCCACCACTTGGATATACGTGTGAAATAATGGCACCAATTCCGTAACACGCAGCGTTGGTCGAAAACCAGCTGCAAAACACAATTGAAGTGGACCAACGCTTTCTGTTTTGCTGTCCCCTCAAAATAAACGTCGATATATCAAATTATCGCTGAATTTATTTTAGTAATTTACATGATATGACCAAAATATTAAATTTATCTTTGAAAATTGCATCCAAGCCCGCGTCATTCTTCCTTTGAAACAGCCCCCAGCTCTTGCCACATCGAACGGTATTCCTTGGAATTAAAATAAACCCTCCGTGTTGTAAATGTAGTGTTTTGAATCCTCGTCCAACTCAATTTGAGGGTCAAATCAATCAGCCCCATCTGTGCAGGTATGAGTTTTATTCCAGCGAGCTGAGCTAAGCCCCACAAGATCGGTTTCACTTATTTCGGCTTTGCGAAGAAAAATGGGGAGTTGTGGTTTAAACAAATTGTTGGTCTATTTAATACAATTGTTGTTGTACAATTGTTAGCCACGATGTGCTTAAGATTATACAAAAAACATTTTATGGTGAAAAATACGCGTTCCATGAAAAACTTATACGGGCAACAAGTGTTATTTTCAATAAATCGCGCATTTTTCCAATAGCAATCAATTTTTATTTGCTTTTGATAACACAAACCGTTTTATTTTTCAATAAAATTCTCTGTAACTTTTAACCGCCTCGTGAACACTGTTATCGCACCACATTAAATACCATAATGCTATCTTATCTAACACACGTTATCTTTCGTTATATGGGTTTACTATACAGACTCTACATTTTATGTTGAAATATAAAAATACGAAATGTGTTAACCTAAATTTGATCATTTTCCAGAATATCGACCGAATACGCACAAAACATGGCAGTTTCCAATATGAAATTATTTTTAACGATTTGTATTGTTTTAATACTGACAATAACGAAATGTGGGCGAGCACAAGAAAATGCCCAAACAAGGATTCCGGCATCGCTGGAGGAATGCTACAGTCAACCGCATTTATTGCAACGTGATAATCGGTTACCGATGACCATGAACACTTTAATCGAACTAATACGCAGAGTTGAGGATTCTGCGACTCAAATGGATATGCGACAATTGGCTATCAGTTTAGTGCATCGTTTCCGTTTGGATGGTGTTGAACGAGATTTTCGTGTACTCAATGCGCCGGGCGTGATACCATTTAGTCCACTTGGCCATCAGTTTTTCAAACATCGCCTATTGCTTTCACGTTTGATACCCGGTAATGCTATTAATTTTCCGAATAACACACTATCCGCACTGGAACGGGTAAATATATTTTAAATACCGAGATTGCATAGAGAGCGTCCTTATTAATAAATATTTTTAATTTAGTGTACACTTCATTTTATGATGTCCAGCTCGTTTGAATTGCGAGTTCGTGGCGATGAAGCAACTCGTTGCGGTCAACTAGCACAATTACGTGCAGAGCGTGTACCACGTAATGCTGATTTCGATACCGAACCTGAAGGTGCAACAGATGAAGGTGAAGCGGCTCCGGAGGCGGCTGACGAGAATCCTGATGCTATGGACGACACGTTCCACGAAGATATCGAAAGTGTTAATAACCAAGTGGATATCGCATCGAACGCGTTTAGTCAGTGTCCCGTAGAAAATGGTGTAATTCGCACACAGTGGGGTGCTATTGCAGTCGGCCCACTTATCACAGGTATTGCGGCTGGCCTTGAACCACAAAGTGTAACAACAAGAGAATTGTTGTTATTGTCCCAAGATGGTAGGGGAGTTGCGGCACAACAAAATCAAAATTTGAATATTGATAATCGATGGGCGGCTACGTTGAGTGGAGATTTAGCTGAGGTTACATTACATCAAGGTCCAATTATGCAAACCATGACTGTTGGTGCTCCCGGTGCTTGGAATAGTACGGCTGTACCAAGATGGTATTTCTTATCGCAACGCGAAAATCTTGAAATGACCGATGCTGAAATCCGTGGTGGATTAGACGGGTTGATTTTGGCTCAAAATATTCTGGCTTGGCGCCAACAAGTGTCCACGTTGAGGTTATCTCAAGTTTTATCTATGTACTATTCCGATCGTGGTGTATTTGGAACAAATGTTCGGGCATGCAATAGGAACGATCTATTCACAACCGTTGCACCAGTCGCAACAATGCAAGATCAAGCAGTCGCTTTTAGTATTGTATTAGAAAGAGAGGCAAGAACGCCGGCCACCGTTAGTCAAGCCTCAATTATTACGTTCGCAACTGCAGCAAGCGCCCGACTATCTGCGTATATGCGTAAGCCTTTTTAAATCTGTTTATGAGTGTAGTTTGAGATTTAACTGATTTTTTTTTACAGCACAATTAAATATTGCATCATGCACTGTTATGACAGCGCAGGCTGCCAGTGACAATCTTGAACGTTTAGTGGCCACCGATATTTTCATATACGTTGATGCGTCTTGGACCTATGCCCAAATTAATCCACTTGTCACCGCCGTTTTAGATGGACTAAATGTTAACCGATTTGGGTCACGATTCACATTAATTGGAGCTAACAATACGGAAATCATTGTAAATCGAACTCACTTTGTAAATGAGATGCATACCCAATGGTTAGCCGAAAACCATACAGCCAGTAATTATTTTTATCAGACAGAGCATCCCAAAATTTGTTTCTAAATCATAAAATTGTTTAAATTACAGTTCAGCCTGGATTCCATTTGCCGACCGTAGTCCGTTCGATTCGAGTATTAACGCAAGCCCTTATGGATGAGGAGCGCACCGGAAATATAGCTGGAGGACGTTCAAAGATTGCGTTAATTATTCCAAATGCTGGAATTGTAGATGATTCTGATTCGTCATTCGCCCTGCAACAAATACAAATTCTGCGTGAAACTGTTCCAGATTTACGAATTTTATTTTTGGCCGGTGGCACTCCAACCCGATTCAATCAATTCGTACAAGATGATACTCGTGATGTATTTGCAGTAGGTACGACCCCAGCAGTACAAGCCCTAGCATTGGCAGCACCCGTTATTGCACGTATACAACAGATTCCACGTCGTATTGTAAATCCTCGGTGCGGTTCGAATTGGCAACAAGGAGAACGTGGTAATAATCAATTCGTTGGACATGTTCGTGCCGGTGGAATTGTCTTCTACCGCCTATCGCCACACTTCTTCTTCCGTAATTCAGATGTCAATCAACGTCTTCGAGTGACGGGAGCAGGATTTGGTACAATTACCGTATGTCAATCGCGTTCCATTGAAAATCCAATATCGAATAGCACAAATCAAGGTGACGTGAACTGCAATCAAATTGTTTCGAATAATTTCGAGGTTGAGTTGAATAATGCATGTGATGAGCATAGTTTTATCCACCAGTGTCCACCAATATTCTTGTCACTTCAAGGCGCCGCAGTCACGGGTAATAATTTCAGATGCACGGACAACAATTGTCAGAATATAGATGATTTACGATTCACCATTGCGCTTGAGAATTTGGAATGCTTTAGCGGAACACAATCAGTGGCAGCATCAATTCTTACACTCGTCGCAGCTGCTTACTATGTGTTACGTAATTTTATTTAGATGATTTAGGTATTTAGGTTTTATATGTTACTGCAGGCTAGTTAAGTTTAGGTCACAAACACACAAACACAATAAATGTAATTTTACAACAATTTTCATTTTACATTTTTTAATTTAAATAAAATAAAATTAAAACAACAAATGGTTGCGTATTTTATCTTGAAGTTCAAATGTGCGCATTAATCCAGTCAAGGAAATACGAAATTCTGGTGAATACAGTGGGAAAGTAGCCACAACCGTCACCCCATGAAACGATACCAATATTTTCACCTTGCACGATTAGTGGTCCACCTGAGTCACCGTTGCATGCGTCCACTCCAATCTTCCCGGCACATATTTGGCGCTCGGTAACCCCACCCCAAAGGTCATATATTTTTTGACACTCATATCGATCAACGATTGGAACTGCGGCTCGTTGTAATTGGTTGGGTAGCTTACCGTTATACTAGAAATATACAGGATCGCTTAGTAATAGAGGTTGATAATTCTGTTAAATATACTCACGCTTAAAGTTCCCCATCCCGCAATAATAGCAAACACACCACCTGTCACATCTGATTTAGGTACCGGTAGCGCCATAACAGCAACACCAGCACCGAATTGCACAGATTCTGATAATTTAATCAAACTGATATCGTAATCGAGTGTCTCTTCGTCATATTGATCGTGTGAGACAAATCCACTTGCAGTGATTTGTTGCCCACCCGAATGAAATGAAGAACCCACTCGAACACTTAAAAGTGTTGGATGACGGCCGTTTACACAATGCGCAGCAGTTAGTATTGTTTTCTGGTTTAAAATCGTACCACCACATACATGACTGATTATGTAGATAACCGATGCCATGTATGGATAATCCTCGATATTGGCGTTGGTACCATTTAAAATTCGCCCGTTAAAACTGGCGGAATACGTTACTCCGGCGATTACAAGTAGTATCAAAGTAATGCTTTGAATTAACATTTTGTTTCACTGAATGCGATATAAGTCGATGAGTTTTCCTGTATATATACGCGAAAGGGTTCGACCTGATAAGCACAATCTCAATGGCAAAAATGATTGTTTTTTTATCAACTCAACTTTATTGTCTTGATTTTATTGAACAATGTTTAATTAAATAATAATATATTTCACATTATTCCGAGTGTTGCTTAATCCATTCGATATAGGCTGAGGTTCGTACAAACACGGGTGGTCGCTGGTACTTAGCACATTGATCACCCCACGAAATAATACCAACATGTTTTCCAAACCTTCATCACCAGCATAAAATTGGTTGCAAAGAGCACGATTAATCACGGGTGCAAGGTCTCGTTGTAAAAAGTCACAATCAGACCCGGTGCTCTAAATAAAATTATTTTACCTAACTTACTGCACGAAACATTTATTAAAACTTTATCTACATAAAGAGTGCCCCAACCGGAAATCTTCCCCGTGGTACCACCTTCGACATCAGATCATGGCCTCGGTAACTCAATACTCGATACTTCACACGAAACTCTAAATTGTTTTCCAATTTAAGAAGAGTAATGATTAAATTCACCAAATTATCATAATAAAAATCATGGTATTGGTGTGACTATGCAAACCACATTAATCAATTGAGTACCACTCGAACGGGATTTTGATCCCGATCGGACATGGATCCGAGTTTCATTTCGACTGAAATTTTACATTTAATAAGTATTCCTGGCAATAATTATCGGGATACGTACCGATAAATACAATAAGTAGCATCCGATGTAACCAACGTATGTTATCCGATGTAACCAACTGAAACTATATAGGGATAATCGGCTATATTGACATTTTTTCCATTAACAATGAGGCCTAACACGCGCTCGCACGTATTACTGTGTAACATGTAAATAAAATTGCTTTTAATACTAACATATTTTAATCGGAATGAATGAATGGACAACTGGGAATTTTATTACTTTTAATTAATACTTAAAGACAATCTCGCACAGATAAGAAGGTAAGATTTTGATTATGTATTTTCTAATCAATGTGTCTTAAATAACTTTTATGCGAAGCTAGTGAGATCTAACGAGTAGTAGTTGCGATACGTATATTCACCACAACTAATGTACTCTTGTGACACCTAGCGAATAGTAGATTAACTATTAATTGCATAAATAAAAGTAGCTCAGTTGGTTTAAAAAATGGGTTTGCAACTTTCAGTGACATCTGTAAATTAACAGCGGAAGTTTAAATAATTTTTTTTTCTAAAATGAAAGTATCGCGACAGTTAAATATGTAGTTTATTTGATACGTAAAAATTTTTTTGGATTGTGATGTGTATTTTTATTTTTATTTATTTGAATCATTCCTTAGGGAATCTTATGAAATGTCGATTTAGACGTTGTAGAATAATGTCGTCATCATAAAAATCATGGAAAAGTGGAACTATTAGATGAATGCCAATTTACAATATTCCTCTAAGAAAATTGATTAATGTCGTCGTAGACAGTTTTTTGTAATATTGTGGTTAATCGGTCGGTTTTAATTTAATAAACAATTTTAAAGCATTAGAAAACACAATCAATAAAAACCGAATAATTGAAATTTATCACGGATCAATGGTGAATTATTCCGACCTTTTCGCAGGTTGCTTTCTGTATTTCAACAATTGAGCGCCTTTAACGCATATACATAGCCGAAAGTGTTGGTTATATTAAGGATCTTGATTTCGGGATCCACGCCAACTTAATATCATCACAGACTACCAAATTCTTGAATGTCAAAACAAGGAAAAGTAATTACATGTCAATATTAGCCAACGATACCATAAAGGATGAACTTCATGAACAAACTGCTCAACACACGGAAGTCGATGGTACACCAACTATTTTGTTTTATAGGACACTTGCACAAGTTAACACATCCAATGCACAGATCGTATTCAATGTAAACTTGCTAGCGTGCTAGTTGTTGATGAATCACTTTTCTTAAAATGAAAGGTGGTGTAACCAAATGACAGTGGTATAATTTGGCAAAAACAAGAAATGAGTACAACAAATCCGGAATGTAGTGATACAACAGCAGAGATGCTACCAGATCCATACGGAGCGGCAGTAAATTGTGGTTGAGATCATTAGGTCTGCGGCCATGAAGCAGTATATCATCTGCCTATCCAAGAATTTGGCTTGATTAAATATGCAGTGTCAGGTAATCAGCATGGGCGCGCGAGGGTATCTCTCTGTCGCACATCAGAGATTATTTCAAAGCAATCAGATAGTGATATATTTAATTTCACATTTTCACATTTAAAACGCTAACAATATTTGCGTTGCGGTGAAATGAGTCAGTCTTCCATTCCTCACAACGGAGAGCTTACCGTAAAAAATATATTTCTAAAATACACGAAAGTGACAGTAAATAAAATACAAATAAAATTCCTCCTACGCAAACATTCCAACGTAATGCAAAAGTTGAAAATCTCGATTTCGTTCGAGCATCACTAACCTCACTTGTAATAATTTTTCCAAAGATTATTGGAGTTTTGCGTCAATATAAAATAAGCTAAGTGTATTTGACACTAGGAATTTTAATTTTCTCAGTCACAAGATGGCTACTAATGGTGTTCTGAAATCCGTTTAACGAATTGATGCGATTAGAGAATACAAAGCATCAAGCAAATTCAGTAATTTGCTGGAATGGCACACTACTACAACAAATTTATCCCAAAACTAGAAAATATGCTTGCCCCCAAATTCACATGCAATTTTAAACACTCTTTAAGGAACCGAAAACAGCCAATAATTTTTCTTAGTCTGAAAGTGGCACACCGTCTTCGTCAGCACTTTGGCCAGCACACACTGGAGTCAACTGTAAGAAAACAGTAAACCATCGTTATAATTTAAAAATTTCCATATATAATTTAAAGATTTCCAACAGAAGGATTTCATACATTGCCGACATTTGCCAGAAGCAACTAATCCGGAATTTTGAAATGTTATTCGAAGGGAGTGATGTAGTGACTGAACTCACTGTAAAAAAAAAATATAATTCCAAACACGAAAGTGGCGGGGGAAAAAAATACAAATAAAATTTCACACCAACGAAAGCAATTGAACCAACGAAAGCAATTGAGTAATTCCAGTGTATTCATTCAAAATCGAAGCACCACATGTATGGTGTTCATTGTATTGGAGCGACAACATGAATGGATAATCCTGTATGCTGGCAGGAGTACCACCTACAATACGACCATCGAATGGTGAAGCTCTGGCGAGTGCAAGCCCAACAGCCAATAGAACAATATGCGCGAACATTTTCTACTAAATTGATTTGATAAACTATGTTTACGTGTACTTATATAGGAGACGAACAATCACTTCAAGTGGGATACTCAGAGATAAGCTAAATTGTCTAATCACGATACGCAAAATTAATTAACGCTTTTAGACTACAACTAGAAAATAATTGTTTGTCGAGTTTGTGGCGATTGGAGCCAATTCTGATGAATTCTAATGATAATTATCTTTGACCTTTTACTATTCGTTGCGTCATCTATTGACAAATAGATTTTTAGCATAGAAATCGATTACAAATAACTCATAAAAATTAAGATCCCGAAACATATGTTCACCAAAATTATGCGAAATATGAACCATAAAAAACACAAATAAAGTTTACCGCAGCTATTTAATTGCATAAATAAAATAGACAATGTAACAACAACAAAACTAAAGAAAATTTCAGACCCAAAGTTTTAAGTAAATACAAAAACAAATCTAAACCACACCATGTAGAATATCAAGAAACACCAAGATAAAACATGTCCTGAGTAGATCAATAAAATCTCAAAGTACACAAACGGATAACAGATATCATTATCAATAAAAAGTATATATGTGATATAGTCTCGTAACAAATTAAGGGCCCGTATAAATTAATATAAAAATTAAATTTCATCCAATGAAAATTAAATATATCAAAATTACAAAAATAAGGATCTTTTAGTCCTGCCTTCACGAAGCCAAAATTGATTATCATTAGGGAAATAAATCATATATAAACTCGAAAATTTTACAGTTGAGGAGTTGAGATCGAATCGTTAAAGCCAGTTGTAGAAAATCTTAAATCAGTTGTTGTGAGAGTTGTTATTAAAAGTTGAAGTAGTAACCCAGTTGATAAAAGTTAAAGTTGATAATCTGAGTTGTAAAATTTTGTGAAAGTTAAGAGTGTTTTAAAATAAAAAAACATCTATTAAAACATTTATATTATAAAACATTCATTAAATTATTTCCCATATAAAACATTTTTATAAAATATAAAACATCGTATGTCATATCGAGCTTTCATTCGATCACTTGATATCCGAACTTTCTCCGGTACAAATTGATGTATCTCATTAAATTCGTCTTTCATCCGGCCGGCGTAATCCTGTCCACATTGAACCGCTGATGGAACAGCTCTAAACTTTAAATCTCCCGGTAATCGCAGATTGTTCCCAATTATAGTTTTAGCTGGTGTCACTCCTGTTGTATCATGTACCGCTGATTAATAGGCCATCAGGAAAATCAGTATATGTCGATCCCAGTTGCGTTGGTTCTTTTGCACAACCTTTGCTAGATAAGCATCTGACATATTTCCTGAAATACCACCGATTCAGAATTGATTCCTTGATCCGTGTGAATTTCCATCGGTACACCAAATCTGCTAATCCAGCTGTTGACCACGGCATCAGCTATTGTTGTTGTCTCCTGATTGGGTATGGGATACAATTCTGGCCATTTGCTGAAATAATCCATTGTTACTAGCACATATTTATTTCCGTTCTCAGTGGTTGGAAATAGCCCCGCCACATCCATCACAATTCTCTCGAATGGTGCCCCTACATTATATTGTTTCATAGTTCCACGGATTTTCCGTGCTTGTTCCTTTACTGCAGCACATTGGTCACATCTTTGACATTTTTCTACTACTGACTGTTCACATCCGGACCAGTAAAAACGCTGGTGAATTTTGGCTAGTGTTTTATTAATCCCTAGGTGACCTCCACTTGCTCCTCCATGAGGATTTCCGCCATCCGAACTTTTGGCACCACTACCAACAATTGTTTTACTTTACCATCCGCGCTTTCCCAATTTCTTTTTAAACATCCATTTTCAATGTGGAGGCTTTCGCATTGAGCCCAATAAACATTTACAATGGGGGTTTTGTCGGCTATCTCGCCCCATGTGGGCGGGTGTTTTTTTTTCTTTATGTTCCACGAAGAATGGCAGATCAGCATCCTGTAATTGCTCCTTCCTGATCATTTCATCAGTCCATTCCTCATCAGGTAGCGCTTGCATAAGCCGAATATCGATGATGTTTTCCTTACCCTCCACATACTCACAATGCTTGCATTCCACGGAACATGGCCTTCTTGATAATGCGTCGGCATTTCCATGTGCGTTAACGTGAAGTGGCAACTCGATATTATCGTAGGTTAATACACCCCGTTCAACATCCACCACGAAGCCATTCGTTCTCATGAAGTCCATCCTCAAGATGACTTCGTCTACAGTATCTGCAACCAGCACCTCATGTTGGAAGTGATTCCGCCCAATCCTTATTTTTACGCCCTTTTTACCTTTTATTGCTGAATTTTCTCCAGTCGCCGTTCGTAATTTCATTCCATAATATCTTCACGAACAGGCGTATGAGTTGCTCCCATATCCAGCGTAATTATGCAGTTCTTCCCATCAATATCGGCTTCAATTGTCAAGTTGTCACCGCCTCTTGCTACCTTGAAACGTCGATGGAGGTTATGAGGCGGTTGTGGGAGTCAGCTTCTGCCCCTTCAAGCTGACTCTTTTTAGTTTAATAACTCCGCTATCGGCTAAACCTCCTCTCTGGCCTCCACCTACTCTTCGTTTGGTCTACGCTTCATACCAGATGGTGATCTTCCTCGTTTCTCCTTAATCTCCCATCAGTCCCGTGAAATGTGACCCATCGTATCACACACCCAGCATTTAATCTTGCTACTTCCATCTCTGAACCTTGTCGTAGCCCGCTCAGTGTCTATTCTGGAATCGATCTCCACTCGGCGAATTTTCATTACTGGTTTGATGATGACCTGAGCAGTTTTGATTGTTAATGCACAAGCGATGGTTTACGTGAAAGTTGCCTAGGTGACAACATCACCGCTCTGCGTGTCTCACGATCTCGAATACCGTCAAAGAATGCATCTATTTTAATTCGCTCCATGTAATCGGCCGACATATTTGAATGTGCTAAATGCGCGAGCCGCTCAATTGCCGATGAATATTCCTGTAGCGATTCTCCTCCTCTTTGATATCGACCTTTCAATTCCATGCGATAGATTTATCTTTTGTGGTCACTTTCATATTTTCGATCCAGCGCCTACATAATTTCGATGTAAACGTTGCGTTCTTGCTCGGGAATCATTTGTAGTGTTTCCGCCGCCTCGCCATTAAGAGCCACAATTAATGCTCCAACACGATGTTCTTCATTTAATTGATTTTGCTTAATCGCCGTTTCGAATTGCAACTTAAAAATACTGAAGGATGTTGTTCCATCAAATGTTGGTGGTTTTAACTTAACTGCGTTTACTGTCTGGATCACTTGATGTGTTGTTCCATTCGCCTTGACATCTTGAAGCTCCTTCTCGAGACGTTGAACTTCCGTTTGTAGATTTTGTTTAATCCTGCTTGCAGTTTTTCCACTTCGCCGTGTAGTGTAGAAGATTTGAAGTTTTAATGGCTGGCTCGACAGTTTCATTTGATGTTTAAAGTCCGCCCCTTGTTCCTCCACTTGTACCATCTGCTATTTCATTTCCTCGTTCGATTGTTTAATTTCACCCAACTGTTGTTCCATCATTTGATTCATAGCAGCCATTAATTGCGATAAATCGAAACTTCCAGATAGGTTTTGTGTTGTTTCGACCACCGTTTGTACGTCCTCTTCTTCCTTGTCTACATTAATCTCATCCAGTTTTTCCTCCTCAAAATCATACACGTCTGGATTTAAACCTTCCTTCTCCATGGCCTCACGTAGTCGCTCCACTAAACTATGTAGCTTGTGTGCCTTCACTGGCCAAACCTGTTTTAGTTCCTTTTTTAATTGCGGAAGCTTTAATTCGGAGAGAATCATTTTCCATATTATTCACAATCCCACCGCTGTCAGTCACCAATTGTTACGTTTTTGCCTTGTCACTCAAGGTTCGAATCTCTGGATTGTGAATAAAAACAACTGCTTTAAATTTGAACACACACAAATTTATTTCCACAACACAAAATTAACAACAAAATATCCCAATTATAACACACTATTTATTTATCACTTTAATTATCACTTTTATAATCTCTCTATTTAAACTTCACTATATCGCGTTTGAAATAAGACTCATCCAGCTATGCTACACACAATTTTGGTTTCTGGATTCAAACTATTGCGCAATAGATTTTAATTTTTCATTTTAAACCCTTATTTTAAATTAAATCATTAAATTTTTTTGTCTTGTTTTATTCTTTTCTCTCGAAAATAAATTTTAAACAAAAATCTACATCTCAAAAATGTCCGTAAATTTTTTTATTTTCATTTCAATTTTTTTCATTTCGGATTCACGGACAAAAATTTTACTACGTAGCTGCGACGTAAAAATTTTGACCGTGAATCCGAAATGAAAAAAATTGAAATGAAAATAAAAAAATTTACGGACATTTTTGAGATGTAGATTTTTGTTTAAATTTTATTTTCGAGAGAACAGAATAAAAGAAGACAAAAAAATTTAATGATTTAATTTAAAATAAGGGTTTAAAATGAAAAATTAAAATCTATTACGCAATAGTTTGAATCCAGAAAACTAAATTATAGTGTAGCATGGCTGATCGTTCAACATCAATTTACGCCCTTATATACCAAAATATTTGTTTCTTGAATCATCCTGAATACTCTCCAAAAATTATACGAGAACATTCGCGCAAATACTTTAGTACACAAATAACGCGTAAATGTTGAACCAAACCACATATAAAATTGAGAGACTATTGAAATAACTTATTCTATTCTAATATAGGTGTCACCGTAACAATATGGTCTTGTTTTGGAAGTGGAACTTGGGTAACCATCTCATTTGAGCAAAATTTTATTTTCACTCAATAAATTTGTCGTTTTACTAGTCGTACGTAGATGTCATTCTAAACGATAAAAACATTTTTTTGATGCAAATAATAAGATAAATTAAATTTTCAATATAATACGACTTAATTATTAAATATATTATAAAAATGTTTGTATTAAAACTTCTGACGTCACTTTATTAATTTTACAATTTAATAAATTTGTGTAAGGTGAATCAAATATTTTTGCAAACCCAAATCACGGATAGTTTATTTCAGTTCGGAGTGTGTAAATCATTTGATGTTTCGGCTGCTTCGCGGAAGAGACCTTCAAGTGGTTTAGTAAAGCTAATTCGGCAGTGTTTGTGCCTTTGTTGTTTGAAATAATACCTAAGGAGTTTGGGCCGATGGTTCAACGATGTATTATGTTAGCACTGCCAATTTACGAATTAAAGTCACCTAAAATTGATTCGTGTATCATGCTAGAAAACGTCTTTTGTTTGATCCGGTTTATTCTCAGTAGACATTATACCAAAGCAGTACCTTTTGAGCTTCTTGCAGCATCACATTTGCCTGTGATGCTGTAAGCAGAAACTTAAGCCAGCTCTAATTCGGCGGTGTAGTTTTTGGATTAAATCCAGTCGTTATATCCAAACGCCTACAAAGGGTCCGACGTTGTTATGGTTAGAGCTTGAATTTTCCGAGTTGTAGCTGTGCTCGTCACTCTTGAATTATTTAATTCATGCAAATCACTGATGGTAGCATTAGTGTAATTAAAAACCTTAAAATATCGACTCTCACACCATGCCGTAAAAGTAAGCTAACGTGAGAGTGGTTCTCTCTTGAACTAGTGCCTCTGCTGGTTTCATTGGGGAAGATACGTTCGACTGGTGTCATTGAATTGCTAGCTTTGTCTTTGAAGACAAAGTTTACCCTTATTACCAAACCAAAAAACTCAGAATAAGCCTTTGTGGTGGGTTAGTCTTAAAAAACTTGGAAAACAGCTAGGAGACTCAAACAGCCAAAAAATCAAATCTTCTGGTTGATTTTGATAATTTTCACATTGCTCATAAAAAATATAAAATACTTCTAAGATCCTTAATAGTCTAATTTAATAGTCTTTTGGAATCGTCAGACTTAATAGGTCGCTTCGTCTCTTATTAAAATTGAATTTTCAAGTCTTGTTGTATTGCGACTTCCTGATGGTGGGGTAATCTATTCCAATCAGAAAATTGTCGAACTGCTGCTTTCTGTTCATTTTCCCGGCTGTGATGTTATTAATCATGATTTTGTTGCTTCTGAGCAATCTAATAGTCCTGTTAATCCTCACGTTTAGGACTTTCCATGTCACTCTCGACATTTTACGTTAGAGTTTGTTCTTTTTCCCATCGAATAAGGCAGGTGGCCCGGATTTAGATTTTCCTGTTGAACTACAGCACAGATTTCCTCTCATTCGGGGTCTTTTACTTCTACTTTTTCAACCATGAACTGTTTCACAATATTACAACAGGAACAGGGTTGTTATCGGATTATACTAACTCCAACGCATTTCGTAATATAAGCTAACCTTTAACTTCCAAAACCTTAAAGCTTTAATTATCATTTAAAAAAGCATAACATTTACGAAAAATTTATAACGAACAAAAATATTAGCAAAATGTTAGCAGAACTGTTTTGAAAAAATCTGTTTGTCCTCGAAAATACGGTTTCTCTACACCTCAGATGGATCGACTGATCGATACGAAACTTATAGCGGGTGTTACTGGGCTTTTAACTATTATAATTAATAACACTCACTATACGTATTTATGTTTTGTATAAACTATTTATTATTTATTTGTTAAACACAGACTTCAATATTATTTTCTTAATATTATATTCACACTTTAGATATGGCGGACGATTGTTCGGCACTACACTTTTCTTGTATAATTCGAGACGGTGTCTCCTTCAACTTCTAAACGCGACTATCCTTTTTCGTTTCAGATTTCCGGGTCGTCGATAAATATCTCGATATTTATCGATCGTCGATAAATATCGAGATTCGCGGAATTACTTTTGTAGTTGGCGAAATAGCTCTATTCAGCAAAACGAGCAATGCCTCGTAATTAAGCGGCGCGGTGTATAAATAGTTTTGCTACGAGGAGTGCCACGAAGTGAAAAGGATTTTAATGATTTTGAGCCGCTACATCACTCCCCTCCTGGATCGAAAACCGTAGTGTTTTAAATTAAATGTAACAGTTTTTGGAACACTACGTTTTTCGACTGGGTTTACCACAAGTATTCCGTACGCTGGCTTAAGCCTGTCGATGCCAATTGTTGTGGATTTTCCATCTACATCCACAACAAAGAATTTGCGCAATTTGCGGGTTACTGGATACGGTCCAGAATAGGGTGTACTCAATGGACCTCTGACTCTATCCACACGTACGAATACGTGTGAACAGGTTTCCAGATTTTTGGGAATGTACGTTGCCTGTTCAGGTGGATGTCTTGTGTCCGTAGGAACTAGGGTTCTCATGGTGGTACGAAGCTGATTCACGAAATCCGAAGTATCTGTGTTTGGGTTCGAATTTTGATCGTTGATGAAGAATTCACCGGGAACCTTGATGTTTTGACCATATACTAGCTCTGCTGGTGTGCAGTTGAGGTCTTCCTTGACGGAGGTTCGAATACCCAATAGAATCGTTGGAAGTTCTGAACTCCAATGGGATGTATTACATCGAGCTGTTAAGGCGGATTTTAGTTGCCTGTGGAACCGTTCGACAAGACCATTCGCTTTCGGGTTGTATGTAGTTGTCCGAATGCGATGGGAACCTAGGAGCTTCGTGAGCTCGGTGAACAACATTGATTCGAATTGTGTTCCTTGATCTGTCGTGATGAAGAGTGGGACACCATATCTACAGATATACTCATTGTAGAAGATTTTACTTACGGTTTTTGCGGTCATTTCTCGGATTGGATAAGCTTCTGGCCAGCGGGTAAATCGGTCGACTATCGTTAGAATGTAATGATAGCCATTCGATTGGGGCAGTGGACCAACCAGGTCCGTGTGGATGTGTTCAAACCTGCCACTTGGTAGCTCGAATTTACCAAGTTCTGATTTTGTGTGGCGGTGAACTTTGGATTTTTGACATGGGATACAAGATTTCGCCCAATTGCTTGTATCAGTATTCATTCTTGGCCAGAAGTATTTTGAAGCTATGAGTTTTCGCGTAGCACGGATGCCGGGATGTGATAAGCCATGTAGACTATCGAAGATTGTCCGTCGCATGTTGAGAGGAACGTAGGGTCGATTTTTACCTGTTGAAGTCTCACACCAAATTTGCTGCTTGTCTGGTAAGTCGATCCGTTGCAGGTTTACGCTTGATTTCGGTGTGTGTGCCGAAATCAATTTCTGCAATTCGTCGTCGCGTTGTTGTTGTACAAGTAATTCCTTCGTGTCGAAGGAGAAGACGCTGAGTTCTGTGAGAAGTGTTTCACCAGAACGAGACAAACAGTCGCTCACCACATTGTGTTTACCTTTGATGTGATGAATGTCGGTAGTGAACTGAGCAATATAATCGAGGTGTCGTAATTGCCGGGTCGTCGTGGAATTACTTTTGTAGTTGGCGAAATAGCTCTATTCAGCAAAACGAGCAATGCCTCGTAATTAAGCGGCGCGGTGTATAAATAGTTTTGCTACGAGGAGTGCCACGAAGTGAAAAGGATTTTAATGATTTTGAGCCGCTACAAACTTCATACTTAAATTTTTGTCCCGTAATTGGGAGATCTCAGTGAAATTTGGCAGAAATCAGTGGCAGCTTCAATTAGCTCTAGATCGATCAGTGACATTTTCACACGAATAATGAAAATTTTATTTTAAAGATTTTTATTTTATAACTTTCGTCATTTGGACTAAACACATAAAACACATTGTTTTAATCCGGAGATGAAGTTACCAAGATGTTGGAAGTTTGGTTTCGAATTAATGAAACATTGCATTTTTTAAATAAAAAAAATTATGTTTTTTAACTCTGGATTACGAGGGGGTTAACAAATGCATGGCGAAACATAATAATTCGCTAAGGTATTGTGATTACACTTTGCATGTAAGTTCAAAGTATTTTCGTATATTTTGCGAATCATATTTGAGTTGTTTGTGAACCGGGATGCTTTGCTGCGTGTATTTTGAGATTGCCTTTGATGCAGATCTTTGTTCCTGATTAGGATGCACCAACCATAAAATTCCTTAATACTTTGCTCTAAAACCTTTGGATGATACCTATGTTTGTTTGCAATATTTGCTTATAAAGCGAAAGCTTGTTGTATGTTGACAGAGTGGAATTTTTCCCTAACGATCGATAAATGTTTCAGTAGTCAAGCTGTAGTTCGCTGTTTTTCTTTATGAATAAATCAATCAGATCAGAGGATAGCTGCAGTGTGGCAAGGATATGTGGATATGTCCATATATCGAAGACAATGTATAATATAAATTTGCAAACATTTTAAATTAATTGTTAACATTTCTGAGTTAAAGTGACGATTGAAAGCTAATTTAAAAGACAACGTTAAGATCGTTACAGTGTTAAATCAATTTTTATTAAATCGTTTACAAATATTGGTCAATCCATAATCTATGGTACGCAGTACTAGCGAAAATAGTAGGACGTTCAAATCGGGCACATTCATATCCCCATGAGACGAGACCCCAATTTTTACCATCATAAATTAATGGACCGCCTGAGTCTCCTTGGCACGCATCATAGTTTTCTTGGCCCGCGCACACTTGACGTTGATCAATACCTGTAGTATAGCCATACCAAGACCAACATTGTTGGCGGTCAATAACTGGAACATTGGCACGTAAAAGGATATCAGGTGACTGGCCACGATATTCAATAGTTCCCCAACCAGCAATTACTGCACTAACTCCAGCTTCAAGATCTTCCAAATGAGCGGGTAGGCCGATTGCTTTAACCGAATCACTGAATTCGAATGGTGTTGAAATCTTGAGAATGGTAACATCGTTATCGAGAGTCGATGTGTCGTAATCGGGATGATTAATGATGGTTGAAACTACATGAAGGCTACCGCCACTGGTTCGGCTTACTGAACCGGCACGAACTGTGAAGAGAGCTGTATTGCGGCTATATAGAAAACAAAAAATAATTGAGCATAAGTCATTGGTGAATCCAAATAATTGTAAAAACTTACTTGTGGACACAATGTTGCGCTGTAATTGCAGTGTATTCATTCAAAATTGAAGCACCACACGTATGGCCACCATTGTATTGGAGCGACAACATGAATGCGTAATCCTCGATGTTGGCAGGAGTACCACCTACAACACGACCATCGAATGGTGAAGCACTGGCGAGTGCAAGCCCAACAGCCAATAGAACAATATGCGCAAACATTTTCGATCCAATTGATTTGCAAAAGTAAGCTTTGGTGCACTTATATATAGGAGACGCACAATCACCTCAAGTGGAACACTCAGAGATAAGCTAAATTGTCTAATCACGACACACAAAATTAATTAACGCTTTTAGTCTATAAATATAAAATAATTGTTTGTTGCCTTATCACCCAAATTCGGATTCAAAGCGTACATTTGCGCGATAAATCTATGTAAGAAGTGTGTTGGTTTTCCTGCCTTTCGTGTGATCAACATCAAAAGATAATTTAGTCTGGGGGCTTAACAATGTTTTGATAATTCAAAGGCTATTCAATTATCAATGTTACGTTTTTGATTTTGTAGCTAGGCTGTTTGATTGATTTTATCTTCGCTAGCAAATTTGTTGTTTTACTAGTCGTACGTAGATGTCACTCTAAACGGTAAAAAGTATATTATACACCAAAAGATTAGAGAAATTAAATTTTGAATATTTTATAATTTGTAGGTTATTGAGATTTATGGGAATGTGTTAGTAGTCTAAAAATACAATATTTCGAGTTGATCACATCGATAATCACGACCTCTGGCCAATAATTAGCGTATAAAAAGTGTGAAATTGTCACATGCAAATAGGCTGCGTTCTGCGTACCAATCCGAGGGTAAAAGTCAATTTTAAGTAAATTTTTCGGTAAATTTAATTATTTTTTAAAAACTCTATGGTAAACTGATCGAAAAATCTGTACTAAAATCGATTTTTACCGTAGTAAACGATTTACCCTTAGATTGGCACGCAGCGTTAGAATATGAGGGAATAAGTGAAAGAAAAGGCCACCAGGAACAGATTAGCTGAAGGTTGTGTTACCAAACTATTTAAATATGCTGATGGTAACTACCAAATAAGGATATCAAACCATTACAACCTTTTCGCTATGCTACCTGGATAAAAATAATTTTTCGTTACTCTCCGTGATTAAATAAGTCTCTATAATAAGGGCGGTTTGTCTTGTCGTACCCGTATCGCTATAAATATATTTTAATCATCAGCTGGAGATCCGAAAATGTAAATCGCCAACATATGACCAGTAGTCACAGAATGGGTATTATATCATGTATAGAGACAAACATGATTAGGGTCAACTGGTTTTGTCTTGATCATATAAATACCGACAGAATTATTATTGACATCACTGTTTTGATAGACTTCACTATTTTGTCTACTATCGACTTCTAAAGAACTTTTGACTTCATTACTACAAGAATAGCTACTGGAAAGACGCTGCAAAATTGCATCGGAAACTGTTAAAGTCCTGATAGGGAAGATTTATAAGATTCTATACTTAGCGAAAAGTATACAAAGATAAGCAAAAAATTTACCATTCACCAATATCGGCTACGCCGATAGTAGGAAATTACTATTCCAATGGAAAGCAATTAGCAGTAGAATAATAATAGCAAGATTCCACACGAAAATGAAAAACACAACAATTTATCAATGCCATGTACCTATACGGAAGAAGCAGATGATTCAACGAAGGATGAATTCTATGGACATTTCCAAGCCACTATATCTAGCAGACACTCAAATGACATTAAAATTGTGCAAGGTGATTTTAATAAAAAAATTGAAGCTCTACATTATGATAGATATAACAATGGATAATCAGCGACTACTCAAAAATCAGCTGTGCATAGGTTACCATAAGAAAATATACACAAATACATTTGGGCGAGGAAGGACCAAATCCCAAATCAATTATGCATTGGCTAAGTATAAATTTCTAGCATCCGTAAAAAGTCGAAGCAAACAGAGGGGCAGACGTATACAGCGATCACCTGCTTGTTGTAGCCAAACATTGAAGGTTAAACCATAGTAGTGGCGATGAAACACATATAAAAATTAATTGAAGGAACTAACGCAAGAAACACCTTCAACGGAATGCTCATATCAATTTCCCAAACGATGAAACCCGTAATATCAATCGAAAACGGGAACAAATAGACGAAGCATATGCCTTGACTGCCACCAACGCGCTCAGGTACCAAAATTAGACTAGGAAATTATAAATTAGACATTAAACATTGAAGAAAATTAAGACATGCATACAAAAAAGGTTCAACAACTCTGTCGAATTATGAAAGAGTAAAAAGACACAGCTAAACAACTAAAGAAATCAGCAACGGCTAAACTCAGAAAATACACTGTGTAAAAAGAGTTACCTGTAAAATTACAATCTAACAAATTACAAACTAAAATAAATATATTGAAAGCCTGTAATGTAGTTTGGCGGAAATAATCGGCGGTAGTAATGCTGACCAAATGGCTAGCACTAGATGTATGTTCAAATTTAAGTAAATGGCAAACTTCCAAAATCTCAGATGAAGTTAAATCAAAATTTATATCTCTTAAGAAGTTCTTTGGCCGGAAATGGTTCTTTATATTTTGAGGTAGTAATGATAAGGGAAAACTATGGTTAGAACTCCAGCACTTAGCGCCATATAAGTTTTATGAAAATATATACTCGTCTATAACTTCCATGAACTTTCTGAGCCTGAAATGGCGATTAATTTTTTGAGATGGTTCATTATAGAGTGAATGATGACTAAGTGGCCAGCATCGGTCTTATTTTCAAATTAGAGTAAATGGCCAACGTCCACAATCTCAGGTGAAGTTAAATAAACATTTGTATCTGTTACGAAATTCTAAGACCGGAAATGGTCTTTATTTTTTGAGTTGGTAATGATGAGGACAAACTATGGTGTTTACCAGCCATATTTAAGCATTGACACAATATTCCAGCTTTGATATGGCTCCAAATAAATTTATATGAAAATCGTTTATTGCGAAAATAGCGATGAATGTTTTATATGTTACATTATAGGGTGAATGGTAAACAAGTGGCCAGCACCAGCTGTATGTTTAAATTGGTGATGTTAAATAAAAATTTGTTTCTCTTAAGAACTTCCCTGGCAAGGAAAGATTCTTTATGTTTTGTGTTGGTAATGGTTAGAGCAAACCGTTAGAGCCAGCCGTATGTTAGGAATGGCGCAAACTTCTAGCTTCGATAGCAGATCGTGTCAATCCTTACTTATGGCTGGTACTGTAGAGCTCGCCATAGTTTGCATGGCTGGACCATTACCATTGGGATATTGGATATTGGATGTTGGTTAAAGAACCAATTCCGACATAAGAAATTCTCAAGAAATAGTATTTTTTATTTAACTTAACCTGAGATTTTGAAAGTTTGTCACTATTCCCGGACCAGAAAGTTCTTGGAAGGTATATTTTCCGGCCAATTTTCATTTAAATTTATAGGACCATATTGAAGCTGGAAGGTTCCTAGCTGGAAGGTTCCTCCTACTTTTATCATATCGTACATACGACTGGTGCTAGCCACTTGGTCAAATATTAATCACCATTTCCGGCCCAGGAAGTTCTTGAATGTTATAGAAGATTTTTATATAAATTTATGTGCAGTCATATCGAAGCTGGAAGATTGTGTCCATCCTAACATACGACTGCCACTGGGGTACTGGGATGAAAAAACTGAGATAACATCATAAGCTTGAAATTTATTACTTTTCCAGTGGGTTGAATAAATGGCCTAGTTCTATTCAAAATGTTCATTATACTGGACCAGATCTATACTTTTATGGAAACCCATTTTCATATTGGAAACAAAGATTAAGATTACTATTTACGAGACTACTCGTTATTCAGAACCACATTTGGAAACAGAAGTGAACTTTTAACGAAAAGTGTAGCTACACAAATTAATGAAAAGTGTAGTCACACAAATTAACGGAAAGTTTAACTTTAGTGAGTGAAAGTGTAGCAATGAAATGTGTAAATAGCAAACCTTTATAAAAAAATATCATCATTAATACCAAACAAATCCCTCTAAATAGCGCCAAAGTAAGAGAAGGCATAACATATGCACAAATGTGTAGCTAGTTAACTTTCAAAAAGTGTAGCAATTAAATGTGTAAATATCAAACTTTTACTAAAACACATCCTCATTAATACCGAAATGAACTTTTTAACGAAAAGTGTAGCTACACAAATTAATGAAAAGTGTAGCTATACAAATTAACGAAAAGTTTAACTTTTGAAATGTGTAGCAGTGAAATGCGCAAATATCAAACCTTTACTAAAAAGATCATTATTATAATACCGAAGTGAACTTTTTCACGAAAAGTGTAGCTACACAAATTATTGAGAAGTGTAGCTCGTTTAACTTTTAAAAAGTGTAGTCATGAAATGTGTATATAGCAAACCTTTAGTAAAAAAGATCGTCATTAATACCAAAGTGAACTTTTAACGAAAAGTGTAGCTACGCAAATGAATGAAAAGTGTAGCTAGTTCACTTTCAAAATGTGTAGCAATTAAATGTGTAAATAGCAAACTTTTACTAAAACACATCCTCATTAATACCGAAATGAACTTTTTAACGAAAAGTGTAGCTATACAAATTAATGAAAAGTGTAGCACAAAAATTGTGTAGAAATAAAGTGTAGATAGTAAACATTTACTAGAAAGGATCATCAAAAATGTATATTTGATGCAGATATCAAACTTTGCCATAATAATACTAGTCTCTAAAGGTTGGGGTTATTAAACAAAATAATTCTTTAAATGTTTGAAATGATGTAAATCTCAGAGATGTTACCAAGTGGAGTAGAGCTGTTCAAACCAGTTAACCGCATTAAATAAAAAGATTTTGGGTGGCTCCACACAAAGGGCAAAATGTTTGAAATCTTAGAGATGCTACCAACTGTGGATATATATCGTAAAATAGTGGGCAAATTGAGCAATTTAAAACAGTTAACCCATATATTAAAATAAAAAGATTTGTGGTTGCTTCACGTTAATTTTTAAATCGGTAAATTTAATGAATCGTCCATAGTGTAGCAAGTATTTTGACGAATATTTGAATTTGCAAACATTTTGCCCTTTAAAACTTTGTGTGCAGCCACCCAAAATCTTTTCATTTTATCGCGGTTAACTCGGCTCAATTTGTCCTCCATTAGACGACATATGTCCACACTTGGTAACATCTCTGAGATGTATATCATTTCAAACATTGAAAGAATTAATTTTTTTAATATTCCCAACCCTTAGAGACTAGAATTATTATGGCAAAGTTTGATATCTGCATCAAATATACATTTTTGATGATCCGTTTTACTATTTACACTTTTAATTGCTACACTTTTCAGAGGTTACCCTTTTAGTTAATTTGTGTAGCTACACTTTTCATTAGTTAGTGTAGCTACACTTTTCGTGAAAAAGCTCACTTCGGTCATTCGGAAATTGTATTTTATTCCTATTTTCATCATACAAACCGTGTTCCAAACCAATCCGACGAACTTTTAGCATTGAAGGTAGCCCTCTCACTATACACCCAGAAATAATATCGAGAATATTCGAATTAACTCGCTCCGTTTTCAAAAAGTGGCTCTGACTATAATACATTTTTTATAGTGACAGCTGATTTTCGTTGCTTTAGACAGATTAGACATCTGCCGTTAACATTCAGTTTGTATTGCTTTGAGTTTCATACAAAACGTGTTTTTTAAGGTGTTGAATATCTCAGATTTTGTGATAACAGCTGAAGCACATCGAATGCTATACGTAAATGCTCAAGTGGGATAGATTACCGCTCCTGCCCAATTTTGATTACTGGTTGTTCCGATGGATTCAACACGATTTGGCAGGTCGCCGCGTTCCCTTCTTTCGAACAAATTGAAAATTGGCTTTAAACTTGGATCGCCTCAAAAGACGAAACGTTTTTTCCGAGATTTGATTCGAAAATTGCCTGAGAGGTGAGAAAAAGTCGTAAACCGCGATGTACAATATTTTAATTAATCTGTACATTCATTTTATTTTAACATAAATGCATTTTTAAAATTAAAAAAACGGACCGAATTAATTTGTACTCCCAATAATTGGATCCCATTTTCATCATTGAAACTGAACTTTACTCTAAATGGTTGTAAATATTTTAGTTTAATTTAAATTATAATAAAAATGTGCACTATCAAAATATTTGCAAAAGGTTGCACCAAACGAATGATATCTGATAATAAAATTTGAATACTAACCGTACGAGCTCAAATTTTCAATATAGACTTATTTGCATCCCTGACTATGTAATTTAAAGAAAATGCTCAATACAAAAAATAATAGTTCTCTGGACTCTGTGTATACAGTGTCCAAAGATATGATTAATTCTGAGTTGCCCATCGGTTTTGATACTATAGGACTCAATCAACTAACATTCTTGATAATTTGGAACTTTGTTTCAAAATATTATAAATACATTTAAATTTAATTTTTATTTGATAGGTCCGACATGATGTTCCAAGAGATTAAAATGATTTCTGGTAAGTCTGACGCAGTGCTCGATTAAAAAATATTATTTTGTAATGGGCGTTAGGTACATTTTAATGACATTATTTAAATCCCTCTTTTATCAGTTTTCACCAAAGTCGATTGACTTAAAAAAAATATAAAACAGAATCCGTGCTCTACTGACAGACTCGCTCAATGAATTTTCTTGAAATGTTATTCAAAATCGATTACTGGTTTTCGAAAACGTTTGAGCTGGATAAATGATTTTGAAATAAGGCCCATTAAAAACCATAACCAGAAACCCTTTTTATTTCGAATTATAGGGTCTTGGAACCGGATATACATACTTTCTAGAGAGACCCTTGCGTTCGTTGCGTCCTGATTGAACAAACAAATAAATCAATATTTACCAACGTTACAAAATAATTTTTATGTTCAATTGAATTAAGTTATATTGAGGGTCACGTTTCACCTGTATCGAAATGTTGTTTGTAAGCCCAAATGACATTTTAAAAATATTTTCCAACGAGTACTCATATCGACAATAATGACAAATCAATTTTAAAAATATCGACAACAACAACTCAATAACAATACCCGAAAATGAAAAGACGAATTTAATTAAACATCTTAAATACATTTACTAACAAGATGTTTACTTCATCAATTTACTCGTACAGTTTGGTGTTCCCACATTTAGTTGTATAAGCGCTACAATTACTTATGTCGACTTAAAGAAAACAAAACTTGAAATAAACGAATCGATTTATTGATTGTCAATTATGATTTTAATTTTTGCTTTTTTTATGAAAATCTATTGATCGAATATACAGAATATTTTTTTCTCATTTCGATCTTTCTTCTCTCGGAACTCGACCAAACAAAATCAGAAATCAAAAAGAAATTATTGAAATATTTGTTTTTGTGTGGGCAAAAGTCAATTTGAATATCAAGTCAAGACCATAACGAAGAAATTGAAGGAAAAAAAAATCTTGGAATGCTCCATAAACGATATGCAATGATGATGATCGGTCTCGCGGGTCCATATAAAGTCGATTACAATTATTTGTGTGTGTGTGTGTGTACATGTGATTCGATTTTATTTTTTTTCCGATAAAGTTGAGAAGACGAGGAAACCGCCATATATGAATTGTTAGAATTTTTTATTTCTAATTTTGGTTGATTTCGGACTTAACAAAAAAAAAAAAAAAATAAATAACCAAAATGTACAATTTAATGGTGTATGCGAGTGTGTGTATTTAAATTCAACATAATCATAGTCATTGTAATCATCATGCTCATTTTTTGTTGTTGTTCTCTTATAAAATTTTCGCCGGTGATATCAAAAGAAAAATTTCTTGTAAGCGAGGTACAGCACATACTCGTATATTAAAGATTTTTTATAACTTTTTTTTCAAATTGAAATAAATTGAGAAAATAAATATTGAAATCATATTTTACGTGTGATATGCTTTGTTCTGCTGGCAAATATATGTTATACATACACGATCAATTGATCTTCTTGATCATATTACAGAATCAAGACAAAATACATGAGTGCCTATACAAGATGTTCCAGTCAAATTATATTGGCTACTAATTGGATGGATGATCTTTCATGTTTTGTTTATTTAGGGCGGCTGCGGGTACAATGATGGCCGTAATATAGGTGACATTTACAGAAATACATGGCAAATTTGGCAAATTTCGCCATCAAATTAGTTACCCAATACATTTAAGTGTACCGAGCAAGCATTTTTAAGTTTTTTATTTCTGAACTGTTTTTGACATTAAATTCTGGTAATTCTGCAACCAAAAAATTTTATTTGTTTATATATTTACTAAGAGTTCTGACCTCAACCCCGGCTGCCCCTGCAGATCGGTTATTAATGCTTTTAAGTACTCGTACATTCGTTGGGATAATAAATTGGCAAACATCAATATCTACCCTCGGCTATTGTCCACGGGCACGAATCGGAAATTATAACATCAGGACTCTAATAGAAGCATCACGGCTACCACAATTAGAGAAAGAAATGAAACGTTACAAAATACAAGTTCTCGGCCTACCTGATATTCTCTGGACGAGATGACACACATTGAGATCATTTTGATTGATTAATTATGAGCGGCAAGGCAATTTAGCGAGACTTCCGAGGGCCCACCGTATATCTTTATTAATTTAACAAGATGGAAGAGTAGGATAGGTATGTTTCATATGACTGAATTTACTCGGTTACAGGCACCTAGCATAAGGCAGAACTCATTTTTGATTTTTATGGTAAAAGATTTCAGCAATCAGCATCCTAAAACCATTTATAATTAATTAAGTAACCATTATAATGGTAAATTTTCTGAAATAAAACTTCATTATTATGATTTATTGATTGGACTGTAAGACCAAGTACCACACGGAATGTGCCGAACAGCGCCGAGGGAAGGAACGTAAAGGTATTCATTTTTTGTAGGGCGCAATTCCAATCTGCTATAGAAGAAAGGATAAATATTAAATAGGTCTAATATTTAACAATTGTATTGGTCTCCAACAATTGCCTCTCCATAACCAGCACCTAAGAAAAAATTATTATTATTCCGTACGTATCTGGAAAATTTCCTGTAACTAAAGCAATACGTCGAATAAATCGAATTTGCTTATGGTGCTGAAAATTGCATAAACTTTGATTGGGTCCCATTTGAAACGCGATATTTCAAAACACGAATTATCAAAACGCGATATTTCAAAACGCGTTATTCGAAAACGCGATATGGTACAAAACGCGATATGCTACAAAACGCGATATGGTTCAAAATGCGATATGGTACAAAACGCGATATGGTACTTAACGTGATATTTCAAAATGCGATATTTCAAAACGCAATACAGTACAAAACACGATATGGTTTAAAACGCGATATTTCAAAACGCGATATTTCGAAACGCGATGCGGTACAAAATGCGATATGGTACAAAACGCGATATTTTGGGTCCCATTTGAAACGCGATATTTCAAAACGCGATACAGTACAAAACGCCATATGGTACAAAACGCGATATGCTACAAAACACTAAATGGTTCAAAATGCGATATTTCAAAACGCGATATGGTACAAAACGCGATATGGTACAAAACGCGATAGTGTGCCAAATAGTATATCCCTTTTCCGGCCAGACAACACTTTTTTTTTCTTGTATCTAAGTCCACTGTACACAAAATTTTTTAATTGTAATATTTGAAATATCGCGTTTTGATAATTCGCATTTTAAAATTTCTCGTTACAAATGGGACCATAAATAGGAGCGAGAGTATTCGATCGGGCTATATCAGGCGGGTGGCTGCGCTCCAGTCGCTTTGCAATGCACATCTGTAATATCGCGTTTTGTACTATATGCTTTTTCCGGCCTGCTATCGCAATTGTGCGTGTATGAAAGAGAATCATGTCAAAATTTTTTTTTATTAATTTTGGATCAACTTACACATTTGTGTATACCACTTAAATCGTTTTCCTCCGAACAATAAACTATAACTATAATAATAATAAAATAGTTAATATGTTATTAAAAACAAATAATTATGTTATATAATTTATTTGTTATCAAATTGCTTTTCAAAAATAGTTCCGATTTAACTAAGATCCGTTAAAATCCGGAAGACATAACAATGTGTCATTTTTTACGTACACATTTATGTACAGTGGACTTAAATTAAAGAAAAAAAATTTACTGCCGGAAAAGGAGTATCTCGCTATATACTATATCATTTGGTACATTATCGCACTACCAGCAGCTCGAAAACTTCCTGAAATTAGTAAATCATTAAATCCATTTCACGCTCCCAGTGAAAACTGGTCACCTGCTGCAATGGTATACATATTACAACAACTATCAATGAAAACACGAACTGTAAACTAATTATTGGGTTTAAACAAAGGGTATAAGTAGAGTTATAATAATATGGATACTTTTACGAACTACCAATATGTAAAATTAAGACTCCATTCTACATGTTGACCTGTACCATACTTACATCTTAAATCATAATTCGAACAACAAGATGAATTACAACCACCAATCACTCTTGCCTATGCCGATGATATTATTCCCATTACTCGAGACACCACCACAACTCAACCCATTCTTGAAGAATTATTTAATTCACTAAGTGTAGTCAGGTTAGTCGTTCGAACTCTCTAACAAATGCAAAATTTTATAAAAAAGATCAAATCCAGCTATCAGAGTGTACAACACTGTAATATTCTCCACCAAAACCCATGTACCACCAAGACAGCGGCACTCACCCATGTTAATCGACAACGCTTAATATAGCACGAGTGAAAAACACCCACTTTCAAAAAGATTAACCGAGCCTAGCACCAACAAACCCGCGGGCTGCAAAACAAAAGCTATGACAAAAGAGATGTGAGTGACAAAACTATATCCACAAATCTGAAAACGCAACAAAAAAGTTTTCGGGGACATATTCATCGTAGAGGTCGCACTCACATTCCAAATGCAGCAATGGCCTCCAAGAAAAATAGGAAAGCCCTATTACACCTGCCCTATTACACTTCCGGATGGAAGGCACCTTCACCAAATCTTCTTAAATGACGAGTCTGATTCCAGTGAATTACAGCAAGCAAACATCCAGCCATAAATTGACCCAGCAGCGTCAATTAAATTGAACTTCTATAATTCCGAAATTGAGGATTAGACCTTATATATTTGGGAAAACCTAAAAAAACGCATTGAAGAGTACCTCTTGATGGTTAATGTAGGGGACACGGGTTAATCCCTATACGAATGAACACTCAAACAACTCAACTTGTATCTTCTTACCGTCACAACACAACTCAACTTTACACAACAACTATACTCCTTCGTTCAGGTGGACATTTCAAACCCACCCCCACAAACACTCACTCTTAACCATATACAAGGGCCCTCACAAGCATATATAATCAAACTCATCAGTGTTCCTCATCTATTTCACACTACCAAATACCTACGCTTCAACCAGCGGATGGGAAATCTGTAACACTTCAACACAAAATCATAACCACTTAAGACACTTTTCACCTATGTTAAACTTTAAACCATTCAAACAATCATCACTTCCACTATCCGCAAGCCACCCGAGTGACACAATCTCTATGATCCGTATTAGCAGTTATCAATACAGTAACCATTCAAGAAACAAACGAAACTTTGTAGCACGCGTGTTTAATAATTACTAGGTCACTCCTGTCATTACCATTCAAACTAGCATAATTTATTAAGCTCAAGAAAATGAACAATTCGACGTGTCATTTCATTGATACATTAACTATCAGAAGAAGCAACACAACTGAAACAATCCCTTGCTATGTGTCTGCAAGGTTTAGAAATCGACCACTGTCTTTAATAATCACTTGCAACACTCCACTACTTGATAGAAGTGCATGGAGTGCTTCGACCCCAAAATAGGTGGCATGGATAAAAAAAAATAGAAATTTTAAAATTTTAGAGTTTAAAAACTGCTGCAATATAATATTTGCTAGGTGGATGTTGCCTAATTTGGCAAAGACACAAACCAATAACCAAACATATTTCCGCCTTAGGCAAAAAGGCGCCAAAAAAAACGAACAGAATTTTTTTTCGAAAAAATACCCAGATTTGAATGCTTGTATCGGTATGATATCAAAGCGCCGAATGTCGAAGGGCCGAATGTCGAAGAGCCGAATGTCGAAGGGCCGAATTTCAAAGGGCCGAATGGGTCGAAGGGCCGTTTTTTTTGTTATTTTTTTATTTAATTTTTTCTTTTATATTTTGTACATATACTTATTATCAGTAGGCTGACATAGGACCGAATGTCTCAGGTGGCGCATGACAAAATTTTCCTTCACCAAAATGTATCTCTGACTGGATACTGCACCACCGGCGGATTGGAGCCCCAGCTTATTATGCAAGTCGGCGTCTCAGGAGGAACACCACTCCAAGAGACAAGGGTAATTGACGAGTAAATTTGCTTTCGACTCACTTGATTTGAGCATTTAGTTTATATAATTAACATTAACGTAAAGTATTGGTCTTGATTCGGATAAATGCGCCATTGATAATTTCTTAGCAATCGTAAATTATTAACGTAATAACATGTTGTTGTTTGGGATAATTTATAAAGAAAAGTTAATGATGTTTTAAATTGATATTAGTTTGGATTGATGGGTTTGGTCCTTTGGCCGGTTGTACATTCGCAGCTCTCAAGAACCTCACTTGGCATCATCCATGATGTGGTCAGAGTGGTCTGTTTACCCAAAACTCGCGGTCTAAGTTAATCGCGGGTCGTGGAACGTAACAACTTCACAAAAAAATAGTTTTGCTTTTATTATTTTGTTTTTTATGACTTTTTTGAGTAAAATAAAAAAAAACTAAAAGCAAAAAAAATATGCTGCAGTTTGAGGCTGTAAACGAACTTGCTCCACATCAAATTCAAATTAGCTGTTTTATAGAAAATTTAGAAACCTTGAAATCGATGCTGTGGAAATTTATGTGCGACGAATTCATCTCGATTTTTTGAAGTTTTAGCGAGAAACGTAACCAAAAAATGAGACACGCATATCAGGCGTAATTTTGGTTTTTCAAGATCAAGGAGAAAATAAGTTTTTACAGTACAAAATGTGATTTATTTTAAAAGGTATATTGCAACAAAAACTCCTTGTAAACGTAATAAAATCTACGAACAAAATGGAATTTTAAATATCGCGTGTTACCTCCTAGCCCGCATACTTCATAAATACGCCGTGGCATATTTAAAACACTGTGTATTTGTTGAATGGTGATTTGTTGCCATTCTTCTTGTAAAGCATCTTAGAGTTCCACAATTTGGGAGACATTGGAACAGTGAATTTTCGTTGAAATCGGTCCACCGGATGTGACAGCTTCAATAGGAGCTTTTAAGTTTTTTGCAAATATTTTGAAAAGTATTTACAAGAAAAACGGTTATGATTTATGAACTAACAGATTTTTAATTAATTTTGCAACAACACCGTTCTACATCAGTTTTCCAAAATTTAAGCGGAAATGACGTTTTTTGGCAAAAACCATTTTCCAACTAACAATCGTCCCTTTTGCAGTCCAGAGTGAGTGATTAATCGAGATGAAACTTCATACCTAAGCTTTTTCCACAAACTGGGAGATCCCAGCCAAATTTCGACCGAAAGGAAATGACAGCTTCAATAGGAGCTTTTTGCTACAATACCTGTCCAGATCAGTTTTCCAAAATTTAAGCGGAAATAACGATTTTTGTCAAAAAACTGTTTTCCAGTAAAAATTTGGTCCGGGATGAAACTTCATACATAAGCTTCAAATTGGGAGATCCCAGTAGTTTTTCGCCAAAATCTGTCCACCGATAGTGGCAGTTTCCATTATAGGAGCTTTTTCGTTTTCGCAAATATTTTGAAAAGTATATCAATTCTGAGAAAATCGACTATGAACTAAAAGATTCTTAACTGATTTTGCAACATTATCGGTTCAGATCAATTTTATAAAATCTAAGCGGCAAGATCGATTTTTTACAAAAATACTGTTTTTTTCTGTAAAGTAATCATGAAAATTTTTGCCTCGTAGCTTTTTATTTTTTCAAAATTTAACTGGAAATTACGATTTCTGACAAAAAAGTGTTTATTAACGAAAATTCGGCCCGACAGATTGATCGGATAACCAGAGTGAGATCTGGTGAACAATATTTTGAAAGGAACGTTAAAAAATTCGACCCCTATACAGCCGAGACGGATTGATTGATGAGAATGAAACTTCATACTTAATTCCATATATTTGAAGATCTCAGTGTTTTTAGGCCGAAATTGTTCCAACTGCAGTGGCAGTTTTCATAGTAGCTTTTTCGTTTTTTGCAAATACTTTGGAAAGTATATAGCATTTACGGTAAAACGATTAAAATAAAAAAATTGCAAATTGAATTCCAAACAAAATTAGTGTAAATTACATTTAAAATTTTAGCGGAAATGACTAGATATTTTAAAAAATTGATTTTATTTTGAAAAATTTGATTCATTGTGCCGCCAGTGCGTAATCTGAAAATTATAACAGTCACCTATTTTAGGGAAACAGCATAAAAGTAATTGTAAGCAAGCCAATATGCCTCATTCAGCAGTACTGTTTTCTTAAGCAGCAGCTGTGTGCCAGGTTAAGATGCAACGAACCAATAACCCATTAACCCCAAACAAATTTGATTATATGACCTCGATTATGAAGCGGCCATCCCTCCATGAGGTGTAGCGCTAGTAAAATAAGTAAATCAAACAGATTTCATACTGCAAAATAATTGTTAAGTACAAAATTTTAAAGTCTTGTTAAAATAGTTCTACAAAAATGTTGGAAGAACTACCTTGGAATTAGACACATATTTTAGAAAATATTTTAAATCAAGGACAAGTAAATTTTATTGTCGACCAAGATGCGATAAAGACATCAAAAAGACAGATGGATTTCAATTTATATCACAAGGTTTTGAACATGTTGAGATTTGGTATATCTATTTGGCAACTTTGGCCTATATGAAAACATTCTGAATCTTACCCGAATGAAGCTCGATTTAAAAGTACAAGTAATTCCTAGTTCATGAATATCGCTGTGTTGGATTGAGTTAACATTCGAGCTACGAATGCATGCTTTATCTTTCAGACCATGATAAAATTCGAATTGTTAGATAGATACAGAGATTTTTTATAATTTTTTAATGAGTTTCAGGATTAGATTATATTTTCGGGCAAATCGCAAGCAAAACCGGAACTCAAACTAGGTTTGTGCTGAAATTGGAATTGTTTCAGGAAATACTGCGGAGGTGAAATATAAATACGGATATATCGTACAACCAGTTAAAAAGGGGGCAGGGATTAATCCTAGATAGTATAGCGAACACATGACTATAACCGTTAAAGGCTGAATCTTCATTTTGGACAAGTGTTTACAACAAATTAAACAGAAGTTAGACTGCGCTGTGCGAACGTGATAAGGATATCGATACCAAGCACAATCGTTACGTTGAGTAGCTAATCTGTGTTTTTAAATATACCCAAGATGTTTGGTGGTGCGTGATTTAGTGACCGTTTGCCCAATATTAGACTTGCTATATAATTCAACAGTATATCTCGATGTCTAGAAAATACCAGTAAGTATATGGCTTAGGCTGCGGTTACATTGGATGCGACTCAGTACGAAAATATATTCTCACCAATTCGTAAGAAATTCAGTCGAACAAATTCATAAGTCCACTCCATTTTGTATTGGATTCGTACGTACAACTGATAAAAAAACAAACTATTTCGCCCGCATTTAAATACCGTAAGAATTTTTGAGAATTCGTACGAAATAAGCGTACAAAGTGCAACCGTACATATAAACCTAAATACATTTGTTTACTTCTGACAACGCAGCCTTACTAACCTACTTGTATGAGATTTAGCATACAGGAGATTTAACTTCATTTATAACGAAGTATTATCAGCATAGCTCTCAGTAATAATCAAAGTCACAAGAAAAGTGACGAAACATTTCTTGGCTGAAATTTTAAGAAACTTTAAAAAAGAAGACTACTTTTTATTGATAACTATGCGATCTGTTTTGGGGCTCAAGGCTCACCCTGCTCTTCCGCGGCTATGCGTTTTATGTCTTTACTTTACGCCTCCCGACTAACTCGAGGACATACGGCTATAGGGCTGATTTAAGACCATCTGCACATTGCGAGCTCCATGTCAGCCTATACTGGTATGGAAGATGGGTCAGCCCATGGGCTCTTGTACACCGACAGGGGGTCATAGATATGTTACATTTCACCACAGATCGTAATCTGTTGAAGAAAATTTATTTTGCATCCTGCCCCTATCCAGATTTGATACCCGGCACCTCCCGATCCAAACGCCAACGCTTTAACCACTGTGCCATTTAGTCGGTAACGTTCTTTATTATTAACCGATTTTTCAGTTCTAGTAACAAGTTCCTGTAGAGCAGTTCACGCAATTCGTCGACTTTGTCTGACGTTATGTATCATGTTATTGAGTGTGTTGAGTAGTAGGCTAAAGTCAGTATCAAGTTGATCCATAAGCTTTATAAATAAAAGAACTTTACACTTGTTCCCATTGGCCGAATTCTGGTCAAAAAATTGGAATAAAAATTATGAGAATTACAGTTGTTTTATTTACCTACTAGATCTAAAACATTAAATCATATATAGTTGTTTGATACAAACAGCGGAAAAATTCAATATTTACGTCTAGTACGTATGTGAAAGTTCGGCACACGGCCTTAATAGTCAGACAACGAAAAAGATCTATCGTATTTGTTCCACGAGACAAGTTAAGAAAAATTTTCAGAATGCGGAGTTAAAATACTGCCATCAGGTAGATACATTGATGCTTCAACCATAGTGTTTTAAATTAATGATTATCCGGCGTTAACCGGCCATCTGCTATAATTTCAAATATACGATACGAGCTCTCAATTTGCCGAAGATTTAAATATAGAAAAGTGATAACTCAATCCGGCGATAATGTCACCCTCTGTCGGATTGCAAACGACTGTATCGAATCGAATGAATCATATACTTTGCGTCGAGGAGAATCCCATATAAAGAAATAACATTATTTCCCATTCAATGCGGTACATAAACCAACAATAAACATAATCTTTATCTATGAATCTCGACATATCTTATTATATCATCATTCATGATCATCATTCACATAATCATGACAAACAATATATAAGAAAAAAAAAACAATAATCGCTATAATAATCATCATCATACACACACACATACACAATGATCACCATCATGCGGTCATGAAGATAAATAATTTTATTTTTATTTTCGGCTTTTTATAACTAGATCAGCATCCCCATACAGCCAGAAACAACGCAAGTAAGGAAAACAAACAATAGCGCACACAACAATGTGATATGGATAGAGTTATAATACGTAAACGTGTGTCGATCGATCGATCGTATAGGTATGTATATCGCGTTTTATGCTGCATACAAAGCTTTTTATTTTTCTATCCAAAATTTTTCTATTAATTCATGTAAATCGAAACTGTCAAATCGCCAATAACAAGATCGGTTTTATTTCATTTGTTGAATACGTACGAACGATATTTACTTTTTGAGATCGGTATGAAATATTTATATGTACATAGGCAGAAGAAAGGGGAGACCCGTATAAAGCGGGCAAGAAGAAGAAATTGTAAAACAAATTAATCGATCGATAACGATCATCTATAAACTGAATAGAATTCTTATAATTTTTTTTTTAAATTTTATTCGAATTAATAATGACGTGATTTTGATCTTGATGGTATACGACGTATGTGAATCGATCGAATTACATACGTGACTTTCGAAATAGCATGTGCACCTTATCGTTATATATTTTCCTTTTTTAATATTAAGGTAAATTCACATTTGCTTACCGATTTGTATATAGGTAAGATACATATAGACTGAACATATATAGAATTTATTGGAATCAATTAACCATACCAAGCCTTAAAATGCCAAATGAAATTGGAATCCGCTTTATATTCGCATCATATATAGAAAGGTGAAAAAACCGGTATAGGGAAAATACCTTCTTAATTTGTTTGCACAACAACAAATTTATTCGATTATAATCGTGGTATACGGGAAAATTGTAGGGTGCGGATTCTGTTTGTGTTCTCCTTTCAATAATAAAATGGAAAAACATGTTTGGTGTGTTATGTGCGTATATTTTTTAAGGATATGAGATGTCATATCATGTTGGTGTATTGATTGGAAATGGCATTATTGGTAACGCGAAATCACATGAATTTGTTGGTGTATTCGGTGCTTTTAAGTTTAACTCGGACAAAAAACATACTGGTGCGATCGTGAAAGGAACACCAAAATTTTTAAGGGCTTACTATGCGTATCAAGAAATTATAATTTAACCATGTTTCAGATTGGCGAGCAGGGCGCGTCTTGAAATCGGTGGAAATTTCAGTACGCGGAATATAATTACTTTAATTAGTGGTTTCCATCTAACGCATGATTGCAAATATATGCAAAGGGAAATTTTTTTATCATGCAGTTGTATTTGTGCGTTATTTTCATTTGTATATGAATAATTTTGGCGTTTTCCAAAACAAATCTTTATTTGTCATTCGAGTGCGCCTTTATTTCTCTACTAAGGGAAAAATTCCGACTGGGTAAATCGATTGAATTGAATGAATTTCTCAGCACGGCTTAAATACTATCCCGATTTTGTGAACGCCCGCAATGAATTTAAGACCTTTAATTTTTTCCTTTACAATAATTACGTTATGTAAATCGAGCAAGTTTTGACATTTTTTCCCAAAAAATTTTGGAACTTCATTGACAGTAAGAAAAAGATATCTGGTTTTCCGCACGGATCCTATTCAAAGCAAAGGCGTGTTTTTTTCCGCATCCCTGGAAAATCTCATTTGTTCATCCAATTTTAAAGGCGGGTAATAGAAGTGAGGTAAGTAATTATCGTGGGGTCGCAATCCTCTCTGTCTTACCCAAACTGTTTGAGTCCATGGTTCACAGAGTATTGCACTTCCATACCAAGATACTTATTTCTCTTTTCAGCATCGATTTTATCCCGGTAGGTCTACCGTGTCTAACTTGTTCTCTTTTTGTGGTAATTTATTTGACAGTCTAAACTCCAAGCAGCTTGACGCTGTCTACACAGACTTCGGAAAGGTTTTCCATGTGATTGATCACTATATTCTTATTAGCAAGGTGGAGAGTCTCGATTGCCATTTCATTCCCATCGACTGGTTACGTTCTACTGGTCAGATCGCTGGTAATCTGTTATGATTCTGGATTCGTTCTTCCCATTATTTCAGGCGCCATTCGGCGTGCCTCATGGTAGTCATTTCGGCCCACCATTATTTTCATTATTTATTAATGACACTGTAAAATGTTTTAAGCTTGCCAACTGCCTTCTCTTCGCTGATGGCATGACGATTTTCGCCCGGGTCGCTAGCGTGATATGCCATAGACAGACTACTGGTTTCATAACTATAATTACGAGATCATGATTTCTTAAATAAGAATTTAATGTCATCACACTGGTAGTTTCGTAATTATGATTAACTCGAAATCATGATTTCGTACTAGTGTGTCATGTTTAACCATAGTTTCAAACTAAATTTGAAGTCAGTTTTGAAATGAGATAATTTTTATCATTTCGATGCATTTTAGTACTCAAAACGCCGAATGCATCAAAAATGGAGTTTCCGGACACCAATTGTTTACCAAGCAAATCTAGTTTCCTTTGAGTTTTCTATTTGTCATTGAGATATTTGGTTGGCGGGAACACATTTTTTTCTGTTCTGACAATATATTTTTGGCAATGCCTACTTCATTGCTGTTTAAAACTAAACGAGAAGACAAATGAAATTGTAGTGTGTCTTTAGTTCTCATTTAAGAAATCATGATCTCGAAATTATAGTTATGAAACCAAGGAGTCAATTCGCGTTCCGTGAAATAATGAAAATGAAAAGCTTTTTCCATTGGCAATCTAATAGTTTGAATTATTAATCAAAATTTCTTATGGGGAATGCAAATCTACTCGATTGATAATGAAAAAAACTTTTCATTTTCATTATTTCGCGAATTGACCCCCATTAGTCTTTCTATGGCATAAGACACACTACAATTTTTCTTCTCGTTTAGTTTTAAACAGCAATGGAGTAGGCATTGACAAAAATATCATATATCGATTGAGATTTAATTGACTTTTAAATTGTCAGAAATGACTTTTCTATTGACAGAACAGAAAAAACTCAAAGGAAACTAGATTTGCTCGGTAAACTATTATAGTGTCCGAAATCTCCATTTTTGATACATTCGGCGTTGTGAGCACTAAAATGCATCGAACTGAGAAAAAAATATCTCATTTCGAAACTGACTTCAAATTTAGTTTGAAGCTATGGTTAAACATGACACACTAGTACGAAATCATGATTTCGAGTTAATCATAATTACGAAACTAACAGTGTGTCTATGGCATTAAACCGCTTTTGCAGTTAATCAATTAAAAACATACTGGCTTTAAACGTGAGTAAATACAAAACTCTTTCTTTCTTCCGTATCCGCACGAATGTTTATTTATCAATATCAACTGCACAACAAAATCATTGATCGGGTCGACTTCATTTCGGATATTGGCGTGATCTATGAATCTGATGCTAAATTTACCAAATATGTTAACGCCATTATTTCAAAATCGTACATTACGCTTGACTTTATTGACCCGTTAACTTTGACATCATTATACGACTGCTTCGTTCCGTCAATTTTGGAGTGTGCATCTCCTGTTTGGTCACTGTCCAAACCACTGTCATTCAGAGGGGATTGAGAGTATCCAGAAATAATTTATTTTATTCGCGCTATGACGTTGACCATCCATGGGATGCTGTGAATTACGAGATGTAGCTTTCGCGCTGTTTGTGCGTGATATCACTCATTCCCGTGTCGATTGTATTGAGTTACTAGCACGTATCAACTTGTATGCTCCTGAACGTCGAATGCGTCAACGCGACGGAGCTTTATTCATCGACCGAGCGGTAACGAACTACGGTCTTTCTGATCCAATTCGGAGGGTATAGTAGGTGTTTCACAAGGTCTATGAAACTTTTGATTATCATTTGTCGAGAGATTCATTCAAGAAACCTTTATAAACTGTTTTGCAGTCGAGCAATTTTGTATATGCCATATACTTTTTTTACCAATTGTTTTGTTGTGCCGATTGTAGTCACTGTAGGCACCATTTTTTAAAAAAATGAATAATTATAAATAAATAATAAATGAGTAATCCACGGGACAAAACCGATATACTGGTTTGATGTCTCTATTGGGAAATTCATCTCCACTTTATTCGGTATTTCCATTTGGATCGCATTTTATCAAAAACAGGCAACATCACATTAAGTCAAATGAAGGGATAAACACGGACAAAGTAGTGATGACTTTCGAGTTGCAATACCATCCAATGGAAGACGTTTTCAAGAACCGTACTCTCAAAGGCGGGGCAACTTTTCGATCCGATGGGTTGAATCGCTGCACTAAATATAAAATTTTCATCAAACAACTTTGGCTGCGTCAAATCTAAATTTGGATGATCCTCTACCGCAGAATGACGCGAATTACGATGAACTCATTCGAACAACACTCCAAGACATAGAAGGTATTTGTATTCCACGCTTTGTCCAACCGGACAAATATTCTACAATAGAATTGCATGATAAGAAACTTCCACTCATCTGATTTGGGGCAAAACCAAGGTGGCCAGAAATTATTAGAAACAGTGAATAATAGCTTTTCGTCTAAGACTTATTGCAAGATCGACAAGGCAATTACTTACCAAAACAAACTGATATAGATAGTAGCAACCTACTATCGCTTAGTGGTTTTATTGATGATTTAGGAATATTACGACTTGGCGAAAGATTGGCAAAATGAGAAGCTCTATTTTCTACAATGCATATCATTATTTTATCTACAAAATCACGATTAACTACATCAATAACTGAAGAAATATAGAGCCGTTATAAACAAGACCATCGTTATTCCTATAGCGTTGTCAAAACAGCAATATCGGATACCGCATTAGTTTAATACGACAAATCTATCTAGAGCTGGCTTGACCTTTCTGAAGGTTGGTGTTGATTACGCTGAACTAAGTTTGCTATAAGTTTGACTATAGAGACAAGGTCAAACGACTTTAAAGCATACATAGCTTTATTCATACGCCTCACCACAAAAACCGTTCATATAGAACTTGTAGGCAATCTAAGCAGTGATGCTATAGTTAGCACTCTTTATGGAATACAATTTTAATGAGAAGCCGTGCGACATGAATAAGTACATATTTCGCTGGAAACCTCTAAGTAAGAAAATGCTCTATAACGATCTTTTTAATTTCAGAATGATGCAATCGACCGTAAGTGATAGTAACATAAACTTAGATGACAGCGATAGTTATAATGGATTTATGGGTGATTATTTTCATAATCAAGCTGATATGGATGAGCCACAAAAGATGGAAGTACCGCGTATGGCATTCGCATATACGATGCAAATGCCGAAATTGAATAAGTGCAAGAGTTGCTAACAAGTGGCGAGTGCTAAACGCACCTAAATCGTAATTGATTCGTTGCAACCGTCTGATTCGTAGACGAAAATTGGAATATTTGTATACATCACACGGCATCGGTTCGCACGGAGGGAGAACAGGTGAGGCGAACCAGTGAAACGGTTAAATCAAATCGGAATACTGCAGCTAAGCGAAAACAGGAAAAAATTACTGCAATTGAAATTGCGGAACCTGATCAGGCGCTTTTTAAAATGTTCGATCCGAAGCGCAAACCGAAAAATATGAAGAATTTCGATCCGAAAAAGCTAAAACTACCCGTAAATCATCACGTACACGATTAATTTGATGGATTATAGAATGAGGATAAATGTAAGTACCTCCAATATATCAGTGATTCTGTGAAACGATAATTTATCTTTATAGATATTTTTACAGTTATTGTGAAGGCAACAAACGGGCCACGATATGTTGTTGGATGTCCACGTCAGTTAAAAAGAGAAAATTGAAGGCTGGATCGGTAGCCCTTGATATCAAGTGCTCCTTTAATACGTAAAATGTTTAAGTACGCTCGTGATTATCAACCGTGCATTATATACATGGATGAAATTGATGCAATTGGAGGTAACCATTTTTTCGAAGTCACATCAGCCGATCATGAAATTCAACGTACTCTAATGGAATTGCTTAATCTAATGGATGATTTCGATTCGTTGGGTAAGTTTCAAGTGATTATGGCTACAAACTATCCGGGTATGCTAGATCCAGTATTATTACGTTCCGGACGTTTATGCCTCAACCAGTCAGCCTTAAGTTCTTAAGTTGTGCTCCATTTTGGACCACTTAGGAGAGCGGTACGCCACCAAAATTTTAGAGGTCAATTGTTTATTTGTGACGAGAAGCCTATACAATTTTGGTGATTGTAGCACTAACCGAAGTGGTGCAATCAGCGTTTAACTTAAGCTCTTAAGTTTGACTAGTTGAGGCATTAGATCGAAATTCTGCCTCCTAATGAACAGGCACGTTTGGAAATTTTAAAAATGCATGCTCAAACATGGTGAAATTTTTTTGTCGAATAATTTAACGATACCGATTTAAGAAATGTTTGTACAGAGACGGGGTTCTTCTGTTCAAACAGAACGGGAATACGTGATTCACGTAGGCGATTCGGGTTAGAATTCCAACTGGAAAAACTGGAATGGAAATTAAATAAACAAATTAAAATAAATTTTAATTTTATTGATAAATTTTAATAAAATATGTATTATCTGAAAATCCTGTGTTTTTAATAGTTTGTGACACCTAGGTTTGGTGTTTTTTTTGTAGTCGAAGGAACTACTTTGGCCAAGTTACCTAGTTGTTCCGTTAATGCCAGAATACAGAGATGAAAGCGGAGAATGGGAGCATTATTTTTAAATTTTGGACTAACGATTTTCTAACGGGAAAATAACCTAGAAACTGACAACAATCGAATATGTCAAATTTTTATTCGTTGCCAGATTTTAGTTGAACGTGGATATGAAGTGTGTATACATAAAAACAAAATATTAAATTTATTTAAAATTTCATGTTTTATTGCTTAATTTATATATCCAATATTTTTTGCCAACAAAAATGAATTTTTTCGTGTCGACACACCAATCACAAAATATTTATGTAGCTAGCTACTCACCATAAAAATATCAAAAAAATAAAACTTGAGAGTGGGGGAATTTTTTCAGTTTGGTTGCCATAAAAAATACTTTGTTTAATATTTTTTATTTATAATTATGGCAACCAACTCAACAACAACAAAAAATCAAAAAAATAAAAATCGGATGTTTCGCTCACACACAGAGAGAATCTATATTTTTATCTTGTTCTAGTTTTCCGCAAAATAAAAAGCTGTTGTAGTGGAATAGGCCCATAATCCATAAATTTAATTGAGGAAAGCCGAGTTCCCTCCAGTTTAAAATTTATTTATATCGTGTAAAATGTACAGGTTCCATTTTTCATAAGGACTGGCTATGAAATGGCCAGTTTAGTGCAGCACGAACAGATCCTAGATTTTTGTTCAAAACTTACTTTAAGATCCCCCTCCCCGGAATAACGGTGCACAAGGTGAGTCATCCTTTTTTCACTACACTATTTTGTATAGTGTCTAAACCTCGCCCTTGTCGTTTTGCTCCCACATGAGGATAGCTATCCCTGAATGATCTGGTTGACTGGCCCCCAACCTCTATTTTAAATAATGGTTAGTTTGGAAATTCGTCTTCCCATACCCCGACAACTTTTGAGCTCGTTACAAATACTGGTATGTATATATGTTTTATTGCAGTATGTGTGTTTCCTCAACTTATGCAGAGGATTTTTGTAAGTAGTCACCCACATACAAAACCTTTAAAATCTTAAAACGTGATTTATTTTTATAAAAGTATATTAAAATAATATCAAAAATACTTTTTCAAATTTCCCAAAAACAAAACAAATAAAGTGTCGCACACAACATATATTTCTTTCACATCATCAATGCCTTCTAATTTTAGAGATGAGTAAGAAGGACTTGTTCGAAAAAAATGTTAAATGAAAAATACTCATCATGTCACGTCTCATTATAATCGCATCTCATTTGAATAAGACTTAAAAAAATAATGCTTCACAAAATACCTTATGAATGCTCGGCAAAAATTGATTCAGATTAAAATTATGTTTTTTCAACATCATACAGGTAACGTATGAACACAAAAAAAAACCAAGTAAATCGATTCAACCTAAATTACACTTTACTTTTGCGCACATGACCAGCTTATAATTGCGGATCTCACAAAATTATCTTAATTTAAAAGATGAGAGATGTAATCAAAAAATTCTGTAACAGAACAATATCGATAATGATTATAGTCAATTACCTGTTCAATTTAATTTTCTTATCTAGCGAATTTTTTTTTTGTATTTTAAGTTTCTGTTCAAAAGTCGTTTCCGTACAACAATTTAACGATGTAAAAGCTACTTTGGAGTATGTACACTGCAAGAAAAAAATTGATTTAAAATTAGTACCTTAAAGACATTTTTTTCACTTTACTGAGGGAGGTGAGTGTATACAACACGGCGATAAGACAAGAAATCACAATGATTTCCTATAAATATCGAACAATATTTTAAGATGACGAGTTTGTTTACTTCACCATTAGACATTATTTTGTATCGACGTTGTTTGTATGCATATAGTGTTGGCATAAAACTATACAGACGATAAATGTGTTTGATTTTCTTATGATTTTGTTAAATGGTTCTTCATATCGTGGCATCTCAATTTTATTCGATACTGTCGACATGTAATCATATCACCGTGGTATACGTATAACAACATAATGTATAATAGACAGCCAATTGAACATGTGATACACGAGAGATAATCATAATCAATTATCTAGTTATCGATTTTAATATTAGATAAAACATAAAATCCGTGTATATCTATCCCTTGGTATAATGATGATAATAGGCTTTTCATCTATGCACGAGTAATATGGAAAGATAATGTTAACAAGAAACTATGAACAAGGTGAAATTGGAAAGAGAAATGGAAATTTTTTTAATGATTTTCCATTTAATACTTACCTATAAAATAAATGTAATTTCACGATAATGATGATAATTGGTTTTGCCCATTTCGTTTCGTAGTTGTGCGTTTTTCCGCCATTGACATACAAAGTGAACCAATTCAAGAATTCCTTAAATACTTTAAAATTTACCAAAAAAATTTTAAATGTTAAAATTTTATTTAACTTTTGGGGTAGGAATATTCATTCAAATGTGAAGGCTGTAATTTTTTTAGAAAAGATTTGAGTTCAGATCCACGATTAACTCCACACTCCATGCCCAATATAATCCATCTAGTGCGAAACACCTTAACTTTGTGTCAAAATGATATTGGTAATTTTACTGTTAAAAATTGGAATCGTTAATGGGATACTTCGTGGGAACTATGCGTTTGAACTCGTCCGCATACTCCATTTATATCAATATGGAACACTGATCTAGCCATAAAGTCATGAATCACACTACGCTGCAACGATTCCCAAATTGACCAGATTCTTGTCTCAAAATGACATTTGTAAAATTTGAAAAACAATCAGTGCAGATTATCAATCAGTGCAGAAATCCGCAAACAAAATATTTTGAGTTCGCTGAGTTTAGTCGGAATTTTCATCATTAAAAACCGGGTATTTTGAATAAATTTTTATTGTAGAATTATCTTTAAAATCATAAACAATCCCTTAATTGGTTTCCATCGTTGTATATATTGTGTACTTGTATGTATAAACGACAAATATTTTTGAAAATTGCTTGCGGAATACTTGTAGTTTGAATTTTGAACTTCTACCCTTTAGCTCGAATTCCATCCCCAATTTTTCAAGTAAAAACAGAAAATTCATTTAAAATTGCAAAAATTGTATATTTCAATGTTGGATACGATGTAATGCTGTACAAGATAGCGAAAAGTTGCCAGTGGAAATTAAAGGGTTACGCTACTCGCTGCATGTGGCAGCACTATCACAAAGAAAATTTATTTTGTTATAATTTAAAGGGTGTTCAAATTTGAGGTATCTTTTTAAATGTGTGAAACCTTTATTTATTTTTATTGGAATTAATTAAAGTACATTGGTTTGGTTAATAATGAGAAAAATGTCGTTTTAGTGACCTTCTCTGCTAGCTCGACAGGCTGTAAATTTTTTACCAAAATTTTGAATAACTTTTTCGCATAATACTGGTTCAATTAGTGATATTTGATCCATGATGTTGTGTTTGAGGTATTGAACAGTTTGAGGATTATTCGCATAAACTTTACTCTTCAAGAAACCCCATAATAAGAATTCTGGTCATCGAGAAATTATTCGATTATTGAACTTCTCTTTCAAAAGATCGATTGATTCCGTTGCTGTGTAGCATTTTGCACCGTCCTGTTGAAACCACACTCTCTGCACTACAATATCTTTCAATTCACTCCACAAAAAGTTTCTTTTCTAATCATTTCTCGATATCGAGCTCCATTCACAGTAATTGCATTGCCATATTGATTGTCGAACAAATATGGACCAATTTACGCCACCACACCAAAATCCACACCATACAGTAACTTTTATTTGTTTCATTGTCTTTTGAAAAAATTTCTAGGATTTTCTTCGGCCCAAATGCGGCAGTTTTGTTTGTTGACAAATGACAAATTGATTGATCTCCGAAATAAAAGAACTTGGAATGTTGAAATCTAACAATATTCCGTCTCCGCCATTTCTTAGCGAATTATATTCAAATTTGGATAGTAGTATTGATCACCAATTCAAAGTAAGTTTCGGACAAAATTTTAAGATCTGTTCATTCTGGACTAAACTTGGTCATTTCAAAATCAAAAATCATTATGAAAATTGGTTTCTAGATTGATTTTTGATTGAAATATAAATTTTAGATAAAAAATGGTTTCTGTACATTTTACACGATTTAAATGGAAGCTGGAGTGAACTCTTACCCCTCGCTATTTGTTTATTAATAATTTTAAAATCTGTTATGCTATACAGATTTTAAAATTATTATAGGGACATTTTGGACCAAATTTATGGATTAGGATTTTAACTGAAATTCGATTTTTATTTTATATAGAACATGGAAAATTGGGAACAATTTATGGATAAGAATTTTTATTATAAATTTTTGATTTCCGTCGGTCAAGAACTACGGCCGCAGAAATAAAAAAAAGTGTAAATTCCAATTCATATATTCTCCCTAAATTTTCCATGTAGACTCAGTATGACCTAAGCTATTAGAAAAGCAACCGAAATTATTAGTTACTTGTGGAGGTAGCGATATTATCGGATTCATCAAATCCATTCGATTTAGATGGCTCGGCCAAGTTGCTACGTCTTCACAACAACGAAAGATACAAAGAACAAAGTGTTCCATCAGCAACCAGTCGGAGTGCGTCGTAGAGGAAGACCCTGACTGCGCTGGCGCGACGATATCGAACAAGACCTATTCGGATGTCCAAACTGGAGTACCATAGTGTAGGTGGCCAAATTCCTTCATGGGATGTGAATGCTATAAGAGAGAGAGAGAGAGGAGGTTTTTGGGATATTGGCCAAAAACAGAAAAAGACTCATTTGGCCGCAGAAAATCAAAAAATTACAACGAAAATTGTAATCAATAAATTTTACTAGAATTATCCCTGTATGCGATGCATATTTTACAAATATTAATTAAGAGATAGCCAAGTCCCTTTTAAAATCCATTTAAATCGTGTAGAATGTACAGATACCATTCTTTATCTAAAATTTATATTTCAATCAAAAATCAATCTAGAGATCAATTTTCTTAATGATTGGTTATGAAATGGCCAAGCTTAGTCCAGAATGAACAGATCCTAGACTTTTGTCCAAAAATACGCATACCACTCTAAATTTATCAAGTACAAACGACAAATTTCTTTAAAATTGCAAAATTTAGTATTTCAAAGTTGGATTGGTGTAGCCTGGAAGCAATAAACTGGTGACTTTTCCACATTTTTTAAAAGAAAAGGATCATCATTAGATGAGATTATTTTTGTTTTGTTTAAAAAACTCATCTTATTCAAACTGCATTGTCCCAAACTGCATTGTTTCAAACGGCTTAACCGATTTTTACAAGACATTATTTTTTTGAAAGCCTGATATTTTTACTTTAAAATGAAGTAAAAATTTTCATGAAAATTTGTTGAGTACTTTTTTTTAATGATTTGGATTTTGAATTAAAACGTAACCAAAATTGATGATTATGAACAAAAATATTGGGGATATTTAAATTTAAATTATAACAAGAAATTCAAGCAAAACTAAAACATTTTTATTGGTTAATACTTAGTATTGACCTTATATTAAGGTTTTGACAAAAGCTTGGGAGATCACATAATTGGATTCATGTCTGGGCTGAGGGCTGGCCTCTTCATCGTCTCGAGTCCAACGTCATCCATGAACTGCCGGGTGGTTTGAGCTGTGTGACACCGCGCATTGCCATGAATCAATATGAAATCTTCCCCTATATATCGTGCATAGGGAGAGAACCTCTGGAGCCTTACCACCGACTCCGCCAGCGTTCGTTGCTGGTTCGCTTTTACATTTTTTCGTGAGTCGGTGGTAAGGCTCCTGTTTTTCCCTCAAGCGATATGCCAGCCCACACCATGCACAAACCGCCGCCGTACGAGACTGTTTCAGCAAAAGAGCTCTGCGAAAATCGCTCTCCTGGACGCCGGCAGACCCGGATATGCCAGCCCACACCATGCACAAACCGCCGCCGTACGAGACTGTTTCAGCAAAAGAGCTCTGCGAAAATCGCTCTCCTGGACGCCGGCAGACCCGGCCGCTGCTATCATTACCATGAAGACATATTCTGCACTCGTCAGTGAATAGGACGGGCCTCCCCTCCATTGATCGATGGTCCAATTGATGTGTTCGCGAGCAAATTTGAGTTGCCATTTGCGGTGGCGTGCCGTCCATTTTGGGCCTCTAACAGATGTACACCGGAATGCGGTCTCCGATAGAAGGTACCAGTTTACTGAAACCTTCTGGATACTCTTGAGACAACAGATTGGCTCATGTTCATTTACATTGTGTCCTTCTTGCAATAAAGCAACAACTTGTGCGGTTTTTTCTGGAGTAGTATCCATGATTTTGAGGAAACAACAAATGGAATTGGTAGAGATTTCTTTAGGTCTGTTAAGCGACTGATGGCAAATATCGGCCAACGTGTTATTATACAGGAGATTGCAGCTCACCAACTGTTTTCACCGAAACATCGCATTTTGCTACGATCTGCTTTAATTAAAAATGTATACTGTATGGATTTTAATGATAAACGTGTCATTGTAAAAATAAAATATAGGAAACACTCCAAGAACACGATTAATTGGTTTCGTGTTCTTTGAAACCGTGTTGTTCGAGACTATACAAAAAACGGGAGTGTGAAAATAAAAAAACGTTACATTTTAATTTATTTTTGTTATGGTATACAAAAAACAAAATAAAAGAGAAACAACGAAAATCGTGTAGTTTGAAACCGTGTAATTTGAGGGAGGGTATCTATGTTCTTCTAATACCGCGTTCTTGGAGGGTTACCTGTAATAAGCTATCAAAAAAAATGTTTTATGAAAATCGGTTAAGCCATTTTAAAAAAATACGCCTTTTTGTAGTCGACTTAGTTGCTGGCGAGTGTAGTTGTTTTCTCTTTCAAAAGGATAACAAAAAAGAACTTTTTGCGGACCAACTTTATTCCTTCACTGTGTGGAACCGTGGAAAAATTTATTTATTATAAAACCGTTGTGTTTATGATAGCTTGTTGGATAGACACATATCTGTTTCATTAAGGTAAATATTGGTCTAATAGAATACGTACTTGCAATTCGGTAAGAATTTGTACATTATAAGATGTTGATTCAATTAATTCATCAAAAATAAATTGTAGTGATTTAGATAAAATTGGATTCGCAAGAAACACCAATCTTATCTCAGCCCCACAGTCACAGCAGAAAAATACCGTTATAAAATCGCCTTGGAAGCGGGAACTACTCGTTATTAAAGTTTAAAAAAAATAATCATATTCTTTAATATTTAGATATTCAGCCATTAATATAAAAGGTAGCGATACTCTCAATTTTGCTCTTTTTAAGCAAATAGAATCATGCAGGGTTGTGTTTTTTAAAATACAGTCAAGCTCCCAAACGCACTGATCGCGCTAAAAGTGGCCCACGCAAATTGCTAACGATTAAAAATTAAGCAGTGCACAGACTTTAAGGACAGCATTTTATCAGCGGCATGTTGGTTAGGGAAATCGGAAAACTTCATCGATGTGAACAAGCTTTTACGTAAACACTTTGGTCTTGACTGGATGAGTGGAGAAATAAACCAAGTTGAAATTTTATAAAAAAATATTTGAAGTACCTGATACCGAAGAAAATTGTAATATAAATAATGGGTGGTTTTTTAAGCGTTTGGTTTACAATTGTCAAAAAAAAAGAACATAGTAAAATTGTAAAATGTATGAAATTTACCTTTTACCTTTGAAAGAATATTTCATGATAAATGTTGACCACTGCTACGTTTTAACTGGTACATGTGAGATGTCCAATTTTTCACCACTTTTTCGAGCATTTCGACTGGTATCTAGCTATTGACAAGTTTCTGTTATGTTGTTCTTTTATTCAATTTATTAAAATAGTGACGAAGCGTCAAATGGCACGACCTATTTGGCCATTTCTCAATAAGTCCATGGTTTCGCGTACTGTGACGCATGTAGCGCATTTTACTTGTTGAAACCACATATCGACCAGATTCAGTTCATATTTTTTGGGCAAACAAAAGTAAGTCTGAAATCATTGAACGATAGCGAGCGCCATTGACGATAACATTATGGTCATTCGGCAAACAGTTGTTTTTTCTGGGTGTATTGGCGCTTCTTGCATTTCCTGTGAATGCTCATTGCACCAAATGCGGCATTTTTGCTTATTAACGTACTCATTTAACCAAAAATGAGCTCCGTTACTGAACACAATTTTTCACTAAAAGAAAATAAAAATTTCTTCAAGATATTGCAACGAGATCTTCGACGCTGTAGCAAGTTGTTCGACTCCGATATCCAGAACCAAGATATTGTTGTAACTGTTCACGTAGTCGAATAATACGATGTATATTTCCCAATTGCTGTGCCCTGCGACGGATGAATATTTTGTCGTCTTCATCAACACTGGTACAGCAGCATTATTTTCCCCTGTACGCACTCTATAACGCATACGATTTGGTGGATTGATCCAATAACGTGAAATCGGTGCGAAATTTTGTCACGATGGCTTGAATCGCTTTCTCAGTAGTTCGATTATGACGACCATAAAATGGACGAAGTGCGCAAGACACGTTTTTCACTGAACACGAATTTTGATAATAAAATTCAATAATTTGTAAACGTTGTTCGGGTGTAAGTCTTTTCATGATGAAATGGCAACCACTTCAAATTTCTAAAGTATTTACGATAAATTCTTATAAAATTGCAAAGATTAAATATTTTATTGTTGGATACGATATACTGATTTATGAGCTCATAACGAAATACGTATAAAGTTTGAATTTTGAGCTGCTAGCCCTTACCTCAAATTCCACCCCTAATTTCTCAAGTGAAACGACAAATTCTTTTAAAATTGCAAAAATTAAAATTTTCAATGTTGCATTTGATGCACCGATCGTTCAACGTTCATCATTCACCGTTCATCGTCCATCGTCAAAATCGTCAAATTTTATTCAAATTTGGTTTTGGATCAAAATTTTTTATTGCCTTTGCGTTATCTTAAGTAACATGATCTGAACCGCATCGGATGAAGCGCCAGGAAATACAACTATTGTCATTGTCTTTATATCAACGGATATGACAAATTCAATAATCTCGAACAGCGATGTATAAGTATATACATATGTAAGCGCGACCAAATTGTAAGGCAGCCGCGGCTGTAATTTAAAAGTATAACAATACAAGTTGTAGTAGAAAGTAAACAGTGTGCAGTAAAAAATGAAATGTGATTCAAAATGATAAATAGTGAAATAGCGAATTTATTAAAAAGGTGTTGAAAAATAAAATGTATAATTCATTATTACGAAACCATACCGAACGTTCACAAATCGTAACAATATTTACAGGGTGTCCACCCGAAAGGTTTGCTAGTTTTGTTTTGTCTATAGATTTTTTTAAATAAAATAAAATAGATTTGTAAACTCGTTTATTTAATGTTTGTAATTATGTATGAAGAACAATGTCTGCCAAATGTCCGCCTCTATTGGCCTTACACATACGGCCTTTTAAGTTATTCAATATTATCTGTTTTTTGGATAAACCTTACTTTTTAACCTTAAGATAACCCCGCATAAAAAGAAGTATGGAGCAGCAGTTAAATCAGGTGACCGTGGAGGCCAATCCACATCACCAGTTTTCGAAATTAATTGTTTGGAAACATTTCTCGTAATAATTCCATGGTTTCTCTAGCAATATGGCATGTGGCACGATCCTATTCAAACCACATGTTAACCAAGCCATTAGCATGCATTTCTGATCTAAAAAAAATCCTTATCATATCACGATAACGTTCTTCAGTGACTGTATAACAACTGAACCATTGGGATTTTCGTAAACATATTGTCCAATGACCCCTCCAGCCCACATTGCCCAAGGGATGTAATGACCGGCTGTTTTGTTTGTTTATATGTCCACTTAAGTGAAAATAAGCTTCGTCACTCATAATTAATTTTTCAAAAAAATCGGGATTAGCAGCTGTAGCAGCTTTTAATTGAATACGGGAATAAATCCAAGTCTTTAGCAAAATATTGGTTAGTGTTAATCTTCGAAGTCCAAGTTCTTGAGCACGGTGTCTGATTGATGTCGTTGCTAACTGATTGATGTCGTTGCTGATTGATGTCGTTGATATCATAATCTTTCAAGTACAGCAGCAATATTTTCTGGTCTGACCATACTATGGCGAACACACTTTGGTTTATTTGCCGCAATCAATCTTTCTTCCAATTCTTTGATAATCCGGTAAATTGTAGGCTTTGAAAGCACCATATTCTTTCTGAAACTTTCACGTTCTATCTTCTTAAGGTTAATGTAATTGATGATTGACTTGTGTAAAAAGGTTTCACTATTAAAAAGCGGTGTTCAATCGAATATTTTTCCATGGCGGACATGTTGTAACCATATCACTATTTTCGCTTCGATGCATTTTCGATAGAATAACGGTATTTTGGAAGTAAAATTTTTTTTCTTTCATGTAAATTTTTAAATTTTCATCTAAGTAGCACAGTTTTTTCGTCGAAGCGAAAATAGTGATAGTTACAACATGTCGGCCCATGTTTAATTTGAATCGTGCGTACTTTACGGCTGCCAAGTATGATCTGACAATATTAATATTCGCCTAAATGGCGGCAAACAAATGTAAATATTTCGGATGGATATCGCTTACAAAGGTGATTCCTGTATAGGCAGATTCATGTAGATTTACAGTTTTGCTGCATTCCTTAATTTCCCGCCAGTCTTTTTCATCGTAAACAGAGGAGCGTAAAATATTATTCCTACGTGTCAACAGAGAATTCTCAAAGGCAGTTAAATGATTTGAATAAAATATAACTCAGTTGAGAAGCACAAAGCTTCTAGTTTAAGCTTTCTTTGGTATTGCTATTTTTAATATTGGTATACTTAACTAAATTATTCCCATGTACTTAAAGGCTAAACTAGTGGGAGGTAATTTAGGCGTGAAAAATCGACAGTGCTACTTTCGATTTGATGTCACTAAAACTGACCATATCGTTTGGATATACGAATATTCCTACTAATTTAAATTATCCTTGTCTGATCTTTGTCTGCAAACATAGTGTTATAAAATGTTAAATCCATTTAAAGATAAACATTTAAAATTCAATTTCCTCATGAGAAATATTATCATGAATGAAAAGACAAGAAAAAAATAAAATTTTGAAAATGTTTTATGACAGCGCAAAAAAAAAAAAATTAATAAAGTTAACATAAGAATCCATATATCCAACTTCTATGTATGTGTCTTGTGTGTTCTTGTGAGGATAAACAGCCTTTTATTCCGAATTTATAAACGACGACGAATTCATGAATTTTTAATTGAAAAATTAAAAACATCAACTTGCGGATGAAAAGCATCATGAGTCTTTCTTGTTCCTTGTCGTCTCGTCTCTGTATATGTAAGTATGTGTGTGTGCTCTTATAAATATATGAAGTTTTATGTACATAAATGATTATGCTAATTGTAACATTAAATATTCAAATATTAAAAAAAATGTTGATAATGAAATTAAATTATGCACATTTAAAGCTAGTTTCGTATACGTAATGTGTTGTCAGGTGAGCGATTCCGTACCAACTAATTATATATGAAGAGATTAGTACTTATGTCTATGCTACCTAATAGGTGACTTTCTGATGACTTTAGGGAATGGTTTCTGTCGATAAAATGGAAATTTCAAACGCGTGCCGCAGGCTTTCAAAAATACACAACGTCATAAGGAGTTAGTATCCGAAGAGAGATGGAAGAGCACTATTTTGCAAGATGTTATATATTAGGTGTGCAAGTAGAAACTCGGTTCTGAAGTTGGTTGAATTAAAATAAACTTGAACGCATCTAAATCGGCCGCCATTTTGGATATATATATATATATATATATATATACATATATATATATATATATATATATATATATATATATATATATATATATATATATATATATATATATATATATATATATATATATATATATATATATATATATATATATATATATATATATAGCTAACTCTTATGTTGTTTTTATGACATAAGTGTCAATCATTTACGTCACTGCATTCTATTCTGTTTTCAAATGAAAAAAAATTGCTCAAGCTATCGGATTGATTAGTTCGAGTTTGAGTGAATATTCTGTCAGTCTATTTAAGATTTTTTTCGGACAAAATTTTATTTTTAATGGACCCCCATACAATGTTTACGACTATTTTAGTCGTAGAAAACAAAGCGGCCATTTACTAACAATATTTCTACCACAAAAGTAGAAAAAATGCACTACCCCCATTTTAAACCTCAGGGCACTTGTGTACACAAAGATACACAAACCCTTACAAAAATGAAAACTCTCTTAGGTACCTTCTTGTAAGGGTTTTTGTATATTTGTGTACACAAGTGCCCTGGGGTTTAAAATGTAAACATTGTATGGGTGTCCATTAAAAATAATATTTTGTCCGAAAAGCCGAAATAAATCTTAAATAAACTAAATTCTTAAACTTCTTAATTCTGTGAGTCGTTCAACAGTTTACAAGATTTCGTGATGGCAATTTTAGTATTGAGGACGATCCACGTCTAGGTGCAGTAAAACAATTTGAAAACGAATAACGTAAAGTCTGGATGAAAATCCGTATCAAACTCAAAAAGAGCTTACAATGACATCTGCATGAATTTGTTTTCTCGGTATACAAAAGAAAGATTTTTTTGCACAAAAACATTTTTGGGTGATGAACAGTGGATTTTGTACGATAATCCTAAACGCAGAAAACCACGGGTTGATCCCGGCCAGTCATCAACATCAGCTACAAAAATGAATATTCATGTCAAAAAAGTGTTACTGTGTGTCTGGTGGAATTGGAAAGAAGTCATTTATTACGAGCTTTTGGAACCTCTTCAAACTGCTACAGCTGAACGTTACCAGGCCCAACTAAAACGTAAACGGAAGAAGTAAAACCTACTAAAATTTGCTTTATTGGATGTTATGGCTAATAAATAAATGCAATTTCGAAAATATTTTGAGATTAGACAGCTCAACAACAACACAGACACTCTTCAAATTTAATTTTCACTTCTAAAGTTGAGCTTTTCTCGGCCAATCGATTCTTGTGATGGAAGTTCAAGATCTCATCTTTTGGCTTGGGAGTAACAGCGACATGATCAAAATGTCAGACAAACGGCCGTCATAAATTAAAGGCCGATAAGGGCAAATAGCTTGGAGTACATACACCGAAAACGGGAAATAGCACAATTATAAAAATAAGAAAATGTGGCGATCTCGCCTATTGGTAATTCAGCGTAAATTGGTCAATTTAGGGTTTGGAATTTAATGACATTTATGAAATAGTGACATCTATATTTAACAATTAGAAGTGTTTTTATAGCGGATTATAGCAGATTAGTCTAAGACAGAACCGCTGCAAACGTTCGTGGAGGATCTGATATATTCAGCGTGAGTCGTGTCTTTGGAGACTATGTTAAGACCAGTTACGCGAGGTAAGATGAAGTAGTTGCGAAATTAGCGAAAATGAATAATGGGACAATTATAAGTGGTGTTTCTTTAAACAAGTTTTTTGATCAAAAATAATTGTACAAAGTGCAAAGTGGTGTTAAGGTGCTAAGTATGTATTTTCAGTATTTCCAGGAGTATTCCGGAAGTGGTGTAAATTACGATAATCGTTATTGTAAACCGCCAAATTTATGGATTTTATCACAATCCAGTGAGACGAACCTGATATGACACGGCGAATTCGTAGCCATTGGTGACCTAGGTGGGAATGTAAACATTAGAAGATAGATCTAAAACATGGATATATGTTTGAAGATGTAATACGAGGAAAACTGGATGATAAACATGTGGTGGTGGAAACAGTTTACGGGCCTTCTGAAACTTTCGATGTGGTGCAAATATTAGCTGTTATAACATGGGGGTTTGATGAACAAAAGCAGTCATTTGATTAACAAATGAATCGGAGGTTTGATCAACTCAAGCAGTCGCTTCAAAGCTTCAAGAAGGAGCTGGACACCAATGGCGTGACAAAGTACTTGAACGTTTAGCATTCAGATAACGGCGGCGAGCAGTTGTTGGAAATGACTGTCGGTAATAAGGTGGAAGCGGATGATTGAGATCAGAGGGTGGGGTGAGAAATTAGATAAGGCGAAACAGCTAGAAAATCATACACAACTCAACCAGATCTCTAGCTGGTCAGCGGGAGCCAGGAGAAGCAGTATTCATGGTGAATGAGGATGACTGCAGATCATCTGCTAAAGATGGTTTAGATATATTTCGTGTAGGGATTATTTCCTGTCGGAAAACGGCAGCCAATTTACATCTCCAAAACGACTAATTATTCAGTTGTCAAATTTAGCATGCAAGAGATCGCAGGGCTTCGGCTGCACAACACTGGCTTTGAAAATAATTTTTCAATATTTCGAACAATTTTTCAATATTTCAAGCGAAAACTTGATTGTTTCGTCTGTCAAAATTTCAAGCAAATCCTTCAAAAAAGTGTTGCCATAGTCTATAATTTATTGAATAATATGTGGAATGAATGCCTTTAAGGCGGTGGTTTCAAAATGTATTATTTGTCTACAAATAAAAACGAGGAAAGGTAGAGGATACAAAATTTATATAAACAAGCATCGTTTCATTGTGGTGGATTATGGAAAGTTGACGCATAAAGTCAGTAAAAACTCATTTAAGAAGATCATGGGAAACGACACACTGACCTACAAATAGTTGGTGACAGTTCTAAACCATATAAAGGCAGTGTGAAATTTTAAACCGATCTAGATGTTCCAGATGTGTTCTAGACCGATCAAACAGGGTTTTTGGTAGAGCTAGTGCAATGAATTTTCTCGAAGACTACAACAACGCCGCTGACAATGTTTACGTACAAAGTCACAAATTAACGTGGGGGATCTTCTAATGGAAGACAATTTTTATCTTTCTAAATTGGTGCGATGCAGTTGAAAACTTGAAACTCATTAAGGAATACATGAGCATGTACGAGTCGTTTCACTACGTGGACCAGAAAATTTTCTCTAGAAAACAACTATCACAAATATGTCGGGTTTTCCAAAAGAAGAACCACAGACAAGGCCGACTGCGCTTTTCTGGACAACTCTGAAGGCTTTTACTTTACATGCTCTCAATAATCCGTATGTTGTGAGCACTAGGAGCAGGAACTATAATGAAGTATGACGATTTACTTTCCACCCTGGAATCTATTTTGGCGAGGCTAATTCAATCAATGGTGAATGGAAGATTTTGCAATACTTTAATCTTACACTATATTGGGATGGAACTAGACTGTCTTGAACATTGTATTCGCCAGCTGTACGCCAAATGTACGATTATCAACGAATTATTCGGTGTACTTGGTCAACGTGTCGGTAATGCTTACAAAGACGGCAGAGAAAAATTATATTCAAACCAACAATATTACCATAGATTACTACAACAACAGACGTCGATATTGGAGTGGAAACCAATCAAAAATGTGAGATATACACTAACATTCTGAACAATTGTTTAAGATTTTTCTTTCGGCTTTATCGGACAAAATATTATTTTTAATGGTACCCGAAAATGTTTACGACTTTTTTAGTCGCAGAAAACAAAGAGGCCCATTTACCAACACTAAGATACACAAACCCTTACAAAAATGAAAACTCCCTTAGGTAGTTTCTTGGCAGCTTGGTTTCGTACTAATAAAAAAATGGTCAACTCATCGGGTTGCAACGACCAAATTGCAAAAATCCAACTTTGTACCGATAGTACAAAACAAGAACTTATCGGTTTAGCGAATTATATTACCTAATCAGAAACTTCAAGAAATTCTCACTATGTATGTGTATTACAGCCAACACATTTAATTTTGAAGTATTTCATAATCGTTTTTTTTATTTAACATTTTTCTTTCGGCTTTTCACTGTGATCACAAGTGCCCTGGGGATGGAGGGAGTACATTTTTGTAGAAATATTGTGAGTATATGCGCCTCGTTGTTTTCTGCGACTAAAAAAGTCGTAAACATTTTCGGGTTTTAATGGTACCCGAAAATGTTTACGACAATAATATTTTATCCGATGAAGCCGAAAGAAAAATCTTAAACAATGATTAGACTATGATATGGAATTAAACAAACTTCGCACAATTCAATGGGCAATAATTGATAATATCACAGATGGTCATCAAGGAAGACTACCTTCTGATATTGACACCACAAACTCCAAGAAGAGATCAGCCAAATCGCTCACAATCTGAAACTGTGTATGTCTTGAAATTGCCGAAATAAGGAGATAGCTACTATTTACAAAATATTCAAAATCGAAACTATAAAAATTAGATATATATTCATATTCGAGATAAGAATCCCGCTCCCCATCAACTTAATTACGAATACATTAACCCAAATTCTACCAAATTCGTACACCCACCCTAAATGTAAACTATTTCTGAAGTGAAGTTGAAACTGGTGACATCCTAAGAAGTTGTAAAAACCCCTTTGTGATAAAATCCAGCAACATAAACTACATCCATATTCATTGAAGGAGAAGGAATTCTAGAATTGGTCCAAACTGTACCTTAACCATGACTTTTTCTATTTTGTCGAAAAATTCTACATTATAGTTTCTGCAATCCTTAATTATAATATCAAAATAAGAATTTCTAATTATTTGTATAGTTTCCTCGGAAAATCGATTTTCGTGGTTGTATCATATATGATACAGCATGCATTTATGAGCACAAAACAAACACAAAATTTTTTTTTTTTTTTTTAATTTGAAAGTTTCGTTTCGGAAATCGAAAATGTTACATAGTTTTTCACAGCCTATGCTTTTTAAATTAACAAAACTATTTAATAATAAAAATAAAATAATAAGGACATAAGACAATTTCTGTCTTTGTTGCAAGAAAGGTATATGTTGCATTTTTCACACTAAAAGTGAATTTGTAATTTTAAGGTAACTTGAAGGTCTTTCCGATGTCCAGTTGAGAAAATGCGATACACTCACTCACCATGTGACTTGCGTTGAACATTTTTCGTTTAACGTCTATCTTAAGACTAATATTATTGGTTGATGGCCAGTCGGCCTCGTTTTAAATAGTTGTACTTATTATTGACTCTGCACATTCTTTCAGCAAGTTGTAATCTAAAACTTATTAGAGCGAGATGTTGTGATCCTAAATCACGAGAGATTCTTTTTAAAAGTAACCATGAATTTACCACCGTGATATCCAAAATATGGTAAAATATTCGTATGCACCATTTGGTAACTTGCTTGAAGGTAGTCTGTCACGACGTACTGTGCCATTTGATTGAATACCAACTTTCTAAATTTAGTTCGATAAACAATGGTAAGCTCGTGTAATAATAATCATGGTGGTTCGCATTTCTTGGTACATTTCGTAGTAGGTGAATAACCACATTTGATGAGCTTCCCAAATTTTTTTTTGATAAAATACGTTTATCATTTTCTTGCCCCGAAAATTGTTCAAAATTGTACGTAAATCCTGAACTTTCACTGAGAACAAAAAATGTTTAGCTCTATTTATGCGGCTTCATTGGTTGCTTCAAACAACTTCTACCTTACAGAGCACATCTGTTCATCAATGGATATATTTTGCTCGATTGGAATCTTTTGGAAGTTTTTAATGAGAGCATCTATTACGGGTCGTATTTTGAACAGGCGATCGGGATTTGGATTTGTGTGTGGCACATTGTTCTCCTTGCGATTGAAATAAAGAAACTGACGAACTTTTTCGAAATGCTTTCCCGTACTATATTGTTCCACTTCATGGGACCAGTATCGGCGGAAGCGTGTTAGTTGGTGCACGAAAGTTAAAATACACACCCCGGGGAATTTTTCCAAATCCCTCCCGTTTATTTAAAACGTATTTTTGGTGTTAGTTCCCATTGCGTAGTAATTTGATTCTCGAACGCTATTGCCATTTTAATTAGAATTGAAAAAATGATTGAAAATTTCAAGAGGCGTTTGTAGTTTGAGAACTTCTGGTAGAGATTCATCACCGTTAAATTTAAATTTTTTGACCTCGCTTGTTTCACTTGTCACCTCAATTGCATTGCCAATATCAGGATCTTGTAATTCAATCACATTATTATTACTATGTAGAAGTATCACAGGTATATTTTGAATATCAAATGGTACATCGTCATCAATTTCAGATGGTGGTTCGATACGGAAGTCACTGTCTTGTTCGTCATCATTGTCAATAGAATTACATATTAATAAACTCCTCGATTTCCTTAGCATTTAAAAACTAGCGTTGATCAGTCATTTTTAACTATTTGTCATTTTTATCATATATGATACAACCGAGAATTGTGCCGTAATTGCATGATGTATCATATATGATACAACCAATGTTTTTCAGTATTTACAATGATAATATAGACATATATATGTCAAAATGGTTGAAACGCATGATATAATTATAAATATTTAATAAAATATTTTTATTATGCGAAATAGTTTATAAATACCCTAGAAAAACACGACCAAAAATCTACGTTGGTTGCGACAAACTAATCACCACAGCAAGCGACACTCAACCGACATTATTCTATAAAATTACGCGGGAAAACCAAATTTTGTGTTGGTATAGGTTTTCAAAATATGTAAACGAAGATTCTTATATGAAGAAAATAGGAAATTTATGCGTATATATGTATTTTTTTGTAATATGAAATGGTTGTACCATATATGATACAATATGCATTGAAGGGTTTTAAGAGGAGACACATTCACAGTGTTAAGATATAGGATATCAAGCAAAAAATTGGAAATTTCATGTATGCCTCAACTTAAACTAAGGCAGTTGATAAATGAAGACCACACGACAAGTAGAAATCGAGCTGAGCAATAACCTTATCAGAAATTAAGGCTATCGAGATCGCAATTCAACAACACAAGAAACGACTAGAAACATCAACAACCGATGTAAACGAGCATTAAGTATCACCGGCTACGCGGTAAAACCGCAAGCTGTCTAGTCGTACATCAGCCATAAAAAGAAATTAACATATGACCGCAAAAACACAAAATTGATAGAGAATTCAAAACAAAAATTTTTCCAAAATTTTCCATACAGATTAGCAAGTTATTTATCATATTCCAAATACAATCTGCATGTAGCAAATTTCGAGCATGGACAGATTCTAAAATCTTGTCCAATTCCCACTTTAGAATCCTTAAACAATACTACAAACCAAATTTCATCTTAATTCTGACATTTTAAGCTTTCCGAACTAAATTTTATACTGAGTCCCTTGACTTCTGAGGCCTACTAATTTGACAAGAAACTCTTTTAATATTTTATGCTGGAATGTTTTCTTTTGTTTTAAATGATGTAAACATTTTCGCTGGTTATAAAACAGCAACCGAAATTTTGTTTTATGATAGTCCTGCATCTTGTGCCGAATCGAGTAATCGTTTATTTTTCGCTAGAAAATATCCGCTTTCTTATACTGGACCCCTTCATCCAACTCATTGCTCCTGTTGCGTTATTCGCCTAACTAAAAAAAACTAATTTAGTTTTTAACTGATTAGCAATCAAAAATTTAAATTCAAGGGTGTATTGATGGGCTTGTCGTTAGTTTTTTTTAATAATCTAGGAAAGCCACAGACACAAACAGCTAGTGGGGCATGCTGCAAAGCTTGCTAAGTTTTATGTCGAACTTATATTACGTACATACATTCTAAATATTATTAAAACAACGTAAAACAAATGTCCTTTTCAACATCTTATCTTCCTGTACCAAAAAATATAAAATTCCATATTTTCCAACTTTCAAACTATTTCCAAACAAATAAATTAATAAAAATTTTGTTGTTGTTGAAAATAAGGATATTAATCCTTTCATCTAAAAGCACACAAAATAAAATTTATTTACTTGAATTTTTCAAAATTCCTTTCGAAGATGTATACAAAAATAAAAAAATCACCTTAACTTTTTTCTTCATAACTATCTTATATTTTTGTTTGTGGTCAAATTTGTTTTGCCACAAAAAGGATATATGAGTGAATTTTCTTATGTAGTAATAACATTCGAATGGAATAGGATCAGTAGCGTCCAGGTATTCGATTCCTTTTGTATATAGGTAGATTAATAATAATTTTAATATAAAAATATATCCTTAAAAAAAATTAAATAAATGAGATGTAATTATTCTTCTCTCAATATAAGACAAAAAAAAGGATACACAAATCCTGTTTGTAGGAAAAAAAAATTAAATTTATTATCTTAAAATGTCTAAGAAAATATATGTGAGGGCAAGGGCAGGGGCAGCCAACAAAAGTATGTATGAGTAAAATATGCTTAGTTTTAATCCTTTTCTCCACTCTTGATTTATCCTTAGCCGTGTGGTCAACAAAATATTTTCTTATTTATATTCGATTTAAACGTAAATAATTTATGCATATTTGAATTTTACATTCCTTTCCAGAATGCGGTCTTTCAGGCAGTCATATAACAAAACTATATGTTAAATTGTACTACATTTATTTAGTGGCTCAAATAACTAAAATTTGATACAATACAGCAGGAACATAAAAATAACATAGTTAAGTATTAATCGCTGGTCCCATACGAATGTGCTGCAGTGTATGGTTGGGTGCCTTAAATCGTATTGTAGTAATGTTTTCCGGATTTGAATATACATCGCATGCTAATTCAGTGATAGGGGCCTCATGATTATCCCGTGTCTGTTTAACTGCCGCATCAATTTCATGTTTTATATTGGTTTCGATAACTTTAAGTTCCTCTTTTGATGCAATTTTATTTGCCAGTATCACATCGTTAAATAATCGGATGGGATCACGCGTTTTACGAGCTTCGTCAATTTCATCGCGGGAACGGTAACTTGTGCCTGGATCGGACATTGAATGGCCATGATATCGGTACGTAAAAGCCTCTATAATTACTGGTCCTTTACCGGAAATACAGTGTTCAATTGCAAAACGTGAAGCTTCCCTTACAGCAAGGACATTCATACCGTTGACCCATATACCGGGAATAACCATTGAACTACCACGTGTATAGTAATTTGGATTGGCTGATGCGCGTACCGCGCTCGTTCCCATACCGTACTCGTTATTTTCACAAACAAAAATAACCGGAAGTTTCCAGAGGCTTGCCATATTGAAAGCTTCATAGACTTGGCCTTGATTTGCTGCCCCATCACCGTACATTGTAAAAATAACATTTTTCCCCTGTTTATATTTGATGGCAAGTGCAACGCCACAACCCAATGGTACCTGGGCCCCTACAATACCGTTGCCGCCAAAAAATTTATTCGCAAACAAATGCATAGAACCACCTTTACCTCGGTGTGCGCCATTTTTTCGACCCGCCAATTCGGCGATCAGTTGAAATGGGGTCAGACCCTGTAGCAGTGCTAATCCGTGGCAACGGTACGCCGTAATAATATTGTCGTCTGGTTGCATAATAGCCTTAATGCCAACAGCTATGGCCTCCTGGCCTGTGTATAAATGCAAGAAACCTCGAATAATTTTTTCCTGATATAGAGCGGCTACGATAAATATAAAAGTGATTCATTGATTTATTTAATATAAGATCGGTCCTGTTCTACTTACATGCCGCAGCCTCAAGACGTCTAATTCTGAACATCTGCCCATAATAAAGCAGTGCCTCTTCTTTTGTTAGAGTGACTTCTGTTGCGGGTTTCGTTTCAAGTTCATGCACTTTAGTAGATTTTAATGTGATTTTAAATCCCTCTCCTGATGCATAATTCCTTTCAGCTATTTTCTAAACAATAACCATCCTCTGTTAATTTGCAATGTTTTGAAGGCCGAATATTTACTCACCAATATGTTTAATTTGTTTAGGGATTTGGATCCGCTATATTTTAAATAATTAACTAATATTTTCATTACCGCACTTTTCTGGTAAATTAAAAAATGAAATAAATAAATATTAAATATATAAATAAATCATTTGACAAGCAAATAATTTGAAACAATGTAGTTTTTGAAAGGGGGTTTTAAAAATTGTACATGGGAACGTGATTGGACCTAAAATATGACTGTAAAATTTGCTTATTTTATCTAACGTTTTGTGAAATTGTACCTTGTGCGCCATTTTTGTAATGTGTTTGTGCCGCTATTTCTAGGTATGTTACCACAAATGAGATCCATGGCCAATTTTTGAGCTGTTGCTGTCTCCACGCATAGCATAAAAACTGATCCTTAACCGCTTGTACGCAGTCGTCCATAGCTGTAAGGAATGTCATTAAGAGTGCAACTTGATGTTTGGATTTTCGGTTTTTCTAATGGTATACGACACGGGTAAGTCCGTCATTTCTGAGAAGTGACTCTATAATCTTGCCTAATTTTACAGGTATTCTGATATCCATTTTTGCCAGAACTGGGGCCACATATCTTGCATCTCCTCCTATCTTGACCGGAGGGTTTTCTATAATCCTAAGGCGTTCCTTTGCCAGCAAACCTAGTAAAGTGAATTATGAATCAGGACATGCGATATGACAACTTTTCTTTTCCTCCAAGTTTGATTTCAGATCTAGTAAAAAGGAAGGTCCGTTCTTTCTTGTCAAGTCTTATTTCTGAGTCACTTAGCTGTAGACTAGGAATAATAATGTTTGTTTTTATGCGCATAACCTTTTAAATTAGTGGTCAGGAACTGTACAATCTATTCAGAAGCAGTGCAAAATCCATGAATTTTAAACATGCAATTGTTTTGAAAGCAAATCGACTAAAGAAACGAAAGAGGTGTTTCATAAGTATTATGACAAATTTTTTCCATCGAATACAACATTCAAACAGTGGACGCAACGGTTTAAGTTTGGTCATGCAGGTACTAATGACGGACACCATTCAAGAAGGCTTTATAACGTCACTACGCCAATTTCAAGGTTTTGTGGCTGATGGCCGTAAATTAAAGGTGTGTGAGATTAGCTATGTGTGCAATGGCTGCCGTGCGTGCTCGCCAGCCGGTAAAAGTTATACATATTTTATGTTTCTCAATACAATTTGAACATGTTCAAACGAAATTGAAATAGTTTTGTAATCACTGATGAAACATATGGACACATCCCTACACACTGGAGGCCAAGGTATGTTGCAAGTAAGCCCAAATGACCACAGTTAGCAAGAAACAAATTCTGTTTCATATAAAAAAGAACTAGAACTAAAATTTTCTACATAAGTATGACTTTCGAAAACCCTAGCTAGCGTTAAAATTCTTAATCTTTTGTATATCGCCGATCCCTCGAGTTCTTGTAATAAAGAAATAAATTGTAACCAACCTGTACGTCCTACATAGTTGCTCCATTCCGACGCAAACCGTCCGCGTCGGAATAGAGCAAGTACAAGGCGAAGTCTAACAGGTGCTGTCAAATGCTCAGGATATTGAACAGAAGCTGCTACTTGAGGTTCAACGTCTGGAAAAAGATCTTGTTTGGCTGAAGGCGAGTGGAACAACATCGCAGGTAGTCTAGGAAGTAGACTCGAATAAACTCAACGCCCCAATTGATGGAAGAACTTCGTTTCGAATTTTCAAATTCCAATCTATAACCGCTAAAGGGCCATTTTATCGTGAGGTACCGGGCCCGATAGGGGCGGGATTCAAAAGGGATTTTTCAATATCTGATTACGGTCGGAAATTAAAATGAACACAACTATTCGACCCCTTGTTGGAGTGGAGAACTCATGGGCCGACTCATCTTTGATGTCAGTAAAGTAGGACGTGAAAATCGAATCGCGAAAGAGTTGGGAGAGCTTAGCCCCAGAACAGATTGCAAAGAGAATCGAAGTAAAGGGTCGTTAAACTCCAACGAGTCAGCTTAAAGAGGCATAAGGAAACTCGCACAACTGATGGCTATATAACCTAAATCCCTATTTCTAGATTAGCACGAAGTGATTACAGCTTAACAATAAGAGGTGCTATTGATGAACATATCCCATGTGATTACTTTTAGACACAGCAGCAACACACACGATTGGTCGAAAGGATCTCATCAGTGGAGGCACACAACCAGTTAACAAAGGCACACAACCAGGTCACAAAGTAACCGCCAATGGAATTCGTACAGACGAAGCAAAAATATCAACAGTAATGACCGCTACCGAACAATTAACAAGAATTACGAAGTTTCTTTAGATTGAATCCCATTACAGACGATTTGTGCCAGGATTCGCAAATGTTGCAAACATATACACGAATTGACGAGGAAGAACAAGGCATTACGGAAATGGCTATGCACAACACCAATACTTACGTACCTTATAACCAACGTGAAATTTATTTTGAGTATACCGATGCAACCAATCGGAAGGAGTGTTATCGTGTTATAGTTGAATGCATTTTTCTATATACACCTCTATGAACAAAATGTTTATTTACGAACAGACCATGAGACGGTTCGATTGTTGCTACAATTCAGGAATCCGGAGGAACAGATTGGATCGAACATCTGCAAAGCTAATACTTTGACACCGAGGATCGAAAAAGAAGCGAACATGGAAATGCTAACGCATAATCAATGCGGCCATTCCAAGTTGAATGTAAATACTGCTGGCGAATGGAAGGAAATGAGGATATAATCGTTGCCCGATGATTACAAAGCGTAGTAAAATTGTTACCCGGTGGCGCATGAATCAATCCAGAAGGAACCGTTATTGCACAGTGGGAAAGCTTGCACAGTGGGAAAGCTGAAAGCTGAAACGCCTTTGCATTCTCAAACAGATGGCATGGAAGAAAGATTTAATAGCACACTGGGAAAATTTTTGGCAACGGTTATGAATAAAAATTAGTGCACTGGGATCAACAAACAAGGCTTGTCAATCAGCAGTACACAACTCGACCGGAGTTACTCCAGTTATTTAATTTTCGGGAATAATCTATAATTAATTACCAGGAGATATTAAGTTTGGTGCTGTTTCATTATCAGCGTTGTATGGTCACGATTACGTTGATAGACTGCAAGAACAACTTGATAAGATACACAAATTTTATTTTCCAAGAAGGACAACTGGGTTTGTTTTATAATTTGCAAACAAGAAAAGTGTTATCACCGATACTCCAACATGTGAGGGACCATATACTGCAATCACAAAGATAAACGACGTACTTTACAGAATAAAGAAAGGGCCGTGAGGAAAACCCAAGGTTGTACTATAAAGAGATGGTAGTTTAGATTCTGTTTGGGACGCACAGGCTTAAGTGGGAGGTCGCCTATTTTTTTGATGGGCAACCAATTCAGAAATGATCATTCGAGGGTTAGAAAAATAATAATTTTTTATTGAAATTAGTGACATCTAGGTTTAAGTAGTAGCATTAGGGGTAGTTTTCTAATTGCAGCTTATAACAGAATAAGCATAGAAAAAACCGAAAGTCCGCGAAATAAAATACGGGTGCAATGAACACAAGAGTTAGCTAGGGGAGGTAAGGGGCGGGCATACGATACACGAAAGACGGTTTCGAAAGCGAAAGTGTACAGTGCGCGAAAAATTATTAGTGGTGTTTTAAGTGAAATACAATTTTTTAATAATAAAATAATAGTGAACATTATTTGTTATTGTGTTTTTAAGTGTTAAGTCTTTGGAATTCTAAGATTTTTGTCAGTATTTTCAGGAATATTCTGGAAGCAGTGTAAATTACGAGTATTGTTGTAAACCGCCAAACTTTATAACATTATTCACAATATAATGATACGAACCAGATTTGACAAAGAAAATTCGTAACAAAATGCTAGATGCGACTAGAGTGTCGACTTTGTACCAAAAATGAAAGCGCGAGGTGAGCAAACCGGAAAAACATATTAGTGGTTATTTTATTAATATTGGTTTGCGGTTTCGTATGTTTTTCAAATATTGGAAAATTAAAAATCAAATCACATAGCAAATAATCGGTTCCACTGCTCAAAAGCAAATGAATAGAAGAAGTGAGGTATACGTCATCATCATAAATATTCAACCGGAACTTTTTATTTTGCTACTTGCCTTTGCAAAATTGACGAACAAAATGCACAGACACATGAGAGAAAAAATACAATACAAATATAAAATTGTATTTTGTAAAGTGTATATGTACACAAAATAATTGTTCACCTCGCCAGCTCGCGTTTTAATTTTTGGTACAAAATCGTCATTCAGATTGTACACGGTGTCGCAAACAAGGCAAAGTCGTTCTAGAATGTATGTTTAAATACTTTGCTTTTAATTAAGTTTTTTTATTTTATACTTTCGAATTTTGTAAAGAAGACTTGAGACATTTTTAATAGAGCAATACACAACAGAACAACGAGTTAAACTAATTGAATTTTATCAACGGCAATCAACGGGTTTAGAGCAGCAATTAACCGTGTGGTTGCAAATTTCTAGCAACAAGGCGCCATTAGGCACATCCTAGAAATAGTTGAGAAAGTTTAACAAGAAGATGAAGAGAATTTTAGCCACATTAAGAATGATTCCATATTAAATTCAGCTTGTGCAAGAATTAAGACCGACAGTCTATCAAGAAAGGCTTTGTTTTGTCATTTCTATTGCAAATGGCTTCACAAACAAGCAAACCTGTAGGTTTTGGACACAAGAAAATCCAAGATCAATTCATCAGCGACAACTACACCCACTGTGTACTGTTTTTTTATTTATTTAATCAAGATAGAAAAGATAATCTATTCACAGGTAGATTGCAAATAAGTAAGAATTATAAAAAAAATTTAGGAAATACGATTTTAACTTCTTTTTAAAACTGTTTTTTGATAATTTAAAATCAAATTGATCGACTACGGTATCGAAAGATTTTGCTGATCGAATAATGGGATTGTTGTCGCCATAGTTGTGTTGTCGCCGTGGTTGGTTGGGTTGTGTTCTAGCGCCAAGAATTGATGATTACGCAAAGACCTGCTTCGGATATTTATGGATATGTTTTCCAGTATGAAGGATGAATCGATTTGGCCAAAAAGGACATTTCCGATAGAAGCGGCATGCAGAAGTAGACGCCTGTTTTGAAGCATGCACATGTTATATTCTTTGCACCTTCTAGAGTAAGGAGGTAAGCGAACCACATTTTCGTAGAATGATATGTTATAATCATAATTCCAGCCAGTTTTTTTCTACAGGAATATAAGAATTTTTTTTTTGTATGCTTTCGATTCTGTTCATGTGTACAGCATAAGAGGGGCTTCAAACCATTACAGCATACTCCACTTGAGATCTTACATAAGTTAGCTTTAGCAATACAATTATCTATATATGACGGTTAAAACTAACGTTTTCAACACATGTGACTTCCACCCAGATCAAAAATCTCACGTATTCTTGGAACTTCTGCGCCGTTTATTTTATATGTCGAAGTTATTGGTTATTTTTTCCGATGAAACGACATAATTTTACATTTCTTAATATTGAGGTGTAATATATTTTGGACACACCAGTGCAGTTTATCTACATCATATCTTGCAGTTTATCAACATCATGATCATGTGATCATGTTTAATTGTGTGAAAAATGTTCACGTCATCAGCAAATATTAGCACATTTGAGTGATTAATTAACTTGGCTATTCTATCGATGAACACAATAAAAATCCAGGATCCAAAATGAGATCGTTGAGGGACACTAGAGGTCACTTTGATAACGTTGGATTTCTCATTCCCAATTAATACATATTCCAGTCGGTTTGTCAGATACAATTTGAATCAATTAATAAATCCGGTTGAAAACCCGAATTCGCGGGGACTTTGGAGTGCTTTATGAGGTGGCATATAGAATCAAACGCCTTGCTAAAATGTGTATACGCTACATCTACTTGATGATGGTTTTTTATCTCATTTAACACTTTATAGGTAAATTCGACCAGATTGATAGATGTCGATCTTCCAGGCATGAACCAGTGTTGATAGATAGAGATGTATTGTATCAATGTAGATTTAAAAGCATTGCACACAATTAGCTCAAATAATTTTGGAATTGGCGAAGATGTTGAAATTCCTCTGTAACATGAGACATCCTCTCTCTTACCCTATCTAAAGATAGGTGTTATTTTTGAAAATTTCCTCCAAATTCCTTTAAGGCTGTTATAACATTCTCTTCATATATGACTTGGATAAATAATAAAAGTATTGTTGATGCCTATTTGATCAGTGTATCCATATTATCACACGGGCTATAGACTGATTGGAAAAATGCTGCAAACATATCTGCTACCACTTTTGCGTCCGAGGAGTTGGTATTATTATAAGTCATATTATGGAAAGATATCCCTCGATTTCCCGTTTGGATCGATAATATTTCCAAAATTCTTTAGGATTTGATTTAATCTTTGTTTCAATACTTGCAAGTAAGACCTGTACCTAAAATTGGAATAGATGTCAAATTCATCTCTACTGTATAAAAAAGCTAGCTTGTAGGATTCCAATCGAGATTTCATCATTTTAGTAGGCTTTACATTTTCGGTACATGGAGTTCAAAGCCTTGGTGAATGAAGTTATAAAATTTATGTACATTTTTCGTTCACATTGTCAATATTTAAAATAAGATTCTAATTTGCTGCTTCTATATATTGGGCGGTGTTCAGATTTCTTTAGTTTGTATCAAATACAGGTTGTATCAAATACAATGTCCAAAGGTTTGTAGTTGATATCGTTTACAACAAATGAATTCATTGATTCACTTACTTTGAAAGAAAGAATTCTCTTCAGTAGTTAACACCAGATCCAGAAACCTATCGATGTAATTAGCAATCATATTAATTTGGTTGAGGTTAAAACCAAGCATAGCATCGACGAATAGGGACTCTGCATCGCTTTTGGTTTTACATGAGAGAATGCAGTTAAACTCTATTTCATGTTTGCAGTTGATATTCGGAAGTATAAGAACTAGATCCGTTGAATTAGATGTTTTCAGGATTTTACCAATCGCATCGACGCTGCTGGTATAGCAGTCGCAATTTGACCGAGGGGGTAGATATCGTTTGCCTATTTTAATCTTCGCACAAATCTGCTCAAGTCTTGAGGGAACTAATGTAACAGGAGAACTCTGTAGATTTGAATGTACAGCTATCAATACGCCACCGCCTGATTCTTTAGTACTCGTTTCAGGAGTGCAATCATATCTGTAAACAATAGAATTCTGCCCTAAGTATCCTGTACTATTACATATATGGGGTAGATCGTTTGATGAACAAATCGATAGAATTTGAATGCTTTTGATGCCATTTTATTTATATTCTGATAATAGATTGTACTCACATATTTGACTAAGTTTTTGCACGGTTTTGTAGATGGTTTGGTAGTATTTGGTGATTCATGAATAGCAGGACAACTAGTGTTAAAATGGCGCGTCTTCATCACTAACGAATGGAGTAAATCATCTGCTACGGTAAAAGTTAGATAATATGTATTATCAACTACAGGCAGGGATGATATATCAGGTGGTAATTTGCAGAATCCCATTGACACCTCTATTATAGGGTTTTCGGTACTGATATCGGGATAATATTCTTTTAGTGCTAATGTAACATCAACAGGACATCTAATTGTAATATTTAGCTGATCTGAGTTCGTAGTAAACTTATTAGCATCGTAAAATTGAATATTAACATGGTGCAATCTGTCAATGTATGGAATTTGATTTTTATCCCCAAGAAGATATATTTTTGAACATTTACTGAGCATGGCCACCAGTCCAATATAACCTGCATGTATCATCATATATTCATCAATAAACATTGATTCATAACGTCGGGTTCCATTAATTAGGTATGAAGCAATCGTTTTCTAGTTAAGTTGGAAAAATTGAAAACTATATTAAATTTATTATAATAATATTTATTGAATTAATTATACTAACCTAAATACCTACTAAAGCAATTGTTGATCCGATGGTATGGAAATAATATTTCATCGAATATCATCGAGGTATTCCTGCTAATCCTAAAAAGTGTTGAGGGAAAAATATCAAATTTACTCCTAAAAATATTACAGTAAATTGAGTTTTTAGTAATTTAGAATTTATTGGGAATCCTGTTATTAGGAGTATAACTTAATTTTGACTTTCGACCACCTTTCTTGCAATTTATGTATGCCATCGAAAAAAAAAAAAATTGTTTGTCTTTTGATGCGATCCATTTGTCGAGCCACTTTTTGGATTTACTCGTGGGTTCTGAAGTGCTGACCTTGAAGATCGCTTGCATTGATCGAAACAAATAGTAATCTGACGGGGTACAATTTGGTAAATAGGGAGCATGCGGTAGAATTTCCCATTTAAGTACTTCCAACGTATTTTCCACTTGTTTTGCGATTAGTGGTCGAGCATTGTCGTGCAGCAAAATCACTTTACGCTGTTTGTTGGCTATGATCGGACGATTTTCGTTCAATGAATTCATGGTTCAAATCTATCAATTGTTTTTGGTAACGTTCACCAGTAATAGTTTCTTCGATTTTAGTAGCTCATATATGTTCAGCACTCCGTTCTGATCCCACCAAATGCACAGCATAACCTTACTTCCATGAATGTTTCGTTTTGCTGTTGATGTGGATGGTTCGCCTCGATGTACCGATGAATTTTGGGTTTAGGGTAATTGTAGTAAATTCATTTTTCATCGCCAGTCACAATTAGAGACAAAAAATACCTGCTTCGGTCTCTTATAAGCAAACAATTGCAAACCATTAAACGGGAACCCATTTTCCTTTTTTGAATCATTTTCATGGCATGTAAACGTTTACTTATGGCTACTTGAGTGACATTTAGCTGTTCTGCAAGTAATTTTTCTGTTTGAGCTGTGTTTTTCTTCAATAATGCTTCCAATTTTTCGAATTTTTTTGGTTGACCAGAACGTTCTTTATCACTAACATCAAAATCACCACTTTTGAATCGTTTTAATCAGTTTTCGCAAGTTTGTTGAGTTGGTGCATCTTCTCTATAAGTTTCTTGAAGCAAACGAAAAGTTTCAGCAGCTTTTTTCTTTTGATTAAAGCAAATAAGTAATGCTTCCCGCAAATAATGTTTTGTTGGAACGAAATTCGACAAGTTTAAACGGGATTAAAAAATATGTTGTTTACGATAAAAGAATGTTTAGTACTAAAATTACGCCATCTCTTAGAAAATTCGAAAAATTAAGTTATACATCCAATAATAGAGGATATCAATGGATAAATCCTGCTATAATAGCAAACACTGCTCCTATTGATGATACATAGTGGAAGTGGGCTACTACATGATAAGTATCATGAAGAATAATATCAATTGATGAGCTAGCTTTAGCGTTAGTTATTTTAAAATTTTTTATGGCCACTGGTGCATATTCCTTCAGAGCTGTGGTTCCAACAAGATGGAACTACACCTCATACTGCAAGGGACCCAATGTTACGAACAACGGAAGCAATTTCAATTGGCCGTTACGTTTAAGAGATTTAATACCTCCGAAAAGTGTACGCCAATAAACCAGCAGCCATACCAGAACTAAAAAAAACATTTGAAACAAAATCAGCCATTAGACCTGTAATTTTGAGAAGAGTTTTAGAAAATTTATTAGAAAGAGCACGTATTGTAAAGCAGGAAATGGTCATCTCTAGCGAGATATCATTTTTCACGTTTAAGCGAAAATAATTTTCATGAAATATGTTGTTTTAAAAAAATTAAAAAATTATAACAGAAACTACAACTACTACTTAAACCACTAAGATGTCACTAATTTACCCAAGTATAACCTATTTCGGTGAGTCATATAACATTATATTAGGTTGCGTCTAATATAACTTTTTAAAGGACTTTGAACACTTTTCTAAAGGTAAGTGAACTTTTCTTTAATTTGTGTTGCTGGTCCGGTCCGTTGAAGAAGTGTGAAGTAAAATTCATCAGTTTATGCAAGTTGGAAAATAATACAATAGTTAAATTTCTCGTTCATAATAATTCCGTCGTTAATGATAAGGCTAACATATAAACAAAACAACATGCACTTGACTTAAACAAAACTTCAACTAAATGTGCAATTTTAATTAAAACCATTCCAAGTGGTGCACATCATCATCATTGCAATTGTAAATATGCACATCACTTCACTATAATTAACAGACGAATTAACGACGCTTAGTTAGTTGCATAAATATGTACATACCACAATTAAAAAGGATTTTATGTCAATATATTCATCTCAAATTGCATAATTGCGTGTTATAAATAAACATACACAGCAGCATCCTTACACCTCTGAAGTGGGCTGGCAAAAAAAAAAAAAAAAAAACATTTTCTCTTCCATTTAATTTGTGTTCAAAAGTACTTTTCATGTATGCATTTTTAGATTCGCGTTCATTGTGTTGAAATGATGAATGCAATTTACAGATTATGTTCGTATTTAAACATTTTTATGGTGTGCGCGCTATCAAGGACCTCTTCAAATTTTTATAAGCTTTATTAATACACAACATTAAACTTGTAGCCGTATAGTTCAAAAATATTTTTTAACACCTCTAAATAACAGTGGACAGATAAAAGCATTTTATAACACATTGACTTTCGCATAAATGAGGTGATGTTATCTCATGACGGCATTAAATATATACTGTGCTGAGTTTGTTGACCAACAAAAAAAAAGGAAAATACGAAAAGCTTAACAATAAATATAAATAAAAAATGTTAACTCTTTTTATTTTATGAATACAAAAAAAAAATTCTTTCATCTCTAAATTCATTTTGATCGAGAAGGATTTTGCATCTTTTTCATCATCACAAATCTCTTGAGACTTAACGTTTAAAAAAATACTGTGTAACATAAATACAAGAAAAATGTCAACATTTTCCAGATTTTTTAAAAATTATTTTCAGACAATGGAACGATGAGTTTATAATGATGGTCGAAATGGGTGGAAAATATATACGATGTGCGATACAATTGTGTATATGCGGTGTTAAATATGGGGGTGGGTGGTGGAGAATTGGCGAAAGATAACTTTATTCGTTTTTAGTTGGTTGTTATTTTCACACCAAAAATATCATAATGGTTTTGTGTACAAATTTGAAAATTAAAAAAAATCTTTTTTTTTTTAAGTTAATGAAGTTGAATTTTTAATAAAATTTTTTTTAAAAGAAATATATTCATAATTTTAACTTAAGATTCAGAATTTTTTTTTACATAAATTTAATGATATTTTTTTTTGTAATTTTGAGCAAATTGATATGGAAATTTATGTGAAGTGGATATGATATTAATGTGTGAGGAATTATATTTTGAAACTTTATTAGTGATATGGTGGTGAATTTTAAAATTTAATTATGCCAAATTTTGGAAAACCTCTTCAATTGTGAAGTGGATCCAGAGATATGAGACACTTATTCTTAAGTAATGAGCAAAATTCTGTATGTCACTATAAGGCAAATCTTTACCTGGTATCAGTGTATGCTGAAAATATCGGTCATATGATTCTTTTTTTTTAGTCTTAAATAACTTTGAGCTCAGAATTAAGTGTTAGAATAACCCAAAGGTGATTTTTTCATATCAAATATGAGAAACCACATGAGGTGAGAACTTATGGGATTTGAATTGATCTCCATATTGTTTTTGGGTGCAGTTGAAAAGTGATGACCAACATTACTCAAGAGATAAGATCTGATATAACATGCATGTTAAAACTAATATTTCGATAACTTTTCTGAAAACAACTACACAATAACAAATTAAAATACTGTGGCATTACATAAATAGAAGACATGTAGTGATCAGGAATTTAGATCGAAAACAAATTATTCCAAAAATATTGCGAACAAAATTGTTGAAGATGGTAGTTGATGAAATTCCATAGATGCCAAAGCAGGCCAAACCAATGCAGGCCGATTTATAAAAATAATTTTGTTTTGTAATTTTGGTGTGTGTTGCCATAGACTAAATTTTAATATAACTTACATGTGATTGCATTAACTTAGTGTTCCAAGGCACTTAACAGGCGTAACTGTTTTCCAATGATTTTTACTTTATTTTACGACACCTTGAGATTTACTATTCGCTATATCGTGGTACACGACAAAATATTGTCATTACAACTCCCAGATATTGTGCTTCGGAGTTGTTCGGAAGCATTTCGTTGCGATGAATACACTACGGTCTTAGAATCTGCCATATATTTACTTAAAAGACTTTTGTATTCAAAACTCTGGAATTGTGAAGTGTTGTCCGAGTGTATGGTCTGAGGAACACCAAATATATGAAACATATCCTTTTCAAGATAGTCGACTATGCTCTAAATTGTGCCTTTCTTGAGAGGGACCAAGGCGAGTTTTATCAAGTGATCCAGTACGATAAATATCATCGACTTTCTTTGGTTTGTCCTCCGGTACGGACCTAAGAGATCAACATAAATCCGTTGCCATGGTCTATCAATTAGGTAAGGTTTACCCATCAGTGGTTTTTGTTGTTTGTTTGAAGCTTTGTGACTTTTCAAGTATCACAATTCATGACATAATCTCGAATATGTTTAACCGTTTCTGGCCAAAAGAAATATCTTCGAATTCGTTCAAGCGTTTTTCAAATTCTACCACGGGGTGCTAGTGGGTCATCATGCTCCTCACTTTACGAGAAAGGTCTTCGTTCGATTGGAAGTGACAACTTCCAAACCGATAGATCCGAAAGCTCATTAGACCTTTTTAGTTCTAAACTGACAAAAATTAGTTTTCCACTGATTTTGAATGTCGGGTAGTTGACTGAAATATTCTTTTATCTCGGAAGTATTATTTAACCCTTCGGCTTGACTGAATAATTTTATTAAGCTCTTCTCAAATTCGCGGACTTCATAACAATATACGTGCGAGAGCATGTTTGGTATCACCTTGTCCTTTGCGCGCTGATGTAAAATAAAGAATCTTAACCCTTGCATCTTTATAATCCAGTCTACCACTAAAATCGCGTTTGAGCCATGTGTCAATTTAGATTAGCATGATCGGTGATCAGTGTGAATTCAATATACCCTTCAATATATGCACGAAATTTTTGAATCGTTGAATAATACGGAAAAAATATATATACCAAAAATCCCGCTAAAGAATTTATTCTGCTTCTTACTCTACTCTTCAATTTATCACCGCGTAAAAGATTGTTCCTCAACAGATGAAAGACCTCGAAAATAACATCGATTGTAAAATCAGGGAAAAGAAGTGATATTTCGTGTCCGTCATATCAGCCGGAACCATATCAGCCGGAACAAAACCAACTATGATACAAGTAACGCGATGTATTGTGCACACCATTAGGAGCTTTCCAATGTATTGAGCGACACTGTGCATTATTTGAATTTTCCGCCGGAATCAATATTAAGGCAGTCGGAACCATTTTAAGCTTGTATAATGAGTACTTTCACTTCAGATAGTTGTGCAACGTACAAGCTTTCATCTAGAACCATAACAATGATTGCCAGAACCATAATTTCAGCTGAAACCATACGAAACCAACCAGAACCGTATAAGGCTAGCCTGAACCAATCTTACAGTGGCACAAGTAGTGAACTGACTTGTGTATCATTGTGTGCTATCTGATTTTTCAGCCGGACCTATCAAGCCAGCCAAAACTATTTAAAGCCAAAAATTTGAAGCCAGCTGGTACCATGGCTGGTACTAGAGTTTTACCAGCCAGAACCATTAGACATTGATCACAATCTATTTTAGATTTTAGTTCAACATAGAACCTCAATCTTACAGCCAATATTAAGCCAAACTAATATTAGCCCGGCTGAAACCATTTAGAGCCAGTCGGATCCACTGGATCCTTGCACAATGAGCACAAGGTACTTTAAGTTGTGCTACATAGAAACTTTCACCGAAACGGTAGCAATGTTAACCGGAATTATTACAATGTCAGTTGAATCTATATAAACTCAGCCAAAACCACATAAAGTGGGCCGGAAGAAGAGTTTTACCAGTTGATGTCATTAGACTCTGCATAGCAGGAAGTACTTTAGTGCTTGAAGCCGGCTGGCTTTAAATGGTGCCGGTTGGTTGGCTTAATATTTGGTGCCGGTTGGCTTATATTTGTTCTATAGCTGAAAATTTCGATAGCACACAATCACACATGTAGTTGGTTTGGTTCAGGCCTGCCTCGAATGGTTTCGCCCTATACATAGTAATGGTTGCGGCGGGTTTCAAATGAATCCATAACTGACATTGTGGCTATTCCGGTTGACTTTGTTAGGATTTTCGTATTTTATATGTTCAACAACCATCTAAAGTACGAGGGTCGATTTATAAGTACCTGTGCTTGAAAACAGGTGGCGTTGCTGGTCAAAGTTGACATTACCATCGTGTACTTTAATCGTGTCTTTCACGACACCATATCAGGGATGCTGTCTATGGGGGATCCTTTACCATCTATGACAACCATGAGCTATTGATCACCTTCCAGCAGACGTTGCTCTCGAAGAGTTTGTTGAAAAGATCCACGACATGATTCTCGCTTAGGAGAGCGCCGTAGGTGTGTCCAACGGAACTTAAATGATAAGATAATTGTGAGAAAGGTATCGTTCTAGTGCGTGCCGCGATTGGTCACAGTGGACAATAATCAGATACGGCTGTTAATATTGAAGCCATGTTTGGATGCATGTTAAACGAAGTCCGTAGAAGTTCGTTACAGTTGGTGAAACCTGGATATATTATTATACGCCAGAGACTAAGCGCCAGTCAATACAATCGATTTTTCCATGTGAATTGAGAAAAAGGCAAAGACGATCCATCAGGCCCGAAAGGTCCCGATTTTTTTTGGGATTTAAAAGGAATAAGTCTCATGGACTTTTTGCAGAATGGAAGGACGATCACAGGGCAGTAATACATTGAATAAAGAGATACGGTCCCATTTGGCTAAGAAAAAGTTCTATTTCAGCATCACCACCTAATGCACCAGCACATTCATCCGGAATTGTCGCTGCCTACATTGCGCTACCAATTACTACCGCACCCACCGTACTCTATGGCTTAAAGGATAAAAATTGAGCTCAAACGAGCAGCCAAGTCAGGCGTATTTGGAAGAGTTTGAGAAATCGTATTTTTGGTAGAAACGTGTATCGACCTAAAAAAAGATTACATTAAAAAAAATCATTTTTCTCGAAGGAATGAAGTTAGGATTGAAGAGTTTTCATTCCTAACACGAGTACTTATTGATCGACACTCGTACGTTGTACTCAATATGCAAGCTTTAAATCGTTCCGGCTGATAATACTCCGAGTGCGGCATGTTTTAAATGGTTTCTGCCAAACCGATATTGGTTGAGGCTGCAGATCAGATAGTGCACAATGATGTACGGTGCATTGTGTTACTCATACCATAGTTGATTTGGTTCCTGCTGGCTTCATGTGGCGTTGAAATTGTAGGTTGTACAAACTTCTAATGGTTCCGGCTGGCTCCTTGGCCATAGTTAGTTTGGTTCCGCCTGATATGGTTCTGGCTGTTGCAATGGACACCATGTTTCTTGCTTCATACATAGGAATAGCCACTACATCAATGATATCGAAGTTATTCGAAGTTCTTATAACAGTTTCAAAAACATCATGCCACGACATCTGTTCAATTTTCAAAATGGATTTATGGTCATTGATAAGTGGATACACTTTATACGAACTTTAGTAAAGCATTTCACTCAATCAGTCTTTGTTAAGCATTGGCCAGTTTAAACTCCTTTGGTACCTGTCGCATAGATTACAATATAGGTTTTGCACTTTAAATTCACAATTTTGCAAATGATATTCAATTTTTTTTAGTTCATTCACAACTATTTACAAGTCAACCACAATTTTTTATACTTCGTTGTCAAATCAAATTCGTGTTTTTTCAAAGTATGAAACTTCAATTAAATGTAGACTAAATTCAAATATTTTGAAAACAAATTCAAGTTTTAACATTTTAAGTTCCTAAATTTTTTCAATTCAAAATCAACTTTTGATTGACATTGACCGACATCGATGGAATTTTGTATGGCGGACTGAAATGGAATTCTTAAATGATTTTTGGAAGAAGTTCTGGAATATGGTCGCCTGAGATGGTATGTTGGATGAAAAAACGCAAGGATGTTATTTATGGTATGTTGGATGGTATTTAAGGACATCCATAGATATTTAGCCTTATTTGCATACGGAATCTGCTGACCGTTAATGATTACAGGTTTATGGCTGACTTTTAGATTAGTAAAATTCACATGCGTGGATTTCGATTCATTGAGCCCGATACGCCACATTTTTGTCCATTTTATGATTTTGTCACATGCTTCTTGAAGTTTTGTTTCTACTGAGAGCAGCAGTGTCATCAGCAAATGTCGCAACGGTAACATAGTTTAAATGAGGCAATTCTCTTTTGTAGAGCAGGTAAAGAATAGGTCCCAAAACACTACCCTGCGGGACTCCTGCCCAATGTTTTTAGCTCGAATATTCTTCTTTTTAAAATCATATAATATTGTTTTGGTAAATCTCTAAGTAGTTTGAAGAGTAGTTTGACTTTAATGTATTCTTAATGACATCTGTAAGCCTATGAACCTGCCCAATTGTTGAGTGTTTCTCTCTAAAACTGATATTCTGGGATAAGGTTTCTTTGTTCTATGGATTTTTCAATCTTTGGACCAACAGCCTCTCAAACACTTTCGCTAGTATTGGCAGAAGTGAAATTGGCCGGTAAGATTTTCTATCATTTGATGGCTTTCCCGGTTTCGGAATCATTATTACTTCTGCTACTTTCCACTGCATTGGCACATGTTATTTCCTGAGGATCGCATTGATTATGTGTAGTAATTTACGGGTGCCTTTTTCAGGTCACTCCTTTATTATTTGCCTTGTTATCAGATCGTAACCATGAGCTTTGTTTGCTTTTATGTTCTTAATTTCAGCTTTTAGTTCTTTCAATGTTACTTCGAAGTCAGATATTCTGAGCGTATCAGCAGTGTTTTCGTAACTGGTCTGCTGACATATAGGTTGAAATGTTTCTTCAAGATGTTCAGCAAACAGGTCAGCTTTATCTTTCGCACTTCTAGCCCATTCCCCATCGTTTGTTTTGATTGTGGGGATCTACGATTTTGGTCGTTGTAACATTTTTGTTGCTTTCCAGAGGGAATAGTCGGTATCTTTAGTTGGAGCTAGAGAACAAAGGTATTTTCCAATTGTTTCATTTTTCAGATCAGATATTAGACTTTCATCATTTTGCCTGCCTTTAGTGATGCAGAACTTTAAATATTAAAACTTGAATTGAAGATACTTTGAAAAAACACGAATTCGTTTTGCAAACAATTGAGGTTGATTTAGAAAAACTTGACAATGAAGTATAAATAATTGTGGTTGCATTGTAAAATGTTTTGAATGAACTAAAAAAAATTGAAAATCATTTGCAAAATTGTGAATTTAAAGTGCAAAACCTATATATTGAAATTGGCAAACAAAGAATTAAATACAATAAAATCTTCATATGGTGTTCCATAAAATGTCATTTATAATCCATCTGTAATTCTATTTGCGTATGATTTAATATTATTTAGAAATATTGCAAATTCACAAGATCCCAAATTACTACAAGACGACATAGCTGGAATCAACGAGTGGTGTGAAATCAACCAATATGGAATGATGTAAAATTATGTCTTTCCACCGAAAAAAAGAGTAGAGAGACAAACGATTTTGGCTTGATGTTTTTTGGAAAAATGTTCTCCTTTAACAAACGCGTTGATCTAATTATTGCCAACTGCTCATATGTTGTTTAAAATTCTCAGATGAGTGATCAGCCCAATTTTTAGAAAGGAAAATTAAAGTTTTTATTTCATAGGCGCTAGATATTATGGCGGGATTTGGTCAACTCATTTTTAAGGTTTTAGATTATTTACAATTTGTCTCCGGATTAATGTTTGATTTGTCCATTAAACCCGGACCAGATCCAGGAGTTGCAGGATCAGGCATATTGGCATTCCGGTGTGGGTTGCTCTTGTTTCCTGCTTCTGATTTTACAGTTTCATCAATAAGCTGTTTCCCAACTAATTTTGTACTAACCAAAGCAATATTTTTCTTAATGTCAAAATGGTGAAGCTGTTGTCGCATTATCTCTCGCGAAAACAACAACTCTATCTTGTTACAGCTTTCCGAAAGATAGTATTTGTGGTTTGGACGAAGTCCAAATAGGTTTTGAGGAGCCAATTTTAACCAAAATGTATTCAACTGAAATTAAAGCTAATTAATATACAACGATTCTATAAAATAACGTCCATTTGATGTACCTACCAAAAAAGCATCAAAATCGGAAAGCTCTGAAATTCTGTCGAGTACCGCAAAAAAAGTAATGCTGAATATTTCGCACACTTCAATATCAGCAATTTGTATGTACTCGGGAATACATGAGTATTTTACAACAAAACTTACGGTGGTACTTTGTATTTGCTTAAATTGGCGTTCCTTTATTTTTTTTTTTTTTTGTAAAAGAAAAACGAATGCGGAAAGATTTTTTTGTTGTTGTTGTTGTTACAATGAAAAAATAATTTTTTTATCCCATTCAACCATGAACAGCTTCCTTGCATTTTGTTTATGGCAAAATAATCTTGAAATTATTTCACAATCATACGATATAAAAAAAAGGAATCTGCAAATTTTCCTGAATTGAATTATTTTATAATCATTTTATATAATTTTAATTAATTTATTTTCCTTTCTCGTTATTCTGTAATGTGTACGTCGTATAGCGATGCAGATAGCGTAAGGATATATTTGGGCAACAACCAATAGTAAGGATAGTCCATAATAAATTGTTAGCCAAATTTTGGAAATTTACTAGGAAAATCTGAAATGAACCAAATTTCACAAGAATATCGTCCAAGTCTGTTGGCAATTACGAATTCCGAGTATTTTATTGAATTCGTAATGGATATTGCAAATGAAACACTCAGCGTTTAAAGTTACAACGTTTGGACGTTGAAGAAGTTTCAACAAATTCATCACCTGCTGCTACCATTGTCCTTTTATTACCAAACAAAAGACTCGGAACAAGCCTTTTCGGTGTTTGATCTTAGAAAGCTTAGAAATGTTTAGGGAAGACTCCAAAATGAAGGAGCATCTCAAAAATATTATATAAAAGAATTTAAGATCCACTCTCAGGTCGTCTTATATTAACTTCTGTGAAGAGATTAATAGTATTTCTAGAACTGCCATAGGCTCAATAGGTCTCTGTTAAAATTGACACTTTCATTCCACCGATTGGTAGCTAGCCTATGTACTTTAAAATCAAGTAGTTCAGTAAGGAGTCTTTCCTATGCAGAATTATGATATGGGTATCCTCTCATTCATGATCACTTACTTCGATATTCTTTCAATAATGCATTGCTTTTGGCACTTTTTCACAATCTTGGAATAGGAGTAGAGTTGTTTTCATCTCGAAAGCTGGTAATTCGGACTATACTGACCCCAGGGCAATTTGTCATTTATTAGTCTTTCTTCAACTTTCCTTAAAGCTTTGGAAATAATTGATAGAGACCGCCATCCCAATTGTATCTCCTTCCACTCAGTACCACTCAACATACTTACGAGATGGAAAATTGTGTAAAAATGCGCAAGTATTAAGGAGTTTCTGGTGGGCACTTTCCTGGATATTGTGAGTGCTTTAACAGTTCGTCTTTTTCTGGGTGTCTTATCACTGTGGTTATTGGTTATTGATGAGCTACTTGCTAAACTGCAGCAATCAGGTTTTACCGTTCAGAGCTATCCTAATGACTAATTCGTTTTGGTTGCAGTTAAACAACACCTTAATGTGGGGCGGTTCAACCATAGCAAATTTATTCTGTTAGTGAATTTATGTAACGATTTGTGTTTATCAAAGGAGCAATTCCTAAACTAAGTGTGTTTCCATAGTTATTGGATTGAATGGGTAAAATGAGGTGCCATGAAATCCCTTGGAAAAACAAAACCTGTAGGAATGAAAAATGTAATAATTAGATTTTAGCTGCCTCTCCAACTCGTACGTGTGTTAAAATATTATTATAAATAAACTATAAAATATAAAATAAATCATAAAAATAAAATAAGATTATAATTACTTATATTGGAAAGTTAATTTATTAATTGTATGTGGTATTAACAATAACTATTCTATTACCCATAAACACGTCCAACACGAAATTATAATCCAAGGAACAACGCATCTACGGAACAGCAGCGGTTATAATTAATCAACCAAATAAAGGGGGGGGGGAGTTTAATATCACCAGCCAGCTAGCAGCAAAGTCTAATATCGCCAGCCAGCTAGCTGCGCAGTCTAACATATCGACATCCAGCTAGCACCTGTCAAATTGCAGCCAGTCAGCACGTATAGCTCACGGCAGTGCCAACAGGATTAAAATCGTTTCCATTTATCAAGGTCATTACAATCGGGGTCAAGCCTTCACCAGTGGACAGCGCCTGATTGTGTACTAAGGTAAACATAATCAACCAAAATTAATCCTGAAGGAAGCTACCATTACTTAAAAGAGTAAATTGTACAGGTAAGCGAAATTTCGTTATTATCAATTTTTCATTCACTATGTTATCTTAAAATTACCTTATTTTACTAGCATTTCTTCATCCATTTGGCTTATCATTTCTGGAAAAACGTTTTTAACCCTAAAAAGGTGCATTCGTGATCAAATACTTAGACCACCAGATAATAACAAATATGATACATTAAAGACTACAACTATCGAAAGATTGAGTGAATCAGCCAAAATAAAGCTTGATCGCCTTCTTTCGGGATTGCAGTTGGGCGACAAAAAGCCATCTTAATTATTACGGGGGATGGAGTGCTTATTCACCAACCAGGTTACTGAATCTGTATTAAGAAATTTATGGATGCCGCGTCTACCAACCCATACTAAAGAGATATTATCAAGTATCGATGAATCTAATAAGACGGCCGATAAAATTGTCATAATACAAAGACCAATAAACTTATACAGTCTAAATACTTTCAAAAACATTGAAAATAAGCAACAAAGCGATGTACCTTGTCAAATCCAAACACTAACTCAGAATGTTGAAGAGTTATTCAAACAAGTTAATACGAGAGATTCACGATCAATAAACAACAGGTCATCATCTCAAATTCGGAAAACCATTAGACTCAACGCTTTTAACGATGGTTGTCGAGAGTCTAAATTCTAACAGTCGTTTCATAATTACCGATCTTCAAAATAAATTACAATTCTTAGTCGATACGGGTGTCGAAGTTTCAGTAATTCTTCCAACAAGTTCATAAGTAATTAACCCAGTAGAATTTAAATTATTTGCAGCAAATTCATCAATCATCGATACGTTTGGTCAAAGAAATTTAGCTCTTGATTGCATTGGAACTACAGGTCAGTCGTGTCATACAAAAGTTCAAAGGCTAAGTACAGAAAATGCGCATATCCAAAACGGAAATTGAGACATGGTTAGCGAAAAGCACCTGTCGTTCATCTAAATGCAATTGGGCCAGTCCTCTGCATATGACGAACAATAAAGATGGTAGTTGGCGATTATGCGGCGATTACAGAGCATTAAATACATTGATAAAACCAGATCGGTATCCAGTATCATTTGTTACGGCTCTTCCTCATCAGCTCGAATCATGTACCATATTTTCTCTAATCGATTTAGTTAGAACTTATCATCAAGTCCCGGTGGAACCACAAGATATCGAGAAAACATCAATAATTACATCCATTGGATTGTTTGAGTTTCCGCGTATGACATTTGGTTTACGAAACGCTGTACAAACTTTTCAAAGATTGATTCATTCACTGTTCAGAGATTTAAGGTTCATATTCGCATATATCTACGATCTACCCATATAGCATCCAAAAGTATGGAAGAACACTTAAAGCACGCCATATTGTTCTCCAAATATTAAACGAGGCCGGTTTTGTCATTAATTTGAATAAATGTGAATTCGCCAAAAACGAATTTTATTTTTAGGTTGAAACAAATCAGAAATTCGCTGGACCTATGTAACATATAAATCATTCGAATTGTGCAATTCGAATTTGACAAAATGTACTCAATTAGCATATTCGATTCAAAATGTGAAGTCCGCAATATTTGTTGACGCGTCTGATTTAGCTGTATAGGAGCAGTATTTCAGCAGGTTACAGAAAAAGGTTGGGAACAGAAATACGCTATAGCACATACGACAGAGAATTACTGGCAGCATATGCAGCAATCAAACCCTTTAAAAAAATTATTGAGGAAAGAGAGTTCATTTTATTTTCGGATCATAAACTTCTAATATTTGCATTGCGTCAAAATTTGGACCTCACCTAGGCAACAATGCCATTTGGATTTAATTGCACAACTTACTTCTGATATTCGACACATCTCGGGAAGTTCTAATGTTGTTGCCGACACAATGTCACGGATTCAACAAGTGGATATTGGAACCACAATCGATTACGTTTTGTTGGCAGAAGCACAACAATCAGATAAAGAGCTTACCGCATTGATCGAATCAAATACAAATCTAATTTTTCAAAAATTACCAATACTTTTGTCGGACAAATAAATTTTATGTGACATCTCGAATGCCAATCAACGTCCGTTTGTTTCAAAACCGCTCCCACAACAAAGTTGTGATTCTTATCATTTATCACATCCCGGAATTAAAGCAAATATAAAACAAATCACGAAAAAATGCATATGGCCTCCAATGACAAAAGTAATGCACACGTGGGCAAGGAACTGTATTATTTGTCAGAAATGTAAAGTTACCAAACACGTTAAGAGTAGAATTGGTACATACCAACCAACCAGTAATAGATTTGACAAAGTTCATATCGATATTATTGGACATCTACCACCGTATGAAGACAAAATTTATTGCCTTACGATGATTGATAGGTACACACGATGGTCTGAAGTAATTCGATGTCGAAAAACGATTGCCGATTCTCTACTTAACAATTGGATAAGTCGATTTGCATTTCTTTCAAGTATCACGATTCACGACCGACAGAGGTGCCCAGTTCGAAATTTCCAAAGTATTAGGATTTCATCACAAACGAACGACAACAAATAACACTGTATGTAACGGTATCATAGAACGTTAAAAGTTGCAATTATGTGTACAACAAATACGCAGTGGACAAAATCTCTTCCAATAATCGGATTGAGAACTGCATTTAGAGAGAACAAGTACACCAATCAATCTGATTTCGTTAGTTAACTTTGAAATCAATTTAACAATAGACAACCATCAACAGCCTCACGACATGCCAAAGATCAAATTTTCATTTTCAAAGATCTGTCAAATTGTATGAATCTGTTTGAATCTGTTTTAGTAAGAACGGATGCATTACGACGTCCTTTGCAACCCCCATACGAGGGACCTTTTCCGGTAATCAAAAGATGTGATTTTTTTTTTATTCTATTAATCAAGGGTGTTGAATCAACATTTTCAATAAACCGACTTAAACCGTGTTTTACTGAATCACAACAAACCGACAATTTAACGGATACATCAACACCATTACACACTACACAGAATACTAGTTCATCACCAAAAATTTCACAACCTGCAACCAACGTTCCCTCTAATTATTCAAAATCTTGCGCGACCTAACTGCATTGTGGGCAAGTATTTTAAATTTAGCAAATTTCGAGCAAAACGTAACAACATTACAAAACAATAATTTTTTAATATAATTTTATTAAAAATAAATAAAAAAAGCATGAATTCCACAGTGAAATATTTTTTTTCAGTAAAATTAAGACTAGATAAAAATATAAATCCTTTACTTGTTAGAGAGAAACAAAAAAAAATTCATTATAATTTACTGGCAAAATAATAGAGTAATGGCCCATTTTCATGCGTCCAGCATTTTTCTTCTGCAAAATGAAAGTGATATAACATTGGCTTTTTACACATGAGAGACCAGAAAAGAAATATATTTCAACAAAATTTGGCAGAAGATGTTTAAGCCACTACTCCGCCAAACCATTTTAAATTGTTGCCATAAAATATATTCGATTCTAGTATTTTTATGGCAACAATTTTTAAATTAACAAAAATATATTATTTTATATTTATAAATGTTAAGGATTCATAACAAAATCAGACGCCATAGATAAAAATGTAAATTTTGCATTTGAAGTAATAAAATTAAATTAATAATAATGCTATAAAAAAGTTATGGCATTACTATATATGTTTATTTCTTTCTTGCGCATTGAATATATTTATATAGCGGATGCTTCTTATTTACCTGCAAAAATTTGAAAAGAAAACAATTTTCTACATGTAAATGCCCCATTCGTGGGGAAAATGTTGCCATAAAAAGTATGAAACTCAATACTTTTTATGGCAACATTTTTAACACACCTTCAAGAAATAGTATGTGATGAGAAATGTGTTTCACATCCTACGAGTATTGGTTGAAAAATATTATGGTCAAATGTCAAGAGAGAAATGAAACGTGGGCTTATATTTTTGTACCGCTACATTCAACACGTTCATTGTGTAGGGTAAAATAAATTTTTGAAAATTTTCTATTTTGGTAAAATCGTGTATTTTCAAATTTTTTAGTCATCTGATTGGGGGCACCCAATCTGTCACGATTTTAACTATAAATTTTGCTATAAAAAAAACGAACAAAAGTTGCAGTCTTTGTCGCTCTAACGTAATTTAGATATATTCTTCTCATTTTGGTTTCCCAATGTTTTTTGCTGAAAAAAATTGTTTCACTGTGGAATCCACGCATTGTAATATAATTTCCGATTGTTCCATTTTCCCCTTTATAAAAATCAGTGTCAGCCTTTGCTTCAATACATATTTCACAAAGTACATCACTTGTTTCAATTTGATAACTAGAAATTTCATCTACTATAACTTTTTGTTTAATGGATGATGACGGGACTTCTGTTTCAACGAGTTTATTTAACCATTCTACTCTAAATTTTAACGACGTCTTGTTTGTTCGGGCCGGTTATTCGGATGTCCCGGATTCGATTCCTGGTGGTGACAAGTAAAGAAGTTGTACTAGGTGTTTTTTTAACGGGTCATATGTTATTTATATGTTGGTCCATTTTCAGTTTTTCAAGCCATAGTAGATACGGCTTTGTCCTTAATAATATTTTTATGGAGCTTGTGCTTGCATCTAATTTTTTTTTGTCATTACAGTAATAAATAGAGTAAATTTTTGATAAATTGTTTAAAAAAATATCACATTATATATGTAAGGAAAATTTAAACTGCGTGAGTTTACTAATTTTTATACTTTGTGTCTAAATCGAAAAAAAAATGTTAGCAATATTGCAGATGGGCGCACTAACAATTATGATGGGCAAAATACAATTTAAATCTGGGCAGCCACTCGTGTGCCCAGCTTAGCGGGAACGTTGCCTGCAACTCACAAACGAATAACTTTCACACCAGACGTTACTGAACAATTTAAATGAAGGTCAGGACGAATTATAAAAAACCAATTCGTTTTCCCCAATCACTGGGGGAAGGATAGTGTGGCGGTTCAACCAGCAAATTTATTCTACTAGTGACCATAAACTCACGATTTGTGTTTATCAAAGTAGCAATTCCTAAACTAAGTGTTAAAATATTCTTGTAAATAAACTATAAAATAAATAAATCATAAAAATAAAATAAGATTATAATTACTTATGTTGGAAAGTTAATTTATTAATTTTATGTGATATCAACAATTACGTATTACCCATAAATGTACTTCTGACTTGCAATGTGCACTTCAAGTTGTAGAAATGTGGTGTATTGAGGAGGGCTTGTATACGTTAAAGCATGTAAAACTAGTCTGCTACTCTTTACTAGACGTAATAATATTGGCGCACTATCTGCTCCTTCTCTGCTTGGGGTGACAATCGCCAGATCTGACACAGTAAAACGTCTTGGTGTAATTTTAGACAGTAAGATTTTATGGAAAATTCACAGTAAAAGCCAACGTTAAAAAGCCACTGCTATTGTTTGGCTATCTATCGAGAAACATCTATTTCGAGTTTATCTATCACGGATGTCTTTGATACTTCAATAACTGAGTGTCTGTGTTGCTAGTGTTTTTCGCCGGCGGCTCGTACTCTGAATTTGGTGCGTTTTGGAACCTATATGATCCATCACAGGTCCACCACAGGCTCATCACAAAGCTATGTACGTTTTATCTTTAATTATTTTATTTTAAACTCCATTAACTGGTGACAACTACCTTAAAGAGAACGATGACAACATTTACTTTGTTTATGGTTGTCCAGCTTTCAAGGTAGCTCAACCCTGATTTCTTAACGATAAATCTCTCAATATAGGACAGCTGCGTGTTATGATGGAATCCTCTGTTTGCAGCAATAGAGCCCAGGCTATGGGGCCCACGCATAAAGAAATTATACACCCGAGTCTAATAAAGTTAATTAAGCACATCCATCAAAAAATTAATTTTACAACAATTTACCTCAATATTATGTACCTTAACTATAGCACTAGTGCTTTCAGAGACCACGAACTGGTTGTGTGGCAAAATAATTCCATTCTATGAATTCACACACGCACTACGTAGACCAAAGAGAAGCAGCAATAGTTGACTGGATTATTTTATAGCACTTGATGTAAGGATACTTTGTTAAATCGTCTGTCTACCTTATTATTAATTTTATCATCACTCGTAATCTGAAATTCACCGATCTTCACCGATAGTTGATGCTCGAAAGATATAGAAGAAAATATATATGGAACGTACCTTTCTGACATAATCATATTTTACAGGTGGTTAATTTCAAAACGTACGAGTATGCATGTTATAATTTGAAAATCACGAAGGCCATCAATAAATTGTACCAACATCTTAATATCGACAATATGAATGAAAATGAATACAAGAGCCAAACATAGAATTAATATGTAAGCAACCAAACCGAATTACCATATTCCCCATAAATAAAATACAACAAATCGTCTTAAATGGTGGTCTTAACGATATGTACATACATTAAAACGTACGTGTGTGTAATACTTCCTCCTATTAATCTGTAAACGACTTATAAGCAGAACAAAATCTACAACAACAAGAACAACATTCGATCGAATATTTTGGTTCTGGTTCATTGATTGAATCGTACTCTCGTATACGTGTGCACATTATTATAACGTATGAAGTTATAACATTCACGATTTTATTAACAGATCATCTGTTCGGTATACTGCGCGGATGATTAAGCTTTGTTTACACAAACAATTTACCAACCCTTCCAATTTCAACTTCCAAGGTACAATGTACACGCTATATGCGGAAAAATCGATCCATATCAATCCCAATTTGATTCAAATTATGTATAAATTAATTATGAATTACATCTTATTTATATCTTTTGTTTTCCCATGATTGAACCAAAGAATTTTTTACGAAGTTGCTGTTGATGATGATGAGATACATATTTACTGTTCACAATTAATTCTCATCGATAATTAACGTATAGTTTTAGGAAATATTCTAAAAAAAAAAAAAAATAAATTTATAAGCAACTCTAAAAAATTAATTTATTTGAAATTAATTTTTTGTTTTGTTCCAATAACTAATATAAATTGATTAATATTGATTTAGGATAATTATGAAAGTATTTTTTGTTAATTAATTGGAATTAATAAATTAAAAGTTTTATAAATAAATTTTAGCGGTAATTTTTGCTATAACGAGTTATATAGTGTGAATTAGAATGAGCACTTTTTGGGGTAATTAAAACAACAAAATGGAAATTTTTAGCTTTGGACAAATACTTCACCTTTTGCCGTTTTGCTTGAATTCGCTAAGAGAGGTTTCCTAGAGGAGATAACAGTAACCGATTCCGGCACTATTGTGTCATAAATATTTCAACAACGCGCTATCAAATTTTATTTATTTTCTCCAACTAATTTGGGTTTTCACTCCTACTTTGAGGTGTTTAGGTTTTGACCCCATCGTTATTTTGACTAAATTAGGAAAATTGGCAGTTTTGAACCAAAGTGGCGATTTCAAAGTTGTATTGTAGACTCAGTTTTCTCCGCTTGGGGCGCCTATAACAATGTTGAACAACGGTTCGGACAGATTGCTTCCTCTTCATATCGATTTATATATAGCTGCGTGGATTGAATTCATTACCAATTCGTCAGCTTTCGTCATGAAACTGTGCTGAAACCTCCGATGAACTAGCAGCATATTTCGTAATAGGTATTCACACATCCATCTTTTCCAAAAGTCAAAAATAGAATGCACGTCAAACCCTAAAAATAGAATAATGTAAGATTAAAATATATTAATATTTTTAAGCTAATCTGCTATCTTAAAACGATAAAAGGCTAATTAGATTGCAGCTGAACTTTACAAATGTTCACAATGATTATTTTAATTGGGTGTGTTCAGTACCACAAATTAATACTAGCCACGTAACAACAAACACTGTAACTATCGAACAATTATTGTAATTGACATTTTTAGAAAAAAAAAAATGTTTTTTTTTTCAAACAAACCATTGAAGGAACAACGGGGCACATGCTCGATCAGCTAGCAAACAAGCAATATGCTAGCGCAAAACCTGGCTACTCAATCAAATTTACCAAGCAAATTTGAATTTGAATTAATTTTTTTCTACGTTTTTGTTTTTTTTTGCGATTGCACAGTAAAACAATATAAACATTTGCTGGTTAGTTTTCTAAGCCGCAAAGTTTACTGTAAGTAAAAAAGTAAATTCAAATTTAAATTTGCTTGGTAAAATTTATTGAGTACCCAGGTTATTTTACTTAACACAAAAAAGTACAAGGCAGTGTGGCTCAACTAAAATTGTATCACGGGCGTCTTAAGCTGCTTATCCGTTTTTCTACAAAAAAAACAAAAAAAAAATTGGCTCAATTTAAGTTCAAACAACAAAAATAGTGTATTCAAAATATTATCACTGGCAATACACGAATACCACGAAGATAAAACGACGCGCCTTAAGTGATAATCCGAGGGGCCAGGTCTGGCGAATAAGACGGATGCGGTAGCAGATACCATCTCAGCCTTTTTATGGTGTCCTGGGAGTACGATGGTGGCAGCGTGCAATGCAATATCATTGTTCAGATTGATGAGCGTTGTTGATTGACAGTTTCGCTCTAATTCAGCAGTTCAAAATACACGATCCCTTTCTGGTTCCACCAAACGCAGAGCATTGTCTTTTTTCCGGAGCAATTTGCCTGTGCCGTCGATGTTGATGCTTCGTCAGGTGAAAGTCACGACTTTTTGAATTTGGGAATCTTAAAACAGATCCTCTTTTCATCTCCTGTAACAATTCGATGCAGGAAACTCTTTCTTTTCGCGAAAGCAAAATTTCGAGAGTGGCTCTTCGATTTTCCATCTGTCTCTCAGTTAACTCATGCGGCACCAATTTTCCCTCCTTTTGAATTTTTCTCACAGCATGTAAACGTTTAGAAATACCTTGGCGAGTCGTTTTTGTTGCCTCCGCAGGTTGATCTTGAGTTGGTGTCTTCAATTGTTTTTGGTTGGTCTTCCGGAGCGCTTCTTGTCCTCAACGTCAAAATCGCCACTTCTGAAGCGTTTCCACTTCAGAAAAGGAAAGGTTCCCGCAAATGCTGTTTGTTTGGCACCAAACTCGACATTTCGTATTACAACTGGTTATCGTTAACAGCTGTCCACGCTATGAATAAAATAAAACTTGTGATATAACATAGATGACGACTAGATGTGTCGCTATAGCATAATCTATGTGTGAAACCCGGAAATTTAGTTGTGCGCCTGATAAAACATATGTTTTTGTTGACTGGTTTTTAACTTTTGTTTTTATTTGTTAGACACGAATAGCGATTGAATTGAGCGACTGATTTGAGGAAATCTTATTCAACGATTTGCTCATGCACCAATTATGTAAGAAACCTTCCGTGTGATCCTATCTTCCTTTCGTTCGGTCACCTCACGTAACCCTTGATCTTTTTGATTAATTTAGATGTGCAGAATTGTGTCAGTACTCTGTTTTTAGACAGTATACTGCGGAAGATGAATAAAATAATTTTTTGGGGGGACGAATTGGGCTGAATTGCAGTTTTAGCAAATTTTAATTTTAATGAAGCTGTAACTAGGTCATCTCTTAACGTGTTAAGACAAAGTTTGGTTCGGTTGTAGTGAGTGGAGGAGGTGGATAATTCCTTAGCCGATTATTTTCAAATTTATTTTGTAGTAAAATCTAGAACTTCATCCGGGTTTTATATTGGAATCTGAAACATAATTAGTTAAGAAATTGCCTAGCACGGCCTAATTACAAAACTTCTCTAAAATCCATTTTTAAATCACCACCTAATTTTGCATAACTTATTTGACAATGGTTGGTCGTAATTTGGTCAAGTTCAATTCAGAATGGTCGAATTGTAGAAGTTCATCAAAAAGGCACGTTAAAGTCCTAATACAGGCCTATCTTAGTTTATTAGAATTTAGGAAATAAAATTGAAGGGTAGGAAATAAAATTGAAGAATTCTTTCAAGAAAATTTAAAGCGCAATCCAGATGAAAGATCACGGTGAGGATTTATTTTAAAATGAGCCATAGCACCCTATGAGAATGAAGACAAATGGCCGTAGCAATGATTATTACAATCCTAGAATCCTGTTTACATCGATGATCTGTTAAGTGGAATTGGTAGTCTAGAGGAAGCTGTAAAAGAGCTAAGGGTCCCCGGGGAAAAGGTAAAAAAATTAATCTTAATCCAAGCAAGTTACATTATATAACGGTAACGCTGAGCTAACGCATCAGCTGTCGAGGTGGCACCTACATGACCATGACACTATTATTGGGACAGAGAAGACTGTTACGATTTTTCTATCACAACAATCATTTCCTTGCCCACGAACATTCCTGGTATTTTATTTCTATGGCGAATCTCGTGTTGTGTCTGATAGCAATGTCACCTGTGTACGAACACGTGTCAATTGTTGTACTAAAATATTTTCCACCGTGTGGACGTGCTTTTTTTAATTCTCTTGTTTCTCCCTACCATAAGGCCGCGCGATCGTCGATTAAATGAGAGACCAAGGTGCATCGCGTGTGTACGCGCTCTAGAAGAATATTTTTTGTCATATGTTTCTCGTTTGCATCAATGTAAATTGATGCAAACGAAAGACAGAGAAGAAAAAAGATTCTTCTAGAACGTTTTGGCGTTGTTTTCGGTGCGAGAGTTTTTTTTTGGTCCGTAGAGTTTTGTTCTGTAATTTAAAATGGGGTCTCGTTTTGATTTTTGATAAGTGACATCGCTAGTCATGTTGATTAAGAAAAAATAAATAAATAAAATACAAGAGTGATCTAGATTTTTCTATTTTTATAATTTAAAATATAAATTACAAAAATGTAATAAAATAAAATATGTTTCGGATTTTGGTAAAAATAAATGTAAAATCGCTACATTTTATTAGTGTAAATTTATCGGGCCGTGGTGACACCGTGGTGGGGAGAGGCTCCGCAACGAACGGGTAGCCAACCGGTTGCCCGTCTTTATATTGGTATCGGGGAGGGGCCTCGCAACGGACGGGTAGTAAACTGGTTGCCCTTCTTTTCATTGTTCTTCGGTGAAAGACACCGCATTGTACTTTTGGGCCAACCGGCCATTTGGGACTGTTATCTAACAAATACTGCAACCTTTACGGGTGGCCAGGTGAGGCCACCAAGCTTTCTTTAACGGTAAGGCGATCCAACGCCCAACGAAGGCGAATAGACGCCCACTGGTCCGAGGCGGAGACACTGTAGCATGACGGTCAATTCATAAGGCCGCAACCCAAAGGTCGACCTCAAGGCGGTCCCAAAGGTACCATTTGTATTATTATTTTTTATTTCATTTTATTTTTACTTTTTTACTTTGATTATCTTAAATTTCATTGTTTTTATTTCAACTTTTACTATTTCATTTTTTTTTATTAACTATATATATATTTTGTTGTGATCGAGTACCGATTACGGTGAACGTACACACGACCGGGGTGGGCGTTTGTCTCTCGCTTTTCCCGTTATTCACGTGGCGTTATATTCGTTGGTTTATTTCTTGCTGATTTATTTTATTTTCCCGCTAGGTGGCCATTTTGTTTTCTTCTTTCGATGTTTCCTTTTGTATTCGGCCGCAGCTCTTTAATTGTTTCTTTCTTTTTGTGACCTATTATTTTTTTTATTTATCCTTTTGTTTTTTATTTATCCTTTTGTGTTCGTTCCTCAAGTTCCGGCCGACGAATTCCGGCGGAACATCCGGTTTATAATTATTTATTATTTGCGTTTTATTTTTATTCAAGTTTCTGTAATCACGGTGTAGGCCAGGATACCCGCAAGCCTTTAACCTCACGACGTATCGCATTTCTCCCTGAGATTTAGCCCGCAAAATCACCGTGTGTGGCCTCTGCGGGGTATCAGATAAAATCTGCAGGTCGGCTGCTGAGCCGTCCGTAACAGGACTAATAAAGTATAATTTCAGTTCTTGACCAGTTTTGAAGTGGTCATAGAATTCCATAACGAATTGAGTACAGATTTACTATCTGTATACGAATCTTATTATTAATGCACAGATGTCCGTAGCTTTTTCAACTCGAGAAGGGTAATAGGTAGAAAGATGATATTTAGCTATTAGGGTTCGGTGAGAAAAGTTCATAGCCATTGGAATTACATCAATAGGTTCTTCCTGGGCTGAGCTGTGGCGGATCAAAGTTTCAGAAACTTGCCATTGAAAATACAAGGGATTCAAAAATTGATATTTTTAAATTTTGCAACATAAAAATACTACTTATTACAAATGTTATACCTCTAATATTAATTTTTTTTAATTTTAATTTTAATTCATCTTTTATTTCTAATCAAATCATAATTTCCGACCCATGGCCGCATGGGTCGCTATCTAGTAATATAATATTTCCGCCTGAAACAGCGAGATTAGAAGAATCAATTGAGCAGAGCGTGAGAGTTTTCAGTTTGGCACTGTGAGACATCGTGCAGTTTGGGTTTAGATTGCCATATGATCGAAGATCATGAGAAGGTCAGTAATTCCCAAACCTCGCACCAAATACTAAATGGGAGCCATCAATGAAAAAAGCTAGCGACTTGAACAACCAGTTATTGAAGACTCTCGATGGATACCACTGAAAGAGAATTATGAAAACAGAATTTTGGTAGTTGTTTGTCATTTATCATATCCTTGTGACCAGAATTAAAGCCTAAACGCTATCATCATAATCATTGAATATGACAAATTACCAATTTAATTAATTAACTCGAAGTCGATATTGTTGCATCGAGACCAAATCCCTCTTCTGACTCAAATGCTTCCGTAGTACCTAATTTATACACATGAGCTTGATGTCTGATGAAACTTCGAGAGTCTGTTTTACAGCCAGTCGTTTATTTAAAATCAGAAGGTAGTTTTGGTTCATTCGGACTTACATATTATATTATCGTGAAATTATTTCAGGCCCATTAGATCGCCATCATCACCACAATTAATACCAGACCCATATAGCAAATATAGAATGAGAAAGAAAACCATACCTTCATATAACACATATCAATATACATATTGTATTTCATAATTTTAATTTATTTTTATCTCATATTTATCATAATTTTATCTTTCTATATAGTAACTTCTTCATCTAAGCATCTTCTTCGTATTATTCATCATCTTGCTGAGCACCAAACAGATATAGTTTTACTTTTCTTCGAGTTGTATTTTCATTGCGAATTCAATCAATTTAATGCCCCGGTTTTCTTTGCGTTATTCTTCAATTAATATTCAATTAAGAAAATACAATAAATAATCGATTGAATTAAAATAATATACGGTACGATACGAGTATAATATGTACTCGAGATATATCCGCTTATTTATACAATGCGGTTATATTCTGCCCCAGCCCGTCCGCACTTAGTATACAAAGTATTTTATATTTCTGCGGTACAGTGATAGTAGAATAAAATGTTTAGTCTAAAGATGATTGCAAAATTTAAAAGGGCTCATACATATAAAATATTTTTATTAACCCTTTGAAACCGCAACGATCAAAGAAAAATTTTTGTTAACACTAAAATTTAGGGTTAGGTAGTTACTGTTAAAGGAAAAAAAAAAAATCTTAAATTGAATTTTTATTATCATTCTTATATTCATATTTGCAATATTTTATTATTCTTATTATATTTCAATCATAAAATAAAATTTATACGATTTAATCAATATTTATTATTGGATGATAAAATGAAATGAAAAATAAAACGATTTCGTAGTGAAATTTATTGGAAACAGATAAAACTGAAAGACGAAGAAATAAACGAGCAAAGAAAATCTGATAAGATAATGATGAGATGCGCTCTATGCATGTAGGCATACACCACAGCCACACTCACGGCATGAATTGATTTAAATATGAGTTTCTGTTAGTTTTGTGATTTTCTTTACGAACTGATTTACATTTCACAGTTTGACCACCCCTTACCATTTATAAGAGACATTCATATACGAGTATAAGATATAATTTGCTTAGTTATTGCAAGTAGTTTGTAACGCGTGGCGTGAGAAAGACGGAAACATGTCCATCTCAACGCCATCAAGCATTTGGTCAAGCATTACAAATTGTTATCGCATAAGTATAATATAGAGTAATATATAGCAATGGAACGAAATGGAAATCTAAAACCCCGATGTGCAGGTAGGCCTGGTCAGCAGTTCTGGGAGCTGGTTATGATTCAGCCTTTTCTTTCCTATCCGCGTTGCCACCTCACAACACTCAATATTTCAATGTTATATCTCAACACCCTTCCATTAAATATCGATGTTCACAATAACAACAATTCAAAAATAAAGTGTAACTTAGCCTTGGCCTCCCAAAAGACTCGTACTGGGATTCTGTTTCCAGTTCTGGCAAGATGTACTGCTCGTTGCGTTGGTGCTGGTAAATCAAAATCATCCAGCAAAATGTTTCCGTTGTCATCCAGAAAAGTGAATCGATTTTTCATTTGGTTCTCATGGATTTAAATTTCTCACTTGTCTAATGGTGTTTTGGTTAGCAATGAGTAGTTTACCAATCCACACTCCTTCTTTATCAGTCTCGAACTCTTTCCAATTTGCATTTGTATTGGATGTTTGTCGCTTCTTTTACATAAGTCCAATTTTGTTCTCATCGGTCGTCCCATCATCACTTGAAAGGGTGACTTCATTTCAAGAGCAGTGAAGGTGTGTAACGATAGCAGATCAAGAATTTGGGTAAAACGGTGCCGTTCTGATGTGCTCGATGCCGTTTTCACTGCAAAACGGCTTAAGCACTTCTGATATCAATTAAGGGCCGTTGTTTGAATAGGTGGTGTCGCAAAATCCCTGACGGGAAAAACATTTCCTAAGGGGTCAATCGCCTTTTCAGCCGTTGTTGATTGCATTTTAAAAACTTCTGGCCACTTGTTAAATTATCACAAGCCTTAATAATTTTTCGACGTTTTTTGTCGATTGGCAGCTAATACACTTTGCTTCATGCCAACATGTTCACTCGGACTTCTCGCTGGTCTTGCTTGGCGCAGCTCGATCAGACAATCTCCATAGCAAAGGCACCAAGCAAGAGGAGCACGTTTTTCAAACATATTTGCAGCTCCTTTATCTGCTTATACTGGTAAATTATTAAAATATTCCGATTATACGGGTTTCGTACTGCAGAGCCGCAAATGTTACTGGCAGCTATTTTGCTATATCAATTGCGCGGGTGCGTACTACGCAAACTCGGTTTTCAAAATCTCGGATTTCAAAATTTTGGTTTTCAAAATCTCGGTTGTCAAAATCCCGGATTTCTTTTCTTCTAATTCTAATTGCACAAAATAATTAACAAAGTTTTTTAATTGCATTTTTGAGTTTTGTCAAAAAATCATTTAAGAGACCCATTTTGCCACATGCGAAATTTTAAAAATTCAAACCGAGATTTCCTAAAAACCGGTTTTTTATACAAAACCGGGATTTTGAAAACCGAGATTTCGTTACACACCCCAATTGCGTAACACCCGTCAATTAATGCAGTTTGCGTTTCCCAAACTCCCAAAGAACATTTCTTTATGTGATTCCTCGGTGTACGCAAAACTATCGGTGAAATCATAGGCTGAAGCAAAATGAATGCACCTTCGATCCAAAAATCATCAACAGCGCAGTTTGTGATCGGTCTGAACCTCAAACTTGCGACCACGTACGTATTGATGAAATTTTTTCAGAGCGAACATCAATGCCAAAGCCTCACATTGGATCTGCGGGTGGTTTTTCTCGGCCTTCGAAAATGACGATGCCGTGTACATGATGGGGCGCTTAGTTCCGTTTAGTATAGTTCGTGCATCAATGCTGCTCCCATTCCATAGCTGAATGCATCCGCCGCCACGATAATTTTTTTCTTCGAGTCACCAAGTTGCACAACAGTTCGTACCATGGCTCTGTATCTTTCAGGTGTTTTACGACTTTGCCATGCCATGTAATTACTTCTAGAAATTCTTGTATAGTTGTTGGACGTCTCTCGGTGAACGAATTAGCCTCAGCATCTTGGTTTCTGAGGATTTAATCGTAAGCCATTTGTGTCGATGATGTTGCACAGAAACTCCAAATCTTTCTGGCCAAACGAACCCGTTTCGAACTTAAACCGAAATCCATATGGTACTCTTGAATGCCTCGAAAAGACCGTCATGGTGGTCTTTCTTGTCACTTCCTCTAACAATCAAATTGTCAATGAGAGGAAAACTACGTCTTAACACTGGTTTTACTCGAAATAGGCCATAAATGCGCGTTCATAATCATGAGCTTTTTTGATTCGTTTTCCATCTGTAAGAATGCGCCATGGCAGGTCCATTTTGCAGAATACTCGGTATTGACGCAAGTTCGAGGATATTTGTTTACTTCCAGTACTTCTTCTAACCCTGTCGAATAATCGGCACAAATACGTATAAATCCGGCCTTTCTTGGCGGCTACCAGCAGTGCAGTGAAATGCCAATAATCGATCAGCATAATTACTCTCAATAATTGTCATATTATTTTCGATCGCTTCAGCTGCTGCGAAAACCATTGAGCGTCGTTTTATTGCCACCTTCAGTGTTAAAGATGCCTTGGTTTTGTCGCACAACAACTCATCCTTTTTTGCGTTTGAGTGAGTACGTTGTAACGTCTTCCCGGTCGTGTAATTTCAAAGTGCCATGTCTATGTATGTACAGGTTGACATGGAGCTTGCAATGTGCAGGTGGTATACTATGTAGTTATGTGAGTATAGGTGAATAGGTGAATGGGTTAATGATTTAATGTTGTGGCGTGAATGCTTGGTATCACAAAGGGACAAAAATGGCCTAATTGTCAACCACTGAAACCTAATCGGGTCTTCTCAAAGCGTTGATTGCTTGCTCTTCGCACGTGGTGAATACCGGCGATCCTAGCAGCTTCCAGTTACTCTCGAGGATAATAGACTAGTCGGAACTGTGGTCGAGCTGCAATTTCAATTTTGTTCTGTCGATTGTTGGCTCAACGAACTTTCGGGTTGAGACGGATGTAGCACCCACAAGTAGGCTTCAATGCGGATAAAAGTTTCATCACCCCCACGGAAGCGTCGTGTTGATGTAGCTGACTCAAAATAACCTGCCCTGTCTCCAACCTGCATGCAATATTATTTTTGACGAAATGGGCAATCACTGTGGAAATAAAGTACCCCACACTTTCGACACGGAACCAATTTTTCTTAGTTGCGTTCCATGGTAGTCTCCGTTCGCTTCCATCACTTCACTATATTCAAGGCGCCCATGGACGATATCTCGCAATGACGTTTTTTACAGCATCCGCTTTGGCTGCTTCGTGTGGCATCTCTTGGCTGTCCAACTTGTTAAAAAGTTTCTCCACCGTCTGAGCTCCTTCCGGTCTGTTGAGTTCCGACACAAATAAGAATTATTTCAAATCGTCAGGTGTGCAATTTGTAATTTCGAACTTTTCGCATTTCAGATTTACTCGTGCTTCATACTCGGAAAAATCTTCACCAGCTTCTTTTCCCACGCTTCAGTTCTTTCACGGCGTGTTCGAAAGAAATTGTGTCTCTCCTGAATTGCAAAATTATAATGGTAAACTTTTGATAGTCGGTTGTAGCGAGTTTTTCGGTCAGCAGATTCACTTTCTGTGGTGCTGCCATCGCAGCTGTCTCGAAAATAAAGACTGTTTCGTATTACTGGTACTCGTATCACAATTCGAGGATCAAATTGTTTTGATGAGACAGACTTATCAATAGTAATGAAATTTATTGAAGAAGAACACCGTCCAGTACAAAGTGAGATTGTCTTTAAAAAAATCAACAATTAAAGCTTACTGGTCTCAATGGGATAGTTTATCAATGGAGAATGGCTGTTAATAACCCACGTGGGAGAGTTTCCGATGGTAAATGCAAATAGGCATTAGTGGTGGCACCGAAGATCGCAATTCCGTGGCGGTCATCTAGGGATCAACAAAATTTTAGCCAAAGTACGAGAAAAACTCTACTGGTTGCGGTGTAGGCAGAATGGTGTCAAATGCTACAATATAGCAAGACATCTAACCAACATGGTAAGCCTTTTGTCTGAAATTTAATCTTTAAATTATATTTTATTTTATTTTTAATTCAATTTTGAATTTTTTTTCGATTTTAATAATAGTAAACAATATTCATTTTAATTCGCGCATTGGCGTATTTATTTTATAATTATAAACTATGGCATCAAATAGCTTGTTGTGTTCCTAGTGGAAATGAAAACTTTTTAATGTGCAGTGGGTTGTGTAAATTAGTTGCCCATGACAAATATCGGTGCTAGTATTATGAACTGGCCAGCGGAATATACGTCATTTTAATATTTGTGGTACTAATATACTTTACCAGATTTTCATATTTAAAACCGTTGCACCGAAATTGTGGCTTCATTTATCCAAATTTGACACCCAAACAACTGAGGATGATATTTTGGCTGTGGCTAACAGATGTTTAGGTACGAGTTTGTACAAAGAGGCAAAACTGATTCTAAAAACAAAAGATATCCACGAGTTGAAATACGTTTGTTTTAAATTGGGGATTAATGTTGAGCTTCATAATAAGGCTCAAAATTCGGAAACGTGGCCAACCGGTGTGTTTATTAGACCATTTCATAACCGAAATTTTTGGACAGGAGCCTTAAATGTAAAATTTCGGATACCGGCTGGGGCAGTGAACTCTTCCGAAATTTAAGTAATGCAGATTCTATGGGGATGTTTCTGCCAAAAAAGCTCCGAACAAATTACTTTTACTTCGATGTACAATCACAACGCTTCTAGTATTCGAGGCAAAGCTAAATTATTCTTGATTGGCGTTCTTGATAATGACTACGATGGGAATATTATTTCCGTACCGTGGTCCACAGAAAAGCTCGACATGATTTTTGTACCAGCCTTAAAGGAGGAGGTGTATTGATTGTCTATTTCAAATGAGTTCATTGCTTGTCATCGAATTTATGATGTATTTGCTGTTCGGATTATTTTTGCTGGGTCATCTATCCTTCTGGTTGCGATATATGTTCCCTGCGGATCTACTTTGGAATATTATAATGGAATCATTAATTTCATCAGTTCGGCTGTTACGGTGTTCGTTCGTGTTAATGAACAATTAGTGCTCACAGGGGATTTCAATCTTCCTGATATTACTTGGCTTGATGTTGATGGAGTTTTCACATCCTCTTCATATGACCAAAAAGAATTATCAGTTACTGATTAGTTTGCTAGCTTAGAAATGATGCAGTTGAACCGGATAAGCAATAGTCGAGGTAAATGTCTCGATTTATTTTTTCAACTGATATTATGTATTCGGAGCTTTCATCTTGTGAAGATTTTACTGGATGTTCGAGCCTTTATCATACTCCAATCACGATTTATATCTATCAAGAAAATTGCAACACTATACTTGTACTTTTGGTAATTCTTTTCATTTTGATTTTAGACACGCTGACTATTTATAATATGAACGATACTATTTTATTGTTCAACAGCTGCTCAAGTCTGGTATTAAAACGTATGTTCCTCCAAATAAAAACAAACCACGGTTTCCTGAGACGTGGTACAATAAGCAACTGCTTCGTCTTGAAAAAAAATGCCGAAATAAGTTCCATTGTTTATTTATTACATGGCGCTATGTTTCATTCTAGTTTCGGGATTATCGTTAAATGACATAATGATGAACGGCCCCAAAATTCAAGGTGACCTAATTGACATCATCTTGAGGTGGCGAACACACAAATTCGTGCTAACAGCAGATGCGGAAAAGATGTTCCGGCAAATCTGGATGCATCATGGTCACCAGAACTTACAACGCATATTGTGGCGAAAAAATCCATCACAAACAATAGGAGAATACAAACTAAAAACGGTTACCTATGGAACAACGGCAGCGACGTTTCTTGCTGTAAGAACATTAATGCAATTGGCAGAAGATGAAAAGAACAACTATCCGACAGCTGCAAGGATCATGGAAAGAGATTTTTACGTGGATGATCTACTGACTGGGGGTGACAGCGTTGAGGAGGTCGTAACCATTCAACAACAGATGACAAGACTTGCACGGAGCGGAGGATTTCCATTGCACAAATGGGCGTCGAATTCAGCTGAAGTCATGACTAATGTTCCTGACCACCTACGAGCAAAAGGAATGATTAATTTAAAAATCAACCACATAATAAAAACACTAGGGATTCTCTATAGTCCTGAGGATGATACATTTGAATTTGACCTGACCAGGCTAAATCTTTCAACAGAAGAACCAACGAAACGGCTACTGTTGTCCGACTCTTCAAAATTATTTGATCCTGTCGGCTGGTTATCACCAATAACGATAACAGCAAAGCTGTTAATGCAAGACACTTGGAGAGCTGGTACACAGTGGGATGACAAGCTACCAGAAGCTATTGAAGCAAAATGGAAAAAGTATAAGAACGAATTAGATGAATTAAGCAAAATAAAGGTACCAAGATGGGTTAAAACAACGTCAACACAAAAATCAGAGTTACATGGATTTGCAGATGCTTCGCAACAAGCATATGCAGCGGTGGTCTATTTAAGAACCACAAATACGTTCGAGCAAGTTACAACCAGTTTGCTAGTAGCAAAAACCAGAGTTGCTCCAATCAAAACAAAACTGACAGTTCCGAAGCTGGAACTAAACGCAGCGCATCTGTTATCTAGGCTTCTAAGATACGCTAAAAATACCATGAACATGCAGGATGTAAAGATGTTCGCTTGGACGGATTCCACCATAGTTTTAAGCTGGATAAGAGCTGATATTCCGAAGTTAGAAACCTTTGTAGCCAATCGGGTATCTCAGATTAAAGATAATTTACCTCAGCTACAATGGAATTACGTACCAACAAATCTAAACCCAGCTGATTTAGCAACAAGAGGATTGGCAGCGGCTACCATCACCTCACAAGGCTCGATCTGGTGGACGGGACCAACATTTTTGCAGGAAAATTCTGATGCATGGCCATCATCACCTTCGCACAAGGGTCCACAAATACAAGGTGATCACAACCAGGACAGCGCAGCGGATATCACTTGTCTTACAATAACCGCTGAATCTAAAGCAAACGCGCTACATGAATTAATTGATAAAATTTCAAACATTCATAAGTTGAAGCGTATATTGGTGTACTGCCAAAGGTTCATAAACGTGCATGTTCATAAACAACGGCGACAGTCGAAAGAAGTGACAGTACCAGAACTGAAACTCGCGGAAGTCCAAATAATTAGGATTGAACAACACCGATACTTCCGTAAAGAACTTCAGGCATTGATGAGTGGGATTTTATTAAATAAAAAATCCAAACTATCTGCGTTAAATCCAGTCATGAGCAAGGATGGGATATTACGATTACACGGACGTTTACAAAATTCGCAACTACCAATGAATCAAAAGCAACCAATTATATTACCAAAGGAAAGCTCAATCAGCAAGCGAATAATTGAAGATGCTCATACTACTACAACACTTCATGGGGGCATACAACTTACATTGGCAAATGTTCGCAATAAATTTTGGATAATTAATGGTAGAAATCTGACACGTCATATTATACAGAAATGTGTTACATGTATAAGATTTAAACAAGTAACCCTCAACCAACTAATGGGTGATTTACCGTCCTGCAGAGTAACTCCATCACGGCCATTCAGCAAGGTGGGTATTGATTATGCCGGGCCGATTCAACTGAGGAACAAGATAGGAAGAGGTCAAACCACGTACAAAGGATACATTGCGGTATTTGTCTGCCTGACCACCAAGGCCTTACATGTAGAAGTAGTCAGCGGATTAACAACAGATGCATTTATAGCAGCTTACCGCAGGTTCACATCTCGCAGGGGGTTGTGTAGAGAAATCTATTCGGATAATGGTACCAACTTTGTTGGTGCAGAACGAGTACTGAAACAACAACGCACGAAGATTGCAGCTCTAGAACCAGAAATTGCAAGGGTATTTCAACAAGATGAAACTACCTGGCACTTCATACCACCTGCTGCACCACACTTTGGTGGCATATGGGAGGCAGGGGTAAAGTCAGTAAAGACTCACATGAAGAAAGTCATAGGTGAGACCGCATTGACATTTGAAGAAGCAACAACATTAATGACTCAAATAGAGGCATGCTTAAACTCTCGACCATTGACTACCTTGTATGACCATCCGGAAAATTTAGAATCTTTAACACCTGCGCATTTTCTAATAGGCGGACCAATAAAGGTAGTCCCAGAAAGTAATGATGTTACTTGCACGCTAAGAACACGTTGGCATTTAGTACAAAAGATTGTAGATGACTTTTGGAAAAGATGGTCTAGAGACTACCTGCACCAGTTACAACAACGTACTAAATGGAGGGAACGTCAGCCCAATTTAGTTGTAGGGGATGTCGTTCTACTGAAGGAAGAATCACTGCCGCCGTCACGTTGGAAAATGGGGAGAGTACAGGAGGTGCATACTGGCTCAGATGGCTTGGTTCGTATTGCGTCCATAAAATGCAGCCAGAATATCTATAAACGACCTATCACTAAGTTGTGCAAGCTACCAAGCGAAGAAGACAATTCATGGTCACAACAAATAATTAACGCAAATAAGACTCCAGATGCAAAACTAGCAACACCTAACACCAATGACCCAGTTAGACGCCAACCAGGAAGACAGGCGAAAGGGGGAATCAAGCTTCATCTGGCATTATTGGCCCTGATGAGCATTTGTTTTTCTACCACCAGCGCCAAAGAACTGATGCAGATTGAGAACTTCAAACATTCTACTGGCATATATCTTGAGGAAATCAGTAAGATGGAGCTAGTTGCCATGAGATGGACTTTGGTTGTGCGGTATAATTTAAATACGTATTGGGAAGAAACAACTCAAGCATACCGCTTAATAGATGAACTTGCAACTATGTGTAAAACAGTACATTCGGTAATAGATATGGAGAGGTTTAACTGTCAACTAGTAATCCAGCAATTACGATCTCAAATGAGTAGAATAGATGAAGGCAATCAATTACTGATGTCATCCAATAAAGAAGTAACCAGAGCGAAACGGGGGATTGGTGACACTACAGGTTTAGTGTTAGGTGACATGTTTGGAATATTAACGCAGAGAGAAGCAGATCAATATGAAGAACATTTTCAAACTATAGAAACCAATGAAGATCATTTATTACTGCTAATAAAGAATCAAACCTCCATGATTGATAACTCTGTAAAACTATTCAAGCACAGCCAAAATGCCACAGTACAGGCTATTAATAACATTCAGAGGAGGTTGCAGCACTTAGAAAAAAACATAAATAACACACGTGTAACGGAACAACAAGTATTAACTATTTTAATGACATCCCTTGAACTAGTCGTTGCCACGGGAAGTTTACGGGATGTGCAGGAGGCGATACTAGAGGTTATTCACAATGCACATCTAAACATTTTACACCCACTTTTATTGAGCCCATCACAACTTGAAGAACAAATAGCATCTATAAGAAAACAAATACCAGTCTCCATTACAATTCCGGGTCACGGATTGCGCAAGTTAGACCACTTATTTAAAAGTATGACAACCAGGACTAGAGTGACAAAAGCATATGTGATAATCGAAATTTCAATTCCCTTATCATATGTTTGGTCCTATAACATTTATTCAGTAGTAGCTGTACCTAATATATTAGTAACTGAAAGGCGTGCACATATAGTGCCAACAACTGAATTTATCGCCGTTGATATTCAAAATGAACATTTTACGCAACTATCAGCCAGAGATATATCTAAATGCAACATTATCAATGATGATCATCTATTATGCGAGATACCAACAATACTGTCAGGTGTCTGGGAAGGAACCAACTGTGAAATCGCAATATTGCAACACAGGTCCAATTTACAAGACATATGTGAAATAAAATACCAAAATGTTACTTCAAACCTTTGGATAAAACTATACGCACCAAATCAATGGGTATTCGTAATGACAAAGGAAACAACTGTGACGGTTGTATGTGGATCAGTTACAAACCAAAAGCAATTATCAGGGTCGGGAATAATAAAGCTAGAATCGGGATGCGCCCTTAGAGACAATCACTTAAGCATACTGGCCTCTGATAGATTTGAAACTACCATCGAGAATTTCGGAATTGCACCATACTTAAAGGGGATGCACTTAAAAGATTTAACAATAGAGATATCTAAACAAAACTATGAGGAAAATGAGCTATTAACCACTCCAGATACAAGGGGTTTAGAAGAACAAATCTCCCTTATGAAAGAGGTAGAAGAGAATACAACCAACGAGCACTTTCATCATATTCATCATTATACAGCAATACATCTTATCCTATGGATAGCACTTGCGGTTGGGATAACTGTCATAATTCGCCACATACGAAGAAACCGCCGTAACCAATCATCCGTTCTTCCAAGTCCCGTCCAAACCCGCGCCGCAAGATGTTCAATATGAACAGGGTCATTTAACTGCAACAATATGCAGTTTTACAGAATGTTAATTTTAATTTAGCTATAAATAAAATAATTAATTTTTTACATGCAATTCTGCACTTTTGGAGTTTATAAAATATTAAAATATTGTAATTGATATATGATCATATGTAATGTAAAAAACAACAACAAGAAACTATCAAAATTGTATATAAACGACAAAAAATAAATGAACTACTCAGTTCTAATCAAACTCTACTATACGCTTTTATTACAATATTCCGGTATTAGCCCTCACCCGTGGAAAGCTCGGAATTAAAAGTGTATTAAAAGTGTTAAATTAGTTCAAGCTGAGGCTGAATTAAACAGTGGTCCTTCGAGCCATTAAGAACAGGCAAAAACAAACGCGTATTCTACATTAGAACAAGTAACACGCGATAATTAATCAACTGGCGAACGAGAACTGCCTAAATTCAAAAATGGAAACCCTTGCATTCAATCAAGAACAGCTTGCGACTCAGATTGATAAAATATGTATTAATTATAAGAAGGATGGCCCAGAGAGGAAAACAAAAACTTACCTCACCAACCGAATCCAACAATTAAAGGAGCTTTATACAAAGTTTCTAGAAACAGATGAGCAAATAAGGAAGCTGAAAGATGTCAACTTAGAGCACCCGTACTTTAAAACGGTAACAAGTGTAGTGGGAAAATATAATGAATTTATTACTATAATGCGTGCAAAACTAAACAACGGCCCACCACTTACACCGGTCCCAGATCATCGCAGTAGAAGCCAATCAGAGTCGAACACCAGTAACAACAAAGATGCAGGTTTGGAAACAATGAATCCAGAGTTGCAGCAATTAATAAAACGACAGACGATTCGGATGAGGAGTCTCTACAGGAAGATTGATGAGGCCGAAGACCTTGTCGTGACTGGGCCAAAACCGGCAATGAAACTGTCACTTGGAGTGATGCAAAAACTCATGGAACAAATAGCTGAACTCCATGAGGAAATTTGCATGCTCGTTACTGATGAGGAAGAACAACGTATAAAGTACTTCACAGAACAGTACTTTGAGAACATTGATAGCAAGTGTCAATCAGTAATCCTTCAAATAACAACGAGGATAGATGAAACCGATAAAATTATACCAACAAACCAAACAACGGACATTCGGCTACCACGAATTCAAATCCCAATATTTGCTGGAGATTACCAGAAGTGGACTGGATTTCGTGACACATTCACCAAACTCATCCATGAGAATAGACAGATCAGTGATACCCATAAAATTAACTATCTAAAGGGTCAGTTAGAGGGTGCTGCGGCCAAATTAATCAACCACCTACAACCAACAGAAGAAAATTACCAAGCCGCCTGGGAAATTTTGAATAGCAGATATAACAACAGGAGACTACTGATTTCAACATATTTAAATACGTTACTCAGTCAAGTAAATATAAACATCGAGTCTGCAGCGGCACTGAGAAATCTTCACGATACAACAATTGAATGTTTGTACGGAATACGTAACGCAGGGGTAAGCATTGAATCGTGGAACTCAATAATAATCTTCATATTAACTAAAAAACTAGACAATGAGTCAAGGCGACTCTATGAGATCTCCTTAGAAGATCCAAGGGAATTCCAAACAACAACGGAATTTTTAAAATTTTTGGAAGGAAGGTTCAAATCATTAGAGGCCAATGGCAACCAAAAGCCATTAATCCTACCAACAACCGCCTCACGTGAAAACAAAGCTCAAATAGTTAAAAGGACCTTCTTAACAACAACAAATATCTGTGTCTACTGCCGAGGGGGACATAAAATTAATGATTGTGGAGGATTTAGGAAATTAAATTCCAGTGAAAGATCGCAAATGGCAATGCTTCATAAATTATGCAGAAACTGTTTATCAGCAGAACATGAAACATATGTATGCAGGCAGAAAAACCAATGTAACATATGCAATGGAAAGCATAACACAGGACTGCACATCGATTCAAACGCAGACATGCAGCGAGTATCTAAAAGTTATTTAACAACACAATTAGGTCCTGCGATATTACCTACAGCTCTAATCGCATTAACAACAAGCGAGGGAAAATGCATGCTCTTTAGAGCATTAATTGACCCAGGCTCTCAGGCGTCATTCATATCCGCAAAGGCAGCAAATCTTCTTAAGGCTACGCAGAAACAAGTCAACACTAAAATCTCAGGAATGGGAGGAAAGGAAGCCGGAGTGTGCAGTCATAAGGTCGAACTAACTTTATCTTCAAGGCTTCAGAGTTCGTTTGAAATTAAGTTTGAAGCAATGGTGTTCAAAAAATTAACGGATAATATTCCAGACATCGACTTTGATACCAACAAATGGGCACATTTGCAGCATTTACAACTTGCAGATCCACAATACAACAAGTCCAATAGCATTGACGTAATAATCGGTGTTGACTACTATCCTCTAATTGTAAACAGTAACATCATTAGAGGACACCCACAAGATCCAATTGCCCAAGAAACTGAGCTTGGTTGGATCATAATGGGCAGCACAGGCAATAACCAAGAAGATAAAATGTTGTCAATGGTCACAACCAAAACAATTAAGCAACAACTAGACTTATTAATTGAAAATGATGCCATTCCGCAAGAAAAAACACATACCCAGGAGGAAGCAATCGCTGAAAAGCTATATGCAGAAAGCACAACGCGACTACCAGATGGGAAATACATGGTACACTTACCGTTCAAAGTAGAACCGTCTATGCTAGGAGAATCCAGAAAAAAAGCAGTAGCACGATTACTGCAAATCGAAAGAAAATTTCTAAAAGATAAACCATTCGCTAAATTATATCACGAATTTATGGAAGACTATCTAGCGCAGGGGCATATGCAATTGGCAAAAGATGATCCAGATGACAATCCAGTATACTATATACCACATCATGGAGTGATCAACCACGAAAGTACTACCACAAAGCTAAGAGTAGTATTCGATGCATCGAGCAAAACTACTTCGGGATTATCGTTAAATGACATAATGATGAACGGCCCCAAAATTCAAGGTGACCTAATTGACATCATCTTGAGGTGGCGAACACACAAATTCGTGCTAACAGCAGATGCGGAAAAGATGTTCCGGCAAATCTGGATGCATCATGGTCACCAGAACTTACAACGCATATTGTGGCGAAAAAATCCATCACAAACAATAGGAGAATACAAACTAAAAACGGTTACCTATGGAACAACGGCAGCGACGTTTCTTGCTGTAAGAACATTAATGCAATTGGCAGAAGATGAAAAGAACAACTATCCGACAGCTGCAAGGATCATGGAAAGAGATTTTTACGTGGATGATCTACTGACTGGGGGTGACAGCGTTGAGGAGGTCGTAACCATTCAACAACAGATGACAAGACTTGCACGGAGCGGAGGATTTCCATTGCACAAATGGGCGTCGAATTCAGCTGAAGTCATGACTAATGTTCCTGACCACCTACGAGCAAAAGGAATGATTAATTTAAAAATCAACCACATAATAAAAACACTAGGGATTCTCTATAGTCCTGAGGATGATACATTTGAATTTGACCTGACCAGGCTAAATCTTTCAACAGAAGAACCAACGAAACGGCTACTGTTGTCCGACTCTTCAAAATTATTTGATCCTGTCGGCTGGTTATCACCAATAACGATAACAGCAAAGCTGTTAATGCAAGACACTTGGAGAGCTGGTACACAGTGGGATGACAAGCTACCAGAAGCTATTGAAGCAAAATGGAAAAAGTATAAGAACGAATTAGATGAATTAAGCAAAATAAAGGTACCAAGATGGGTTAAAACAACGTCAACACAAAAATCAGAGTTACATGGATTTGCAGATGCTTCGCAACAAGCATATGCAGCGGTGGTCTATTTAAGAACCACAAATACGTTCGAGCAAGTTACAACCAGTTTGCTAGTAGCAAAAACCAGAGTTGCTCCAATCAAAACAAAACTGACAGTTCCGAAGCTGGAACTAAACGCAGCGCATCTGTTATCTAGGCTTCTAAGATACGCTAAAAATACCATGAACATGCAGGATGTAAAGATGTTCGCTTGGACGGATTCCACCATAGTTTTAAGCTGGATAAGAGCTGATATTCCGAAGTTAGAAACCTTTGTAGCCAATCGGGTATCTCAGATTAAAGATAATTTACCTCAGCTACAATGGAATTACGTACCAACAAATCTAAACCCAGCTGATTTAGCAACAAGAGGATTGGCAGCGGCTACCATCACCTCACAAGGCTCGATCTGGTGGACGGGACCAACATTTTTGCAGGAAAATTCTGATGCATGGCCATCATCACCTTCGCACAAGGGTCCACAAATACAAGGTGATCACAACCAGGACAGCGCAGCGGATATCACTTGTCTTACAATAACCGCTGAATCTAAAGCAAACGCGCTACATGAATTAATTGATAAAATTTCAAACATTCATAAGTTGAAGCGTATATTGGTGTACTGCCAAAGGTTCATAAACGTGCATGTTCATAAACAACGGCGACAGTCGAAAGAAGTGACAGTACCAGAACTGAAACTCGCGGAAGTCCAAATAATTAGGATTGAACAACACCGATACTTCCGTAAAGAACTTCAGGCATTGATGAGTGGGATTTTATTAAATAAAAAATCCAAACTATCTGCGTTAAATCCAGTCATGAGCAAGGATGGGATATTACGATTACACGGACGTTTACAAAATTCGCAACTACCAATGAATCAAAAGCAACCAATTATATTACCGAAGGAAAGCTCAATCAGCAAGCGAATAATTGAAGATGCTCATACTACTACAACACTTCATGGGGGCATACAACTTACATTGGCAAATGTTCGCAATAAATTTTGGATAATTAATGGTAGAAATCTGACACGTCATATTATACAGAAATGTGTTACATGTATAAGATTTAAACAAGTAACCCTCAACCAACTAATGGGTGATTTACCGTCCTGCAGAGTAACTCCATCACGGCCATTCAGCAAGGTGGGTATTGATTATGCCGGGCCGATTCAACTGAGGAACAAGATAGGAAGAGGTCAAACCACGTACAAAGGATACATTGCGGTATTTGTCTGCCTGACCACCAAGGCCTTACATGTAGAAGTAGTCAGCGGATTAACAACAGATGCATTTATAGCAGCTTACCGCAGGTTCACATCTCGCAGGGGGTTGTGTAGAGAAATCTATTCGGATAATGGTACCAACTTTGTTGGTGCAGAACGAGTACTGAAACAACAACGCACGAAGATGGCAGCTCTAGAACCAGAAATTGCAAGGGTATTTCAACAAGATGAAACTACCTGGCACTTCATACCACCTGCTGCACCACACTTTGGTGGCATATGGGAGGCAGGGGTAAAGTCAGTAAAGACTCACATGAAGAAAGTCATAGGTGAGACCGCATTGACATTTGAAGAAGCAACAACATTAATGACTCAAATAGAGGCATGCTTAAACTCTCGACCATTGACTACCTTGTATGACCATCCGGAAAATTTAGAATCTTTAACACCTGCGCATTTTCTAATAGGCGGACCAATAAAGGTAGTCCCAGAAAGTAATGATGTTACTTGCACGCTAAGAACACGTTGGCATTTAGTACAAAAGATTGTAGATGACTTTTGGAAAAGATGGTCTAGAGACTACCTGCACCAGTTACAACAACGTACTAAATGGAGGGAACGTCAGCCCAATTTAGTTGTAGGGGATGTCGTTCTACTGAAGGAAGAATCACTGCCGCCGTCACGTTGGAAAATGGGGAGAGTACAGGAGGTGCATACTGGCTCAGATGGCTTGGTTCGTATTGCGTCCATAAAATGCAGCCAGAATATCTATAAACGACCTATCACTAAGTTGTGCAAGCTACCAAGCGAAGAAGACAATTCATGGTCACAACAAATAATTAACGCAAATAAGACTCCAGATGCAAAACTAGCAACACCTAACACCAATGACCCAGTTAGACGCCAACCAGGAAGACAGGCGAAAGGGGGAATCAAGCTTCATCTGGCATTATTGGCCCTGATGAGCATTTGTTTTTCTACCACCAGCGCCAAAGAACTGATGCAGATTGAGAACTTCAAACATTCTACTGGCATATATCTTGAGGAAATCAGTAAGATGGAGCTAGTTGCCATGAGATGGACTTTGGTTGTGCGGTATAATTTAAATACGTATTGGGAAGAAACAACTCAAGCATACCGCTTAATAGATGAACTTGCAACTATGTGTAAAACAGTACATTCGGTAATAGATATGGAGAGGTTTAACTGTCAACTAGTAATCCAGCAATTACGATCTCAAATGAGTAGAATAGATGAAGGCAATCAATTACTGATGTCATCCAATAAAGAAGTAACCAGAGCGAAACGGGGGATTGGTGACACTACAGGTTTAGTGTTAGGTGACATGTTTGGAATATTAACGCAGAGAGAAGCAGATCAATATGAAGAACATTTTCAAACTATAGAAACCAATGAAGATCATTTATTACTGCTAATAAAGAATCAAACCTCCATGATTGATAACTCTGTAAAACTATTCAAGCACAGCCAAAATGCCACAGTACAGGCTATTAATAACATTCAGAGGAGGTTGCAGCACTTAGAAAAAAACATAAATAACACACGTGTAACGGAACAACAAGTATTAACTATTTTAATGACATCCCTTGAACTAGTCGTTGCCACGGGAAGTTTACGGGATGTGCAGGAGGCGATACTAGAGGTTATTCACAATGCACATCTAAACATTTTACACCCACTTTTATTGAGCCCATCACAACTTGAAGAACAAATAGCATCTATAAGAAAACAAATACCAGTCTCCATTACAATTCCGGGTCACGGATTGCGCAAGTTAGACCACTTATTTAAAAGTATGACAACCAGGACTAGAGTGACAAAAGCATATGTGATAATCGAAATTTCAATTCCCTTATCATATGTTTGGTCCTATAACATTTATTCAGTAGTAGCTGTACCTAATATATTAGTAACTGAAAGGCGTGCACATATAGTGCCAACAACTGAATTTATCGCCGTTGATATTCAAAATGAACATTTTACGCAACTATCAGCCAGAGATATATCTAAATGCAACATTATCAATGATGATCATCTATTATGCGAGATACCAACAATACTGTCAGGTGTCTGGGAAGGAACCAACTGTGAAATCGCAATATTGCAACACAGGTCCAATTTACAAGACATATGTGAGATAAAATACCAAAATGTTACTTCAAACCTTTGGATAAAACTATACGCACCAAATCAATGGGTATTCGTAATGACAAAGGAAACAACTGTGACGGTTGTATGTGGATCAGTTACAAACCAAAAGCAATTATCAGGGTCGGGAATAATAAAGCTAGAATCGGGATGCGCCCTTAGAGACAATCACTTAAGCATACTGGCCTCTGATAGATTTGAAACTACCATCGAGAATTTCGGAATTGCACCATACTTAAAGGGGATGCACTTAAAAGATTTAACAATAGAGATATCTAAACAAAACTATGAGGAAAATGAGCTATTAACCACTCCAGATACAAGGGGTTTAGAAGAACAAATCTCCCTTATGAAAGAGGTAGAAGAGAATACAACCAACGAGCACTTTCATCATATTCATCATTATACAGCAATACATCTTATCCTATGGATAGCACTTGCGGTTGGGATAACTGTCATAATTCGCCACATACGAAGAAAGCGCCGTAACCAATCATCCGTTCTTCCAAGTCCCGTCCAAACCCGCGCCGCAAGATGTTCAATATGAACAGGGTCATTTAACTGCAACAATATGCAGTTTTACAGAATGTTAATTTTAATTTAGCTATAAATAAAATAATTAATTTTTTACATGCAATTCTGCACTTTTGGAGTTTATAAAATATTAAAATATTGTAATTGATATATGATCATATGTAATGTAAAAAACAACAACAAGAAACTATCAAAATTGTATATAAACGCCAAAAAATAAATGAACTACTCAGTTCTAATCAAACTCTACTATACGCTTTTATTACAATATTCCGGTATTAGCCCTCACCCGTGGAAAGCTCGGAATTAAAAGTGTATTAAAAGTGTTAAATTAGTTCAAGCTGAGGCTGAATTAAACAGTGGTCCTTCGAGCCGGATATGAACCAGCGACCTATGGATTGTCTCTAAGGGCGCATCCCGATTCTAGCTTTATTATTCCCGACCCTGATAATTGCTTTTGGTTTGTAACTGATCCACATACAACCGTCACAGTTGTTTCCTTTGTCATTACGAATACCCATTGATTTGGTGCGTATAGTTTTATCCAAAGGTTTGAAGTAACATTTTGGTATTTTATCTCACATATGTCTTGTAAATTGGACCTGTGTTGCAATATTGCGATTTCACAGTTGGTTCCTTCCCAGACACCTGACAGTATTGTTGGTATCTCGCATAATAGATGATCATCATTGATAATGTTGCATTTAGATATATCTCTGGCTGATAGTTGCGTAAAATGTTCATTTTGAATATCAACGGCGATAAATTCAGTTGTTGGCACTATATGTGCACGCCTTTCAGTTACTAATATATTAGGTACAGCTACTACTGAATAAATGTTATAGGACCAAACATATGATAAGGGAATTGAAATTTCGATTATCACATATGCTTTTGTCACTCTAGTCCTGGTTGTCATACTTTTAAATAAGTGGTCTAACTTGCGCAATCCGTGACCCGGAATTGTAATGGAGACTGGTATTTGTTTTCTTATAGATGCTATTTGTTCTTCAAGTTGTGATGGGCTCAATAAAAGTGGGTGTAAAATGTTTAGATGTGCATTGTGAATAACCTCTAGTATCGCCTCCTGCACATCCCGTAAACTTCCCGTGGCAACGACTAGTTCAAGGGATGTCATTAAAATAGTTAATACTTGTTGTTCCGTTACACGTGTGTTATTTATGTTTTTTTCTAAGTGCTGCAACCTCCTCTGAATGTTATTAATAGCCTGTACTGTGGCATTTTGGCTGTGCTTGAATAGTTTTACAGAGTTATCAATCATGGAGGTTTGATTCTTTATTAGCAGTAATAAATGATCTTCATTGGTTTCTATAGTTTGAAAATGTTCTTCATATTGATCTGCTTCTCTCTGCGTTAATATTCCAAACATGTCACCTAACACTAAACCTGTAGTGTCACCAATCCCCCGTTTCGCTCTGGTTACTTCTTTATTGGATGACATCAGTAATTGATTGCCTTCATCTATTCTACTCATTTGAGATCGTAATTGCTGGATTACTAGTTGACAGTTAAACCTCTCCATATCTATTACCGAATGTACTGTTTTACACATAGTTGCAAGTTCATCTATTAAGCGGTATGCTTGAGTTGTTTCTTCCCAATACGTATTTAAATTATACCGCACAACCAAAGTCCATCTCATGGCAACTAGCTCCATCTTACTGATTTCCTCAAGATATATGCCAGTAGAATGTTTGAAGTTCTCAATCTGCATCAGTTCTTTGGCGCTGGTGGTAGAAAAACAAATGCTCATCAGGGCCAATAATGCCAGATGAAGCTTGATTCCCCCTTTCGCCTGTCTTCCTGGTTGGCGTCTAACTGGGTCATTGGTGTTAGGTGTTGCTAGTTTTGCATCTGGAGTCTTATTTGCGTTAATTATTTGTTGTGACCATGAATTGTCTTCTTCGCTTGGTAGCTTGCACAACTTAGTGATAGGTCGTTTATAGATATTCTGGCTGCATTTTATGGACGCAATACGAACCAAGCCATCTGAGCCAGTATGCACCTCCTGTACTCTCCCCATTTTCCAACGTGACGGCGGCAGTGATTCTTCCTTCAGTAGAACGACATCCCCTACAACTAGATTGGGCTGACGTTCCCTCCATTTAGTACGTTGTTGTAACTGGTGCAGGTAGTCTCTAGACCATCTTTTCCAAAAGTCATCTACAATCTTTTGTACTAAATGCCAACGTGTTCTTAGCGTGCAAGTAACATCATTACTTTCTGGGACTACCTTTATTGGTCCGCCTATTAGAAAATGCGCAGGTGTTAAAGATTCTAAATTTTCCGGATGGTCATACAAGGTAGTCAATGGTCGAGAGTTTAAGCATGCCTCTATTTGAGTCATTAATGTTGTTGCTTCTTCAAATGTCAATGCGGTCTCACCTATGACTTTCTTCATGTGAGTCTTTACTGACTTTACCCCTGCCTCCCATATGCCACCAAAGTGTGGTGCAGCAGGTGGTATGAAGTGCCAGGTAGTTTCATCTTGTTGAAATACCCTTGCAATTTCTGGTTCTAGAGCTGCAATCTTCGTGCGTTGTTGTTTCAGTACTCGTTCTGCACCAACAAAGTTGGTACCATTATCCGAATAGATTTCTCTACACAACCCCCTGCGAGATGTGAACCTGCGGTAAGCTGCTATAAATGCATCTGTTGTTAATCCGCTGACTACTTCTACATGTAAGGCCTTGGTGGTCAGGCAGACAAATACCGCAATGTATCCTTTGTACGTGGTTTGACCTCTTCCTATCTTGTTCCTCAGTTGAATCGGCCCGGCATAATCAATACCCACCTTGCTGAATGGCCGTGATGGAGTTACTCTGCAGGACGGTAAATCACCCATTAGTTGGTTGAGGGTTACTTGTTTGAATCTTATACATGTAACACATTTCTGTATAATATGACGTGTCAGATTTCTACCATTAATTATCCAAAATTTATTGCGAACATTTGCCAATGTAAGTTGTATGCCCCCATGAAGTGTTGTAGTAGTATGAGCATCTTCAATTATTCGCTTGCTGATTGAGCTTTCCTTCGGTAATATAATTGGTTGCTTTTGATTCATTGGTAGTTGCGAATTTTGTAAACGTCCGTGTAATCGTAATATCCCATCCTTGCTCATGACTGGATTTAACGCAGATAGTTTGGATTTTTTATTTAATAAAATCCCACTCATCAATGCCTGAAGTTCTTTACGGAAGTATCGGTGTTGTTCAATCCTAATTATTTGGACTTCCGCGAGTTTCAGTTCTGGTACTGTCACTTCTTTCGACTGTCGCCGTTGTTTATGAACATGCACGTTTATGAACCTTTGGCAGTACACCAATATACGCTTCAACTTATGAATGTTTGAAATTTTATCAATTAATTCATGTAGCGCGTTTGCTTTAGATTCAGCGGTTATTGTAAGACAAGTGATATCCGATTTGCTCGATGCATCGAATACTACTCTTAGCTTTGTGGTAGTACTTTCGTGGTTGATCACTCCATGATGTGGTATATAGTATACTGGATTGTCATCTGGATCATCTTTTGCCAATTGCATATGCCCCTGCGCTAGATAGTCTTCCATAAATTCGTGATATAATTTAGCGAATGGTTTATCTTTTAGAAATTTTCTTTCGATTTGCAGTAATCGTGCTACTGCTTTTTTTCTGGATTCTCCTAGCATAGACGGTTCTACTTTGAACGGTAAGTGTACCATGTATTTCCCATCTGGTAGTCGCGTTGTGCTTTCTGCATATAGCTTTTCAGCGATTGCTTCCTCCTGGGTATGTGTTTTTTCTTGCGGAATGGCATCATTTTCAATTAATAAGTCTAGTTGTTGCTTAATTGTTTTGGTTGTGACCATTGACAACATTTTATCTTCTTGGTTATTGCCTGTGCTGCCCATTATGATCCAACCAAGCTCAGTTTCTTGGGCAATTGGATCTTGTGGGTGTCCTCTAATGATGTTACTGTTTACAATTAGAGGATAGTAGTCAACACCGATTATTACGTCAATGCTATTGGACTTGTTGTATTGTGGATCTGCAAGTTGTAAATGCTGCAAATGTGCCCATTTGTTGGTATCAAAGTCGATGTCTGGAATATTATCCGTTAATTTTTTGAACACCATTGCTTCAAACTTAATTTCAAACGAACTCTGAAGCCTTGAAGATAAAGTTAGTTCGACCTTATGACTGCACACTCCGGCTTCCTTTCCTCCCATTCCTGAGATTTTAGTGTTGACTTGTTTCTGCGTAGCCTTAAGAAGATTTGCTGCCTTTGCGGATATGAATGACGCCTGAGAGCCTGGGTCAATTAATGCTCTAAAGAGCATGCATTTTCCCTCGCTTGTTGTTAATGCGATTAGAGCTGTAGGTAATATCGCAGGACCTAATTGTGTTGTTAAATAACTTTTAGATACTCGCTGCATGTCTGCGTTTGAATCGATGTGCAGTCCTGTGTTATGCTTTCCATTGCATATGTTACATTGGTTTTTCTGCCTGCATACATATGTTTCATGTTCTGCTGATAAACAGTTTCTGCATAATTTATGAAGCATTGCCGTTTGCGATCTTTCACTGGAATTTAATTTCCTAAATCCTCCACAATCATTAATTTTATGTCCCCCTCGGCAGTAGACACAGATATTTGTTGTTGTTAAGAAGGTCCTTTTAACTATTTGAGCTTTGTTTTCACGTGAGGCGGTTGTTGGTAGGATTAATGGCTTTTGGTTGCCATTGGCCTCTAATGATTTGAACCTTCCTTCCAAAAATTTTAAAAATTCCGTTGTTGTTTGGAATTCCCTTGGATCTTCTAAGGAGATCTCATAGAGTCGCCTTGACTCATTGTCTAGTTTTTTAGTTAATATGAAGATTATTATTGAGTTCCACGATTCAATGCTTACCCCTGCGTTACGTATTCCGTACAAACATTCAATTGTTGTATCGTGAAGATTTCTCAGTGCCGCTGCAGACTCGATGTTTATATTTACTTGACTGAGTAACGTATTTAAATATGTTGAAATCAGTAGTCTCCTGTTGTTATATCTGCTATTCAAAATTTCCCAGGCGGCTTGGTAATTTTCTTCTGTTGGTTGTAGGTGGTTGATTAATTTGGCCGCAGCACCCTCTAACTGACCCTTTAGATAGTTAATTTTATGGGTATCACTGATCTGTCTATTCTCATGGATGAGTTTGGTGAATGTGTCACGAAATCCAGTCCACTTCTGGTAATCTCCAGCAAATATTGGGATTTGAATTCGTGGTAGCCGAATGTCCGTTGTTTGGTTTGTTGGTATAATTTTATCGGTTTCATCTATCCTCGTTGTTATTTGAAGGATTACTGATTGACACTTGCTATCAATGTTCTCAAAGTACTGTTCTGTGAAGTACTTTATACGTTGTTCTTCCTCATCAGTAACGAGCATGCAAATTTCCTCATGGAGTTCAGCTATTTGTTCCATGAGTTTTTGCATCACTCCAAGTGACAGTTTCATTGCCGGTTTTGGCCCAGTCACGACAAGGTCTTCGGCCTCATCAATCTTCCTGTAGAGACTCCTCATCCGAATCGTCTGTCGTTTTATTAATTGCTGCAACTCTGGATTCATTGTTTCCAAACCTGCATCTTTGTTGTTACTGGTGTTCGACTCTGATTGGCTTCTACTGCGATGATCTGGGACCGGTGTAAGTGGTGGGCCGTTGTTTAGTTTTGCACGCATTATAGTAATAAATTCATTATATTTTCCCACTACACTTGTTACCGTTTTAAAGTACGGGTGCTCTAAGTTGACATCTTTCAGCTTCCTTATTTGCTCATCTGTTTCTAGAAACTTTGTATAAAGCTCCTTTAATTGTTGGATTCGGTTGGTGAGGTAAGTTTTTGTTTTCCTCTCTGGGCCATCCTTCTTATAATTAATACATATTTTATCAATCTGAGTCGCAAGCTGTTCTTGATTGAATGCAAGGGTTTCCATTTTTGAATTTAGGCAGTTCTCGTTCGCCAGTTGATTAATTATCGCGTGTTACTTGTTCTAATGTAGAATACGCGTTTGTTTTTGCCTGTTCTTAATGGCTCGAAGGACCACTGTTTAATTCAGCCTCAGCTTGAACTAATTTAACACTTTTAATACACTTTTAATTCCGAGCTTTCCACGGGTGAGGGCTAATACCGGAATATTGTAATAAAAGCGTATAGTAGAGTTTGATTAGAACTGAGTAGTTCATTTATTTTTTGTCGTTTATATACAATTTTGATAGTTTCTTGTTGTTGTTTTTTACATTACATATGATCATATATCAATTACAATATTTTAATATTTTATAAACTCCAAAAGTGCAGAATTGCATGTAAAAAATTAATTATTTTATTTATAGCTAAATTAAAATTAACATTCTGTAAAACTGCATATTGTTGCAGTTAAATGACCCTGTTCATATTGAACATCTTGCGGCGCGGGTTTGGACGGGACTTGGAAGAACGGATGATTGGTTACGGCGGTTTCTTCGTATGTGGCGAATTATGACAGTTATCCCAACCGCAAGTGCTATCCATAGGATAAGATGTATTGCTGTATAATGATGAATATGATGAAAGTGCTCGTTGGTTGTATTCTCTTCTACCTCTTTCATAAGGGAGATTTGTTCTTCTAAACCCCTTGTATCTGGAGTGGTTAATAGCTCATTTTCCTCATAGTTTTGTTTAGATATCTCTATTGTTAAATCTTTTAAGTGCATCCCCTTTAAGTATGGTGCAATTCCGAAATTCTCGATGGTAGTTTCAAATCTATCAGAGGCCAGTATGCTTAAGTGATTGTCTCTAAGGGCGCATCCCGATTCTAGCTTTATTATTCCCGACCCTGATAATTGCTTTTGGTTTGTAACTGATCCACATACAACCGTCACAGTTGTTTCCTTTGTCATTACGAATACCCATTGATTTGGTGCGTATAGTTTTATCCAAAGGTTTGAAGTAACATTTTGGTATTTTATTTCACATATGTCTTGTAAATTGGACCTGTGTTGCAATATTGCGATTTCACAGTTGGTTCCTTCCCAGACACCTGACAGTATTGTTGGTATCTCGCATAATAGATGATCATCATTGATAATGTTGCATTTAGATATATCTCTGGCTGATAGTTGCGTAAAATGTTCATTTTGAATATCAACGGCGATAAATTCAGTTGTTGGCACTATATGTGCACGCCTTTCAGTTACTAATATATTAGGTACAGCTACTACTGAATAAATGTTATAGGACCAAACATATGATAAGGGAATTGAAATTTCGATTATCACATATGCTTTTGTCACTCTAGTCCTGGTTGTCATACTTTTAAATAAGTGGTCTAACTTGCGCAATCCGTGACCCGGAATTGTAATGGAGACTGGTATTTGTTTTCTTATAGATGCTATTTGTTCTTCAAGTTGTGATGGGCTCAATAAAAGTGGGTGTAAAATGTTTAGATGTGCATTGTGAATAACCTCTAGTATCGCCTCCTGCACATCCCGTAAACTTCCCGTGGCAACGACTAGTTCAAGGGATGTCATTAAAATAGTTAATACTTGTTGTTCCGTTACACGTGTGTTATTTATGTTTTTTTCTAAGTGCTGCAACCTCCTCTGAATGTTATTAATAGCCTGTACTGTGGCATTTTGGCTGTGCTTGAATAGTTTTACAGAGTTATCAATCATGGAGGTTTGATTCTTTATTAGCAGTAATAAATGATCTTCATTGGTTTCTATAGTTTGAAAATGTTCTTCATATTGATCTGCTTCTCTCTGCGTTAATATTCCAAACATGTCACCTAACACTAAACCTGTAGTGTCACCAATCCCCCGTTTCGCTCTGGTTACTTCTTTATTGGATGACATCAGTAATTGATTGCCTTCATCTATTCTACTCATTTGAGATCGTAATTGCTGGATTACTAGTTGACAGTTAAACCTCTCCATATCTATTACCGAATGTACTGTTTTACACATAGTTGCAAGTTCATCTATTAAGCGGTATGCTTGAGTTGTTTCTTCCCAATACGTATTTAAATTATACCGCACAACCAAAGTCCATCTCATGGCAACTAGCTCCATCTTACTGATTTCCTCAAGATATATGCCAGTAGAATGTTTGAAGTTCTCAATCTGCATCAGTTCTTTGGCGCTGGTGGTAGAAAAACAAATGCTCATCAGGGCCAATAATGCCAGATGAAGCTTGATTCCCCCTTTCGCCTGTCTTCCTGGTTGGCGTCTAACTGGGTCATTGGTGTTAGGTGTTGCTAGTTTTGCATCTGGAGTCTTATTTGCGTTAATTATTTGTTGTGACCATGAATTGTCTTCTTCGCTTGGTAGCTTGCACAACTTAGTGATAGGTCGTTTATAGATATTCTGGCTGCATTTTATGGACGCAATACGAACCAAGCCATCTGAGCCAGTATGCACCTCCTGTACTCTCCCCATTTTCCAACGTGACGGCGGCAGTGATTCTTCCTTCAGTAGAACGACATCCCCTACAACTAAATTGGGCTGACGTTCCCTCCATTTAGTACGTTGTTGTAACTGGTGCAGGTAGTCTCTAGACCATCTTTTCCAAAAGTCATCTACAATCTTTTGTACTAAATGCCAACGTGTTCTTAGCGTGCAAGTAACATCATTACTTTCTGGGACTACCTTTATTGGTCCGCCTATTAGAAAATGCGCAGGTGTTAAAGATTCTAAATTTTCCGGATGGTCATACAAGGTAGTCAATGGTCGAGAGTTTAAGCATGCCTCTATTTGAGTCATTAATGTTGTTGCTTCTTCAAATGTCAATGCGGTCTCACCTATGACTTTCTTCATGTGAGTCTTTACTGACTTTACCCCTGCCTCCCATATGCCACCAAAGTGTGGTGCAGCAGGTGGTATGAAGTGCCAGGTAGTTTCATCTTGTTGAAATACCCTTGCAATTTCTGGTTCTAGAGCTGCAATCTTCGTGCGTTGTTGTTTCAGTACTCGTTCTGCACCAACAAAGTTGGTACCATTATCCGAATAGATTTCTCTACACAACCCCCTGCGAGATGTGAACCTGCGGTAAGCTGCTATAAATGCATCTGTTGTTAATCCGCTGACTACTTCTACATGTAAGGCCTTGGTGGTCAGGCAGACAAATACCGCAATGTATCCTTTGTACGTGGTTTGACCTCTTCCTATCTTGTTCCTCAGTTGAATCGGCCCGGCATAATCAATACCCACCTTGCTGAATGGCCGTGATGGAGTTACTCTGCAGGACGGTAAATCACCCATTAGTTGGTTGAGGGTTACTTGTTTAAATCTTATACATGTAACACATTTCTGTATAATATGACGTGTCAGATTTCTACCATTAATTATCCAAAATTTATTGCGAACATTTGCCAATGTAAGTTGTATGCCCCCATGAAGTGTTGTAGTAGTATGAGCATCTTCAATTATTCGCTTGCTGATTGAGCTTTCCTTTGGTAATATAATTGGTTGCTTTTGATTCATTGGTAGTTGCGAATTTTGTAAACGTCCGTGTAATCGTAATATCCCATCCTTGCTCATGACTGGATTTAACGCAGATAGTTTGGATTTTTTATTTAATAAAATCCCACTCATCAATGCCTGAAGTTCTTTACGGAAGTATCGGTGTTGTTCAATCCTAATTATTTGGACTTCCGCGAGTTTCAGTTCTGGTACTGTCACTTCTTTCGACTGTCGCCGTTGTTTATGAACATGCACGTTTATGAACCTTTGGCAGTACACCAATATACGCTTCAACTTATGAATGTTTGAAATTTTATCAATTAATTCATGTAGCGCGTTTGCTTTAGATTCAGCGGTTATTGTAAGACAAGTGATATCCGCTGCGCTGTCCTGGTTGTGATCACCTTGTATTTGTGGACCCTTGTGCGAAGGTGATGATGGCCATGCATCAGAATTTTCCTGCAAAAATGTTGGTCCCGTCCACCAGATCGAGCCTTGTGAGGTGATGGTAGCCGCTGCCAATCCTCTTGTTGCTAAATCAGCTGGGTTTAGATTTGTTGGTACGTAATTCCATTGTAGCTGAGGTAAATTATCTTTAATCTGAGATACCCGATTGGCTACAAAGGTTTCTAACTTCGGAATATCAGCTCTTATCCAGCTTAAAACTATGGTGGAATCCGTCCAAGCGAACATCTTTACATCCTGCATGTTCATGGTATTTTTAGCGTATCTTAGAAGCCTAGATAACAGATGCGCTGCGTTTAGTTCCAGCTTCGGAACTGTCAGTTTTGTTTTGATTGGAGCAACTCTGGTTTTTGCTACTAGCAAACTGGTTGTAACTTGCTCGAACGTATTTGTGGTTCTTAAATAGACCACCGCTGCATATGCTTGTTGCGAAGCATCTGCAAATCCATGTAACTCTGATTTTTGTGTTGACGTTGTTTTAACCCATCTTGGTACCTTTATTTTGCTTAATTCATCTAATTCGTTCTTATACTTTTTCCATTTTGCTTCAATAGCTTCTGGTAGCTTGTCATCCCACTGTGTACCAGCTCTCCAAGTGTCTTGCATTAACAGCTTTGCTGTTATCGTTATTGGTGATAACCAGCCGACAGGATCAAATAATTTTGAAGAGTCGGACAACAGTAGACGTTTCGTTGGTTCTTCTGTTGAAAGATTTAGCCTGGTCAGGTCAAATTCAAATGTATCATCCTCAGGACTATAGAGAATCCCTAGTGTTTTTATTATGTGGTTGATTTTTAAATTAATCATTCCTTTTGCTCGTAGGTGGTCAGGAACATTAGTCATGACTTCAGCTGAATTCGACGCCCATTTGTGCAATGGAAATCCTCCGCTCCGTGCAAGTCTTGTCATCTGTTGTTGAATGGTTACGACCTCCTCAACGCTGTCACCCCCAGTCAGTAGATCATCCACGTAAAAATCTCTTTCCATGATCCTTGCAGCTGTCGGATAGTTGTTCTTTTCATCTTCTGCCAATTGCATTAATGTTCTTACAGCAAGAAACGTCGCTGCCGTTGTTCCATAGGTAACCGTTTTTAGTTTGTATTCTCCTATTGTTTGTGATGGATTTTTTCGCCACAATATGCGTTGTAAGTTCTGGTGACCATGATGCATCCAGATTTGCCGGAACATCTTTTCCGCATCTGCTGTTAGCACGAATTTGTGTGTTCGCCACCTCAAGATGATGTCAATTAGGTCACCTTGAATTTTGGGGCCGTTCATCATTATGTCATTTAACGATAATCCCGAAGTAGTTTTGCTCGATGCATCGAATACTACTCTTAGCTTTGTGGTAGTACTTTCGTGGTTGATCACTCCATGATGTGGTATATAGTATACTGGATTCTCATCTGGATCATCTTTTGCCAATTGCATATGCCCCTGCGCTAGATAGTCTTCCATAAATTCGTGATATAATTTAGCGAATGGTTTATCTTTTAGAAATTTTCTTTCGATTTGCAGTAATCGTGCTACTGCTTTTTTTCTGGATTCTCCTAGCATAGACGGTTCTACTTTGAACGGTAAGTGTACCATGTATTTCCCATCTGGTAGTCGCGTTGTGCTTTCTGCATATAGCTTTTCAGCGATTGCTTCCTCCTGGGTATGTGTTTTTTCTTGCGGAATGGCATCATTTTCAATTAATAAGTCTAGTTGTTGCTTAATTGTTTTGGTTGTGACCATTGACAACATTTTATCTTCTTGGTTATTGCCTGTGCTGCCCATTATGATCCAACCAAGCTCAGTTTCTTGGGCAATTGGATCTTGTGGGTGTCCTCTAATGATGTTACTGTTTACAATTAGAGGATAGTAGTCAACACCGATTATTACGTCAATGCTATTGGACTTGTTGTATTGTGGATCTGCAAGTTGTAAATGCTGCAAATGTGCCCATTTGTTGGTATCAAAGTCGATGTCTGGAATATTATCCGTTAATTTTTTGAACACCATTGCTTCAAACTTAATTTCAAACGAACTCTGAAGCCTTGAAGATAAAGTTAGTTCGACCTTATGACTGCACACTCCGGCTTCCTTTCCTCCCATTCCTGAGATTTTAGTGTTGACTTGTTTCTGCGTAGCCTTAAGAAGATTTGCTGCCTTTGCGGATATGAATGACGCCTGAGAGCCTGGGTCAATTAATGCTCTAAAGAGCATGCATTTTCCCTCGCTTGTTGTTAATGCGATTAGAGCTGTAGGTAATATCGCAGGACCTAATTGTGTTGTTAAATAACTTTTAGATACTCGCTGCATGTCTGCGTTTGAATCGATGTGCAGTCCTGTGTTATGCTTTCCATTGCATATGTTACATTGGTTTTTCTGCCTGCATACATATGTTTCATGTTCTGCTGATAAACAGTTTCTGCATAATTTATGAAGCATTGCCATTTGCGATCTTTCACTGGAATTTAATTTCCTAAATCCTCCACAATCATTAATTTTATGTCCCCCTCGGCAGTAGACACAGATATTTGTTGTTGTTAAGAAGGTCCTTTTAACTATTTGAGCTTTGTTTTCACGTGAGGCGGTTGTTGGTAGGATTAATGGCTTTTGGTTGCCATTGGCCTCTAATGATTTGAACCTTCCTTCCAAAAATTTTAAAAATTCCGTTGTTGTTTGGAATTCCCTTGGATCTTCTAAGGAGATCTCATAGAGTCGCCTTGACTCATTGTCTAGTTTTTTAGTTAATATGAAGATTATTATTGAGTTCCACGATTCAATGCTTACCCCTGCGTTACGTATTCCGTACAAACATTCAATTGTTGTATCGTGAAGATTTCTCAGTGCCGCTGCAGACTCGATGTTTATATTTACTTGACTGAGTAACGTATTTAAATATGTTGAAATCAGTAGTCTCCTGTTGTTATATCTGCTATTCAAAATTTCCCAGGCGGCTTGGTAATTTTCTTCTGTTGGTTGTAGGTGGTTGATTAATTTGGCCGCAGCACCCTCTAACTGACCCTTTAGATAGTTAATTTTATGGGTATCACTGATCTGTCTATTCTCATGGATGAGTTTGGTGAATGTGTCACGAAATCCAGTCCACTTCTGGTAATCTCCAGCAAATATTGGGATTTGAATTCGTGGTAGCCGAATGTCCGTTGTTTGGTTTGTTGGTATAATTTTATCGGTTTCATCTATCCTCGTTGTTATTTGAAGGATTACTGATTGACACTTGCTATCAATGTTCTCAAAGTACTGTTCTGTGAAGTACTTTATACGTTGTTCTTCCTCATCAGTAACGAGCATGCAAATTTCCTCATGGAGTTCAGCTATTTGTTCCATGAGTTTTTGCATCACTCCAAGTGACAGTTTCATTGCCGGTTTTGGCCCAGTCACGACAAGGTCTTCGGCCTCATCAATCTTCCTGTAGAGACTCCTCATCCGAATCGTCTGTCGTTTTATTAATTGCTGCAACTCTGGATTCATTGTTTCCAAACCTGCATCTTTGTTGTTACTGGTGTTCGACTCTGATTGGCTTCTACTGCGATGCTCTGGGACCGGTGTAAGTGGTGGGCCGTTGTTTAGTTTTGCACGCATTATAGTAATAAATTCATTATATTTTCCCACTACACTTGTTACCGTTTTAAAGTACGGGTGCTCTAAGTTGACATCTTTCAGCTTCCTTATTTGCTCATCTGTTTCTAGAAACTTTGTATAAAGCTCCTTTAATTGTTGGATTCGGTTGGTGAGGTAAGTTTTTGTTTTCCTCTCTGGGCCATCCTTCTTATAATTAATACATATTTTATCAATCTGAGTCGCAAGCTGTTCTTGATTGAATGCAAGGGTTTCCATTTTTGAATTTAGGCAGTTCTCGTTCGCCAGTTGATTAATTATCGCGTGTTACTTGTTCTAATGTAGAATACGCGTTTGTTTTTGCCTGTTCTTAATGGCTCGAAGGACCACTGTTTAATTCAGCCTCAGCTTGAACTAATTTAACACTTTTAATACACTTTTAATTCCGAGCTTTCCACGGGTGAGGGCTAATACCGGAATATTGTAATAAAAGCGTATAGTAGAGTTTGATTAGAACTGAGTAGTTCATTTATTTTTTGGCGTTTATATACAATTTTGATAGTTTCTTGTTGTTGTTTTTTACATTACATATGATCATATATCAATTACAATATTTTAATATTTTATAAACTCCAAAAGTGCAGAATTGCATGTAAAAAATTAATTATTTTATTTATAGCTAAATTAAAATTAACATTCTGTAAAACTGCATATTGTTGCAGTTAAATGACCCTGTTCATATTGAACAATAGCTCGTATAAGGAGTTCAAAACTTTAAATTGGTTCCTTTATAATAATTACATTTTGCAAATAGATGATCTGACTTCTAATTCAAAGAATTTCTGGAAATTCATAAATGGTAAAAAGAAGGTTGTTGAACTTTTCAGAATTCTTCCGCAAGTAAAACCTCTGATATTTCTAATCTGTTGGCCACATTTTTTGAGTCCGTCTATGAAATATCTGCGGATTCATGTACCAACCCTATAAATAATCGCGATAGCTATGATTTTAAACTTTTAAACTTTACTGAAGAAGAAGTTTATGTTAGCTTATCTCAACTTGATGGTAATAAGGGAGCTGGGGTTTCCACCTATCCTTATTAAGAATTGTGCAGAGCGTTTAGTCCACTTACTGACTCTAATCTTTAACAAGAGTCTACGTACTGGGAGTTTTCCTGAACCCAGGAAACTGTCTTTAATTCGTCCGATTTTTAAATCTGGCAAAAGAAGTGATACCAGCAATTATCGTGGGATCGCCATTCTTTCTGCCATACCAAAACTTTTCGAATCCATGGTACAGAAATTCTTGTTGTTTTGTGTGAAAACTTAACTGTTGAACAGGAACACGGATTTTACCCGGGTAGGTGTACCGTTACTAATCTAGTTTCTTTTTGTGGACGCTTATGGATGCTGTATATACCGATTTTTGAAAGGCTTTCGATAAAATTGATCACTCGCTCCTTTTCGATAAGCTGGATAAACTAAATTGTTAGATCATCCCTATCAGGTGGTTGCATTCGTACCTTTTTGATCGTTACCAATTTGTTAAGATTAAAGATTTTAATTCTCGCTTATTTCGAGTTACCACAGGAGTTCCTCAAGGTAGCCACATTGGTCCTCTTTTATTCTTATTATTTGTTAATGATGACGTTGATTGTTTTAAATTCGCACAATGTTTGCTTTACGCAGATGATATAAAAATATTTGCTCCAATTACTGGTCTTTCTGATTGTGTTAAACTGCAAGGTGACCTGAATAACTTTTGTAGTTGGTCGTTTATAAACAAATTATTGTTTTGAATGTGGTTAAATGTGGGGTTCTGTCATTCTCTCGGAGGCGCTCACCAGTTGTTCAGCAATATTTTCTATATAATTCTGCTGTTCAAAGAGTTGAGTTCATAACCGACTTAGGTATAACCTTATGATCTTACTATTACCAAACACATTGATTCTGTCATTTCAAAACACATTATGCTAGGCTTACATTATGCTAAGCTTCATTAAGCGCAATTGTAATGACTTCGGCGACCCACTCACATTGAAAGCTCTGTTTATGCCCTTTGCTCGTTCCATTCTAGAATATGCTCCTCAGATATGGTCACCATTTTATCATTACCATTCAGACATAATTGAGAGCGTTCAGAAGCAGTTTCTTTTATACGCACTTCGCGGTTTACCTACTGAGCGGGTGCACCAAATGTTCTTCCACCTTATAATGATCATTGTAAATTATTAAAATTACAACGTTTATATCACCGACGGGATGCTGTATCTGCTATCTTGGTTCATGAGGATCTGGCTTCGTCATTTGGTACATATTGATCCTATGAGTTATTTCAGCAAGTGGCCCTAAGAAATTTTGTGCATTTCCATCGGTAGCTTTATGTGGACCAGCATATGTGTAAAAACAGATCAACATCACGTACTGTTTTATCACAACCCACTACAAGAGAGAGAATTATCAAAGAAATTACAACCAGGATGGGGGGCATCAAAATAATTTAAAAAAAGCTACATGGTAAACAAAAGTTGGTGCATTTGGAGCGATTGGCGCTGATAGACATCTTTTATTGAATAGCCGAACTTTTTAATAAAAACGAATTTGTTTTCAAAGCTTACTATACCAAATTATGTATTTCATTTCAAAAATTCATTTTGAACTGTAAAACGACATTTTGCAGTTTTCTTATCTGCTTGTGCTCGAATACATAAGAAAAGCAATTTTTGGGTTGATATCTCGCGATGGATGATATCTAGCGATGAAAATTTTCGGTATGTTTTCGATTAAATGTATTATGAGAAAATTGCACAACCCCCACATTTCCATGTGTATATACTGAAGTGAGGAAAACTCGAACAATTAAAAATGTATGTGACAAAAAAATACATGCAGTATTTTAATTATCTATATGTTTTGTGTATATGTTCTCAAAATTAAAAACGGTTCGTACTCATTTAACAAGGAAACCCGCTTTTTGAAATTTTACATCCATCAAGCCAAGAATAGAATGTATGCGAGCAAAGAAAATGTAAAAAAGAATTGAAATGAAAATTATGTTGCGGTATTTGTAATGTATACATCTTAGACTTTCTATACTTACATACGTACGTACGTCTACGTACATCTCAAATGAATTGAAAGGATAGATAATACAATTAAGTTCATATGAATAACAGATAAATCTTTATTTTGATAAAACAAAACGAACGAAAAAATAAAATAAGATAAAATAAAATGTTATAATTGAATTTTAAAGACAGCATTTCAAATTGTATATAAGAAATCTTAAAGACATTCTGATTATGAAGTGGAGTATAAAAAAAATTAATCGATATTTTTAATTTTAATTTTATTTTCAATTCAAACGAAAAAATGGATTAAAGTGGATTTATACTAAATGCAATATTGAATGGATATTTTAATTTTTTTTCTCCCGTCCTCTGCTATAATTGGAAATGGTATATAACTATTCTGTTTAAAGAACCAACCTGGGTTAAGGTAAAGCTTTTGGCATATCGGAATGTAATATAAACAATGGTAACTGTAGATCAAACGTTTGGTGTTCCTTTAACTTACGTAGCCCCAAATTTTACTACGAAAAAATGTTTTGTTCGCAGATTTGCTTCTGTTATATATAAAAAATTTTTTCTGTGCTTTTGGGTTTTCAAAAGAGATGGTCAATTTTTGCACTTCAATTAAATGTTAAATTCTATTTCGAATATTATGTTTATTTACTTAATCTACGAGTATTCATTATTTATTACTAACGTTTGTGACTAATGCATTTTGCAGTTAGTGCCGATGCTAATTGAAGTCTCAGACCATCTCCAATCATGTTGCTTCTCATTTCTATTTATATCGATTAAAGGTGTACAGGTAGTTCTGGCGAATAATAATATTTTTCAAATAATTATACGCAGTCTGCTATCACATTCTACGGTTAAATCGATTATGACCGTTGATAATTCTACTACGTATACGGTGGTAGAATGTATTTAAGTCATTACTAAACGCCAATATCCCATTTCCATGTAATAAGCGTAAATTTTACAGCAACAAATGTCTTGTATTTCATTCCAACCAGAACAGTTTATTCCAAGTTTTGGTAGGAATAGGAATAAAATTATTATACCTAAAGTTATCGTACTAACCACTAGAGGTAATTTTTGAAAAATTATAATTTTAGGGAAAAATTATAATTTGTTAACAATGCAAATAATATTTTTATTTTTATTTTTAAGAACAAATGGGAATTTTAACTAAGGAGCTGAACATTTTAAAGCCATTAAAGGCCATTAACTGATGTATGAAGGTAGGTTCAAAAAATTAACAAGACTAAAAACTCAAAGTGCATAATTACAGGTTTCGGCGGATTTTAAATTAAAAAAAAAAATAACCAAAAACAAGGCAGAAATAATAGCTACAGGCGGCACCCCTAACTGGCTAATCATTCTGGCTCATGTAGACGAATAAACAGCCGAGATCCAAGAAATGGAGGCCTCTGAGCGCTCCGTACAAAGTTACCAAGTGAACGAGCACATTGAGTTTCCTTAATTTTTACCACCGGAGCTAGAAGAAGTAACGGAAAATGAGGTAAACGAAACCATAATTGAACCAAATTTAAACGAAATAGTTGGAAACAGTTTGGTTGATACAAATAAATATCTCAAGTAAAGTAACCAGAAGGATCCAAACAAGAAGGATCAAAAATATTGAAAATATTTTGAAAAATTAAAGAAGAAAAGTTAAATCTGTACAAACAGGATATAAGACAAAACAAAAAAATTTAAAAGTAAAACAGCTTCAGATCAAAATTCAAGAAGGATAATAATTTAAAGATTAACTTAAGCGCTTTGTAATTAGGGTAATGACTTTGAATTTGTGATGATTGAAATGCTGAAATGTGATGATTTTTTTTACGTATTTTATTAAATAAATTTAATACAAGTAGCAACATTTAATTTGGTAATGGACTAACAATTTTATTTCTTATAACCTGAGCGTTTAATGTTGGAGAGTGTTCTACTTTGTAGGACATGCAAATATTCTGCAACACTGCATACAAATTATTTTTTGCGTCATCTTTTCGGGTCCATACTGTAGTTGCCTCGCACCTGTCAAAGAGCGATACATGGTTTTCCAAACTCTGGTCGTACGTTCCACGATATTCGTACCTTTACTGTATGATTCGTTATGGCGACATTGAAGCGACTGTGAGTCAAGTGTGCGAACTAGTGCCATTAAAATTGGCTGCCAAGTGTATCCAACATCAGCTATGACAACAAGCTTTTACTTATACCATAGATGAGCTTTTACAGCGAGCATACGGAGAACTTTTTTTTCGTTCTGCAAACAACTTTTTGATTTTTGGTTTTCTAGAAAATTTCATTTTTTTCTTAACCGAGTATGATCGGATTGGGTAGGTGGCTATATCTCACAACTTCTTTCAAAATCATTTAGTAATCCCATTTCCATCCGATACACTCAATCCCATCACAATCGGTTCCCTCCCTAGTAGCCATATTCCAAAACTGCTTCCAAAAGTCATTTCAGAATCCCATTTTTATCCAACATACTCAATTCTACCATAATTATGGTTAAAAATGACCGAGTTTCGTCCCAGGTGACCATATTTCAGAACTTCTTCAAAACAATCATTTTACAGTTCCATTTTTTATCGGTTAAAAAATTGCCGAGTTCCGTCTCAGTGGCACGATTCTTGTAATTATCCGGGAATAGGGAATTGGGGAAAGAATTTATATGTAATTTCAGTTCAAATATTTTTTTCCAGCCTACTGAGGAGAAAAGTTTGATGTAAATATTTTTAAATTGGGAATAAGCTGTTTTGCTTTCGCAAAGCCGTATAGCTTTACTGTTAGAGGCCAATTTTGCTTTCAGCAATTTGTTTGGGAATTTCCTGTAACGGAAAATAATTGTTCATCATAGTTTACAAACATTAGAGATATTTAAGCAACTGTTGCGAACTAACCTTCAATTTAGTTCGTTTGGAATTCCTACAATAAATGTGACGACGTCAGGCACACAGTACAAGTTTCTTGGCAATATATTTTATAGTATTGTATTAAAAATTTGCATCTCCGGAAAAATGAGCTAAAAAGATCGAGATCGTTCACTACTGGCGGAATTAAAATTGGTTGTTGACGTCACGAGTAGTCGGCGTTATCTACGATTAGTTCACGGTTTCGGCGAGTTATCTACGCAATCAAGTAAAAAGTAGTAAATGTAGTATTTTATTGCAAAAATTATCCGATACTCCACGCCAATACTGATTTCAGCTGACAAATGGATGTGCGAGTTATGTACTCAGTTTGGAATTTGCAGTCTTTAAAAACTGATCTGTAATCAAACATCTAATATAAATTACTAAGTGCCACTTGAAATCTTCATAATATTCAAATTATTGGTATTCGTTACAATAAATTAGGAAAACAAAATTTAAGAAAAAATCGTACCCCATAACAAATCAAAATTAATAATTTTATTGCAAAATGATGTCCATTTATTTTTAGGTCGATGCTGAAATTTACCACGGGTTTAATGTCAAGATGAAGCAGATAAAAATTGATGATGATATTACAAATTCAACGAAAATTGGATTTGGTTGGTACGCGAATTTTTATTTTTAATATGGCGAGTACTCGATCAAAAATTCTTAATTACTGATATACCAGAAAATTTAATTAAAAGCGAAAATAGAAAATCTGTGAAAAAAAATATAAATGTTTGAATAATTCACCATAAAAGATATTTCGGTTTTTTTTCTGAACTATGTATATATTTTTCCTTTCACCTTTATCGAGAAAAATTTGCTTTTCTCACGAAGCAATATTTTTGAAACAAACAAAAATTTTTCACAAGCAAATTCACTTTTTAAGTGTCGATTTTTTACTTTACAATTACGCCCGCCTTGCTTGGGTCCGTGACGCTATAATTACGATATTAAATGTTGACTACTGAAGATGCTGAAAGTGCATCAAATCTTTCATTATTTACCAGCAAAAACTGATACATTCCAAATGCAATGCCATTTGAATCGACCCTTGTTTAAAAAGACAGCAAAAACAAAGTAAGATTTTTTTAATTTTTTGGTTTTGCTCCATAAATTTTTAGATGTTAAAGTGATTTATATAAAGAAGCAGTGAAATATAATTTAAAATCATTACCAACGACGGCAAACTCACGTACTACGCGATAGGCGTGGATATGTCCTTCTGCGTACTATAAGATATATGCAGGAAACCTTATTTCGCAAGAGAAACGTTTATATTCACGCACTATAAGATAAACTTGAGTATATTTGACATGAGTAAACGAGAAAATAAGTTTAATTCCAGTGCAATTGCAAAAATAGGGCCAATAGTGGAAGAAACATACTAGGAAATGGATGTATATTAAATAGCAAACCAATTAACAAATTTAGTTCAGAAACCGATTGAAACATCCGTTCCTCAAACGGAGCAATCGGGGGTTTAACCAAAACATTTTCGATCTATTCAGGATCCCAGATCCTATTAAATCAATTCCTGTTTTTGACAGGAATAAAGAGCACGTATCATCATGGTTAAAAACAGCGGAAGTAACATTACGTATGCTCGAAGGATTGGTTCCAGAACGACAACTGAGAATGTATGTGCAAGCGGGTGGAAAGGAAAGCGATATACATCCTCTGCCTCGCAGGCGACCCTGAGTATTTTTTAGATATTCAACAAATGATGCTCGAAGCACTAGTCAACAAGCAGGAATTATCGATCTATGAGTCACAACTTTGGATACACATACAGAACGAAACAATTGCAATCCATAGTTTATACAAAAGGACAAAAGAAATCGTTCAGACTTTTTAAACTTTGGCGAAACAAAACGAAACTTATAATAATTCCTGGCAGACAGTCCGTGCCTTTATTGAGCTATACTTTGGGTACACCCAAGAGCAACCTTTATGCAAATTTAGTAGCAATGAAACAATTTCAAATAATTTCAAAACAAAAATCCAACAACCTCATTATAATCGACAAAAATCAAATCAGGTCTGTAAAGCTCAGTCAAAATTTAATTCAAATGTCCCAAATTGAGGAGATATTTTACAATTTAGGTAAATCCATGGATTTTACGACACTAGACCTTAAATCAGGCTTCCATCAAATACCAATGCAAAAAAATCGCAAGCGAAAACAACCTTTTCGACGGACAGAGGTCATTTTGAGTGTTGCACAATACCTTTTGGTTTTAAGAATAGTCCAGCAAAATTTCAGAGGGCTATGAACAGTGTATTTATTACAAGGGCTACTTGGAACAATATGCCACGATATTGTCGTAGTGGGGAAAAATTTGAAAAACCACTTAAATAATCTAAACACGGTTCCTAACAGACTTTCGCCTTTTAATCTAAAGATATAACTCGACAAGTGCGAGTTTTAAGAAACGGAACAGAGAAACGGAATATGCCCTAATCATATAATCACGCAAGATGGAGTTAAACTAAATAGAAATAAAGCGCAAAAGACAAAGGAATGGCCACTCTCTCGAAATCAAGTTTAGTTCCGGCTAATTATAGTAGATTTATTAATGATTATTCTAAAATAGCAAACATGGTAAAATACTTAAAGAAAGACATACCACTAAATCTTACAGATCCAGAATGTATCAGATCAAATACTAGAAACGCTAAAAAAAATCCTAGCGACAGATCAAATACTTGTGTATTCAGACTTTTCACGACCGTTTACAATAACTATAGATTTGCCTTTGCCCCAGGAACTTTAAACACCACAGAAGCCAAATATGCAATAAATGAGAAAGAGGCATTGACTATAATATGAGCTGTCAAGAAATACTAGCCGTATCTGTACGGTAGCAAGTTAATGCTAGTAACAGAGCACAAGCCCCTAACGTTCATCAACTTATTCGAAAAAAATTCTAATTATTGAGATGAGGACTCGAATTAGAAAATTAGGATTACGAGGTAGTGGAAGTGCAAATGTTGTGGCAGATGCACTAAGCAGAATGTCAACAGCAGGCAGTGAGCAAAATTTTAACGAGAAGACAGGTAACACTCAACGTGAATCTGGAATATACAAACAATCCATTTAGCGGATACAACCGAAAATTATTTTATCCACTTTACACGTCGGTCTATAAATTACTATAGGAATAAATCAATCTTCAGAATATCTCAATTAGACATAATAGTTTTGGAAGACCCCCCCCCCCCCCCCCCCCCCATTTATAAAGAAACACAACCAAAGCTTTAACAAAGTATTTTCGCAACTCGGGATTCCTAACATCATTTTCTCAGATCATGAGAGAACGTTCCAGTCGAGGCAGTTTAAAGAATATTTAAATGAACTCCAAGTTTAAAAAACGGTATGATATCAAAGGCCGAATGTCGAAGGGCCGAATGTGTCGAAGGGGCGAATGTGTCGAAGGGCCGAATGTCGAAGGGCCGAATGTCGAAGGGCGGAATGTGTCGAACGGCCGAATGTGTCGAAGGGCCGAATATGTCGAAGGGCCGAATGTCGAAAGGCCGAATGGGTCGAAGGGCCGAATTTTTATTTTTATTTTTTTTGTTTTTAGAAATATATTATTTTTTATTTTTTATTTAATTTAATTATTTTATTTTTTGTACATATCCCTTTTTCAACCAAAAATAAAATAAAAAAATTGGCACTCTTTAAGTTCAAACCACACAAATGTGTGGTTAAAAAACAAAGTATGTAATGGCGTTTTTGATAAAAAATTTGGCTAAAGTGTAGATGACGTATACTCGTACATCGCGGAAATTGGGTAGGATTGTGCATCTATCGTTTTTAGGAAGTGCAAGCCAAAAATTTCGAGAAAATTATCACATTTTCCGGGAAAATTTTCACCTTTTCATTTTTTTTGGTGACAAATTGCGTATTATTTTATTCAATATAGTATAAATGTGTATTTTTTTTTAAATTTTGATGTTAGCGTTGTACCTTAACAGTTTTTCGGCAGTACAAGTAATTTTTCCGGGAAAATTTCCAATTTTTCTAGGAAAAATTTAGTTTTTTTACTTAGTTTAAAATTATAAATAAAATTTGCCACTTGAAGAATTGTATAAATTCTGGAAAATGGGGGTTCGGCCTCCATCCTCTAAGGTGTACAACGAATTAAAATTACATTAAAAATAATTTTATATTTACAAAAGTTGATTTTTTTTTACATTTGTGGCACTATCAGAAGAAGCGATAAGAGCGATAAAAACTCTTTGATCTGTGTCTGCAAGGTTGACGAAGCAATTATTATTAATAAAAATAAATAAAACTAAAAAAAATATTGAAAAAATAAAAAAAGGAAAAATTTTCCGGAAAATCAAAAAGTTTTATTAAAATAACGCAAAAACGTAATTTATTACCCGTTTCATGACAGTTTAATTCGAATTTTTATCATTAAAATTAACATTTGATAAATAAAAACGGCAGATTTGTAATTTTTGGATGAAAAAATCAAAAAAATTTTTTTGGAAAAACTGAAAATTTTCTAGGAAAATGTGGTGATTTTTCTGAAATTTTTGGCTTGTACCTAATAAAACTGATAGGTATACAATCCTATAATGAAATTTTTTTAAAAAATTTTCATCTTACCCGATTTCGGCGATGTACACGTCATCTACACTTATGCCAAAAATTTCGCTTGTTTTGAAGTACAACCAACACACTTGTGTATATAGTTATAGTGTTTTTTTCGGACGAAAATAATTTTAAAAGGAATGCACAAATGCGTAAGTTGGGTCAAAACACATACAAAAATAAATTTTTAACATGGTACTTTTACAGTGCACACACAATTGTGTTAGCTGGCAGGAAAAGGGATATACCTATTGGTGGCGCATGACAAAATTTTCCTTCACCATTGCTGACTGGATGAAAAATAATAAAATACATAAATTCATAAGAAATTCATTTATTGTATGTTTAAAAAATAAAAAAAAATTTACAAAATATTCAATAAACCAACAAATTTAAAAAACTATATTTGTAAAAACAAAAAAAAAATTCGTCACATTCGGCCCTTCGACACATTCGGCCCTTCGACATTCGGCCCTTCGACATTCGGCCCTTTGACCAATTCGGGCCTTCGACATTCGGCCCTTCGACATTCGGCCCTTCGACATTCGGCCCTTCGACATTAGGCCGTTTGTACCCATTCCGAAAAAACACACTCAGGTATTATAGAAATTTTCAATAATAACCGAGATAAATTTTCAAATTCAAGTGTTCTAACTGCAATAGAACTATCAGTAGCCCTGTACAACAATACGGTACGTTTATCAACCGGTTTTACACCTAACGAAATTATCTTAAATCAAAATAATCTAATGAACCCGGAAGAAATACAAGATCAGACCAACAAAAATGTTAAAACAGTGGAACCCCAGAGGGGTTAAAACTAAAATGTAAACTAAAAAACTTTTATAGCGCCAAGAAATGTTACAAAACCAATATCATTGCAGAAAATAACAAAACCAATATCAGTGCAATCATCGTCCATGAGTGTCAAGTCAAAAATTCGGAAAATACTATTGAAGATACTGTTAAAGTTAGCCGAAAGTTTCCAGCCGAAAGATAATGCAGATAATGTCTTGAATACAGCAAAAATCATTCATGAACTCGAATTTAGGAGAATTTAGGATCGTGTTATATCATTCGGGTGAAGGGGAAATTATTCCAGTTTATAGGAATGTAAAAATCGATAGGAGCGAGAGTATAAAGAGAGTTTAACTTTCGGCTGTAATAGTCAAGACACTATCTGCATTATCTTTCGGCTAGCAACTTTCGGCTAACTTTAACAAGGTCTGTTGAAGGGTCGTCACCAAGGAAACAAGATCGAAGGGCGAGAAAAATACAACACCAACAACTGAAAATATTGCATCTACTCTATCAGCACGTGATATTAATGATTCACCAAAATTTTTTATTGGGATTGGTGGTCTTGATTGAACTCTGCGTGTTGTTGTTCCGCTAAAATGGATTTTTGTCACTCGTCTTTGCAAGAACGTTATAGAGGATGATATGTTATGGTGCATAAAAAAGCAAATTCGAGATTGATAAGCCTCCTTTGGTTCGTATGAAACGTAATGATGATCGGCATTATATAGCATTTACAATTGGTGTTCCCGAAAATAAATTTAAGCAGTTACTATAGATTCGTCGATTTAGGAAGCCTGAACCCTGCGATGACTTTGCCGGAATCTTGCTCCATCAAATCAAATATATAGATTATGTGAATGCCGACCACGGATCTATAAACAAATACCTAGCTGAAGTTGATTGGACAGTTGTTCTATCAAACATCAATGCGGTGCAGTAGATACCTTCAATGAGTTGTTAAATGTTGCTACACGAAAATTTTCCCCCAAAAAGATAATAAAAGAGCCTCACGCCCGTCATCGCCCATGGTTCACTCAAGAGCTCAAGCAGCTGGAGGCCTTGCGTAATAAAGCTCACAGGAAATATAAGCGTACTGGTCTAGCTTTCGATTTTACTAAGTTTCAGTTTCAACGCAGGCAGTTCTCCTGTCTTAATCGATTCCTGTACAATAATTACATGATTGATGTAAAACGCTGTAACCAGAAGAACTTTTGGAGATTTCTGAAACTGAAGAACCAAAATAACGGGTTACCGTCGTTTATGGAATTCGGTGGTCAAAAATCCGATAATTCATTAACAATCTGCAATTTCTTTACTCAGTACTCAGATTACTTCAGTATAGCTTTTTTGTTAAGTATATCTGACAAACTCCAATGATACCTATTTCTATAATAAACAAAAAATTGTTTTCTCTAGCTTGATGTGTTGCAGGTATTGATGAATATGAACGCGTCAAAAGGTTCGGGGCCTGATGGTTTACCAGCGGCGCAGTTGGTTTTGCCGCCCTTTATGTCAATTGTTTAACATGAGTCTCAGACAAGGTGTTTTCCCTGATGTTTGGAAAATATAAAATGTAATTCCAATCTATAAAAATGGATCCCGCAGCGATGTGACTAATTATCGTGGCATTGCTATTCTGTCCTGCATTCCAAAACTCTTCGAGTCAATGGCCAACAATGTAATTTTCTTTCCGAGCCGCTTTAAAGGTCACTAATTTGGTAGTTTTTCAGAATAATTTAATCAATTCCATTGCATCAATAATTCAGGTTGAAACTCAGTCACCGGTTATTGTTGATTAAGTTTAGCGATCTTAATTGCGATTTTCGTAGGTTGGCAAATGTCCTACTTACCAAATTGTAAAATGTGTGCCACGATTGATATTACTTACTCAGAGTATTTCATTCCTTCGTCTGGTGTGTCGCAAGGTAGCCCAGTGTTATTTTTTATTATTTATTAACGATGTTGTGGACTGTTTCACATTCGCTGATTGTATTTTATTTATAGACGACATGAAAATATTTGCTAACATATCATGCGAATTAGACCGTGTTCTGTTTGAGAGGGGCTTGAACGAATGATCGATGACTGTCACTCTAAGAGAATTGAGAGTATACAAAAGCAGTTTCTGTTATTTGTTCGCAAAAAATTTCCACCTTTAGAGCGCGACGATTATAGTCTCTCACCTTACCTTGACCGTATTCGTTTCATGAGCCTTCAGTCACTGGCTTCTAGGCGTACATGTGCTAATGCTACTTTTGCACGTGATATTATTTGTGGTAAAGTTGATTGTGTTGACATACCTTCACTTTTTATTCACTTTTAAATATTTATGCTCCTCAACGCACCTTACGCCCACGTGAGTTTCTTCGTGTTCCAACTGCTGACAGAAGGTACAGCTACCATGGTCCGGGAACGCGCATCCCACGAGATCTCAATACCGTTGCTGAGTATTTTGATTTACACATTTCTCACAATTCTTTTAAGAGGGCGATCGCTACTCTGGAGTCTCTGTTTTCACCTGGTGCCACCACTGTTGTTCCTGCTCATCTTAATAAATAAATGAATGTAATTAGAAATTGTAATTTATAATTATTAATTGTTGTTAATGTTTTGATTTTAATGCAATCCTTTGTTTTTATTTTGTTTGAACTTTAATTTTTAATTTTAATTACTATTTTTTTATATTTTTGTAAATAATCAATTGCGTAGCATGTCTAATGCTATGCAATGGTATGGTAGAATAAATAAATAAATAAAAACCGAAAACGAAGAAATACAGGCAACCCTATCCTGATAGAACGCCAGATGCATCAGTTCAGAACATGACAGTATTCGAGCAAGATACCATTAAAAACAGAAACCTTTTACAAAAAGCCTCTTTGAAACAGTACAATCATTAGAAATAGATTAGGTCACTTTCGGGAGGATTGTCTTTTTCATCAATATGTATATAGTCATGGCACTATCATACATGTTCCATGGGAAATGCTCAATAATGAAAAAGTTCAAAGTCCAAGTAAGCTTGACAACACAAAAGTGGCATACAACGACCTATTAAGGAAAGCTGGTGTAATATTAAAAGATGAGCACGACTTTTCCCGAGCCCAGAGAGAAGTTACAGTCCCATGGTATCGTCAACAAAGATAAACCCTTCAATCTCTTCCCCATGGAAAATGCTAATCGTTCAAAATATTATATTCAATGGAATAATGCAACCAACCGCACATGAACATGATCAAGAAGTCAAATATCATAGACGAGTGAGTGGTTGGTTTTGTAACTTTAGTTTTTAGAAAAGGTAATTATAATAGTTAGTTGTAGTTTGTAATTGAAATGTGTAACACCAAAATTGAAATAGAGTAATAAATATTTTTTAATGAATTGTTACGATTGTGTAATCATAACAAGTGTAATCGTATCGATCAAGTGGAGTAAAATACGGTACAGCGTTTGTTACGATTACATAATCGTGACCAGCGCTGTGTTGTATTTTATTCCATTTGGTTTGTGCCTCCACTTGCTGTGTTTTCTCAGTGTTGGTTGTTGTCCCCACTTTTGTGGATGTTGTGTTGTACGTACCTTTTGTAAGGTGGCGCGAGGGTGAGAAAGATGTTGGAGAGGAGAGGAAACAATGCGAATCGAGTGTGTGTCAAGCAAAACATTCCATAAGAATGTTTTTCTTATATGCCTCTCGTTTATATCAATGCGAATTGATATAAACGAGAAACAGAGAAGAAAGATAATTTTTCTGGAATGTTTTGCGCGTCGTATGTGCGACGCTCGAATTTTTTTGAGTAAATTCATTCAGTTGGTGATTTTTGATAAGAAGTGTCATTTTTTTGGTTAGAAATTTTTGGGTTATATAAAAATAAAAAAAAATGTTTTGAGTTTTGAAAGGCGATGTGACAACATGTTTATTGTACACGCGCAGTTTTGTATATAGTTAAAATACAAAAAAACAAAATTATATCCATTATAAAAATAAAACAGAAATATAAAACATTTAAAATAGTGATTTCGTTTTGTTTGAATTCCGGGAAAAAAAAAATTTAATAGACCGTGTGTGTAAAGCGCAGTTTTTTTTCTCGCGCTGTTGCCTATGAGAAAGGGCGGATTGATTATAACGCTGCCATTACAAAAATTTATTTTGTGAATAGTTTTTTTTTGAAATATTGGTTTTGAAGTGGAAAAATAAAACGACACTGCGTAGTGCTACGTAGCAGGAAAATTCGATCCCTACTTTATTATTGGTAGGCAGTAGCTGTAGAAGTGCATTCAGGACGCTTGCAATCATACGGAACCGGGTAGCAGTAAAAAAAAAAAAAAAATTATTAACGGGTACAGCAAAAACAACGTGTGTTGCGAGTAATCAACGGGCGGCGCATTTTATTTGTAAAGGCGTAGCACCTGTGCCGGGCGGTACAGCGGCGGCGATAATAAGGCGACGAAGAGCGTCGAACCGGGCGAGGCAACGCCCAACCTATTTTGGCGGCCAGTTAAGGCCAACACATTTATCGACGGGTGGCCAGCCGGCCATTTGTGTTTATTTTTGGTATCGGGGAAAGGCCCCGCCACGCACGACCGCACAAGGTCGCATCGATACGGGTGGCCAGTTGAGGCCACTCTTTTATTTTTTTTAGTAACGGTAGCCAACCGGCTATTGTTGGATTTATTATATTTTTATCGGTGGTCGGCCGCATCAGTTACGGTAGTTCAATAGTAACGGCACCAAAGCCGCAACGGTCCGGGGCGGCGACCCTGTGGCATGACGGCCGCACAAGGCCGCAACATTAACATTATATATATATATATACATATAGTAAGGTACCATTTTTTTTTATTTATATTTTTAATTTTTTGATTTTATTTTTTTATATATTTTTAAATTTTCAAATATTTTGTGATCGAGCGCTGCACAGCGGGTGCACGCTCGATGCGCATTGTTTCATTCTCTCTTCCAGTCCTCTTTCGCTTCTCTCTCTCGTTCCCTCCCTTTATCTTTGCTTTTCTCGTGGGAAGTTGGGTTTTATATTTTTTTTGGGGTTTTCTTTCTAGACAAAAAATGAATTATTAAAATTTTTCCGGGTTGGGTGTGATGAGGGGGGAATTCCCATCCTGTGTCGGCGTAAGAGTAAGCGGTTCCTTGGTGCCCGCATCCGGATTCGGAACCGGTGGTTACCACCGTACGAGTTCGGGCGGATGCGCGCACCAGGGCCCCGCTCTACCATTATGATTATTTTTTTTATTTTTTTGATTTTGGCTGTTCGTTCCTCAGGTTCCGGCCGACGAGTTTCGGCGGAACATCGGTTTTTATTATTTGCGTTTTCCCATTTTTATAATTTTCTGTATTTAATCACGGTGTAGGCCAGGAGCCCTGCATGCCTCAAACCCCACGACCTTCGCACTTCTCCGCTGAGAACGTAGCCGGCAAAACATCACCGTGGAGGCCTCTGCAGGTGCTTAGTGAAAATCTGCAGGTTGGCAGCAGCCAGCCTGTAACAGAATTTATAATTCAACAACTCATTGTTATAAAATATTATACGACTGTTTTGTTTGCGAATACGAATACGGAAATATTCATATTCCACGTTGATAACGACAATAAAATACGTAAACAGGAAATTTTCAAGATGACGAAAGGATTGTAATTGACATCCGAAAATACGAATTTACATGGCATGAGTGGTATACGTACTCGTACATGCGACAATGCATACATTTTGTTAAGAACTATACATTATCATTAAGATATTCATCATTCATGTGTACAAATATATTTGTCATTTTAACTGTTGAATGTATATGCGTATGTCGAGGAATAATTAAAATTTGCTACATCGTTTTTTCGTTTTGCATAATTGAAGCGAATATAAATTTATAAAAAGGAAAATTTAATTGTCTTTTGTAAATGTTCATGTATGCAGCTAATTGAAATGGAAATGCATAAAAGAGTGCATTTAACGGTGTGTTGCAGTGGAAAAGGCAATTTCTAATCGTCACTATGAGAGAAGGTTGTATAAAAGGAGCTTCGTAATTTTAATATCCATTTGATAAAAAATTCTTCCTGTTTTGTTATTTAACAAGCAAAAAGTAATTTCCAATTTTAAGGAACTGTCAATTTGTCTATTAATTTAAATACATTTTTTATGTTGTTCCTTATTTTTAAAATTACAGAAAAATAAAAAAAAGGAATTTCATTTTTGTTGTGTTTGTTTTGTCGTTTTATTTTTTTTCTAATTAAAAAGTTTTAATAACTAAAAAAATAAAGAAACAAATACAATAAATATCCTGTTTTTATTATTTCTTATGTCTGTTAAATATACACAACTAGCTAGCTAAATAGGAATTATACAAAAAAAAATGTGTTTTCTATATAAACTAATTTAGCCTTAATTTCTGTCTGTCACACCTTTTCCGTGACGAAGACGAGAAATTTTTTTGTTAAACATTTTTTTTATGTATGTTTGCTACCGTCTTTGGCTTTCTTTATTTTTTTGTTACTGTGTATCGATAATAAAATTAAAGTTTATCTTTTTCCAGGATTTAATAAAATTGGTAAATAAATATTTGCCATGGCCATACATATTATATGCAATGCATAGGGTGGCCAGAACGAAATTAAGAATTGAGGCCACTAATGTAAGCTACTTCGCTATTTGATGTTCGGATCGGCGTGGAAAGGTGCATTTTTACCAATGGAAAGCTGACACGAAGAGAAATTTTTAAAATTTTAATTCTTTCCATTTAATAATGGAACTTTTTTAAAACGATTATATTATACTAATTTTAATTATAATATAACTAAGTATTTATTTAAAATAATGTTACTAGAATTTTCTATTTTGTAGATACTGGATCAATATGTAGTATTTGCAGCAGTATTTGACAAATTATTTTATTTTCCGGTAGATGTCTTAACCCTTGTGTCTATACCCGAAAAATTGTACACTAGTCAATAGTGAGAGAAGCGAAAAAAATTCCGGATAACTTGTCCCTAGTGAGAATATGCACAAAGGTAGAAAAAAAAATATATTTGAACAAATTGAAGCTTTTAGTTAGTTATTGGTATTCTAATGCGAAGGTTGCAAATAATTTTTGGAAATAAAAATAAGTTTATATATGTGAGAAAATGGCGGATTTTAAATAAATTTCTAACGATGGAGCATTTAGACGGTAAGATTTAACATTTAGAAGTGCATTTCGGTTTTCAGATACTTTATACATTCCCTTACAGTTTATCGTATATATCAACAAGCTTACCTATCTCATGCGTTAGAGGCATGTGACGATGATGATGAAGAAATATTTGAATATGTTGATGATAGCTCAGAGGATGACTCGTTTCTATATTGAGGACGTCTACGAGGATCAAGTGATTGTCCTCAAAGACAAACTTTAAGACACAACATCCTCAGAGGTCAACGAAGTGGACCTCCGCGATTGACGGAATTGTTATCTGGAAAGGATATACATTCAAATGTGTTTGTACAGACGTCATGTGTGAAATAATTATCAGACAATCAAATAGGAAGGTTGAAGAGGTTTATGGTGAATACAACTTTAGAAATCTAGATAAACAATTGTAAAAGTGGAAATGTTTACCAGAAAACGAGTTGGAAGCTTTCTTAGCTATTCTTATAAAAGCTGGTGTTCATCAATTCAATAGAGAACATATACATGAAAGTTTTATGGGTGACTACATCAGACCCTTTTGTACCGCGCGAGCGTTTTTGGGAATTGAGCCGATTTCTACGCTTCTATAATAAGAATATGTGGCGATTCCGACTTGAGTCTGATACAGCTGCTGAACCGTCTGAAGGCGCACGCTTTAAAGGATCGGGGAGAAATGCTGTCAATTTTTTTACAACATTGCCTCTTGCCCGCTTATTGAACTCTTGGGACTTATCCATAGTTGGGACCCTAAAAAAGAAACAAACCGTATGTCCCAAAAGAAATGTTACCATCCATGTCCCGCGAGATGTATAGTCATCAATATTTGGATTCAACGATGATAATGTTACACTCTGTTCTTACGTTCCAAATAAAAATAAAAATTATTTATTGTTATCTACCCGACATTATACGGGCACATGAAGAAAAAGAAACCCAGAAATTATAAAGTTTATTTACGTTGCTTGCGTCGCGACATACAAAATTTATTTAGAGAACAATCCAGCCAGATCAATCAAAACACACAATCGCCGAGAACTTTTTAAAATGTTTAACACTCCAGTGGCACTATGCTGGTAATTCCCCGGGAATAGGGAGCTGGGGAAAGAATTTATATGTAATTTCTATTCAAATATTTTTTTTTCGGCATACTGAGGTAAAAAGCTAGTGTTAAATTTTATGAAAACAAATTTAAATTGGGAAAAATTATTCCCAATTTATAAATATTTACATCAAACTTTTCTCCTCAGTGGGTCGGAATTTTTTTTAACAGAAATTACATATAAATTCTTTCCTCAGTTCCCTATTCCCGGGGAATTGCCACAATAGTGCCACAGTGGCACTATTCTGGTTGGTTTTCCCTGTGAGTTGAGAAAAACATTTTCGTAGTATTTATGTCTAAATTATATTTTTCTGGCCTACTATTGGAATTAGTTGGGTGTAAATATTTTTGAAGTAGAGATATATTGGGAATTATTTTTCCCTTTCAAAATTTTGTGGAAAAAAAATTTGCCAATCAACTTTGTTTCGAAAGTATTTACACCAAACTAATTACATTAGTAACTCAGAAAAACATAATTTAGACAAAAATGCTACGAGAATGTTTTTCCAATTTCCCAGGCAAAACCAGAATAGTGTCGCGATTAGCTCTTCTGCATGTTTTAGAACGATCAATCATACCAAATGTATGTAGAAATTTTAATGCACGGTTTGGGATAGAATGTATACTTGGCAAACGGCTCAAGAAACAATACCAAACTAGGAGCCAGCAACGTCAGAGACATATAATGGCTCTCGTGACATCAACGTTTCCTCAAGTTAGAAAATGCTGGATTTGTTTGTCTGCGGATCCGAAAAAAAACTTCATAATTCACGGAAATGTTGTAGTATTTGTAAAAGCCCAGTGTGTCTTTTGAACACTTAAAAAGTTTTTTGGCCACCCGGGTGGCCGGGATAGACTACACGGGTAAAAATAGTTATAAACTAATAATTTCTTTTAGCAATCAATTTTATTCAACTTATATGTGATAATCAATAAAAAATAAGTAATTCTAGGATGCCAGGTAGTACGAACTCTCAAATTGTTAAATCTTTTTAGATTTTAGTTATCCGTTTCATCCACGAGCAAAATTAAATACAATTTGATTTCACACAACGACGATAAAATTAAAACCTAAATAATTTAAGAGTGTAAATTTTTCAAATTATTTACTCATTTACTTTAATAAGCAAAAAAAGTTGTTTATCATTTTTTTATTTTTTACGGTTAAATAAATCATCCAGCAGTCGACTACACTAATAAAATCGATAGACAAGCAGATTTCGCAAATATTATGCATGTGGAAACGAGCATGGAATGGCTATGAATCACAATCTTAATAACTAGATTATTGTTCTAAGCTTTAGATAATCTCAATTTGAAAGAGTTTATCGACATGTTGCAGCTACAAGTGAGGATACCGCAACCGCCGTGAGAAATCTGCGCTGTCTTGCAATTATACTTCTGAACCAATATGATAATCGATGAGCAAAAGACGAAAAGCGACGCAACAGAAATTTCTCGAATACGTTTATACTTGCTGAATCGGTGAGTTCATGGCATTATTATTTCGTGGCATTGTTATAAGTCATAATTCATATAGCCGCGTTAAATTTGGCCAGAAGAGAGGGGCTCCTTTAGAGGACTGAATAATTTAAAATTTGAAACAAATACTTCTCAGTCCATTAGAAAACGAAAAAAAAAAATATTTTATGGAAAATTTGATACAATTGATTGGGCACTGATTTCAACCCAATTTCGATATATTTTGACTAATGTGAGGGTAATCTTCGAGCGGACCAATGGTTTTGATAATTACGGTAATGTGCAGTCTGAAAATTTGCATTAAAAATTAAATCGAACTTGATTATGGTAGCTTCTGAGTTAAAACTCAGAATGCAAAAACAATCAAGCAAACTTTTTTTTCAACGTCTGTGATTGGTTTCGAACTTATCTATTCGATACAGCTATTCAAAAAATGTTAAAGTTTCTAATTTGTATTCGCCAAATCGAATATTTATCTGGAAATGAAGGAAATTGTACTGAACGCTTTAAAAACAATATGAAAAGATATAATCGATCGAATATGGCATTGAAATTTTCTACAGACTGTTGCATTCAACATCGTATATCGTTACCGGCTAACGATGAAGGTGGATTTACATATCCGACGATTTTTCTGCGCCGAACATCACGTGACACATTCAACCAATCAGAAAGAACTTCTTCGCCGAATTTTCGGCACGACGAAGACATGAACAAAATTTATCTTTTCGGCGCGAAGTCACAGCACACATAGATAAAAAAAAATTCTTATGTTTTTTTTATTTTTTCTACGACTTGACATTGTGTGCAAAATATTGTTTATGTATGTATGTGTGAAAAAAATTCGTCAAATATGTAAATCATTGATAATATAGCGTTCGCCGAATTTTCTGCGGCAAGCAGCTTCGCCGAAAAATCGTCGGATATGTAAATCCACCTTGATTCACGTATAGTGCTATGGTTTTACGGATAAATTCTATTTTTCGTGCAAATAACGAAGGCTACGTGTACAGGAAATGTAAAATAACAAATAGATTTTGCACGTGTATGGAATGGTTTTATGATGTGATTGTATTCATCTTGTGGTTACAAATACTTCCGACGGTGACCATAAATCTGCCCCATTGTCGACATATTGTCTACATTATGTACATTGTCGACCCTATTATTTTAATTGTTTACACGTGTAAAATATTAATTAACTACACGATGTAGACAATACGACACAACACTGATCATATGAGGTCTAAACATTTAAAGGTGTACATTTTTAAATCAGAATTGACATTTTATTTTCCGGGAGAATCCTAGGAAGCGTTGTTGTGGTTTAATAAATAATATTTAAAACGTTTATTTTTAGTTTTACTTTTAATGTATTAATAAATACCAAGTATATTCAAATGCCATTCGTGGTTGTTTACTCAGAGCAGCTATCAGCGTAAAGAAAAAATAAATAAGGTAGTATATTTATTTTTTCTCTATACGAAACTTAGTTGGGGCAATCCACTTCCCGATAATATAATTCAAGAGCAAGCGGTCTTGCATGAATTCTCAAGGGAAGAGATTAAAAGTGGCTGTATTCAATCAATATTCCTTGGACGATTATACAGAGATTTTCGTCGACCGCCAATAATTGCACAAAACCTAATTGTTTAATTGAATTTTAACTAAAAACATTAGAAGAATATATAATTATTTATTTTATTGAAGTATACTGAAGGGCTAACAAAATTAGATTATTCAACTAGTTATGTATTGACATAAAAACCTAAGCGCCAACACCCTCAATGTTACCAGGCTTCAATATGATTTACTCATAACATAATACATCTCTGTTGCTGCATTTACTCTGCTTGTTCAGACAGAGTGATAAATGATGAGTTTCTCGTTAGCGATGAGTTTGCGAGATGTTATATTATTTATAATTTATTAAAAGCTTGAATCTTATCATTGGCTGTGAACACTGTTACTTGTTTTAGTTGAAGTGCCATATTCGCTTTGTTTAGCTTTGAGAAAATATCACCTCGCCGATTCAAGTTGAAACAACCACAGTGAAATTTATGATCGTTACAGACTCATCAAGGATATTTTTCAAAGACTTTAGCACTTTTTTTACTGCACGTGCTTGGCGGTGATGATTGCAATGGTTTCTGATGCAGTTTGGTGCTAAACTATTGTTTTTAACAACAGCGTGAGCGGTTTTTCTTACCATTCCCTTTGTATGATCCGTATATATTAACACAATTTTTCCAATCTAAACCATTAAAGAAATCATTCGCCACGTTAAATATTTCTGCACCAGTTGTATGTATTATTTGGCAATGGTTCACACAAAAGAAGATCCTCTTAAAACAAATTTATGCTGATATCGGACAAAAACAAGCAAGATTGCAAGTCCAAGTACATCTGTCCTTTCGTCTATTTGCAGAGAAAAATTACAATTTTTCAGACAAATATCAATTGAGACCACGTTAGCTGCTAAATTTTTAATTCGCCGAGCTACTGTGTCATTGGATAGCGGTACATCAGTGATTTCTTTTGCCGCCTTTTCATCGAATATTCATTTAGCTATATCGACTGCAGAGTGCTTGATCAATGTTTCAGCTATTGTATGAGCTTCTACTGCCAATGCAATGCGATAACTAATGACATAGGATGCTTCAGTGGCTTTCTCATGCCTAGTTTTGAAAGTTGAAACAATTAGGCTTTGGCCTAAATAAAAGAAAATAATCAGCTTTCTTATGTTTGAACTCCGGATGTACATGGACAAAGTTTGCTGCATAGGGCACATTGAGGCATATTATTAGCATCTATAAAACCAATAGATAGATAGATTTCATCATATTTCCTTTCTTAATGGTCAAAAAATTCATCTTCATTGTACTCGTCATCATCTGGCAACTGTTCATCATCCTCGTTATCCTCGTATTGGGATGTTATACAAGTTATACAGCCTACCTATTTAATTATGGCCTGCTATGGTCAACATGTTTCATTGTATTATATAATAAATAAACAAAAGAAATGAAAATTAATTTCCGTTTAAATCAAAATCTCTCGAGAAAATGACACAAATTTGTAATAATTAAATCTAGTCCGCTTATAAGTTTTATTAATATTTTTAAGAAAATGCTACTAAAGTTGGCAAAATGCCAGCTAATTTACAGTATACTACAGAAATTTATCTTCTTGGCCATTAGTACTGCTAAATTATTGGTGTTAAGTTACCCTCAAAAAAGCAAACGTTGAGTCACTTTTTTACAATCATCGTACTGTAAAATTTACTGTTCGTGAAAGTGCTAGCTTTGACAATCCAAAACGTGTTTAGTTTTTGGTCAAAAGCACACATTCCTTTTGTTGTATCATGAGATAGGGCGACAACATGAAATTGAAAAAGGAAAGCGGAAATCGGAACGTACGGAAGCAGAAAAATTCGTAAACGAAGATATCTTGAAGTAAAACGTAAATCAATTCCAATAGACTCACAAGCATGGTTTTTGTTATCGGAGAGTGACAGCGAAAGGATATCCGATAACGATAATGAAAACATTGATTTGCCCATGCTAGGCGCAGAAAGAGCCCCTAGAGGACGAAAATGTTTCATTACACCTAGAATATTGTCAGCTTTCATTCTGTCAATGAACTCGTTTTGAACGAACAACACTGTGGCGTCTTCGTCCAACAAATAAGTTTACAGGGTGAAAAATTACTTCGGGAGTTACCTGGAATGAAGACCGTGGATCGTTTGCCGGTGATTATTTCCCATATAGATGGAGTACAATTATTGGGCGTTCTCAAAGTATCAAGATTAACTGGTTTAAAAATGGTAAAGGCTGTTTTCTAAACCTTAAATGCTATTTTTGATCAAATTCGAGTTGTATGGATATATCTGGCCAAGGGCCCAATTACACCAAGTTGCCACGGAACAATTTTTTCCTAACTTTTCTAAAAATAAGGCAGGACTGTGTTCATCTATAAACTACATAGCGTTAATCTTCTCTTACTAACTTCACCCGATCAAATGGTTTTTTTTATTGATTAGTGTTGTCTGATGAAGTTTTTTAATTTTCTGTGATAGAATCGTGGCAAATTTCACATACGTCTACAATTATATTTCATGTACATACTTTAAAATATTTGTTTTTTTAGATTATGCCATTTTTCATAAATAAATGTTCATCCCTGTTTACAGTGTAAACAAAGGAACGTTGTTCTTATCGTAGTAAAGAGGAAAATCGAAAATAGTACACACACAGGAATCGAAAAGGAATAGTTACCTGGATATACGAGTAATGTGTGGGAGAAATTAAATTGTGAAAATTATCATTAATCAACCGTAATGTTCCTTTTAAAGTTGCAACGTACCGCAAAATACAAAAATCAAAAATGTCCGTCGGTAAAAGCCCCTCTCTTCTAATTCTTATAGCTTCCCGTGCGCTTTCCATTTATCATTTTATAATTTTTCGCGTTTGCCAAAATACAAAAATGTTATTAATTGATAAAAAGAGTAAAAATGTCAAATATTTTTGTGTGTTTTGCTCCCCCCAAAAACCGTATATGAAAAGTGAAAATTTTCTTCTGTTTTTCATCTTTGCATGCCGCGCGTTTCAAATATTAAAGATTTTTTGTTTGCCTCCGTCGTGCGATTTTTCTCGATTTTTTTTTTTTGGTTTAAACGATTTTCTACTTTCAGTGAAAATTTATATTCGCGCGATTATTTTTCAAGGGTGGAAAATCATGTTGTTGTTGCTGTTATATTTTGTCTAAATTGGAAAATACTTAAATTGGTAAATTTATTACATTCGGCTGTGTTTATTCCGTTGAATTTATCATACATTAGGCATTACGTACTGTGCGCAAAATATTCATGTATGTTAAATGTAATTTGGGAATTGGTTAAATGTCACAATCTATTAAGTGATTTTTATGATGTTGTTGTTGTTGTCGTTGGCGGGATGAGATTCTTGTAAATAACTTAAGAGATTCGAGTTTCGTTGTTTTTTATTTCTTATTTTGAGTTATAAGATTTATGAGATTTTTTTTTTCTTCGATATACTAGGGTGTAGGTTTCCTGGGGAGTAGATAAGAAGAATATGTTTTACATGTGATAAATTAAATGTGACACTAGATTATGTCAAGGTTGACTTCTATTTAAGGATTTATCAATTTATTATAAATGTGTGTCACTTTATATTAAAACTTCAGCGGTAGGTAATTTTTGTGCATTCATGTAAATTCTAAGCTTTAAATATTTTCTGTGCTTTCAAAGTATTGGGAGTACAAATAAGCTTTGAGTGATTTACAAAATATGGCGTGACTATAGTATTAAATCGCATCAGGTCATCTTGTATTCATGTTAAACGCCATCATTTCCTCTAAAAATCAGTATGTGCCATTTCTCTGAAGTGTAAACAACATATTGTTTTGTACTCCTTTTGAAGCGGTGCTTTTTTATTTTAATTTTAAGAAACTTGCACCTACCTGATGGACATCAATTGCTGTGTGAAGCATATGGGGAAGATGTTCTATCAATAAAAACATGTGAGTACTGTTTTAAAAGTGTCGATGGGCCAAGATTGATGCTAAACTCAAGAGGAGCTTGCTGAAACTTTGAGAGTGACTCAACAAGCGATTCGTTACCGTCTCATAATACCATGGGTATGGTGCAAGAACAAGGAAATTGGGTTCAATATCAAAAGAGAGCAAGAAACGTCGAACGCTTTTTTCACGTGTGACAACTGCGCCAAAGACAAAATCAGCTGAGATTTTTGCATCAAACCGTAACGGGGGACTAAAAGTGGAACCACTCCGATAACCCAAAACATAGAGAATCGCGGGATAAACCTGGCCATGCATCAACTTGAACCACCAAACCGAATACTCATGGCAAGAAACTAACACTATGCATTTGGTGGGTTCAGTTCGGAGAGATCTACTATATGAACTACTGCAGCCTCTCGAAACCATCACTATGGAGAATATTTTCAAAAACAATCGATGTAATTGGACCAAATGAGACAACGCTCGGCCACACGTTGCAAGAGTGATCAAGAAAAGTTTGGAGGCGCTTCAATGGGATGTCCTACCCCACCCGCTGTGTTCATCAAACATTGGTCGATTCTTGGATCGTCTAAGCAAATAAGTCTAAGTATTCTTGTGGTGGTGTTATTATGCGTTCGACGATGCTGATTTGAGTCCCAGATTAAAATTCGTATTAAAAGATGCACGTAAATAACGAGATTTTACAACACTAGTGAATGTCCACAACCTGAAATTTTTCTATAAATTATTACTATTAAATATTTTATAAGGATGATGCATCTTATATTGGATTAACTTTTGTTAACTAAAAACTCCAAAAAATATTTTTATTTAAAGATTGCATAACCCAAATTTGTCGATTAGGTTTTGTTGCGGATAATGCCTTTGTGAATATTTTGAAGCCATATTCGAACAGTCCACTTACCGAGGGAACAAAATTACAAAACAATTACACACGGTTACGGCGTGCCGAATAGTTGAAAATTGTCTTATATTTCAGAAGGTCTGGTTGATACTGAATAAAACGATGGGTCTGTAAAAAATGTGTAATGGAGAAATGAAATAACGGGCAACATCAGATGCATGAGAACCAATTATTTTAATTCAACAAACGAGGAAATTAAAATCGAAAGAAATTTGCTACGATTACTTTAGTAACAAACAAGCTGTACTTAGGGCAAAACGAAAACTTTTTATTTGTAACAAACATTTTACTTATTAATGAATGTTTTAATAATAAAAGAATAAATAAATTTGAGATTTATTAAATTCAAATTTTTATTTTTTTAAATTTTATATAAAATATCCATAACATTTAATTTTGGTTCTTGCATGAATTCTGCATTATTTTTTTTTAATTGTGACGCTACTTCTAGTCCTTTTTAAATTTCTAGGTGCGCTCTTTCTAGAGCACTTACTTTCCCCCATATTGTTTGTTCCAATATTTTATTTCCCTTATCTTTGTATCCTAGATCCCACAAGCATGGATTCCCTCTTTCAATCTCTATGGCGATTATTTCGATTTTGCTGCCATGCTTGTATGTAAATTTTCCTCATTATAAGAACATAACATGCAAGTTCTTCTGGAAATCATAACCCTTTTATTTCATTTTGCACTTGTCGCAAATACAAGCAGTTGTGACTCCAATTCAATTTTCTCGATATTATTGTTTTTCTAATATTAAAAATGGAGGGATGAATATGCTGTAACCTACACCCAATTTTTTTATACATAGCCAAATACACCACACTTGGCCAATAATACACCACACTTGATTTCTAAAACGAAAAACTAAGCTTATCAGACTTTTGGTAAAACTGTGTTGTGCAATCAAAAATCATTATTCGTGCTTAAATTTCTGAAACCCAACAAGGTCAATCTTTAAATTTATTTGAATCTTATTTGCACATATTTGCAATTCCGAATAGTCAATCCTCCCGGACTGAAGAAGTGCCGAATTTTGGTGAAATAAAGTTGTTTATCAAAAGTTGTCATTTCCCCAAAAGTTCGTTGTTTTTATCGTTTTTTCGAAAATGTCTTATACTTTTCAAAATATTTGCAAAAAACGAAAAAGATTCTATGAAGAATTTTTCCAGTGAACTGATGTCGGCCAAAGCCCTAGGGATTTCCCTATTTAAGGAAAAACCTTAAATATTAATTTTTATTCAGATCAATCAATCCGTATGAGCTGCACCGAGGCCGAATATTTTTGAAAATGCAGTTTCTTGTCAAAAATCGTCATCTCCGCTAAAGTTTTGGAAAATTTGCTGTTCATTTTTTGAAGCCGTAAAATTTACTATTCAATCGCAAAAAAAAAAACAAAAGTTTTTTGAAAAACCTAATTTGAAAATCAAATTTCCTTGGTAAAATTGATTGAGTAGTCAGGATTTTGGCTAGCAAATTGCTTGCTTGTGGCCGATCGAGTATCTACCCTACTGTGAATTAACAATTTTTCTGCACTTTTAAGTGTACTTACAAAGCAATAATACTTTAACTGCGATGGTGCATTAAAATGCTTTTGATAAACAGAAGGTTGCATTAATCAACCATCCAATCCTTAAATTGCCACACTTTTCAAAACACTTTTTACCACAAAACTATGAATTCAGTTCTGAATTATGTTTGAAAAAGGATGTTATGAAAATACTTAGGGTATGGTATCCTTTATGGTATCAAGTATAAATATAAACTGCGGAAAATTCAATAAATAACATCTCTCCATTTCAATACATATCCAATTCTACTAAAGTTGTTGAACCTTTTCAAAACAAATTTTAACTCCGGTTTTTATCGATTAATGCGAGGTCAAGGTTTTTGATTATGAACTCATATATAACGAGAATCTTAAATGTGAACCAAATTAAATTGAAAGTAGTTAGTTACTAGACAATATTTTGCACCATCATTCTAGAATAAACCATCCCATATACATATGATTACGTCATGGTACATACATCATTGCGAGATAATAATAATTACCTTTTCAATGTACATTGTTCTAATTGAAAATTATAAAAAAAGAACTTTTATACAGAAAACATATGTTTTTGAACTTCCACCTTTCCACCACCTAAGAAACACTTACACGTTATTTTAATTAATTTTTTATTTCTTATTCCAATTGTAATATTCCGAATTACATTTTTTTAATGATGAAATCATCAAATTGATGATGTATGTAAATGATCTTATCGATCTTAATACAATTTTGTAAAAATTTGGTTTATCGATCTCGTACTCGTAAGTCATATACATATTCAAAGTACAAATTAACAAACCAGCATGAATTTTATAAGGAGCGTTTTACACAAATTGAACATCTCTATATAATATTTTGTGTGTAGCTGGTGTTTTTTGGTGTACACGAATTTGTGAACTGGCCTTAGTTTATGTGTAGCTGCGATATACGGGTCAATGCAATACGGAACTATGTATAATGCTGTGTTATGTATGCTAAAATTGTATTGTGTAACAATCGATACGAGGCGAATAAAGGTCAATTATATAAATTATAAAATAAAATTCGCGTAGACAGGTTCACCGTATATGCATGTAACATGTAAAATGTAGCCTGGGGCCTCCGAACACCAAGTGGTATACGTATGTACCGCAAAAATTGCCGTAAATATTTCGCAATTTTCGCTTATTGATTGTTTGTTACAAATTTGTTAGATCCACACCTCCTGCATATCTAAGGCTAATTTTATAAATATTACTATTATTACTACTATTATTACCATTTACTATCATTATATTTTCTTGTAATTGTTTATTATTATTACTTTTATTTTTTTTTTTTGTTTGGTCTTAGAGACGTTGTGTGCGCGCGGATTGGATGGAGATAGAAAGAAAGAAATTCAATATGTAGCTCGTATATTGAAGAAATATGACGAAGTAAATCAAGAAACAGAATTTTTTTTGTAAATTGTAATTAATTTGATTTTTATCGCGCCTGCCTTAAGGCACATGTGTTTTGCTTTCTTCTTATTATTATTGTTATTATTTTTCTTATATATGTATTATAAATTTAATAATTTTTTTTTATGTTGCTGATATGTTTTTATGATATGTCGATATGTTTTAAAAAGGCGCGGTATTATACATATTTCATATATGTAGCTTATAGTGTACATAAATTCTTTTTGAAGACAAATAATATGCAACGGGACTAAATTTTCTATGAACTGAGATAACATTGTGATATTTATATTTGGTTTCGACTAAATTGGGTGATGCGGAAGAGAAAAACTACTTGCAACTTGTGACACAGTTTAAGAAAATCGGCATAGGAGGCAATATAAACTGGGACTTCAGTGTATCTTATACTTTTAAACTTCCGAGGTGACAAGGCATAATCGAAAAATTACTCTGACCAGAGTAGAGTAGCTTTGAAGAAAAATACAATATTTGTTCATTTTCACCTTAATTAATTCTATAAAGCTCTGGTTCTAAAAATCGTGTTGTCGAAGATTCGCTGTAGCAGCATAAATATTATGGTTTCCAAGAATGTAACATGGGTGCGTTTTCCCAGAAGTTCATGATGAGCGTTGCCTCAGGAAATTTTCGCCTATTAGCCAGAGTCAAGATCACATAATTTTTACATCTGGCACTGTAAGCAGTAAGACGAGACGTTTACGTGCTGAGGAAGATCTTGTTCGTCAATCAGTATTTTCTCATTCTCACATCGAATGAAAAATTCTCCTAGCTGAATAAATTTATGAAAAATGATAGAAGTTGGACAGATCGTGGAATGATATTTCTGAACTTTGGTCTTGTTGATGTACTCGCTATTTCTATGTAGCATGAAATACTGCTTCTTGTCCCTGATTTGAAAATCAGCGTTATTTTGGATGTCATCTATCTGCTGAGGAATAGTCATGTACATAGTGATAAATGGAAGAGCAGATTAGTGGCAGGATAAATTGATTAGTGTGATTTTTAATAATAAACACTAGAATACCATCCGGACGATATCATTAAATCGTCGGGTTGATGATTGGCATAGAAATTGTAGCAGTGTATAATTGCAATTTCAGTTCATCTGGTTTGGAGTTGAAGATGTCTTCAGGTTTATAGACTGATGGAAAGAACTAAAGAAACATATTGGCTATTTCTTTAGGATTTGATTATGTTGAGTGTCCTGGGTGGATTGTTGCTGGGTACAACTTTTTCTGCAATAAAATCAGTTCAATGGTGTCAATTTCAGCTCGAATGTTGTTCTTAAGATCTTGAGTTGTTTGTGGATCATTGCTATACACTTGACATGACTTCATAATTTCTTGAAATTATCCGGTCATCAAACTTGGTTGCAATAAGTCGAGTGTTTCACGATTTGTGTGACATGTGGTAGCGTCTAGTTGAAACCAAAGATCATTTAAATCAATTTAATCCAATTTTGGCCACACAAACATCTAGTTAACATTCGACGATAGTGCTGACTACTCACTGTTACTGGATCTTCATGTTCATTTTTGAAAAAATAAGGTCCAATAATACCAACGAACTGGAAAATGATGTTCATATGCTTTACGATCTGTAACAAAACGTTCAATAATGTTCCGAATTAAATCGCGTTAAATCGCATGAGCAAGGTGACCATTCGACCAGATCGTTTCTCGAGATTATACCAGTTACCGAACTTCTCCTGCAATAGATCAATTGTTTGACCAGCTATGTGGCATGAATAACCATTTTGTTGGAACCGCATATCACTAATATCAAGTCTGTAGCAACTCAGTTATTCGCAAAATACTTGATTCTACAAGCTTAGACGAATACGACATATCAAAATACATATCAAAATTCAACTTGCATAAATTGAGCGCGCACGAGCGTATTCAAAATAGGCCGTACGATATATTGGCACTGTCGACAAAGTAATAAACGAAAAATGAAATAAAAAAATAAAGAAAACTTCTCTTCCACATCAGAAGCTGTCATCCGAGTGAACACACACGCGCGAATAAATCTTTTCACATTGCAATTAAAATTAAATTACTAAATATAAATGCCGGGTGAAAATATAGATACGTGTAAATAACTAAATACATACATAATAAATAATTATTGTGAAGTATCGACATCGAAACAACGAGTGTTTTTAATTCGAACACACAGAAATATTTACAAATCTATCCGAACTCCATTGACCGTAACATAATGATCATTTTCATTGGCTCAAAAATATTTTTCAATCACACCTCCGGCATGAAACTACACCACTCGGTTACTTTTTGTGGTTGTAACGGTGTCTCTTGAAGCACATGTATGGGTTTGTTGCTATGCAGTTAGGCACACTTTGCTTATTGACAAAGCCATTTAACAAAAATGAGCTTCATCGCTCAAGATGTTTTTTCGATGAAATTCAGGATTTTCTTCAAACTTTAGCAGAGCTTGATTGACAATTTGATTTTGTAAGGGTGTAAGCCAAGATGGTTTGAGAGATTCCCAATTCTTGCGAACGGCGTGGAATCGATTAATTTGGTTCATTTTGAACTAATACTTCAATCGGTGCATTGTCTCACTGGCACAAGAACACCTAATAGTGAATATTTTGACCAGAACTCATCAACTATAGCACGCCCACCCTGTCTGGTTGGACGATTATTACGACTGAAAATTTGGAGTAAGCGATCTTACAGTTGCGAATCGAGAATTGTGGCAGTAATTTTTAACAATTTCCAAACGTTGTTCGTTCGTGAACTTGAACTTGTTAAAAAGGTTAGTCTTGACTGACGTTTTGACGTTGACAGATCATGAGAAATGTTCAAGGGTGCAAAATACATATTTCGTTATATCTGCAAACCTCTGTGCACAGAAACACACAGGGTCAAAGAATGCCGTTTATTATATTACCCTTATTCCCATCGTGTAATAATGGCATTACGGATGTGTTTTACTGCTACTATTATTGAACAAATGCCACATCCGATGATATATAGTCCTATGTAGGCCTATGTGGACTTTGATACATTTGTGGAAACTTGAAGTTTTTTTATTTTAGAATTTATTATAGCAATTATTGAATTTTTATCTACCACATACTTAGTTTGAAAATTAGAAGATCAAGTTCATCATTTTTCGACTAAAAGTTTTTTTAAATTGAGGCAGCCAACACTTCTATATTAAAATGTTTATTTATTTATTTATTTAACAACAGTATAATTTCACATCTGGTATTTAAAATTACGTTTATTAATATAAATCAAATTTGACTAAAAAAATTTTTAGAACTCTTTCAAATTCATCTCTGGATAAATTAAAATCGAACACGGTAGATACATTATTAGAAATACGGCTAGAATTACAAACTGGGTCATACATACCAAAATTAGGCCCATGGAAGTGCAGATCAATCACTAAGCCTCGGTGTCCTCGGACTCACTGGGGCCTGTATTGAAAACAAGGAAAGTAGATGTGAACAATCAATTCGGTCCCTTATAGCGTCGCACACAAACATTGCGTAAGAAATTTGTCTTCGGACGACAATGGTTCAATATTCACATACTTAGAGGCGTTTACCTTTCGAGGAAGTCGCCTTAAGGCAAACAACATAAATTGCTTCTGGATTGATTTTATACGGTTAGAGGAATTGTTATAGTATGGATTCCAGACAATTGACGCATACTACAAGTGCGATCGAACAAATGAAGCGAAGAGGACTTTTAGAGTATATGGATTGTTCAGGATCATCGGAAGCTGAAAGGACCACATAGAGTTTAATTATTTCTAAGCTAGATAACAATTTGAATGTAATTTACCTTTGTTTGCATTATTCCCAAACATAATTATTCCTGTAATTGAAATTGTATATTATATTATTAGCAATTAGCTTATTTCATAATTTTGTAATCAAAATTAACTTACCATTTCCAGTACTGTCATTATTCATTAGTATTAGACAGCTGATTTCTTGTTTGTTTACATTTTATTATTTGAATTTCAATGTCAACCGGTAATACCGATCTTTACAAATCGTATTGCCGTCTATGTTTTGGATTATATAACTAACATTAATTTTCTTTTATAAACTAAATTATATTAAAATCATGGCGGATACGGTTTCTTGGATTATTAGAATTTTTAGCATTAAGAATAACCAAAATTTATTATAACTCGTTCACTTTTTCCTTGGCAAGAGAGCTGTAAACATCAAAATTTGGACAACATAAAATTTATATTAAAATTCAATAAAATTTAAGATTATAACGTATTGAAAAAAAATCAATTTGTTTTTTGTCATTTTCGCAATAATTTGGAAACACATTCGCACACTTCGCACCTTTCGAGGAAGTCGCCTTAAGGCAAACAACATAAATCGCTTCTGGATTGATTTTATACGGTTAGAAGAATTGTTATAGTATGGATTCCAGACAATTGACGCATACTACAAGTGCGATCGAACAAATGAAGCGAAGAGGACTTTTAGAGTATATGGATCATGAAAATCTTTGGAGAAACGGATTAAAAACCCTAACATTGAATTAGCCTTATTAATACATCTGCCAATATGGTCCTTAAACGATAAATCTCGTGAAAACAATACCCCTAAATCTAGAAAAGAATGAACTCGCTCTATCATAATGCCATTTAAGAATAAACTATTATCAGGCCCATAACGTCCATAACGTCTTCGAGAAAAGTTCATAACTTTACATTTAGAAACGTTCAGGCAAAGCTTATTCAAGCTACACCAGTCGCAGAAAACGTTTAATTCCTGTTGTAGATTTAGCAGATCGCGATGATTTCTAATCTTGCAAAAGATTTTTACATCATCAGCGTAAATCAGAATCTTACAATGTTTGAAGCACCGCTTCACATCATCTATAAATGCAATAAATAATAAAGGTCCAATGTGGCTACCTTGTGGGACGCCAGACAAAACATTTATGTCTCTAGATAAAATATTATTTAAAAAAACTTTTTGAGTTCTGTTCGTCAAATATGAAAAGATCCATTTTAAAGGAAGGGCATCACACATGTTGAACTGTCCCAGTTTATTTACCGATAAAACATGATCAATTTTATCGAAAGCTTTGCTAAGATCAGTTAACACTACCTCAACACCATCACCGCCTTCTAAAGCTAAAACCCATGCTGGTCTACTGAGATGGAATTTTTAGTTAAGAAAAAAATGCTGTCCTTGACCATCGATTCTAATAATTTAGGGATAGCCGATAACATAGAAATACCGTGATAGTTTTCGATATCCGTTCTCCGTTCACTCTTGAAAATTGTTTTAATTAAACTGGATTTCCAAATTGAAGAAAAAACTTCACTCTTCAAACTCAAATTGAAGATGTCCGTCAGCGGCTGAGCCAAGACCGAAGCACACTTTTTCAACAGAAGCGGGTGAATTTTGTCTGGGCTACAACTCATATTCACATTTTCACTCAACAGAGCGTGCAGAACGTCATCGGTAGTAAACTGAAATAGAATGTTTAGATTATTACTAAAAACAAGTTCGTCATTCCCTCTCGAAGATGGGACATACAGATTTTCAAAAAATGGTGCAAATATGTCAGTGATACTTTGTGGATCACTAGCAGTCAAAGTATTGAAAGACATTTGCGAGGGTGTACCTCTACAATTGTGTTTCGAATCAACATAACTCCAGAAACATTTAGGGTTGTTTCTAATATTTGATTCGATCTTGACAATATATAAATTATACAAGAAACGATTTAAAATTTTAAATTGAGATCTGAGAGCGCTAAATATTTCATAATTTACGACGGATGTGTTTAATTTATATTTTTTATGAGCTTTAAATTTCCGATTATTTTTGGGATGATTTCCGCGCCAGCTTGATATTCATAACTCTATGGCGGTAAATATAAACATTATTGGGCCAAGATGTACCACCCCTTCCTCACTGGTGATAGCTCCCAACACCGATTTTTTTGTGTGAGAGGCGCGGAGGTGATCACACCTTCGTGGGAATAAAATCACCAAGTGGCGACATCAACAGAGCGAAAACACCAGCAACAACAGCAACACAGCACTTAGAACGACGGTAGCAACAACAACAGCCGCAACAACAGCAGCGACAACAAGACAAGCGACAACGACAGTATATATAGCAGCAGTGGCGGTGACAACTGTGACTAAAAGAGCAGCTTCAACAACAACAAAACAAGACTGTAAGCATTTTTGATTTTTTTTTTCATTATTTTATATTTTGTTGTTGTAAATAAATTAAATGTTTTAAATTGTTTTATTACTTTGGGCATCCTACTTCCATGACCGTGCGGTGAACACCATGAATTCATGATTTGATTCACCGTCGTACATGTGCAAACGGCACAACTAGAGATTGCCCAATTCCCGACATTTTTGTATTCTCGAGATTCGGGAATCCCGTTTTTAATGATATTTTTTTCTCGAGATTCGGGATTCTTGAGAAAAATTGAGAGAAATCCCTAGAATTTCCTGAAAATTTTTTCATAAAAGTAATTACATTTAATATAATTTTTATAGATATTTATTTCAATATGTGTATTTTTAAGGGTGTTTGGTTCATATGGCCGTGACCAAATTTTGATGTTTCACCACATTCACGGACTTCATAATTTGATATCAGTTTGTAACATTTTTATCACGATATTTTCGACATTTAAACTTCCATTGGCAAGATTTTGTAAACACTTTAATTAGAAGTTGTATGTGACAGTTGATATAGGTGTATGTGAAATAAAAAGAAAGTATCAAAATTGTACACTGTCATGGTGAACAAAAATCTTCCATTGCGATAAATAAGTTTATTTGATAAAAGATGGCGTACAAAGCAAATAATTTTTAAATTTTATTTATTTACGTTATAGCTGGGAATATGACATCTAGTGCATTAAAAATGAGCTCATTGAGGGTTTTTTCCATGAAATTTTAGCACGGCATAGGTACTTTATGAAAATAAAAATTAACATACAAAAATATCCCCAACAAGTTTAATTTTTTTGCCGTCAGATCCACTTATATGTAGGTTGTGTATAGTTTCAAAATTTCTATGTTGTAATTTAAAAACATGTATAGTCTTCACGTATTTTAATAGTGCGCAACATACCTTATTTTTAGGTTAAGACAATTACCTAATAGCTAAACAGCAACTTTATCAGACCGGTTAACGTAAAATAAAGATCAAAAACGATTCTGATTTTCATTCTCTTAGTTCTGTTTAAAATTCTCGTCAATGTCTCGTAATAAACATAGCCTAGGCAAAATTTCCGTAATTTCTCTGCTAATTTCTCTGGATGTTGGTGGGATGTTGCCTCTGGGAGTAATAGAAGAATCAAACAGTTCATGGAGTTCACCTGTGACATTGGCTCGGAAACCAAATAGCAAGTATGAGGTAACGGTGAGGGATTAGTATTCACTGCCGAAACCATGTGTTTTAGATGAATCCAGGAGTATCTAAAATCAAAGAAAATTAGGAATTATGTATGTAATTTTATGTTATTTAAAATACTTATCTTAAGAATGTCACTTTCTAAATTATTTACTAATTTTGACATCTATTCATTCATAATTTGACATTTTAATGCATTGCTTCAACACCTTTATTGTAACTTATTATCATTTGTAGCTCAATTACAAAATATGTTTAACTCATCTATTCAATGTTAGATGTCTCTTTATAGCTAAATTAAATGTTCGTACTTAATCATAGAGATGTCATTCGAAAGGTTTGTTCAGTGGCTTCCAACCAAGAACTGGTTTGTGAAACATGTTTTCCCGGGCAAAACTAGTCGAGTTTTTTATTAGATTTAATTTTAAGATTTATGAAACAGATTTGAAATAGGCGTCATAGAAAGAACATTAAAATATTTGAATAAAATAAAATAAAAGATCAAGATTTGTTAAAGAGTCCAGTACCACCATAAAACTCCGGGTTGTTTTTGATGCGTCTTCGAAAACAGGGATTGGGGGAGCCGAAAATAGGGTGTCATTAAACGATTGTTTAGCTGTTGGTCCCACAATATGTGGCAAACGTCATAATTAATGATTTTTATGTTGATGATTTGCTGTCTGGCTCCGAAACTGTAGAAGCAGCTGTGAAGTTAAAGCATGGAATTGTTGCTGCTGCCTTAAAGGAACGGAGGTTTATGTTGAGAAGTTTGCTGAGTGAGAGTTTGACACAAGTGAATGATGTTTAAATCACCGAAAAAACAAACATTATACGAAGGTGTTGGGATTAAATTGGAGCCCATCAGAAGATAAATTTTGCTTTCAAGTGTATATCGAAGACACGATAGCAATCAAAAAACGAAAAAATGGAAGGTCCTGTCCAATGCAAGCAGACTATTTGATCCGTTTGGCCTGCTCGCACCTGTTGTCATTCAGGTAAAAATCTTTATTCAATATCAAAAATCTTTATTCAACACAAATCTTTGGATATTGCATTTGACTTAACTAAAATGGCGAGATCAGAACACCTACAACCAATCAAATACAACTTTAAAAAAACTAACCGTGTGGGGGTACAAAGTTACCTTGAATCCATCAACTGGCAAATAACTCTCAATTCCAATGATATTAACGAAAATGTGGACAAATGTAATAACATTGTTTCAAGGCTTCGAACTTTATGTACCTATGTGCTGTAAACCACAAAATTCTCATCCCCACTGGTTCGATGATAGACTAGTTAACTTAAAAAATAGGAAGTCGAAAGCGTACGCCAAAATGTTAAAGAGCGGGTTACAATCGGACAAAACTATGTTTCTACAACATAGTAACGAATTTGAAATTTATTTCAAATCAAAATACAGGTCGTATCTTGATCAAATTCAAGACAAAATCAAAGTAAATTCAAAACAATTTTGGAAATACCTTAGAAATAAACGCGAAATTGAAGGATACCCTGTTAATATGACCTACAACAATACCAGCTCTTCAAACACAAAAGATATAGCTGACATGTTCGCGTCGTTCTTTCAATCAGTCTATAGACCAAGCGTTACTAGTGGATTGTACGAAGAACCCAGCAACAACAACACATCAATAACTCCTCCTATTATTTTTGAGGACAACATTTTATCGGCTTTAAGGGAGTTTGGAGATGGTTGCGGTCTTGACGATATACCCTCTTCTATTCTGAAGGAGTACGCTGAAATTTTAATAATTCCATTATGCTATCTATTCAATCATTCCTTAAGCACCGGCGTGTTTCCCGAAAAATGGAAAATTTCAAAAATTACTCCAATTTTTAAATCGGGTAAGCGTGATGATATCACATGCTACAGAGGAATATCAACTACATCATCAATTCCGAAATTATTTGAGTTAGTATTATGCAACAGCTTTAAATCCACAATTACACGTCATATATCAATAAACCAGCATGGGTTTATGCCTGGCCGATCCACATCGACTAATCTGGTTGAATTCACCAGTAAACTAATTAACGAGATAGAAAAGCACCGTCAAGTTGATGTAGCGTACACGGATTTCAGTAAAGCATTTGATTCTATCTGTCATATCTATCAAACCGGTTTAAGTCATATCTATCAAACCGGCGACATTTTGTAATAATGGGAAGTGAGAAATCAAACGTTATTAAAGTTACATCTGGTGTTCTTCAAGGATCACACCTTGGGCCTTGGATTTTTATTGTTTTCATAGACCGAATATCCGAGATAATTAAAAACTCACAAAAACTCAGACATGCTCATATTTGCAGATGATGTGAAAATTTTTCGTACTATTAATGGTTTGTTAGATACGGAGATACTTCAAGAAGGCTTAGACCCAACAAGATGCACGGAATACAAAATATGCACGCTTGAAAATAGACGACTTCTCTTGGGCGCAGCTTTTATTGGTAACGTTTTGCTTGGTCACGTTGATTCAGCTTATATCTTGGAAAACATATCAATTCATGTGCCATGCAGAACATTTCGAAACCATGGATTTTTAGCACTTGAACACCATTCTACTAACTATGGAGAAAACAACCCCATTAATAGGATGTCTAAATCGTTCAACTTAATTGACGACCTATTTGACTTTAATTTGTCAAAGAATAATTTTAAAAATATCTTGAAGAACTATTTTTTAAATTTTTAATTGTCAAATTAAAATTTGGTTTATGTTTTCATTTTTTAAGTTTTTTGTTTGAAATTACTGTTTTAACTATTGTAAAATCTGAAATCATACATGTAAATTACAAAATTGATTTCTTTAAATAAATAAACAAATAAAATATCCTGATTATTAACATCTCTAGTGTTGGAGCTATAAACCAATTCCAAATCATCAGCAAAGCCAACTGAATGGCCTTCTAATTTCAATTGGAAAATTGAATTAATATAAATCAAAAATAAAATTGATCCTAAAACTGAGCCTTGAGGTACTCCAAACTTGACGACTTTTCTAAAATCATCAATACAGCTCGAAATTTTGACCCCTTGTTGTCTATCTGAAAGATAAGAACGAAATAAGTCATTCGCAACGCCGCGAATTCCCGCTTTATCTAACTTTAATAATAATAAATCATGATCCACAGTGTCAAATGCTTTTGTAATGTCCATAAAATTTACTGCAGCAGATTGATCTTTATTCAGCGACACTACAGTACGGTTTACAAGTTCTAGCAGCGCATCCTCAGTACCCTGCCTAAAACCAAATTGACTTGTTGAAAAAAATTGCGTTTTGCAAGAAATGAAAGTAAACGATTTTTGATTATTTTCTCCAAAAGTTTAGAGCAAACTCAAAGTAACGAAATTGGACGTTAATTACCCAATTTAAGAGAATCACCTTTTTTATAGAGTGGGACTACAACAGCTTTCTTGAGAATCTCAGGAAAAACATCGCTTGACATGCTAAGATTACAAATAAAAGATAAAAAAGGTGGAATGAGCGGCCCAACAGATTTGATCACAGAATTGCTTATGTTCGTGTATATCGTGTATCTCAATGTCATCAGCTGGAGTAAAGAAAAACGATTTCTGCTGTACTTTAGGGGACAAATACTGCGACTCGTCTAATGCAGTTGGAGTTCGACGCGCGATACTATCTTTAAGATCATCAATGCCCTTAACAAAATTATTATTGAATTCGTTTGCAATTTTTAGTTCCTCTTCCAGAATTTCAAAATTATTTCAAGTTTTTTTGTCGAAATGTCCACTAAGCTTTCGTGGGAAAATTTTAAAAAATATATTGATTTTCAGTTACATTAATTTTAAAACGATATCAATTTTCGATATACCAGACATATTACCCATACATACCCCGATAAATAAACACAGTCACAAAAAATAAATAACGAAAAATCTGGATAAGGAGCAGAGCGCTAAGTATAAAGCAACTTTCATCTCGCACATTATAACAAAAAGGATAATTTATGGGATAATAATGAATTATTATTCCTTTATAGAATTTATTTATTTATTAAGTAGGTTAATTAGATACCAAATTATGTGTGCTTAATAATATTTATTATATAGGAAAATTTATGGATATGCTTAATGAGTTATGATTCCAACATATCCTTGTATCTACATACCTTTTTGGTGTGTGTACTTTAGACTACATCCTTATAATTTATTCAGTTATATACGTGAAAATATTTATTTTATGTTTATGAGATTTATGTTGATACAAATCTACATGAGTATTTCTTGGATTTATCTCGACTCTGTTGGGTGTTTTGAATGAGATAGACTCGAAACCCTTTTTTTCAATTTGTATATGTATATATATATCGTTATCAGATACAATGTTGCTTATGCTAATTTACATTATATGTATTTGTAACCATATACATAACTTGCTTATTTATAAGCAATATGAAATTAAAGATAATTTAAGATTAATTTTTTTGTTTTGGATTCAAAAATTGTTTATTTTAGTAAATTGAAAATTTATGATTATAGAGTGTGTGGCGCGCACTTGAAGAAGCTCTTGCACACCATAAACGCACATATACCGCACAGATTAAATTACAAAATCAAAAAACCATAAATGCACTTTTAAAACATTTTTTTGTGCGCATCGTAGCCACATCTTCATCTCCGCATGCACATCACTGAAGACGTATATACCGTTTAAAATTTATAAAACAATGTAACATTTTTAATAATCTCTTGTCGTTTTTGTCAAATTATAAAGTCATAAAAATATAATTTCTACATAATTACTATATTTTGCCGAGAGTACATAAATATTAAATTTTAAACCACAAAATTGCCAGCATAAATTGAATTTTGTTCCGTATATATATATTCATAAGAAAATGAGACAAAGGACAAATACGTATTTTGTGTAAGATACCGCACACCACCATGCCATGTTTATTTTTGCGCCATCATTATGGTAATTTTTCCTCATGATCGTTCTGTGTATATTATACCAGTCAGTACCTGTGCTATATACATATATATGTATAATTAGACAGAAAGCTTATGATCTCTGCTGAGGTATAATATAGAAAAACATGACAAACCAATTAGGTACACAATATGAAGTGAAATTTGTAATATGATCGCACAAGTGCAGCGCATAACATATCCATAACAAAAATTGCATTCCGATCGTACAGCCAAGAATCGCACGTACCATAATTTTAATGATCATGTGCCGGTGCTGTGCTGTATATGTATAAAATCGACACTTTATTTATTTATGCGCGATCGATCGATCATCACGTTCGTTGTGATCGCGATCGCGTACCTCTGTAGATGGACAGTAATACATTCTCGGTTAGCAAAATCAATAAAATATGGTGAATTGTGGTTATATAGTTTTGTGTGCAAATCTAATTACAGAAGCTTGTTACGTATGCAGGTCGGCGGGTCATAAAACAAATGAATTAATGTAATTGGCACGTTTGTGATCGATTTTATAATGATTTTTGAACTTTAGGGAAATAAATAATGGAATTTTTGAAATGTTCGTATTATATAAAATGAAGTAAGCACACACATATAACCTTGAAAAAATGTTTACCTTACTATACATCACTATTTTTAATTTATGTTCGCCTCAAAAAACAATTCGAAAAATTATAAATTGTAGCGACTGTTATAATTAAGCAGACGTCTGTGGTAATAATATCCATCACAACTGTAGACATATATTCACCCGAAATATTGGTGGTAAAGTAAAACTTTTGCAACAAAATAACACAAAACAAACAAACATTTATAAAACAACAAACGTATTTTACCTTATCAGATGGTCCGTGTAAAATAATTTCACGAATTCCTGGAAAATTTCGTTGCCAAAAAAAAAATAGTTTTTCATATGTGAACAAAAAGAATTTTCCATTCCATTGTACATGATGGGGGGTGAGAAGTACATGAGGATTTTTTATTTTATTTTTAGATTATACATGGAATGGTATATTTCATGTTTCCCGAAAGTAATAAAAATTAATTTTCTTATCAAATGGTGGAAATCGGCATAACAATAAATATGTTTGCTTAGTTTCATTCCCAATTTTTTTTTTTTCATTTCAATTTGGCGGTGAATGTCTCGATGATTATTATTATAATTGGTGTTTACGATCTTATCTAATATTTAATGCCTTTGAATGTGATACGATTTGAAGTTTGTCTTCCTTTTAGGTTCTAAACAGTTACAATTTAAAAAAAAACCAAATATAGTGGTCAGGTGGTCGGAGTCATAGACTTTAAATTAAATTTTGGGAAGTTCAGTCCATCAGTTAATCACAAGACATTCTGAAGAACATTTTGTCAAAAACTCACAGACGACATTGCGAAACTGTATAAAAAATTCATTATGGAATACGAGAATCTGCACCACATGGCACCTTAGGACGAGGTTGACGATAAAGGATTTTATCTTCAACATTATGTAGTATTATGAAAGGACCGCTGTAGTATTACAAAAGGACGATTTTTGACAGGTGCTAAGGCTTCTACCGGCATCTCTTTAAATGAATGCTTGTCTATAGGTCCAACAGTTCAAAAATCAATGTATTCGATTATTCTACTCTTTCGTAAACATATTGTTTCGTTTTTTTAGCTTATAGAGAAAGATGTATCGCAAGATAGGAATCGCTTATATGGATATGAAGTACCACCAATCGTTTGGCGAGAAAACATGCACACCTAATTCGCAATTCAGCGCCTTTTTTGGCTACGCGAACGTTGAAGGAGATAGCTATATTAGAACATGCTTTGGGGCACGAATAAGCTGCAAGATGAAACTGAATCTAAATATGCAACAAATGAAAAAAGCATTGGTGATTATTTTTGCAGTAAAGAAATTTAAACCTTGAAATAAATTTACGCTTCTTACGGATCATAAACCCTTCACATTCATCGAAACTTCCGAAAAACTATCAAACTACTCAGATGGCGTTTGTAGCTTGAAATATTCAACTATTTTCAACTCAGTAGAATTCCGCAAGAAAGTGCGGAGTTGAAACACTGTGCTAGTTGAAAAATGTGACAAGCTGGGCACTCAGGGGGTAAACCTAATTGGAGTACGCTGAATTCAATGGTGCTAAACCATTAAGATTTTCGTTTAGTTTTTTAAAGTCAGGTTGTTCCTATTATTCCGGGCCAAATAATTGCACCCATTTGGTTTTTTTTTATACAAAATGTCGTAAGAAACAGGCATTTTTTCGTTGTTCACCGTTAAGTATTTGAACCATAAAGATTACCGTTATGCTATCTTCAGCCAAATTGTTGCGAAAGTCAAGACAAACAACTTTGCCGAATATATCAAGACCGAAAAACCACATCCAACATATATGTGTGTTTTACTTAGGGGTTATGTTACGTTGGAGTGGCTGCTTCCGCACCTTTAGACCAGTAGTGGTCCGTTGTGATACCATATGATCCTATTTCCCCTTTACCCTTGCTCAAAACTATTCGGAGCTACGTACGTGGCGCACAATATCTCGCACTCCACAGTCCGCGAGATCTAAAAGGTTGGCCATACTGTACACGCCCAAATATGCTGACTGCTTTCATAATAAAAACGTTCGAATCCGATGAACACCAGCCGAATCCGATGAACAAGGCGAGCTTTTTTGCCAAGTGACGGCAAGGCTCGAGAGCCAAAACATGTCGAAAGAGATATCTCAAAAATGGGGACTAACTTTGAAATGGGACTAGCACTTCTGATTTCAGCATACTTGAATTAGGATTACTACCTGGGTGCACAGCTTGTCACAAAAAAAAGTTTGCGATTCAAGCACAGTGTTATTATAGGCATCCAGATTCAACATTTCAAATCTCGACACAGTAATCTTAGAGGGTGTATTCCCTAATTTCAAAAGGATTTTAATTTCCAAAAGGTTCATTTGAAAAAGACGAAGCTACAGAATATTTAAAAATAAATTCGCAACAATTTAAGAATCATTTGGAAACATTGTTTCTCTAAAAAGGCATTTAGTTCTCATTACAAAAACAGTGTGGAACGATCAAATTATTTTCGACGAAACCTTCAAATTCCTTGTCTGTTCCATTACACCTTACATCATCCTACAAACATATTTGAGTAACCCTACATTTTCACAACACCATGTTTTGTTACATTTTTTTTTTTGAATTTGTTTTGCAAGAAAAATAAAATTCGCTTACAATTTCCTTTTTCAATTCAACGAACGCAACAAAAATGAATGTGTGTTTGAAAAGAAAATCGGGACTAATTAAAATTATAATTCATTAAAAAATCAACTTTAAATATAAAAAATGTATGTACGTATGTAGATATAGCAGACAATGTTACAACAAGTCTTCTCAAATATGTATATGCTTTTCATATGTACTCCGGATTTGAATGTGATTTTCATTTCTATTGTCTGTAATTTTCATTATCATCCGTATAACGTGTATCGAGCGCATCTCAGTTCCCCCACCCATCTTTATATATTTGGTAAGAACTTGAGCCATAATTAAATCAGTCTTTATCTAATATGATTCTGGATGACAAATCTTATACCTGCGCGTGATGTATGAGGCAACATAATTTTACCAATTATTCCGCAATTAATCTCTAATACGTGTACCCAATTTTTCAGTAGACTTAGCAAACACCATCACATTTCAGAATGAAAAATTTGTAAGAAAAAATTCTACCACCCCCATCTCTTGGTATAAATACGATACAACCTCTCTCTCGTATACATACGATGACACATTTCGATGTTTCTACCTGATGCACCCTACCAAAAAATACGGTTAAAATTAATTACATTATTTTATGTATCTCTATACGAGATCATGTTGATGATGATGGTGATGACGTTGAGAAATACAAATTTTCCAATTTATTCTCGTACGGTTGCCTTATAATGAAAATACAAATATGTTTTGTCACGCACAATAAAATATAAATTGAAAATCACTTGAGAAAATGGATAATTTTGTATTTCATTTGTTTTCATTTATAATTACTGCACAGCACAGAGCACACACACATGAGGATGGATCGTGTACCAATCGATTTATTGTAAATTTAACTTTATTATGTAAATCAATATACTTTGGAGAAATTTTTTTTTTAATTTTTCGCTTATCATAAACACTGTACTGGAAGCGCAATAATTTATGTAGCTATTTTATGTTTATGAATTTACATAGATAAGACAATGTATTGTGTTTGTATTGTTAAGTGGTGGCGGGAAAATTTTTTAACGGCTGCCAAAAAATTTTGTACAAGCATAGGGGGTGAGGTTCAATGTTGTATACATAAATTTGAATATATCAAATTGTGCGATATAATCTTAAGATATTATGTGTGTGTGTGTGTGACTTTTCTCGAGGAAAAATATTATCAAGGTGGTACATAGAGTGAAAATTACATATCTACCTGTTTTTCTTGAATAATGTTATATTTGTACACTATTCACAGTGTGATTTGTGATTATATTATACGTATACGATTCATTGCTCTAAGGTAAATATGTATGTATATACGAATAATCGAGTGTATACGAGTATATACCTAAGTTAAGATTGATGATGATAAGAGACATTATTATCTGTTAGAAATTGTATAACAGAATTTATTTGTATAGAATTTAGGTGAATTTTTCATTTTTGATTTACTTTATTAAAGCGAGTAATAGCTGTGTGAACAGCAGTTCGAGATGTGGATATATGTAGAGTGTGGATTATCTATAGGCAAACATCACATAGTATTTTATTATTCCGAAAGGCACATCAGTTGTAATACTCAGAGGTGATAAGGGAAAAATAGCCACACACTTTGAGCTTACACAGAGAGTACCGATTTTACCGATTTGACATAAACTATGTATTTACATGACTCATACTTCACGTCAAATACGAAATGTATGTATTTGAGTATGTAGTAGAAAAAGGATGTAAAATAGAAACCGGTAGCCTCCTAAAATATAAAATGAATAAAATACTGATAATTAAATTTAAATATTGAATACAATAAAACTGATGTGAACTGAAATTACGATTAAAACAAATTGGCGACATGATTGATAAAGAGGAAACCACGTAGAATATTTGCACGAAACGAAAAACGATGAACGCACGAAAAACTATGAAATTTATCCTCACATTATCTTGCGTTTATCTTTATTAAATAGATCCAAGGTGAGCTAAAAATAATCGGTCGAATATCGCTAGTACTATACCTAGAACGAAACTTTCATAAAACTGCTGCACGTACTCGTCAGTATATATCTTATATAATTCTCAAATCTTGTCGCCAGATTAACTTTAACCTCACTCATAAAATTAAATTATGAAATTTTGGCTTATTCTGAATAATAGCCAGATAGTGTTTTTTACATCAAAGTGAAATTACCAAGACGTTGGAAGTTTGGTTTCGAACGAACGAAACATTGAATTCTTTGTATTGAGAAATTCGGTCGTCTCATCATGGCCGGTCTCCACTTGCATATTTTTCTCGTGACGGAAAAATAATCTAGTCCATTTTTTTTCTTGTGACATTTTTTAGTACATTTTCCAAAATACATACGCAAAAATGGCTATGCGCATTGAAATTTTGTCAAGAGAGGAAAAGATCAAATTATTCAATATTTTTATCATGATGTTGTGCCAATTGAGCATAATTTGTGTTTTTATGCTCAATTTTGAGCGCACATTATATTATTTTGACATTTTTAATTAAAAAATCGTGGATGTTTTTGTTAGTTAGAATCACAGCACAGCACACTATCTAAAATGACAAAGCAAATCGTTTTCTTCTACGTAATCAAGACAGAGAAAATATGTCTAGTTTTGAAGAGTGTAGTAGTAAGTATACTATACTAATAATGTCACGAGCTGAAGCCATTTATTTTTTGTCACGAGAAAAATATGCAAGTGGAGACCAGCCATCAGACTGCAGTGACCAAACTACAAAAAAAATTGAAAATACTTTGAACTTACATTTAAAGTATAATGACAATGCCTTAGCAAATTTTAATGATTCACTACACAATTGTCAACCACTTCATTTGTTATTATGTCACCCTCGTTAGCTTAGTAAGTAGAGTGCTTGCTCTGTTATTCGGGGGTCCCGGGTTCGATTCCTAGTGGTGACTAGTAAAAAAGTTGCGACTGGGTGTTTTTAACGTGTCATATGTTATTTATATATGTTCGTCCACTTTCAAATTTTCAGATTTACAGCCATAGTAGTTACGGCTTTGTCCTTAATATTTTTCTGGTCGCAATTTTCACAAATCGATTCATTTCAATCGCATTGAGCACAATTTCTGAAATTTATCGCAGAGCGTTAATTTTTAAAAAAATTGCAGCAAAAATCTTGCTGGGAATGTGCCCGGTGTAAATATAGAAGTAAAGTAAGGTTAAACCAATCACATGTCCAAGAAATTCGGTCTTTTTTCAGGAACTTTTGTCGAGTTGTATCTTTAAGTTAAAATTTGTTAGCCGTCTCGAAGGTTTTCTAAATGCTATGTCAAATTGAATTTGCGACAACTGAATTGCCATCTAAATACACACTAACTTTTCCCTACCAATCTCTGTAGGATGTTATTCATGGCCCGCTGGAAAGTTGCTGGACTTTTGACGTGAATACGTCTTTAAGTTTGCATTCATATAGAGGGGCAGTTCAAAAACCTGATCCAAAATTTAATTACACCACTCGAGAGCTAAAGGATCAAAAAATTTGTTACGTTGAGTGGGGACTCTGACGCAACACTTGCGGTGGGGGGTAAACCGATTATGATAGCATTGAATATGTTGGATAGAAATAAGATTCTTAAATGATTTTTTAAAGAGGTTCCCTAATATGGCCACCTGGGGCGGAACTTGGTAATTTCTCAACCGATTGTGATGGGAGTGAGCATGTTTGATGGAAATGGGATTGTTAAACGATTTTTGGAAGAAGTTCTGGAATATGGCTATCTGGAGCAGAACCCTATAGTTTGTTAAATGATTATGATGGGATTGTATATGTTGGATGGAAATGAGATTCATAAATGATTTTTGGAAGAAGTTCTGCAATATATGGACACAAAAAGTGAACTTTTAAGGCTGTTTCCTTCCCGAAACATTGCACGTATTCACGTCATATTTCCATACACGTGGTACAGACAGCCAATTTTTTTGTAAGACCAAATGGTATTCGAGTAATTAGAATGCAGTTTTCTCTTGAGAAGGTTCTGTCTAATATTTCCTCAATCTGAGCTAAAAGAAATTTGTCGTTGATCGTTTCACCGCCCAATTTCCTGTAGTCAATTACTACCCTAATTTTAAGGATACCTGAAGCGTCTGATTTTTGGGGTACTACCCAAAATGGAAAGGAATAAGTGCTACTTGATTTTCGGATAGTTCTGCTATCTAGCCTTTCTTGAATGCGCTATTCCACATCATTTTTAATATTGTGCGGGTATCTGGTTGTGGCGTTAGATTGGGCCAAAAGAAGTCAATTTCCCCAATTTTTGTTACTTTTTGCGTGCCTAATGTATTTTTAGGTGTGACTCTTTATGTGTTAAAAGGTGATTTGGTATAATTTTTGCTCTATTTATACTTTTATTAGCGGCAGTAACAATAAGCATTTTAATAGTTTTGTTTGTTAAATTATGACATTTTAGAAATGAAAGATGGCTCAATCTTCAGTATAAACTGCAGTTCTCTCTTGTTTTTCTGTTTTTCATGTCTACTTCTGGGTCCTTACAATGTCGTTCGAGGCCTCTATATTATGAATTGTGTTTTTAAAACAAGAAATTGAAACTCTCGAATTTATATAACACTCTGGATATATAACCCTCAGCCCACACCCACAAAACTCGGCCATAAAACACCGTATTGACTTCCTGTACACAGGCCCGGCTTAATATTTTGCGAGGTCCTGTGCACGACGAGTTGCGAGGATTAAGATGTTTCGGTGTTAGATATTGCACATGTTTTATTAAGAGATCTCATCGTATAATATAATATAATTGAGAGCTTTGACGGAAGATTTAGTAGCATCACCGAGTAATCACTGTCAAATCCCTGCCCTCGACAATTTGACAAATTGATCCCCTAACCTTGTAAAATGCTGATAATTTTTGATGACAAAGCTCGTCCGGTTGTTTCTTGAACCACCTCGAATGTTAGGAAACTTTCTTTAATCTCCACAACCAACCCATTAATATCCACAAAGCGGAGAATTACAGAGAGCTGCTCGTTATGGCTAACATCAGATTCGCTTTGTTTATTGAAGCTACAATTTTTTGTCGAACTTTATTGCCCATCGCATTAATTAATTCGTTTTGAATAGAAAGTAATAAGTATTGCTTCGTTTTTGCCTTTTTGATTTTATTTGTCATTCTTGATAAATGTTCTTTTAATACTGGGTAGGAATAACCTCAATTATTCCCAAGAAGTTTCCATTATTTTTTAGCAAATAATACGTCAGAACTTCCTTTAAAGGCTAATTTATGCTCCGCCAAATACAATTAGCTGCAATATTGCGTTCAAAAATGCATGTCCAGTCCATTTTTGCGACTCAATTATTAAATATTTTTGACGTGCATGGTCGTTGGTTTTACCAGATTTTATTTCTGTATTTAGCCAAGTCTGTAAAGATCCTAAATGCTCCGCGCTTCGCTCGTGGCTCGATAACCGTTCACCCAAATGAGCTCAATCACACAATCCTTCATTCGATAATGATGCACGCCGAACGGAGAATAATATACAGGCAAAACATCATACTTCATCAGTACTTTTTGAATAACTTAACTAACGCCGTATTTATTCGTCTCCATTTGCTAATTTTCTTTTATAATATTATCAGTGAACTTTGACCCAACTTATTCTTTACTTTTATTATCATGCGATATGCTAATAGGCCATGTATTAGGTTTCAGTGGCCATGTAGCATGATAATCAATTACGAATTCGCTTAATGGACTAATTCTTCTTCAATTTCGATATCGTTTATTGGTTCAGTTGCAACCATTTGAACGAAGTTTTGCTGTTCTTAGGTAGTTTGAAATGGATTTTCGGTTTGCAAATCTCGCTTTCTTTTCCTTTTCAACAAATCAAAACAACAAAATGCAAAAAAAGCGCAAGCTAGTATTTATTAAAAATATATGTATATGGAAAAAAAATTATGACTGTTTTACATTTGACTAATAAAAATGTCCATCAATATGAATCAGAAAGCAACTAATTTTATTTTCAAGTACTTTTCAGTTTTATTATTTTACTTTCGATTTGAGTTTACCAAACAGATAGATTTTTGTTGTGTATCACCACAATATTTTACTTTTTTTCACTACTAGTCGTAGAAGTCATCATTATAATGTGTTTTAGTAGCCAGAGAAACGAAATTTCTCGGCTAGTGGTTAATAATATTTTTTTATTGACCACTAGTTAATAATGAAAAATGAACACTAGACGTAATGTGACTAAATGGGTAGGGAGATTACACCAAATATTAAATTTTTCATATGTTTTTATTTAATATCCCTCGAATTTTGGGGCAGCAGCTGTTCTGTTATATTTTCGACTATCTCACATATTTCAGGTGGCGTGCCGATTAAATCATTCTCCTTTTTTTTAGTTGAATGCCAATTTGACTCAACAAAATTAAAACTTCAAATAACAAAACAAAATGCAGTGTAGACTAGTAGTGGAAAAAGTAGTATATACACCATGCTTGAGAAGTGTTATTATAGCCCTCGCTTACAAACTCGCTAGCGATAACACACTTCTCAACCTTGGTGTATAATATATTATTATTTTAATCGCATAACTTGGGGATTCTCCATATACAAAAAAAATATAAATTGTGTTTTGCATTGAAAAATTAATTTTATTACTTTTGAGAGTAGATTTGTACAGATTTTTGTTTTTTTTTAACTACAATACCAAACTGCTTAACTGTTTATTTGGAATGAAATAGTTTAACTTAGAGGCGCCCCCAGAGTCTAAACAGAATATTTCGATTTTAATGGATATTATTAATTTTCTAATACGACATCAAACGAGTATATAGTCCTAGTATTCAGTCGGGCAAAAATGATAAAAATTATGATGATATTTTTCATCAGCTTTTGCCATAAAACGCACTCATTTATCACAAAAAACCAGGAATATTTTTGATTTTAGAATTCAAATTTTTGTATATTTTGCTTGTTTTAATATTTTTTGTGTTGCGGAGACTGCGGAAACTTTATTGGTATATTTACTTATTAAAAAATATTAATCATTAAATTATTTCAACAGAAATTAAAATTTATCAAGGCTGTGTCGTGTTTTTTGTTAACAATAATAAATACTTTTGCTTGTTGTTCTGTGGTTAAGTTCGTGTATTCGAGATGATGAACGTAAATGCATAAATTTTATGGTACTGGCATATTGTTGATTGATGCCTTTACACAACATAAATTTGTCAAACGTTTCGTTTGTCCATAAATTTGATCCTGATTTTATGGCACTTAAACTCCGCTTGTACACTAATTTTAATCAACTAAATTTTCTTTAAATCTGTCATATATGGTTTATATCTCACCTATTAGTCGTATTAGGTATTTAATTTTTTAAATGAAAACCGGTTTCGGACAAACCACGTTAGGGATTGGTATTACATTATTATTTAAAGTTTTGTTTTATAAATTATATTGTTTAGATTTTAGTTTGTGTTTTTAATAATAGATGGTTGCAAAAATTAAAATTTGAGTTTAGAAAATTTTAATCGGATTGTGCGAGGCCTTCTTGAAGCTCGAGGATCTGTGCAGTTGCACCGTTTGCACCGAAACCAAGCCGGCCCTGCCTATACAATAAATTGGTACCCCTATTGAAATAAATTTAAGTGTAACCATTTCTTGTTCAGGTTGGCAAATTCGTTGTATTGTGATCGATTTTTGTGGCCGTGGCCTGTTGAAAAAAATGAGCATGGGTACTCAAGCAATTCTATAAATTATACACACAAATATGGGTTTAAAAAAGTTTTACTCGTTAGGTGTAATTTTTTGAGAATGAACTATTCCAATTTATTGCAATTATTTTGTAAAAACTTACGAAATTTCGTAAGATCCAGTACGATACAAAGAGTTATTGAGTTTTAAGAAACGAAATACCACCCTACCAAAGCATCTTTGAAAGAAAATTTCAATGGTTTCAAAATTTGAGATTTGATTTAGGAATAACTATTCCTTTATTTTATTTTACCCTATGGACAAAATATGAAATTTTTGTTATTTTTATTTTTACAGGTTACTGCAAAATTGTAATAAATAATTATTTCTTTTAATGATGTGCGCATTTTCCTAATTTTTATGAAACTCTGCTTCTGTTTAATTTTGTACTGACCTGTATCGGGGACATTTCCCGTGAATTGTTTTTTGTGTTTTACATATATATACGAATGACTGTTAATCACGTTTAACTTCCACTTGAAAAAATTTATTTGATAAGATATCTGAAATGAAAATGTGAAACAAAACGAAAGAAAATATGATGGAAAACGAAGAAGAAAATATCCCAACTACCCCCATTAATTAGAAGCATCATTCTAACATCTCTTATATATATTATTATTGCTCAATCTACACGATTTTTTTTTATATATAAATAATTTTTTTTTTTAACTTTTTATTTTTTTAATTAAGAAAAAGGTTTCTTTTCAATTACTAATAATAATTTTCATATTTTCTATTTTTCCAGTTTTGGAATAAATCAGCAAAAATGTATACCATCCGCATATTATGGAACACAACGAAACGAAAATGTCTGAGAGGAGACATCACGAAAATGTATATGAATTAAAGACAAGAAGCACAAAAAAATGGGAAAAATCCTTGTATACATAATCTGGAATTTTCACGAATAAATTTTTCTTGTTTTTCTTTGTTTCGACTTATCATAAAAATAATAACACAACCAACCGTTATGAATTGTGTACAGTATACATAGTTAAGTTAAAAAAAATATCCTTATAAATTCAACTCATTCGACCTTATCTTTGTTTCTTAAGACATTTTTTTTTTGTTTTGGTTTGTTTTCGGAAAATTAAAATAAATAAGGAAAAATGGTTCGAAATGGATATAACAAAAAAAAAAAAAAAAAAAAACCAGAGTGGAAGAAAAATGAAGAAATATTGTAACTTTTCTAGATGTCGTTGTTATTGTTGCTGCTGCTGTTTGTGATTCGGTTTTCAATGAACAATTTTCTGTCGTCCTCTGATATTTTCTTCTTATGGATATAATGGGACACAACGATTGTAGATGATGCTATATATGACTTATTATTTATTTAGACCGGGCATTGTTCATCTGGGATATTTGAGCATATATCAAGATTAAACAATATTTATATATTATTTTAAACGTCAACTAAGATTTGATGCTTTTGGTTCTAATGCTGAATTACGTGCTTTATAATCTAAAATAATTCTTTCTGTTTTTCACCTTTACTTCAGTTTTGTACTTAATTCAAATTTTGAAAGTTGTAAAAAGAACAATTTTTAGAAAATGTATACGAATAATAATAGTCCTAAAATTTAACTGATCCTTAACCAATTCAACAGCTGACTTTTTTTCCACGAGTGTATACATTGATCTCAAATACACCTCTCTTGTTTTCTTAAGCGAGAAAATAAACTTACCGGATTTTTGTTAAAACTGTCTTTATAATCAAAAATCGTTATTACTGCTTAAATTTTGGAAAACCTATACAAGGTTATTACTTGTTATTGAAAATTTATTTGAACCGTTTAATTCTTTGTCGTTTCTTGTAAATGCTAAACTTTTCAACGTCAATGCAAAAATTTAAAAGCCTCCGTGGAAGCTGCCACTTCCGGTATACAGATTTCAACGAAATTTTGCAAGGATCTCCCAACTAATGGAAAAAGTTTAACTATGAAGTTTTATTCCGAATAGTTAATCCGCTTGAACTTTAGAGATACAGAATTTTACAGAAACAATTTTTTTATCTTATCTCGCCCTTCTCGATAAAATTTAATAAATGATTTGAACTAATTTTGCTATAAAATTAATTTAATTTTTTTTAGTTTTTAATCGTTTTTTCGTAAATGTTATACTTATACTTTCCAAAATCTTTGCAAAAAACTGATGTCAACCAAAAATCACCTCCTAATTTTGGAAATTGCTTAAGTATAAAGTTTCACTCCGACCAATTAACACATATTGGCTCTACTTAGACTGAATTTTTGCTGAAAACCAGTTTTTACCAAAACTAATCAGTTTCGCTTAAATTTTGATAGACTGATCTGAGCCATCCTAGCTCTTGGATCATTATTAAAAATATTATAATAATAATAAATAAAGAATTCTAGATAATAATAAGCATCTAGTAATATTTAACATAAAACGTCGTATTCTACAATCCTCACCTAAGACACTCCAAGGACTAACATATTGATTTCATCTGTTACGGATGGCTCTCAGCCAACCCTCAGTTTTGACTAAACACGCAGAGGCCTCTCTCAGGGTAATGGCATGGGTCGTGGGGGAATTACAGGATTTTGTGCTCTTGGACTACACCGTAGAACAGGAAAAAATAAATAAAAAGCAAATTAAAAACTGAATTTAAATGAAGACACCATAATTCGTCAAACGAAACTTGAGGAATGTAATAAAATTAATAATAACCGGGTGTGTCCATCCGACGGCGACTGGATCTCCCCGATTGACTATTACCCAATCTGCTGAAAAGACCTCCTCGGATGACCCATCGACCCCGAAAGGCCGATGCACAGCCACAATGAAGCAGCATAATAGGGTTGGGATGTCTCTTCAACAGACCAAGCCTCTCTTCACCCGGAGACACAACACCCACACTCCAACAGCTCGACACTAACGGTCGCTCCCGAATGGGCGACACATACGCTGGGCTCATCACTCCAATCCTGTGAATACCCTCCAAGGAGATGATGGAAAGTGACAAGCCCAGCCTATAAATATGGAACCGGCACAGAATGGGAGCTCCCCTTCCACCACATCGAACCGAAAAATTTAGCACTTCATTTTATTACTATTATAAGACTCGGAAAAGGATAAATCAAATAGCGAAACCAATGTGTAACCCCGCGCCCTTGTCGAGCGTCCATAGTGGCGCTCTATTACATAAACAGTTTGAAAATTAAATGAAATTGGAATTGCGAAAAAACATGAATTTAAATTAATTAATACCAAATTTACATTAAAAAAAAACAAAAAAATTTAAAATAAAAAAAATTATACCTTGTGGACCGTCTGCAAGGTCCCATCGGAAGGGGCCGGTTGACCACCTGTTTGTTGTGAGGCCTCTTCCCGATACCAAAATTACAAATGGTTGGCTGGGTACCTGTTCGTTGGGCGTTGTTGCGCTTTTACCGCAATCTGAATGGCCTCACCTGGCCACCCGTAAATAATTGTTGGGAGTTGGCTCACCTTGACTGTACAATGTAACGGTGTTGTTTTGCCAAGCCAGTAAATGACAATGAAATAAATAAATAGTAATACCGTCCTTAAATCAACATTTGGAATGACCACTTAAGTATTACGGCATGTAGATGGCACCACCTATTCGATTATAACAACATTTATTTTTAAAAACGAAAAATTAAAAAAAAAACAAATTAAATCCATGTTATAACCCTCAAGGTGCCGTAACACATCCTAACCGTATTTGTATGCCGCACTGAATATTCCAGATTTCACAAGAACATTCTTAACGGTTCTGTTATAGACTAAAACTATTTCTAATGCTTAAATATAGATGTCACTATTTCATAAATGTCTAGAATGCCGAAAAGGCTTGATTGACCGTGCTGAATGCTGAATTAATGTCTCTTCTAAGTGACCAATTCACATATTTGTTCTATTTCCTCTCTAAATCATAAGTCGGTTGAGCAGTATTTGCTGCATTTTGCCTTTTTCATCTTTTTGTAATTCAAATGTACAACAATTTTGTTCTATTCCCTAAACATTTGTTGAGCCGTGCTCATTAAGGCTTTATTGTATTTTATCGATATATTTCTATATGCAGCCGATTTAATTGATTGATCTTCTTCTGGTTCTTGGTTTTTCATTCTTGAGTCACTTGAATCACTTGTTTGGCGTTATTATTCCTTTTGCTGAAATTTTTCTGGGATAGTCTTTCACGTATTTGTAACCGTCTCTGATATTTGTTTTTACCGGTATTTCAGATACTATGCCGAAAGGCTTGAATTTCCTTGTCCATGTCGATATACACTTTCCATGACTGGCTCGCTTTAATTTTTTCCTCGTATGATGTCAATTCGAAAACTGATTTTAACTCTTTTAAATTATCTACTTATTAGAGTTTGAATAGCAGCCACCTTCGTCGGGTCCTTCCTTGTCCAGGTTAAATCGTAAGAAGCCTTTTTAAGTTTAGAGTAATGCTCTTCCTCAGTTTTACTTCCAAACATGATGATGCAGTCAATATATTCAAAGCAGATTTTGCCAATAAATTTCTTTAATACACCATCCTTTATAAGAGAAAATCTCTAAATTTCATATTTGAGATTCATTGTTGAGAATGAGATTTTTGGTTGATCTGGTGGGATCCCGAGGTAAGCTCGTTTGTGGTAAAGAATTTTCAATTTCAACAGCTTGCGATCGTGTCAGAGATGTTCGAAATTAGCTAGATACCTGATATATAATGACGAAATTCAAACGTTGATTTTTTCGTCCGGTTTTCCACAACCCAGAATGATGAGGGACTATTCGAAGGCCGTGTTCCTCTACTTCGTTTCTCATGCTGACCCAACAGGGATGGTATTTATTGTTGTTACGTTGTTTACTGGATCAAACAGTGTTTTAAAGGAAAAGTCGTTATCTCGGATTTTTATGTTATTTACATGAGATGCTTGCTCTCCGTGAACTGTTTTAATATGCGAGGCAAGTGTCAGAATGTTATTTTATGAACTAGTAACAGCACCCAGTTTCTTCAATGTGTCATCACCGAGGCAAACAAACAAATTATATGGCTGTTTTAATTCCGATGCTTTTAAAAAATTTTCCACTAACTTTTCTGATGACTATTGGCTTTAAGTTTTTTGGATGGTTCGTAAAGTCACTCATTCATCTCATTCATAGCTTATATATTTGTTTGCAGGAACTAGCAGACGGTAAACAATTTAGGGCGTTAGGTGATCTCCAAAATCCCCAAAGATCTTGTTGAAAACCATCATGTTCAGAAGAAGCAGTTGTTGTTTAAGAAAAACCAACTCGGTCGACGCACTAAACCAGAATCGTATCGACGATCGTAGCACAAAAATTTTGCATATGCCCATGGGCATTCCTTCAGCAATTTTTTCAACGTTTTGTTAAATGTACTTCAAGAGTAATAACCTCGTTCAGTGACATTTTACGAGTCCTGAAAAATGCCTCACCACATATGACCAATAACTTTGTATATTACCAAACTTATGGGGTTCTTATCTCAAATCTTATATACACATTGTAGAGATTATTTAAAGAACAATATACTCTTCGATTCAATGCGAGTAATCGTGTGTGGTGTTTGTCAGAAAATAAAAGTTTTCATTGAAAAATACAAAAACGTTTTTATTTTCTTTCGATTGGGTTGGGCTTGCAGAGATAAGAATTAATATTTTGTTATTAAGATGCAAATGATTGTTAGTACACTATCTTATTTAAATATCTTTCGCGTATTTGTATTTATGTTCGAAAGTGCAGAGAAAATTGATGATGGTGCACGGTAGCTTTGTAACTATTACATCGCGGTTACCGTAATTTTTTTTTATATTCGTTGTGAAATTAATGGCTGCGCGCCATTAAACGCAGTCCATCATGACTCGGTATGTGCGAGATGTAATCGCGTCAATATACTAAATTTAAAATATCCAACAATATACCTTCGAAAAAAAAAATTGAAACAATATCAAATCTATACGTTTCTATATAAGCCAGAGGCGATGTCTTAATACCATTTTTATTTTTGTTGTGCGCTGTTTTCTTATTACTTTGCTTGGATCTTCAAAAGAAAAATACAATTCAAAAAGGCGAGTTCTCTCTTATACGAGTAAATTTTTTTTTTTTTTGTTATTTCATATTTTTGAGGTTGGTTAGGATTTTATTGTAATTTATAAATGTAAGGTGACCTATCTAAAAAAAAAAAATTATAAAAGTTTTATAGATATACCTTCTATTGATTTAAGACATTTATACGAGAATTCCCTTCACTTCATATATACTGTATCACGTCGATGTACTCGTACTCGTATATAGTTTTTCTCGTATATATGCAAATTATTTGTATACCTTTTAACCACTTAACAAAGTTGATGGTGGTGAGGAGTTTAATAATAATATATATCTATATACAAGTAACTAATATATATTTAAGGATAAGATAAGATCTTATATATAGAAATTTTATAGTACCATGTATAATAGAAATCGTATACACACACAAAAAATAAAGTCTAAGTGCTCTTTAATAATTCTTTGAACTTTACGATACTTTCTCGTGTATATGTGGTTCAAGTACCACAAAGTAGTATATTTCGCTTTGTTATTAGAATTAAAAGTTTATGAATTTGGATTCAAGTAGGTGATTTTTTAAAAGATTCGCCCAAGAAATTTTTCATTTTAATCAGATCTATCACGTTGTTGGGTATCAAGATGGATAATTCTGCTCGTCCTAATGCCTTTGAATATTATATGTAGGCAAATTAAAACAAATTCGATATTTTTGACGTCTAAATAGCTGCGTTTTTTTGAAAATGCTGCACTAGACCGCGATAAATTATATTTTGATTTTTTAAACAAATTATATAATTTTAAAATAATTGTGCTTCGTATTCACTGTATCGAATCCTAAAGAACTTATTGTCCATATCATGCATTATATTGTTGAATAAAGTTTATATTTGCTTGTTCTTAACAACTCTGATCTACTCTTGATATTACACTACATGTACAACCGAGTTCATCAAAAAACTTAATAATTTCTGAACTGACGAAACTAGGGAAATTTTTTAGTACACATTTTTTTGATTGTTCCTTACTTCATTTTAGAGACCGAACTGTCATTTTATTTTTATATTTACTGTTGTCTTTGGGGATATGCCGAGTCGGATAAAATATAAATAAGAAATAGACAAATGTAATGAACAATATGGATATGTCCGGTTTATATCGTGATTTCATTCCTGAAATGTTTGGGGCACTTCAATTTATAACCTACGAAGAATTGAAAACCCCATTATACTGTACATCGAGTAAAATTGGCGGTACATCATCAATTATTGTATTCAGAACATGTCGAGTTAATTTTAGCATCGAGACGAACATTACGAATTAAATTCACAATCCAGCAATCAGCTTTCTTTGACTTTATGTATAATTTATCGACCAACATACTTAAGGTAATGCATTGATGGATTCACGGTTTCCAAAATTTTCTCGTGTAATTCTTTTTTGTCATATATAGAAAAAAAAGTATATCAATGCATAATTTGTAGGTTATGTTGTCATCATACATACAAAATTCCAACAACGGAAAAGTTAAATGCTGATCTAGATATTGGCAAGTTCTTGCAGTTAAATCGAATTTTTCCATCAAACGAATTACTGATTTGCCACATACCGTCCAAACGGGATATAACTAGAAATAAAAAAATATTAGAGTATTTAATTCTTTTGTAATAAATTATTAAGTCACTTTTGTGCTGAAACATCATCATTTGTCGTAATTTTTCACTTCCCTTTATAATATGCATATAAAATGAAGCATACAAGTTGATTCGAACTGATTGAGATGTATCACCACTTACTACATATAATCCGTTCGACGATATTGTTCAGTATACGCATAGTTTAAATTGAGTGAATTAGTATCCGCACTGAATGCCAATGAATCGGAATCCTGTGTTGTATTATTATTAAATATTGATCGCATATCACGTATATTATTTTTGTTTTCGCTTAGCTGCTGCATTCCAATTTGCTTTAACCGCTTTATTGGTTCGCTTTATCTGTTGTGTCTCCGTGTGAACCGTTGCCGATGGTCTAATTTTCCAATAAAATGGTCCAGACGGGGTCGGTACGAATATTCCAATTTTCGTCGACGCATCAGACGGTTGCAATGAATCAATTACGGTTTGGATGCGTTTAGCACCCGCCACTTATTCGCACCTTATTAATTAGATTATTAATAATTAGACTTATTAATTAATTATTGAGTACAACTAAAAATTTATAAAATATTTTTGTTAAATTTCACTAATTTATTATTTGTTTCGTAATTTGTTTTAAACGTCAAAATGATTGACTTGAAGTTAGTAAAAGTTGTTGTACTAAAATGTTCCTTTCAAAATTTCCCTGTATTTTTCCTATATTTTATCGCGGTCTCGAACACAAGATTTCAAAAAAACGCAGCAAATAGAGTAGAGTTCGCGATAACTATTTTCAAATTTGTCCAATTTAAAATTAAAAATTTAATTTTTTTAAACTAAATAATTTAAATTTAATAGAAATCTATGTATAACCACAAAAATCCATCATAAAAGTTGTATGGTTTTCTTGTAATATCGTTGTTCTGTATGGTTCTGTATAACAACGGAGTAGTTCAGAACTGTACAGAACAACGATATTACAAGAAAACCATACAACTTTTATGATGGATTTTTATGGTTATACATAGATTTCTATTAAATCTAAATTATTTATTTTAAAAAAAATTAAATTTTTAATTTTAAATTGGAAAAAATTTGAAAATAGCTATCGCGAACTCTACTCGATTGTTTAAAAAAAACGCAGCTACTATAGAGACACGTATGTGAATATAATTGTGAATGTCAGCTATTTATTTCATTGGGGTTGTTTTGGTTACGTTACCTGTGTCAAACCAGATTCAACCCATGCAAATATTGAAATTAATAAACCACACTCAATGACAAATAAGTGTAAAATGAGGCATTAGTCAACTCATCACTGTCATAGAAAAACTTATCGATGCACGTCTAAGGGTGTTGTCCGAGATTCTATCATAGGTGCCTCGCTTTATCTTTTAATAATTCTGCATCTGCTGCCTATCGCCGCCAACGACTCCAAGTGTGATACTGCGTGTCCGGTTGCATCTTTTTTTATATATGTATAAGCCCTTGTTCTTCTTGTGGCTGAGTTGAGTTTATGACATCGCCCGCCGATTGTGAATTTAATCAGTTAAATTATATATAATACAGCCACTAAGACATACTAATGTCCTACGTATGCCTTGAGCAACAGTCAAAGAAAGAAATCTTTCTTAGTCTAAATACGATGCGGGTACGTTTATTACTTGGCCCAAAATCTATGGATCAAAATTTCAAGCGGCTCTTTAATATTTTGAAGATAGCCCAAAAACCAGCCCGAAAAAAGACTTTTTATTAAAAGGTGGGTGCCCTCACTAAAATTCATTTAAAAGCCTTTTAGCCCGAAAAATAAAAATAATTTACGTTCAAATCATGCTCTATCCCGGAAACTAAAATAAATTTCTGGGAACTGGTTCAAGCAATTTTTCTATTAAAAAATTGCTTTCTTCGTACTCGTTTTAAATTGTCCAGGAATTAAAAGAATGGTTTCATAGTTAATTTAATAATATTATTTGTATGTATCTCTCAATTACTGCCCCCACATCTTAGTAGACAAAAGGGTAGACAATAAAAATTAGTAATCCATTAAATAAAAGCTACGGGCCGATTCCGGAATCTAAAATTTTAAGTAATGTTATATTATTTACATAGGATGTGGGCCAATTCTCAGGTAAATGGATTAGTACAGTAAATTAAAATTTTAGTACAATTACTTTTCAAATCGTACCAATTCTCTAGTAAATAAAATTAGGTAAACGCGGCTTAAAGGGACACATGGTTTCTAGGAATATACAAAAATTGGTATGTAGACACACGAACTAATGTCATAATTTTTATTGTTGTTGTTCCAATTATTCGTATTGTTTAAACGAATAAAATTAAATTGTATATTTACTCAAATTTGTTGCGTAATATGTGCAATAAAGTTATTGGAAAAATAAATAACAATTTTAACAAATAAAACTGTGTTCATAAATATTCAAGCACATTTTCATTTCATGGGAAATGCTAGTGAATATAAAAAAATTTATGTCTAGAAACATGGCCGCCATATTTTCATGATTCATTTAGCAAAAACATAAACCACTACTATTTACCTTTTGTGTCTTCGCTTTACCCTGCTTTTTAGTACAGTATTTCAATTTACCGCATACACTGTTAAAACCAGCATTTACCCTAGATTTACTTGAGAATTGGCCCACAGCCATAATATTATTATTATTCATTTCAATATAAGAAGCGGGGTTATAAAATATTTATGCCACGAGAATCGGAATCGTTGTTTTATAATAAAATAAAATAGAGAATGTAATCGATTCAAAGATTAGAATTATTTTGAATAATTTCCAATTGTACACTAATAGCACTATTATTTAATTTAAAAGTAAATAAACTAAAACTTGTGTGATGTTTTATTTAATATTTTTATGTAGCAAGAAAGTTATATACAAAATATTAAATAGAAAATAAAGAACATAAATTGTCTTCTAAATTATTTAATTTTAAATTAAACGAAAGATCATTATCAAAGCATGAGATTCATGTTCACAGAGATTGTCAGATCTAACGGATGATTTTATTAGATTCGTATGACTATGTCTGAGCTTCATTCGTACTCCCATTAATATATAACGGGGATTAGGCATTTATCTGGAGCCACATTCATATACGAGTAACTTTAAAGCATGAATCTTTGTTGACAGCTTAGTCGACCTGTTACTGAATTTTACTTATGAACCTTAATTACGATCCTTTATACATGATCCAAAAACATCTTAAAAATCAACATAGTAACGTAGGATCTACTTTCCAATTCTCACGGAGTAGAGTCTACTATTCAAGGCACGATGCGCAGGTAAATATGCAAATTGTATACGAAAGCTCAGAAATAGTCCTGCAAATCTAATAAAATCATCCGTTAGATCTGACAACCTACGAACAGAGATTGATGCTTTGAAGTTGTGCTATTGTTCGAAAAAAAAAAATTGAGTTACTCAATTATATATTACTGTTATATATTACTGGGAATACGGATGAAGCTCAGAAATAGTCTTACGAATCTAATAAAATCATCCGTTAGATCTGACAATCTCTGCGAACAAAGATTCATGCTTTGAAGTTGTGCGATTTTTCGGAAAAAAATCGAGTTACTCGTATATGAATGTGGCTCCAGATCAATGCCCAATCCCCGTTATATGTTAATGGGAGTACGAATGAAGCTCAGAAATAGTCTTACGAATCTAATAAAATCATCCGTTAGATCTAACAATCTCTGTGAACAGAGATTCATGCTTTGATAATGATCTTTCGTTTAATTTAAAATTAAATAATTTAGAAGACAATTTATGTTCTTTATTTTCTATTTAATATTTTGTATATAACTTTCTTGCTACATAAAAATATTAAATAAAACATCACACAAGTTTTAGTTTATTTACTTTTAAATTAAATAATAGTGCTATTAGTGTACAATTGGAAATTATTCAAAATAATTCTAATCTTTGAATCGATTACATTCTCTATTTTATTTTATTATAAAACAACGATTCCGATTCTCGTGGCATAAATATTTTATAACCCCGCTTCTTATATTGAAATGAATAATAATAGTAATATGTAAATAATATAACATTACTTAAAATTTTAGATTCCGGAATCGGCCCGTAGCTTTTATTTAATGGATTACTAATTTTTATTGTCTACCCTTTTGTCTACTAAGATGTGGGGGCAGTAATTGCGAGATACATACAAATAATATTATTAAATTAACTATGAAACCATTCTTTTAATTCCTGGACAATTTAAAACGAGTACGAAGAAAGCAATTTTTTAATAGAAAAATTGCTTGAACCAGTTCCCAGAAATTTATTTTAGTTCCCGGGATAGAGATGTATCTCTGTGTTTGCCACAAGGAAATTTGTTATTGAACATATTTTTAACTGAAGAATGTATATAAAGTGGTTTTCGTGATAATCATTATTCACCGTCAATCCTCGTTATTTTCGAACGGCCGCCTGAATATAAGTTCTATACCCTTTGGCCTACCTATCCACATATGCCATGGTAAGGGGTCATCTCTGTGCTTGCCACAAGGAAATTTGTTAATGAGCATACTTTCAACTGAAGAATGTATAAAAAGTGGTTTTCGTAATAATCAAATATTGACCACCAATCCTCGTTATTTTCGAACGGGCACCTGAATATAAGTACTATGCACATTGGCCCACCTATCTCCATATGCCAATGTAAGGGGTCATCTCTGTGTTTGCCTCAAGGAAATTTGGTATTAAGCATATTTTCAAGTGAAGAACATAAAAAAGTGGTTTTCGTGATAATCAATATTCACCATCAATCCTCGTTATTTTGGAACGGGCGCCTGAATATAAGTTCTGTGCACATTGGCCCACCTATCTACATATGCCAAGGTAAGGGGTCATCTCTGTGTTTGCCACAAGGAAATTGGGTAATGAACATATTTTCTTTCAGTTAATATATAGAAAGTGATGAATGAATAGTGATTTTCTAGATGATCATTAAAATTTATTTAATTTTTTAATAGATTGTTCATGTTTTTTACTGCAAACAGTAATATAATTTTATAATTTTCTCGGGCTGGTTATTTTTTTATTTAATTTAACAATAAAATTTTCGGGATGGAATTATTTTTATGTGATTTAGCAAAGACACACACTTTCTGAAAAAACCCTTTTCGGGATGGAAATTTCGGGCCAACTTCTTATACATGGGATAGAGCATGATTTGAACGTAAATTATTTTTATTTTTCGGGCTAAAAGGCTTTTAAATGAATTTTAGTGAGGGCACCCACCTTTTTATAAAAAGTCTTTTTACGGGCTAGTTTTCGGGCTATCTCCACATACGTAAGCTGGATGCCAATTTAAAATATACTAGTCGTGGTTAGAGCCTTATGGATACCTAGCACCCTCCACTTGTAAATAGGCTTACCTTTGTAAAACCAATTTATATAAAGCTGACTGGATATGTGGTTCACAAATCTGTACAAGAAGCCAGTAACTGAGGTTGGCTAATTTTAATCATTAATGAAACTCGCGGGTATTAACTAAGAAAAATTTCCAAGCAGGTCAAAGACACGCGTTTGAAGTTCAACAGGGAAATATGGATGAGACTAATAATTTATCAAGCCAGTAAACCAATCTTGATCCTCAAACCTAGATCCTCAAACACAAATGGAGTTACCAACTTTGGCTTCAGATCTATATATCTTACAGTATATGGGGAAGGATATAGCAGACAAGAATCAGGCAGAGGTCAACACCAGAAGAGTAGAAAAAGTAGGTTTCCCGCAGGTTTTTCAGGAGCCAACAACATGCTCATAATTTTGTAAATTGAGGGAAGGCATTTGAGACACATGAATTATTATCTAAAGTATCAGTTATTTGAGGTCTTTTACTGCTGAGATAAAAATTCAATAATTAATCGCGAATTATAATTATAGTTTAGGCTTTAGGTGGGGATACAAAGTCAAATGTTCGAAACGCTACCACCCAAATTAACGCTCTAGCAATAGATAAAAGCTGTGAGATTTGACCGTCTTCCTCTTGTTTGAATGGTAAGCATTTGCCAAACTTTCAGATAGGACACATTTGTGATTTGCGAATTGTTTGCATCTCTTAGTGAATAATATTAAGGAAGTAACGAAATCTAGCACTCTAAATAACGAGAGTTCCGAATTTTATAATTTGCAGGTACAAAGTGGAATTTCTAAATCAAAGTCCTAACTAGCGAAAAATCTTAATACACTAGGAACTATCATTAAAGGGCCGGGATTGTCTGACCAATAGTTGTATCCAAGAGAAATCATCATGAGTGTTTGTGCTATATCGGTGTTTGTACTATACCATTGGCCATAACGGTAAACCTTCGATCGAATCATCGTGGAATTAAATGCCTACAAAACTAATTAATTATTTTCTATAAGAAGGGCTCGTGTTGCCCAATTAGTAAGTTTAGAATTTTAACTAGTTATTATTTTTATTCATAGATGTCTCTGGAAATATTTATATATTTTTTGTTTACGTAGGTGGTAAAGGTTAATATAATAATTTGATATTTTACCCGGTCTATTGGTAAAATATTCCGCCTCCCCTTTACATTATTATTATTATTTTTTGCATTACCACCTATTTAGAGACCTAGGGCATCTTCTAAACTGGACAATCGAACTCAATTTGAGACTATTCTCTTTAGTCTCCTGCTCTAGGTCAATGCTTGTCTTCCAACCATCTTCGATGCGGTTGCAATATTATCGTGTCCAGTTGTATTGAGCGAGTTTCGAACTAAGTGATTTTGTTTGCTAGTGATTTTCTAAAATAAAATTTGTTATTTAAGAGATTAAATTTGGTTGTCTGTATGGCAATATTGTCTTATACCTAAGTATTTGTACCGATTTTGTTTAACTTATAAACAAAGCTTTATTTTAACGGGTGTAACAATATGGGAATTTAAATTAAAAAAAAATCGAGAAGTTTCGGGGAATATAGTGAGCGGTAGCCCCACCAACGGAAACACACTATTTTTACGATTTATCGCCATTTTATGGCAGTTTTTCTAGAATCACGTGCGTCAATTATGATATTTTTCCAAAAAAAAAAAAAAAATTCATGAAAATAATTCTCTGATCGCAACCGCGTGGTCCAAAATTTTTCAATGGCGTGTGTTTATGCGTGTGCGTTAATGAAAACGTGGTACATGATGACGCAACTCGGCAACAAAACGAAACAGTCCCACCTGAGATAGCCATCATGTCAAGACATTTGACGCGGCTATCAGCATTCTGGGAAGCTACAACGAAGAGTTCGTTCTCATTACCAAAGATAATGTTCGAAATGATCTTGATCACCGCTGCGACAAATAAAAGTTTGCCTCCACAGTGCTGTCCCTCGAGTATGCAAACTTTTAGAATCCATTTTGACATGTTAGTTTCTGTAACAGACTTAACCGAACACAATTTCGAGGAGGAACTGCTATTATTATAAAAAACGGATTTGCCATTATGTTTTAAATAAATATAGCACTGAGGAAATTGAAGCAACCTCTGTATGTGTGGACCTCGACATCGCTTCAATATATTGCCCTCCAAACGTTTCGGCAGATGTCTACAAAAGTTTTTTTGCAACCCTGGGTCAACGTTTTATGGTCGCCGGCGTTAAAGCCAAACATACAAGGGGTTCAAGATTGAATACTCTCCATGTTGCGTCGTGTGGCCATCCAACTTATTTTCCTACTGATCGTCAACAAATCCCTGACGTCCTTGATTTTGCAGCCACAAGTAAAATAAACCGAGAAATAATTCAAGCTAAACCACTTTTAGTTATCTTCTGACCACTCTCCGGTCTTACTACATTACTGGGCCAACCAAAAGCCATGTTCTACGAATAACTATCTAACAATATAAACATTGCTATGGAAAACTTTAATGATGTACTAGTCAACGCAGCTATTGCGGCCTCGCCTAAACCAAAGAGCAAACATACAAGGCACACCACAACATCCGCTGAAATAGAAAAAATGTTAACAGAGAAACGTCGCTTAAGACGCATTTGGCAAATTAATCGATCACCAGATGCTAAATATAACATTAATCAGGCAAAAATAAAACTACAAAGCCTATACTACAAAAAACTAAGATGGATTATATGAAAAATTATTTTAAAGAATTATCTCCCCATTCGGACACAAACTATTCATAATGGAAGGTCAAAATACCTTAAACGGCCTCAACAACCAAATCCGCCAATTCGTCTTTCTAACAATGAATGGGCTAGAAGTGACGCGGAAAATGCTAAAGCATTTGCTGATCACCTTGACAGTGTATTCACTCAAAACTTTGGATTATCGGTGGTTCAAACAAGAAATATAGCAATCAGACCTGTGAGGAAATTTAAGATAAAGAAACCACTGGTAAAGTTTATTATTGCACATCAAATTCAATTAAAGAAAGCACCTGAGTATGATCAAATTACAGGTGAAATGCTTAAACAACTGCCTGAGTGTGCCTTTGGACGACTGGCTCAAATATATTAGTTATAAATATCAATCGTTACCCTCCCCCTATCAAGTCAATCAATACCATGAAACGCAAACTGACTATGACAATTACTTGACACTCAGAATTTAAAGTTCAAACGAGTCAGGAAAGAACGATTTTATAGACAATGACATCCACGTTTTCACTATATAACGTTTAACACTTTGGTCCGCTTAACTATTGCAGACTTAAATTAGACAAATATTCGTCTTATATAAACACCGCCTCCTGCCTCCCGCTATTTAAAATCAAATATTTACACAAACTCTTTCATTTCATGTGAAATATCTAATTAGCAAAATCAAATATCACCATCATTAAATTAGACAAGAAATCATTATTGTTTTGTCCAAAAAAATGTTTCCCATCCACCCATAATTTGTTTCACGATATTATATCACCCCGTTAAGATTTGTTGTTCCCATAACGAAAATATAAATATTAATTCTGACACAGCAAATTAGCTGAAATTTTCAACGTATACCATAGAGTACATAAATGAAAAACTACCATAAATCAAATTAAAAACATAAATAATTAGAGAAAGAAAAAAAACTGAAAATCCATCATTTTCCATTTTCAGAAAATAAAAAAAAAAAGTTGTGGAAGAATATAAAAGTTTTTCCAACTAATTTTCAATTTTCGCCAAAAATAAACAGATTTTCCAATATTACCAAGTAAAAGTGAAATCTTTCGTTTTAGTTGTTGTTGTTGTTGTACTCTGGTTTAGTTTTTTTGTGGAAAATTGGAAAATTGATGTTCAGACAAAATCTCTAAATTATAAACTTTCATTTTTAACCTTTTCATTTTGTTTTTGTTTTGTGCGTTCATGCCATCCATCCATGGTACTCTTCGCGGTACATCCATTTTATCATAATCCATTAATGATTTTTCGCGATGATTTGAGAAAAGTTTTATTTTTTGTTCGGCGTTCTTCTGTTTGTTTGGTGATAATTGGATAAAGTGGTACGCACGGGGGGTTGTAAATTGATTACCTGCGAAACAGGCCTAAAAATATTTTATACGTATATGTATATATATATAATTTTATACTTTTTATGCCACCCCCACTAATTGTTTTGGTGGCGTTGAATTATCAAAAAAAAAAAAAAAAATAATTCATCAGTATGAGCAAGTAATAAATTTTCATCAACCAAGTCAAACGTCAAATTGCGCGAACAACAAATTTACCGGTTTTCTTATAGCATTTCGCCTAAATGTAGACGCAAATTAAATTAAATTTTCGTTTTGTAAATGTAACCCCTATAATTATATACGCGCGCATACATGTGAAATCGGTTGAACAATATTTTACCCAACCCTTTATCATCGTACTTGTGTAAGGAATCCTCACGAACTAAAACCGTTGCGTTTCTACGTCAAAAAAAAAAATAATAAAATCTCGCATGCATGCATAAATTTAAACGAGAAGTACACAACATTCCATTAGAAATTCATCTAATTATTATTGTTCCTGTATCGAGGAAACGAAGGGGATGTGAAGTTTTTTATGTAGGTTTTCTACCCTTCAAATATATTACAAACAGCATAGAGATAAATGAAATAATTTTATTGGGGTTAGAGATTAATGTTTTAGAAATAAAATAAAGAGCACGGGATGAATTGGGAACAAAATTAGAATATTTTAAAGGATTTTTTAGGATGTTTGATGTAGCTGCCTGTGTGTGTATGTGTTATGTATCGCACCGCGCGCATAGTTGGTAAATTTTTTTGTAGCGCGCGATTCAATTTAATCAAAATTTTTGGTACGTATATACGCGACCATATTGCTGTCATTGGAAGTGGTTTGATATATTATTGAGAATTGATTTAATGACTAAATGACATATAGATTGACTGCAGTGATATACAGAAAAACAGGGAATATCACCGTGAGTTGTACTAAACAAAATTGTACTATATCCCTTTTGTGATTTACTAACACAATTGTGCGAGTACGGCAAAAGTACCATGTCAAAAATTTATTTTTGTATGTGTTTTGAACCAACTTACACATTTGTGCATTCCTTCCAAACTTATTTCGTCCGAAAAAAAACACTATGACTATACATACAATTGTGTTGATTGTATTTCAAATAAAGCGTAATTTTTTATCAAAAACGCCATTACATACTATGATTTTTTACTCACACATTTGTGTGGTTTGGACTTTAGTTAAGCCATTTTTTTTGGTTGAAAAAGGGATATAGTAAACTAAGAAAATATAACGTCATTCACATTTCGGTGTTTTTTGACCCTATAAGTAAAATCTTTTATTTTCAGTAAGTTTGCGGAAATGTTTTGATAAAGTGTTTCATGATACTTTAAGAATTGAAACTCTGTTAGCTCTATATGTAAATAACTTCTTTACAAAGTAGAAGCTCAGTGGCTATTTTGTCTTACGTTATACACGAATAACTTATATGCGGTAGTTCCACGCTTAAACTGGATAATTGTATAAATTAGCCAAGAAACATTTTGGCTGCAACTTTGGCTGCAAAATACCTTGAGATTTAGTGTAATAGTGTAGGTAAAATTTAAACCAACTCTAGGCAACTGACTGGTATCAATATACAACGTTGATTCAGCGAATACCATAAACTAACAATGTTTACAATATAATGTCAAAATTACTTATTACCAAGCGATAGGTGAAATTAAAATATTTAAGTTTCGCAAATAACCACTGATTTAAAATCTCTCAGTATTTTAGGTAATTTGAAAATTAATTCGTTGCCGATGGATTGGATTAGTAATTTTATAAATTCTAAGTTGAAAAGTTACCGAAAAGCAACAAAAATAAACTGTAAGTTTTACATTGTGCCTGAATTAATGTTTTTCTAACTTTTAAGATGCTATTAGGGTTGTGCGCGGTAGATTAAAGGGCTAGTTATATAGACGGAAACGAAACGGACTGAAACGAAATGAAACGAAAAGACGAAAGGGCTAGTTATATAGACGGAAACGAAACGGACTGAAACGAAATGAAACGAAAAGACGAAGGAGGCATGGTTATATAAACGAATTAGTGAAAACGGTTTTGACGTTTTCATATTTATTTCTAATTGTATATTATTTGAAGCTAACTTCTCGTGTGAAGTGAAAACTAACTGGGAAAATCCATTTTATTTTTGGCAAACTAAAAACTCTGCGTTTGAATCCAATTAAAATACAAAATATTGTGACAATTTGACATGTGCTTGTAAGGATAACAAAAAAAATCATAACCGATAGTGTATAACCGCAAAGACGAAACGAAAGCAAATTGAATTGAATCAATTTATCCGTCCTTTTTCCTTTCGTTTCTTCTATATAATTGGTTTAGTATGTTTTCATGTATTCAATTCGTCCGTTTCGTTTCGGTCCGTTTCGTTTTCGTCTATATAACTAGCCCTTAAGCAATGCAATCTACTCGGTTGTTGACATGTAATCTATCACGTAGATTACATACCGATTTTTAGTTGTTGTTTTCCCTGACATCGACAATTTATAGAAAATGTCAACATCCATAAGAAATGATATTAAAAACAAAAAATTTTTCATTAGTTGTTCTTAATTTTTCGTTAGCCAGTCTGAAAAGGTTCCTTTCTAACGGGTGATTTTTTAAGAGCTTGAGAACTTTTTTTTAAAAAAAAACGCATAAAATTTGCAAAATCTCATCGGTTCTTTATTTGAAACGGTTTGATTGGTTCATGACATTTACTTTTTGAAGATAATTTCATTTAAATGTTGACCGCGGCTGCATCTTAGGTGGTCCATTCGGAAAGTCCAATTTTGGGCAACTTTTTCGAGCATTTCGGCCGGAATAGCCCGAATTTCTTCGGAAATGTTGTCTTCCAAAACTGGAATAGTTGCTGGATTATTTCTGTAGACTTTAGACTTGACGTAGCCCCACAAAAAATAGTCTAAAGGCGTCAAATCGCATGATCTTGGTGGTCAACTTACCGGGCCATTTCTTGAGATGAATTGTTCTCCGAAGTTTTCCCTCAAAATGGCCATAGAATCGCGAGCTGTGTGGCATGTAGCGCCATCTTGTTGAAACCACATGTCAACTAAGTTCAGTTCTTCCATTTTTGGCAACAAAAAGTTTGTTAGCATCGAACGATAGCGATCGCCATTCACCGTAACGTTGCGTCCAACAGCATCTTTGAAAAAATACGGTCCAATGATTCCACCAGCGTACAAACCACACCAAACAGTGCATTTTTCGGGATGCATGGGCAGTTCTTGAACGGCTTCTGGTTGCTCTTCACTCCAAATGCGGCAATTTTGCTTATTTACGTAGCCATTCAACCAGAAATGAGCCTCATCGCTGAACAAAATTTGTCGATAAAAAAGCGGATTTTCTGCCAACTTTTCTAGGGCCCATTCACTGAAAATTCGACGTTGTGGCAGATCGTTCGGCTTCAGTTCTTGCAGGAGCTGTATTTTATACGGTTTTACACCAAGATCTTTGCGTAAAATCTTCCATGTCGTCGAATAACACAAACCCAATTGCTGCGAACGGCGACGAATCGACATTTCACGGTCTTCAGCAACACTCTCAGAAACAGACGCAATATTCTTTTCTGTACGCACTGTACGCATTCGTGTGGTTGGTTTAATGTCCAATAAAGTAAACTGAGTGCGAAACTTGGTCACAATCGCATTAATTGTTTGCTCACTTGGTCGATTATGTAGACCATAAATCGGACGTAAATCGCGAAACACTTTTCGAACCGAACACTGATTTTTGTAATATAATTCAATTATTTGCAAGCGTTGCTCGTTAGTAAGTCTATTCATTATGAAATGTCAAAGCATACTGAGCATCTTTCTCTTTGACACCTTGTCTGAAATCCCGCGTGATCTGTCAAATACTAATGCATGAAAATCCTAACCACAAAAAAATCACCCGTTAGCTATTAAGAAACTGCCTTATTAAATTTTTCGGTAAATTCAATTATTTTTCAAAAACTCTATGGCAAACTGATCGAAAAATCTGTTCTAAAACCGGTTTTTACCGTAGTAAACGATTTACCTTAAGTTTGTTACACAACCTAAATACGCTTTTGATACGCTGACCAAAAGTTATTCTGATTTGGTATCAAATAACGCGATTTTCCGACAGTCGCTGTTAACGTGCCATTATAAGTTGTACATGGTCAACCTGAACAACAACCTCATCGTGCACCGTTAGTATTCCATCATAAATAAAATCCAACCACAGCCTTGAACGGTCATCATCTAGTACGGTATCTCTTTAACACTTTTCAATTAATTCATGCATGAAAGAAATATTTGTCAGTTCAATGTTTTTAATTTGGCCAAATGTCAGTAGATATTAGTAAAATATATATGGTAAGAAACTTTACCATTTTGATAAAGTTGGACTATGAATTCTTAATTATGGTTTTCTAACGTTTTCTTACATCGATTTGTTTACCTAAATTGGTGACTAAGTTGATTGATAGTTATAGGTCATACCAGCTGTTTATAGACGGCACAAAACAAACTGCGCCTGATTTTTAATTAAAATGTGCTAAATTTCTAATTAAGGTATGATAAATCTGAAATAATGTTGCAGTTTAAAACTGAATGTCAAACTTAGTTTGATTTATGAATATTAGAGACATCTATCAATGACTAGTATGAACTAATCACCAATTTAGTTAGTTACTTTTAAGATGCCATTAGGGTTGTGCGCGGTAGATTAAGCAATGCAATCGGAAATTCAAATAAAAACTGTTAATTTGTGTCTGGTATCAGTTTTTCGACTAAATTACGGACTAAACTAATTTCATGTTAGTTCGTGCCAGTTATCAATAGATGGCGTACAACATAGGGAATTTTTATTCAAACTCGCTTATTTAATTTGAGTTTTATCAATATTGTCAAAGTATTTAGTTTCGATGGTGGATAATTGGCAATTTGGTATGCAATTTATGGAATCTCAAATTTAATAAAAGTTTGCTTACTAAATTAAGTTGAAAAGTTGATTCTAAGTTGAAAAGTTACCGAAAAGCAACAAAAATACACTGTAAGTTTTACATTGTGCCTGAATTAATGTTTTTCTAACTTTTAAGATGCCATTAGGGTTGTGCGAGGTAGATTAAGCAATGCAATCTACTCGGTTGTTGACATGTAATCTATCACCGAGATTACATACCGATTTTTTAGTTCCCTGACGTCGACAATGTACAAAATGTCAATATCCTAAGAAATTATATTAAAAAAAAATCTCATTAGTTTTTCTTAATTTTTCGTTAAATAAAGTTCCTGTCTAGCTATTAAGAAACTGTTTTATTATACCAATAGCCAAATAAGTTCATATTTTGATACTAAATACGCTTTTGATACGCTGACCAAAAGTTATTCTCATTTGGTATCAAATAACTCAATTTTACGACAGTCGCAGTCAACGTGCCATTATAAGTGTACATGGTCAACCTGGACAACAACCTCATCGTGCATCGTTAGTATTCCATCATAAATAAAACCCAAACACAGCCTTGAAAGGTCATCATCCAGTACGGTATCTCTTTAACACCTTTCAATTAATTCATGTTTGAAAGAAATATTTGTCAGTTCAATGTTTTTAATTTGGCCAAATGTCAGTAGATATTAGTAAAATATATATGGTAAGAAACTTTACCATTTTAATAAAGTTGGACTATGAATTCTTAATTATGGTTTTCTAACGTTTTCTTACATCGATTTGTTTACCTAAATTGGTGACTAAGTTGATTGATAGTTAGGTCATACCAGCTGTTTATAGACGGCACAAAACAAACTGCGCCTGATTTTTAATTAAAATGTGCTAAATTTCTAATTGAGGTATGATAAATCTGAAATAATGTTGCAGTTTAAAACTGAATGTCAAACATAGTTTGATTTATGAATATTAGAGACATCTATCAATGACTAGTATAAACTAATCACCAATTTAGTTAATCGGAAATTCAAATAAAAACGAAATTTTCGACTAAGTTACGGACTAAACGAATTTCATGTTAGTTGGTGCCAGTTATCAATAGATGGCGTACAACATATAGGGAATTTTTATTCAAACTCGCTTATTTAATTTGAGTTTTATCAATATTGTCGAAGTATTTTGTTGGGGAATAATTGGCAATTTGTTACGCAATTTATGGAATCTCAAATTTAATAAAAGTTTGCTAACTAAATTAAGATTTGATTATATCGACAATATTTTTAATTGACTATTGACTATTGACTAAACTTTGCAGTTTAGATGAAAATGTCATTAAAAACATTATAGTTTAAAAACATTAGAGACCTCTATATGTAACTGTTATGAACTTAGGAATGTTATGAATTTAGGTAGTTGGAAATTTAAACAAAAAATCGACACCAGGGACACAGTATGTAAAGAAAATATGAAAACCAAAAAATTTTCGGAGATATGCTTCTATTCGCTTTCTTTGTAACGGGTGGGTCATCTGTTAGTCATTTTTTCATTTGGAAATAAAACAGATATTTTGGGGATAAAAAGTTAAAATTTTTTATTGGTAAGGAAAGGTGGTTCCATTGATGGCATTTATATGCCATTTATATATGAAAAATAATATCGTTGAACAAGTGTTAAATCCGGGCTACGCGGTGGCCAAGCAACTTCACAATTTCTTGAAATTACACGATCAGCAAATTTTGTTGATAATAAATGGATTGGTGCACGACTTGGTCTGTGAAACCAAAGGTCGCTTGAACGTAATTCATTCAATTTGGGTTACAAAAACCAGTTAACATGTTGCGATAACGTCCCCATTCACTGTCTAGAGCATTTTTCTGTTCGTTTTTAAAGAAAAATGGCCCAATGATATCACCAGCCCATAAACCACACCAAACAGTGACTCTTGAAGGATGAACTACTGCTTCGTAAATACCTAGCATGAGAATTCTCCGGTCTCCAAGTTCGACAATTTTGCTTATTGACAAGCCCATTACGATGGCTTCGTGGCAAAATGCATCGTAAAGTGGTTCGTAAAATGTTTAGTTCTTGTGAACGATGCCTGGTTGATGGGCTTGGTTCATTACGAACACTTTAACTAACAGCTGCCTGCCACTGCATCAGGAGCACGAACTGGATGAATATGTCTATACGATCTACGAGCTTCCACTGAACTAATTTCTTCAAAACGATCAATAATTTTGCCAATTTCACGCTCAGTGGGACGTCCATGTCGACCAAAACTCTCACGTAATTTACAAAATGTTGGTTTTTTCGACTATTTTCATAAATAAATTTGGACAATCAAAATGCGTTGTTGTGTTGTTTAATTTTTTTAGAACAAATAACATTAAGTACTAAAATTCATCGATTGAAAAAAGGATCAACAGATGACCCACCCTGTAGATGTTGCTGCTAGTTCAGCGATTCGAGTTCCCAAAATTTTCTTACATTTCCGTTGATGTTCACCGCGTCACTTTCTTCCCTGGATGACGCCACCATTGAAACTAGGCCACTATTTTTGGAAAACCGGGCTGTTCTGAAACTATCCATCCGAATATCGCATTTTGAAGGACTGGCTCATTCGCGTTTGTTCTAATCTGCCCGTTTCGAAGCATACTGACGAAATGATTAGGTCCAATGAGTATAGATCAATATTATCCGAGTTGTTATAATCGGGGTCAGATAATTTGGTGCCAGCGTACGTCTTTATATTTACGCTTTGCGGAGGTAGTTTACTGTATAACTTTAATATCACAAGGGCATCGATTCAAAATTCAGGATGAAGATCGAGTCTAACCTTCAACATCATCATACCTTTCGATGTTCCCGAGTACAAATGGCCCAATCTACTAATCGATATACGGGTACGATATACGGTTCTTAAGTTGGCTTGTGAATCAGAGTCACAAAGAGCCCACCACGACATTGTTCTCCCTGAATGGTCAACGATTTGCATTACAGCAGTGGGGGTGTTGTGGAGCTTGAGATGATATTGTTTTAGCAGGAATGACTCTTGATTTCTTCTTATGATGGATGATATGTAGTTGAGTGGATTCACGAGAAGCTTCAACGGGATGTAAACGCGTGTTGTGTTTTTTGCCAAATCGTTGACCTCGTCGTTATCAAAATGGCTACTTATGTGAACACGCAGTATCGGCTTCTTGAACCACCTGCGGCGACGTCTCCCATTATATTTATGAAGATACAGATTCCGGTTTATTTCTGGATTGTTCTGGATTATTTGGTGATGTGGATTAATGATAATATCCGGCTCGAAGGACCAGTATGTTGGCGTACAGTCACAAAAGTTGAAGTACTCACAAAAAAATGGAACTTCTAAGACTGTACTTTTTCCAAAGTACATATGTGAATTGTTTGGTTTCCATAATTTAATTTATTCAAATGTAAATTATATTCTGAAACACTGTTTTATTTAAATTAACTAATTTTATTAACATAAATCTTTGAATGTGAGTGTTACAAAAGAATAATAGTTTTATACAAAATTGAAAGTTAATTAATTGATGTCTAGGTACATGTCCCAGGCCAAGTTCCTAATTTTAAGGAATAATTGAATTTGTGATATTCACAAATTAAAGATGAGTACACGCCCCGTTGATTACTTTACAGTGTACATTTTTATTTTTGTTCGAATTTACAAATGCCAAATTATACTGGAATCCAATTATCGTTTAATTAAATTTTCAAATATATGTCTTTGTTTGAGGTTCAAATTGAGCAAAAATAACACGAGCCACAATAGCTATAAATAATAAAATTTATAAAAATATTCGTTTAAATATGTAACAGTAAGTTTTATTCGGTTGTGCGATTTCAACTGCCTTCTTAAACTTTGCACTTTTCTGGACACTACAAAAGGCATTTTCAATCTTTTGAATATATTGCTGCCGTATTAATTTAGAATTGAATTAAATTAGACCAGCATCAACTAGTCTTTGGTGTATAATTTATCTATATGTTTTTTTAAAGATTTCGATAAGATGTAATTTCAAGCTACTACAAGATGTGTTAATAACACTCGCCATTTATATACTATTTTCTATTTCCCTCTTTGCCGAATTAGAACAAACAGTCACTGCTTCTCAACTTACACAACTATAGATCAGACATAATAGTATATATGTAGTAACTATTGTATATACAACTCTTAAGCCCACAAAGTCTTAAGATTTGGAAAAATAAAATTGCACATGAAAGAAAAGTCAAATCAAATCATTCCAACTTCCGAACACATACCGCACTCACCCTACTCCCATCACATGCAAATATACACCACGAATCACAGAAAAATATAAACACAGCAATTGAAGAAACAAAACGTTACCATCCAAAGAAGCACAAAAAAAAATTTTCTTTTTTCCTTCCATCATCATTATTATTGTTATTATTATTATTATTACTACTACCACTATTCTTTCTATACGCCATGTACTATTATTATTTTCTTCTTCTGTGTATACCGTTAAGAATATAAATAAAAATTCAGTAGGAAAGTTTCTTAACGAAAAAGAAAAACAACGAAAGGAGATTAAGACGCAAACCCCCTTGGTTATAATTTTCTTTTCTTTTTAATTTTAACTCACCCAAAATGTACAAAATAAAAAAACTCTAAGTACAAAAAAAAATAACAAAAAATTATAGAAAATCTTAAGATGATGATGGTTGGTTTCAATATATGAGGCGTCTTATTATTTTTCTTTTTTTTTTTTTTTGAAAATCCATTCGGTTGGAGTGTGGATATATGCTATATACCAGTGTGCTAGTATATATGGACGGATATGTATAAGACATTTTTCTTCTAAGAGATAATCGAATCGAGCGGAGAGATGGTTAAAAAATAGGAACATAAAGCGCGCAAAAGACATTGAAATGACTTTATGAAGATTTTTACGTTTTCTTGCGAATATAATTTTGATGAGGAATGAAAATTGTTATTTTTAAGATTTAATGTCATCTCCAATTTTTCTTCTACATTTTTTTATTTTATTTTTTATTTATTTTCATCTTAATTACAACATCATCATGCGCATTGGAAATTGTAATGCTTTTTTTTTGTTCTTATGTATATATTCACAACATATATAGTAGATCTGTTATGTTGTCCTTATACATATATATTTATATATCAAAATGGCAACTTATGTACATGTTACACTCCTATATATTTATACAACATTTGTGTATGGTTAAGTTGAAGTAAAAACAAAAAACAAAAGAAATTCGGAAAACTAAGATTTTCTTTCACTATACTTCTTATACACAAGCTTTCCAAGTATTCCGTTTGTTTTGCACAATATTTTGAATTAAAAAATATTTTATTTTTTTAATTCTTAAGAGCCGAGCACACAGAAAAATTAAAAAAGATTTGTGAAGTGGAATTTTCAATTTTTGGAAAATTTTCAATTTTTCATTTATAGTTATTTCGTTGTAAATCTGCAATCTTTTTTTTTATTAATTAAAAAGTCAAAAAAATAAAAGAAAAAAAATCTATAGAGAAAATATTTTTGTTCATACTTGGGGAGAGTACTTGAGAATTTTTCACAACATAATTTAATTTAATGCATTAATTTAGAAATCCTTTTTCTTCCTTTTAATGGCACTGTAAAGTTGTTTTTGTTGCTATTTTTGGTTTAAATTTGTTTTTGTAATTAAAAAATTATAAAATTGTTGGAATATTTTTTGTTGTTGATTACATGTTTATGTTATGCTTTTGTTTTTAATTTTGGCAGGTATTTTGTGACAGTTTAGTGGTGTGATAAGATATTTACGAGTTTTTTGTTTAACTTTTAGTGAAGAGATAAGCTTTTTCGTACTGGGTTAAAAATGAATTTGACATAATATGCGATAGTTTTTATTCAAGTGGTGGTCATTTTTAACTGTTGGGCCCTTCTGTCGGTCCCGGGGCTCAGATCGCATTACAGGTCTGAAGCTAAGTCATTTAGTATCCTGAGCTTAAATAAGTTATGATCGCATCAATATTGCAAAAAATATGACGCTTCATTCGGCTCTTTTTGTGTTTCAATGCACAAACACAACATTCCCCCCCTTTTTTCGATAAAATTCTTAATCATGACGAAGGATCAAATTTTAGAACAAGTCGTCGAATTCTTACAGAACGACGTGGTTACTTTATACCAGCTTTAGAGACCTTAGGTGTTTGTCAAATAATTGATCGTTGAGGTGTGACAGTAGCGACTTCGCATAAATTATCAATGTTAATTTTGACTAATTAAAATTCTAGAGACAAGAAACGGGTTAGAATCAGGTATTCGGCCATAAAGTTTTTTCCCTCAGAGATTTACCATCAGGACTCAGCGAAAATCGGTAACTGCTAATGAACGTCAGCCTCGAGTGATCAGTACTATCTATATCTCAATTGTTTCTTAATGGCGGCATTTGTTAAGTAATCAATACCATTGGGTTGACAGAACTTCTGAAAATCGGCAGTTGTAAACGCTGTTTACATGGATATCGAGAAAAACTATCCACACATAATATTCACATATAACATAGAAACAGTTCAGCAAAGTCGACGTGTGACCGTTTTGCACGGCTTCGTTGCAATTGGCCAATTTTTAGACACCTTTCTCGGCTTCGGAACAACCATCTGGCTCGATATTTCCTCGCTATGTTCTGCCACCAGCAGTGTCTACTCAATATTGAATATTCAGTATGCAATAAAGTCAAACACTTTGTTCCGCAGACTGGGAGGAATTATGATTATGGTAAACTCAGTTTGGTGAAGAAGAACGTTATTGAAAACAAAAAAGGATTTTTTCTACATGAAATTCTGAAGATTTCGACTTTTCACAGAGACTGGCCATCTTTCCTTCGCATAGCACTAGACACTCGCTAGAACGGAATTTCTAGCTGTTTCTGCACCAATTTGTGTACTGTCCGCAGGGGAAACACAATGTGGCCATGCGTGTAGGTTGCCTTATTTATACTTTATAGTATACCATGGGACATACAACCCAATACTGGAGACGGTTGGCAATCGTCACTGGCAAGTCCTTATTTGCGCGAAACAGCTATACGAGAGGTTTATGATCTGTTATCAGAATAAATTAACTACTATATAGAGATATTGGTGAACTTTTTAGAGTCATAAACGGTCGAAATTGCTTCTTTCCTAACCTGAGCGAGTTTTCGAACGCCATGTTCCATGATGTTGAACCATGTTGTGGGATGTTGCGTCATATTGCACCATGTTGCGTGATTTTGCTAAGTATTGCATTTAATTGAGATATTGGCTTGGGTTTTTTTAACATTTTTTTGGGCTTGACAAATGTTGGTCAAATTTGACGGGGTTCTCGAATGCAAGGACATGAAATTGTTTCGGTCTTCTGATTTGTGTATAATTAATTTAGACGTGCTTGAGATGGATTTTCATATTGTGCCAAGTTGCGGGATGTTGCACCATATTGTGGGATTTTGCACTATATTGGTTGATCTTGCGTCAGCATCACTATGTTGCTTGGCCTTGCGCTATGTTACGAGATTTTTTAATAAAGGATTTTGATAAAAATGGGTTAGAAGGGTTTCGTGTGCAATCATCACAGTCGAGTTCTATATTCGAGAAAATCTGTTTAGGTGTTCTCAAATAGAAACCGGATTCTTATTTAAAAAAAAAAAAAAAAATCGGCTCGAACCGTTCCAGATAAAAAAATTTGGAATTAACTTGGGTTTGTTGAGAAGAAATTTGAAACCAACAGTGAGTATTTGAGTATTTTACTCTGGATTGGCTTATTCAGGGACCCGTCAAAAACAGAAACGTATTTGAATACATTACAAGTGATACTCTTTCTCATAATTCGTATTCCAATATTTTAGTATAACTCAAACAAAACAAATGAATTTTTTTTATAAAATTTAATCTCCTTGAAATTAAGAAAAAACAAAAATCGTACAATTTTCCTATCTTAACTAAAACAAAAAGCACATGATGAAAATAAGAAAATATCTCTGTCTTCAAAGAAAATTCAAAATAAAGATACACCAGAAGATTGATAAAAACTGTTGAAAAGATTTTGTTTTTTTATATGAGCTGTGGTGGGGGATGGACTATATTCGTGGTGTGGATACGTAAGGTGATTTTTCCTTTTGTTATTTTTCATTTATCGTATATTGGGTATGATTTGTCGGGTTGGCATGTACGGGTATAGTTGAGGGTAGATTTATATTTTTTTTAGATTATTATTTGGGACAGAGGATATATATATATATATATATATATATATATATATATATATATATATATATATATATATATATATATATATATATATATATATATATATATATATATTTGCGCGCCAATGATCATTATGATTATGGAAATACTTAAGTGAATGATGGCATACCGTGTATGAACACATTTTCATGTTGATTATTGATTGTGTTTGATTTTTAAATGGAAATTAGATTTTCCTTTTGCGTATAAAAATTCAGGAATCGAAATGGATTTTCATATAATTATTTTTTGACTTTTGGTTATTAAATTTTATCTGTATAAATAATTTTCGTAATATAAAATTTTTTCTTGCTGTTTTTCACTGACTGTGGATTTTTCTTCTTGTTGTACTTAAGATGAGTAATATATTATATAAAAAAAAAAGTATTTTGTGATTGTACGCTACTACTACACTTTTTTGTGTTTGGAGGCAAATCAATAAATGAAAATTGGAAAAAATATAAATTGAAATTTATTACATTTTTTTATTTGTGGAAATTTATTCGCACGGGGTTTCGGAACGAGGTGTCTATTTTTATTTAATTATTACGATTTTTTTGGATCGATTTCTTATGAATTTTGTTATGGTTCTGTCTCAGTTCTTCTAGAGCTGTTACGTTATGTATATGTTCGAAACCGTCGAATTCGACTCAATAGGGAATTTGTAATGGTTTTAAATTAGATTTTTTTTTATAAAAGTTGAGGTTTTGTTTCGACAAATATTATTATATGTAAACAAGGGGATGTATGAGGTACGAGCAGAGCAAGTGGAACAGTTGTGTTCTTAAAATTTAGTATTTTTCGAAAATCTAGAAAATTATTAAAGCCTAGTTGAAGTGCAAACCATATTTCACATTTTAGGACTATAATCAGTCCTGTCACTGAGTAAGGCTTGTTTCTACACATTTGTAGAAACAAGCCTTACTCAGTGACAGCAGGATGGTTTTCCCTAGGAACAACCAACTAAAGTCCTTTTACATAAAATAAAATAATAAAAGTAATTTTTACAAAACTATAAGGTTTTCACTAAAGTCAAATTTTTTACTTTCCATTTTTTGTATACTTATATACATACCTAAATGTTGATAATGAACTACAAACACGTACCGTCGAAGGAAATAGTTTGTCTGCGATATACACATAAAAATATTGTTTTTAAGGTACAAAAACGAATGCCGCCAACTGTACTAATATGTTGTTTGACAACGTACTGTAATCGGGAGTTCGTTCAGCAAAAATACCATGATATCGTACTAAAACAACAACAAATTTAAAAATATTTCAACTCGAGTGTATGGAACTTGTAGGCATAAACAATTTCACGAAATCTATGATTGGTTTTGAGTTCGGGAGAGAGTATGATGCTTTTTATTTCCGATATCATGTACGCAGCATTACTCAAATTATGTTTTTGATCCTTTGTTTAAAAACACGAGAAAGTTTGAAAAATTAAATTTTCCATAATTCTGTACGGTATTCTAAGAATTGGTAATTTTAAATTACTAGCCTTGTAAATTTATTTTTTTTTTAACTTTCGTATAGTGAACCATGAGATCCACAAACAATCCACAGGCAAAAATCTTGAGAGTAAATTAGTTCCCTAAAAATATGATGTTTTAGTTATGTTTTTTTTCTGATTGTGCAATCCAATATCAAATAATTTTATCACGTAATCGTTAATTTTGAGCCGTGATTATATGATCTAACATTCATACCTCATCTAGATGCACTTTGGGTAATTCTAAATGAGCAGTGTATTGTACGACAATTTTAATGCAGAAGACATCGCAGCGAACAGCTTGCAGTGACAACCATGGCAAACTTGTCACTGAACTGGCAATAATATACAATTTACATTCGTGCGTTTCTTCCTCAATTTCGTCGTGTATTCAAATTACCACAATATACCCTTTTCTATTCTGAAGAAGTACGCCAACATTTTAACAATTCCATTATGTTACCTATACGATCACTCCTTAAGCACCGGCGTAAAATGCAAAATTTCAAAAATTACGCTGATGTTTAAATCGGGTCTCATTTACACGAATTAGTTATCTGCAACATAGTTCTTTATAATCCACAATAGCACGTCATTTGTCAGTAAACAGCATTGATTTATGCCTCGCCGATCCACATCGACTAATTTGTTACCGGTAAAATAATTAACGAGATAGAAAAACACCATCAAGCTGATGTGGCGTACACAAATTTGAGCAACGCATTTGATTCTAGTTGTCATCATAAAGCAATCCAGTGGCCTTATTCTGGTAATTCCCCGGAAATATAAGGAATACTTTTTTTGTAGCAGCTATTCCCAGACATTTTGCCCCAATTCCCCGTTTTCCAAAAGTTAATTCTGTCAATTGAGGAGTAAATTTACTTGGAAAAAATTTAATTATTAGCGTTCGATACGCGATCGTAATAAAACAAGAAAAGTATCTAAAATTAATTTACTGCGTTTAATTGATTTTTGTTGATATTTTAAACGAATTTTCTTAAAAATTGAATTTTATTTGTTAAAGTGATAAATGGATATTGATTATATGCTCTCGTAAAATAGGTATGGAATAATAAACGCCAAAACTGCTATAATTGGCAACAATTTTTTCCCAATTAACGTTTTTCCCAAAAGCCAGAATACACTTTGGTGAAAAGGGAATAAAACTGCTACAAAATTTAAAATTTCCCGCAGGGGAAGTATGTTGTATGTTCGAATTGTATGAAAAAAAAGTCGAATGCCGGTATGTTATGCTGTAATGTTTTCGAATCGCGATATTGATGAAGTTATTTATTTATTATACCCTTTATTAATTTTTAAAAACAGTTTAATGGGCCTGATTATCAACAAATTTTATGTGCTTATAGATCATAGTATCCAAAAATTTGCGTGAATTCTGTCACGGATCTTGTGATGGCCGACTCATCCACTGCGTGCAACAGAACATCAACAACAGCCCGTTGATAACTGCAATGCTTTCCATGTCTTATTTGAGTGAGAAAATATCGGAAAACGTCCCTTGACACCCGAAAAGATAACATAAAACTAAATTAACACACTCATTACAATGCAAAATAACACTGTTTTGTCCTGAAAGCTCTAAACGTTATATCGATTCCGTAAACACCGTCGTTCAACGTAAAATATAAAATTCGTTGGATTTTGCATGGATTCATCATTTCATCATTTGACAAAGAACTTAACACAATTGCCAATGCGAATTCCATTATATAAGCTTTTACAAATTTAGAAATATTTTATTTTGTTATTACAATCACAAATTTGTGGTTATGAAAACAAAAATAATAATAAATGTAGCCGAAGTCGGAAAATAAAATATGAAAATGATGACTCACCTGATGACCTTGTGTACCCTTATGCAGCTTTTTATTGTTTTAATAACGCGTACTGCACAATCACAATTCTCTACGCTCGTTCACTTCTCACTTGGCCCCAACCTATTCTACTCTTTTCGTGGTATCTGATTCCCACAGCAATCCACTAGGGCCTCAACAAGCCAATCCGGTTCACATACGACTGCACATTGAATTAATTTGAACAAATTATAGTCCATTGAGTTTTTATTTTATCAATTGTTTTACAAACTTTTCCTAAATCAAAAAGACAAGAGCTGATTTTTTTACAAAATTTATTTACATTTGATTATAAATTATACCATCAACATTAGGAAACTTAAATGTTTTTTTACATCCACCCGACTTGGCGATACGAACTTGATTGTTATCACACCACCTCTTCTTCATCTTCCAATGTTGTCGTATTGTCGCCTACTCATATCCGAAAATTCAATCTTAAATTTTCAAAAATTCTTTCTTCATACAATGTTGTAGTGGTTTTAATTTTTTTTGCCTGGATGAATGCTATTCGAACATAACGTCTCGCATCACTTATGATGGGTGTTCATCACATTTTGTTGATCATAAAAAGTATAAAATACAAAAATTAATAATTTTATTGCTTTATGATCTGAAACATGGAAGGTATAGTTAAATGGCGACTCAGACGCTGGTTCATGCAACTGCACGAATCCGACTGGCGGATGCTTGATCAACCCACACTGCCGTTTGCTATGAACGTTGTTTATAAACCCATTCCAGGCAACCGTTACAGCTTTCACTCAATTACGTAAAATGGTTCAAGTCGAATCTAACAAACCGGCTACAATTTGGAATGATGTATGTACTGGAAAATGGGAAATCAAACGTTATTAAAGTTACATTTGTATATCGATTTTGTCCCGTTACTTTCTCATTTAAAATGAGTGAAGAAAAAATAATCGAATACGTACACTGTGTATAATACACAATTATGTGGTTATATTTGTATTTTTCTTTTGTTCGAATTTGTGTCATTTGTATGATGAACAGTACCAAAATAACGCGATCCGGACGAATCGGTTTAATTGTTATGTGGCTTATTTTCTTTTCTCAACACATTACGTCTGCTCTCGAGCTGTGTAGTGTTATTATTTAACATGCTATATTTTATATTTTTATATATGTTTTTTGTCATAAATTAATTTTATATGTATTAATAAAATTTTATAAGTAAATTGATTTTAAATTTCATAAATTTTAAAAATAAAATGATAATTATAAAAAAAATCGTTTACATGGTTAACCTTTTGAATGCCAAGAAGCGCGATCGTGCTCCTTAATACACTAGCCGAAATCATGTTGACACTCAAAGGGTTAATATTAATAAACAAAAAAGAATGACTCGTGACTTGCATGTGTAGTAAAACAATCATACGCACGAAACTTACACAAACACAAATGCTACTACTACATATTTCCGGTTACACTCATTTCGTTTAACACATTTTGGGACAAAATTGATATACTGGTGATCCCCACGGATCACACACGGGCCCTGGATTTTAATTGTTTTCATAGATCGAACAACGAGATAATCAAAAACTTAAACCTGGGGTTCGATTTTTTCCAAAATTCGACGGACGACACATGACGTTTTCGTATACGTATAAGGAATATAGTTTACAATTTTATATTAGTGTGTGTAATTTTAAGCATTAACCATCAAAAATTATGAATCTGTACAAATCGGTTCAGTTTTTTGGTGCTTATGTCCTTTCGTCATCACACTGTTCTGACATCTCACCAAGTATTTGAGTGGTGAGTTAACACGTTCGCGGAAATGACTGCTATATATAGCCGTCATACAACTTTTTCGTTTTTAACACGTTTGCGCAAACAACATTCATTTTTTAAAGAATAACCAGACTTATTTTTCAAGTCTCACAATACATTCCTTTCCGCGACGAAATATCATTGCATTACAAAAGTTATCAAATGTGTTCGTGAGCACCACACACATTTATAACGAATGTGAACTATTCCAGACTTTCCATAGATGTTATGTATGGATTAGTATCACACTGTTAATTTAAATTCCAATAGGAAAAAAATGAATCGTATTCGAAATTTTAGTACAACCATATAAGTATGAGTCTTTTTTAGAAAATGACTCAAACCTCGATTTAATTAAAAAATATATAATATTTTCTAAAAAAATTATTTTCTAAACAATTTGGCCATCCAAATTTGAGTTATAGTGTCTTCTGAACACCGAGAACATCAAATTTCGTACCAACAAACCCGAGGTAGAGCATTATTAGCAGTAGGTGGTTTTGCTTAGGTGACTCAATGACAAGCATTGTGTACCAGCGAGACCTGAATCACGATCTCTGAGAATGGCCAACAATGGCCATTCAAATTTGAGTAAAAATGACATCTTAAAACCAGTGGCGTTTCCTGGTTGTGCTCTCAAGGTGTTCTGCTTCGGATTTTGATCACCCAAAATAATTAAAATAATATTTATTAATTAAGAAAATAATATTAGAAAAACTATAATTTAAAATAAAAAATTTTAAAAATAAAATTTTCTGTAATAAAAATAAAACTTTTAGAATTCGAACAAAAATCAAAAACTGTTTAGTCGTTCGGCGAACGAGCAGAACATCACTAGAAAACGCCGCTGATGTCCAGTTAGCTTAATATAATATATCTTATACCATAAACAAATAAAAATTATCCCCATTTTAATACGATGAGGTAGACCCATTTGTTATTGACCCCGAACTTGATCAATCTTTGCAAATGGAATTTACACATTCACTGTATCGAGGATTGGCCAGTACCGAGAGATTTCCAACTGACATGACATATAGGTATAGCAATGGCGTGTCCTGGTTGTGCTCTCAAGGTGTTCTGCTTCGGATTTTGATCTCCCTAAATAATTAAAATAATAGTAATTAATTAAGAAAATAATATTAGAAAGTTAATAATAAAAATAAAATTTTCTGTAATAAAAATAAAACTTTTAGAATTCGAACAAAAATCAAAAATTGTTTAGTCGTTCGGCGAACGTGTAGAACATCACTAAAAAACGCCGCTGCTTAAAACCTAGAACATCAAAATTCGTGAAAATAACCTGAATTCGTCGAAATAACCTCGGGTTTATTGCTACGAAATTTTATGTTCTAGATATTAAGATGTCATTGTTACCCAAATTTGGATGGCCATTATCGGCTATTAAAAGAGATCGTGATTCAGATCTTGCTGGTACACGATGTTTGTCATTGAGTCACCTAAGCAAAACCACCTACTGCTGATATTGCTCGACCTCGGGTTTATTGCTACGAATTTTGATGTTCTAGATTTTATGATGTCATTTTTACTCAAATTTAGATTGCCAATATTAGCCATTTCTGATGTTTGTGATTCAGGTCAGAGTCACCTATCAATAGTTAGGAGATTTTTTTAAATTTTTTTTTACTAAATTTTGATGGTCATTGATGTTTATGCCTGGATATTGTGATTCAGTTCTCGCTAATTGGTTGCTTATAAAAGAAAAAATTCTTAAGTATTCTATATATTTTTTAATCTCTGGAAAAATCTCTGGATTTTTCTTATTAGAAATCAATGAGAAATTCATAATTGGTTTGAGTTCAGTATATTTGGTTTGCGCCCCGACTGTTCTAGTACAAAATTTTGGTTAAACATTTATGATATGTAACGGTATTATTTTTTTCGTAATTTATCATTTAAAATTTTAATTTTTACTTATAAGATACAATATTTTTCTGCCATTTTAATTAAGACAATTTGATATACGTCTTATAAATACTCGTATACTGATAAGATTTGCTCGATTTCGTTACACTTATTTTGATGTGCTTATTTTTTATATATCATCAATTCAATGAATATATATCTGTCTCTGGTTTCCATCTATCTTTTATTTTATTTCAATGATTTGAATTAAAATTATGTACAAATGTTGTAATTTATTTGTAAATTTGTTCTATATTTTCAAAACTAATTAAAATAATGTAAAATCAAACATAATATTTTACTTTTCATTGACAATTTCGCAAATTAAAAATCATAACAGTGTACCCCACACAACTACATAGAAAGGCTTTAAAATTCCTATAGGAATTTGTATAGTTCCAATTAGATTTGTGTATGTATACGATTTTAATCTATAGAAAAATCTATGGAATATTTCACGGGCCCCATTTAGAAAGCGTGCGTAAATATTTTAACTTTTTTTTCAATGCGATGTCGAGTAGATGTTTTGTTTTCACAGAAACACAGAATTAGAAACTAATTTAAAACTAAAATTAGATAATCAAATAAATTTAATTTTATTTAAAGCATAGAAATGTCATCAAAAAAAATAAATGGCGCACATTCGTACTAACACAATCACACGTACCACTACTATATATACTTGCGGTTATTTCGACAACTTGTGGAATTTTGAAAAACATCGACCCTCTTCTCACATTTGCTGATGACGTGAAATTTGTTGGTACTGTTAATGGAAAATTCGTGCAGGTAGAGAAACGGAGAAACTGCAAAAAGAATGCTAAATCCTATCTTTTCATCGTAAAAGGAATCCATTAATCAGCCGTTCCGCACTGGTTGTCAAATGAAATCGACTTCACGCTTCAAAATAAATCGTAATAGATTTTTTATTGCTGATTTAAAACCTTATTTTATATTTAATAAATCTCGAAAATAAAATTTAAACTAAAATCTACATCTCATGACATTAAATTTTTTTTATTTCATTTCTATTTTTGTTGAAGCTACTTCATAGAAAAATTTTTGTGTTGAAAAATGAGTCGCCGGTATCATAGGTAAACGGGGAAAGAAACGAAGATGAAGCCGCATCTTGACAACCCGTGTGGAATGGCTCAATTATTTCATACAAAGTCAACAGCGAATGTCATGTTTGGATTTATAAACGATGGAAAGGTGAATTTAAAGATATCCAAACCATATGTTCACTCTATTTCGCTTGCGTTTGATCTCAACTGCACGCTGTTACATAGAAAAGGCGTGGCTTTTATTGGTCATCTTACAGTTTGGAAAACATATCAATTTATGTGCCATTTGAAGAAAACCATTCCACAAGCCATGGAGAAAACAACCCCATTAATAGGTTGTATATATGTTGTCTAATAGGTTGTGTATCAAAACCAACTTCAAAAATGTCCTGATTAGTTTTTAAACTTTTAAATGTTATATCAAAAGTTTTATTTTTTGTTTTAATTTGTTGCTTTAATTGATTTTTTGTTTTGGACTGAATGTTCTAATTTAACGTGTGTGAAGTTTTTGGACACTTTTAAATTTTTGGACACTTTTATAATTTGGACAGAAATTTATGCGAGTGTCCAAAACTAATTTTTTAGACATAACTTGTAAATACAAAAAAAAATTGTTTGTAAAGAAGATCAAATTTTTGTATTGCATAAACTTTTGAGAAATTACTTTAATCATCATCGTACATGGAATTTTTGTACGAAAGAATGTCGTTGTAGCTTATGGTAAATTACACAAATCTCAGAGATTGGCTCCCATAGTACAGGCTATACAGGTTTGAACGGGTATAAATTAAGGAATAAAAATCGCACCTAATGTCATTTCAAAATGAGCCGTAAGGCTCTCGTATATAATTTTTGAACATTCATGCTATCCGCGATTTTTAAATGAAAGAATGTCGTTGTAGCTTATGGCAAATTACACAAAAAATTTATGAAATTCAAAAATTTGAACTTTTTTATAAACAATTTTTTTTTTGTATTCATATTTTTTAGAAATGTACACGTGTGCAAATATCTCTCAAGTTTAAAATCGAAATTATGCCTTAAAATTAGTTTTGGACATTCGCGTAAATTTTTGTATAAATTATAAAAGTGTCCAAAAACTTAACACCGGTTCTAATTTATATCTGAAATCATACATGTAACTCACAGGATATATCTTATATTATTCTACGCAACTTGACATGACATTTTGGTCGAATCATTTAATAAATCTATTTTTTTTTTTATTTTATTTTCTTTTTTTATTGTTAACTATGCGATCTGTTTTGGGGCTCAAGGCCTGCCTTTCATCTGCACATTTCAAGCTCCATGCCAGGCCAGCCTATACTGATACAGAAGATAGGTAAGTCCATGGGTTTTGCACTTCCAAAAATCTAGTTGCTCAACTAACCTCACATACCGCGAACCGGAGATTTAGAAATATCGACACCGTAAATTAAACTAATTTAGACTAAGCGTCAGTCAATGTTATAAATTCCACAAACTGATAAGCATCGTAAATATAAAGTAAACGTTTGCAGTACGATGCACATAATAAAATAGTTTAAACTATATATAGTTAAATTCTGCTAAACCAATCACTAACCTTTCATATACTAGAAAAAAATGCGCTAAGTGTAAGACGAATAACCATAACAGTATATTGTAGATATTAAAAGAAAATTAAATGCATTAAACGTGTTTACCGCATATAATAATGTAGCGCATAGGTAATAATGTGCATATAACATTTCATATAGCACCTCATCACCTTAAGGGTTCAAAGATTGATTGATTTTGATTTAATGTTTGTTATTTTACACGATTTTTTTCGTGCGGATGAATGTGCGCGATGGTTGAGCTCTACAACTCTACGTATATGGTCTTATTTTAATCTTTTAACTTGATGCTCTTTTGTCTTTTTTTTAATATTTTTCACTTCTTTATTATTGTTTCCCAACTATTTTTTTTTTTTCGTTACTTCTGCATCTCAAGAAATCAACTATGATGCACTTTATACAGCGAACAAAAATTATAAAATTCTTCACATTTCCATCAAACTTCATCACAAATGTAACATAAATGTTGGTATTTATAATAAACTTGTACGAGTATGATGTGTTATCATATTAACATGTTGACCGGCATAGTAAAAACTGGTTGGTTAGTGGTGAATGCATACGGTTTATTAGTTGATTATAAAAGTGAAAGGTCTAACCACATATTTTCCATGATCGGAAATAAATGTACTTTTCGGACAAGCGCAGCTCAATTCTCAGAGACTTAGAGAACTTCGCAATTTTTGGGTACTTGTGAAAAAGCTATTACACTTATTTCTAAAAATATTTCTATATCTATACCCGAAACTTTCCTAAAAATTGGAAGATGATGGAATTCAGTTGTAAGTGTTTGTTGTATTCGGAATATTGTACTATTGATTTGTCAGGTCTATGCATTCGACTCTTATCATCGGCATCAAAGGTTATGCTAGTTTTATTTTTGGCCTTTTTATTTCTTGGCCTTCGAATTATTATAAAACAACCTAATCTCATGTTTAATAAAATTATATAAACCATATAGCTACTGACAAAAAATTTGTGTCTGTATTTTACCTGCGTAAAAATTATAAAATTTTTGATCTACGTGGAGGAAACGACCTTGTGAATGTCGTAAGGGATTACCTCCAAAACAAACAAATTCATGTTTTATTTCGGGATAGATTGTGTTACAGTGAAGGATGCGTTATTCACTGACCAAAGAGTAGAGAATTCAATTAACTAAAGATATACAAGCTCGAGAAACTAGTCAGGCTCAAGTACTTAAATTACTAAATTATGATATGGCTGTGTAAAGTCTTTTTTTGGCAAAAATTTAAAACCGTCGAAAATCTGATGATTTGGTAAGCAACCTTGAGAATGTCGTAAATAAATATCTCCAACATAAAGATGGCACTTAGCACGTAGGTTTCAACCAACCGTGGTTCGATTTTTATCGGGATATTAAAATAAGTGACAAATTATAGTAAAATTCACGCAACCTTGAGATGTCATAAAACATTGTTTCATAAGTGGTTTTGTTTTTGAATTTTTAATTTCGTTACCATCAAATAAAAAATGCACTTTACTGACAGCATTGCCATCTATCCTATGGCATTGACATTAAAGTTTCTAATTGTGTATGAGCCTTAATATATTGTTTTGTTTTTACCCACCCCTATTGTATTACGTAAACGGCGAGAAAATTATGGAAAGAGACCAATGTGCACCTTGTGCGTGTAAAGACAAATATTTTTGTAGTACGTTTTTCGTTTTGGCGTGTGGATTGATGCGCGGTAAGAAACGGCTGGCAATTGACGCGCACGAAGAAAACGAAAAAAAATATTCGTCTAGATTTTTTTTGGTGCGAAAATTTTCGCCTTGTTTGGAATTTCGTAAAATAAAGTGGGTTTTTTTTTATTTTTACTCAAGTAGTTTTGGTAAAAAAAATACATAAATTCTATTCAATAAATAAAATAGAATTTTGTTAAATCGGAAAACCTGAAATTCGTGTTAGTATAACGGCTGTGTATTTTCTCAATAATTTCTTTAACAAAGTGATAAAATTAATTTTGAGGTGTGATGAAGAGCCTATTAGTTTTTAACATTCGCGTTAGATTTGTATTGAGTGATAAGGTACAACAATTTACGGGCGGCCGACAAAGACTCGTTTGCCTCAACGTCTACCATTTTCTACGGGTGCCATACAGTATAACGGACACCGCAAATAGTATTGTATTACGGGTGGCCAGATGAGGCCAATCAAATTTATCGTTTTCGGCTGGACAACGCCCAATACTTTTTGATTACGGTGGGAAGACGCCCTGCCGCCCCAGTGGCAAAGTGGCCAGCATCCTTGCTCCAGAAACCGGAGGTCCCAGATTCGATTCCCGTTTCGTGACAAGGAAAATTTTCATATCTGGTTTAGGATGAATGAATTAATCACTCATTATCCGAAATGAAAATATGATTATGAAACTTCATATGCCCAGCGATATCTACGGTTTACGGGTGGCCAGTTGCGGCCATTCAATTTTATATACCGGCGGACGGGCCGCCACGTTGGAAACATTGTGCTGGTGGTCAACCACGTGGCCATTCAGTTTTAGATTTCTGTGGGAAGACCCCGTTTCAGACCGGTGGGTAAGGACGCAACCGCAACCAACCCTACAGGTCAGAGGTATAATTTTTTTTTATTATTTTAATTTTTTTTTCCTAAAATTAAATTCAACTTAAAGTTAATTTTCCAAATTTTCAACTTTTCAATTCAAATTTTAATTTTATTTTGTTATTTTTTTCAATTTCAATTTTTTTAATTTTTTTTGCAAAGTACAACGTAATATTTATGTGTAATCCAGTGCCGAATAACGGGAGCTAGTCCCGTGCTCGGTAAACATTGGGTCTTGCTACATAAATTATGCAGCTTTGGCGACCATATGTTGGTTTGAGTGTTTTCCTCTCGACCAGTTTTAATTTGATTTGTTTTTGATTTGGCTTATCCCTTCTTCCACTTCAGATTTTTCTTTCATTTTCTCGGTTGGACAAAATTTCTTTTTATTGAATAACAAAAATGCATGGCGATTCCTGGCATTCTGTTTTATTTCTCTGTCTCTTTGTTTTGTTTTATAAAATGAAGTCCTAAAAATCTTATCGGGTCGGTATGTTGGGAGAGGGTTTCTCATTTCGTGTCGGTTTCATCGTTGCAGGCTGGGCTTGCTACTCCCCGCCATCCCCTTGGCAGGACATCCACAGGGTCGGAGTGGCGAGTCCAGCATATGTGTCGTCCATTCGGGAACGACCATAAAATCTATACGGTCTCCGACAGTCACAAGCTGCTTGAGTGTGAATTATGGGAGATTAGGGTAAGAGAGGTTTTGTCTGGTGGAGAAACGTTCCTACCCTATTATGCTGCTTCGTTGTGGCTGGACGTTGTCCGTAGGGGCCGATGGCCATTCTGGGGTTTCTTCAGCAGACATTGTACTTGTCAATTGGGGTTGTTCCTGGGTGATACGGTTGTTCCTGGGTGAACACACCCGGTTATTATTAATTTGACTCACGTTCCACAAATTTCAGTCGACGGATTCTTGTGTAAAATTAACTTAATTTCAGTTTTTTTCAACTTCCCTACGAGCCAAAACCCTGAGATCTAGTCGGCAAAATCACTGTGTCTGAGGCATGCTAGATGAAATCTGCGAGTTGGCTTCATGTCACGCGTAACACAGTGTTCCACATTGAATACTGTGCTGTTTAATTTCACGCTCGAGTGTGTAATTAGGAAATGTGGTATTGACTCTTCGTGCTGCATATTCAATAAGCCAGGCCAAATCCTCGAAACGACTAGGTCTGCAAGTGAATAGCAATAAAACTAAGTTTCTACATCTTGGTAAATCTTGAACAGACTTTCAGCACTTGGACAATGTGGAAAACTTTAAATATCTCGGGTCATATTAAAGGCGCGTAGTGTGCTAACTTTTTGAAGAGCAAGCTGGACCACTAACGATTTTAGAATATTTTCTACATTTGACAGGAAGGTCGTACGATTCATTTATGGTCCAGTTAACATTGCAGACGATGGATATAGGATTGGAATGAATTTCCAAATCAAACGTCTCTTAGGGAATCGTGACATTATTAGATTTATTAAATCCAACCGAGTTAGATTGTTGGGCCACGTTGAATAATTCTCATCACAACGAATGAGTGTGTTATGAATCGAGATAGTTGGAGGAATGCCGTGCACGCGCCAAAATTCCTTCATGTGATGTGAAAGATGGAGAAAGAGTGGTGGAAGCTGAACTCGCTCGGCGATATTACACAGGATCATGCTTTCACTCCCGTGGCAAGGAATTATGAATGCCCGATGATATATTAGGAATAATAAGTTTTGTAGGTACTTAAGGGAAACACGTACAGCGATATTCTCGGTATAGAAATGAAAACTTACGTCTTAAGTTGGACACCCACCAATGGAGTGAGAAATCTCCAAAAGGCAGAAACCGCTTTGCTGGGCAGTTCTAATTAGAATAAGAAATTATTGAAAAATTCGTAACCAATTGCAACTTGAAAAGGGCAATCCGCAGGTAAACCGAAATTTGAGAAGCTTTGGTGGCATCATAAATATACGGAACTTTAGCCATAAAATATGGCGCAGACATTTCCGTTATGCTTCAAATATGAAAGAAAAGCTGCACCTGAGTTCCTCAAAATCAAAATATCTTTAAACTTCTGTTTTTGCAGACTATTATATGGAACACCATCATTTCCATCGTAAACAAATCAATAATCGGTAATGATTTCTTCACGCCTTATAATTTACTTATCGACATCGGCGATAACAAGTTAATAGATGGTGTAACGAAGTTGTCTATTAAGGGATCATTTCAGCTGATCAAAATTACAGTATCCGGATATGAATTGTGTACGATCGTTTCGCAGATATTATTCAACAATATCAAGATATAATATTTTTTCATTCATTCTGTATTTGAAAATATGATATCTCTTACCATTGAATACGATTCCGAAACACAACGAAGATTGGCACCTATATATGCAGCGACACCCGTCAAATTAATTTAATCAACATTCTTGACAGGTATCCTATACCATTTATTCAGGTGTTTTTATCTATTATACTTGGTGGGCCTGTTGATATACCAAACACGGCCATCACGACGCGTTTTAGCGGTGAAAACGCAAGAACGAGCACACAAACATCCAATTACAAACGGTATTTCAAAATTTCCGAGAATTCCAGATTATCATCAACGTCGCAAAATATAATTTTGGTAAAAATTGAAGTAATATTCCACCAATAATAACACCACCTCATCACAGCAAAGGCAATTGTGTCATTCCCAGAAAAAGATGAGAAATTATGATCAACTAATGGAGCTCAATTTTTATCGTAGATCTATCCCACATGCGGTAGAAAATCAAATGATCTACAGTTTGACGTTCCAACGTTGGCAAGAAATGGTGAACTTCATCTAGAGACGCATTAGATGAAGCCATAGAAAATAATAGCTTCAAATATCTAAAAGTCGTGAGCTGAGCCGTTTGGAGTATTTTATTGCTCTCTCAGCAACAAAACAATTTTACAGCACATATATGATAAGAAGTTGCGGATTATATTTCGAGCAGCAGTCCATTTCACCACGTCAAGTCTGATATTTAGGCTACATCAGTCAGTTCACTACGGATATGCGTTAATGCCAAGTCACCCAGTATCGATTCCGAAATTTAATCTATTATGGTACATCACGCGCTTCACCGTTCAGTTCCATAAATGAATTGTGATATTTCGAATAATCGCATCCGACCATTCATCACTACGGAGTGGAGTCCCTAGTTAAATTAAAATTGCTTAAGTGAAAAATATAGTCCAATATTTTACGAGAGGTAAAAATAACATTTTTTGAAGCGAGACAACAATTACTTTTGGTAAAAGGTTTGATAAATGGTTTGTAATGACCGTGAGCTTCATTATTTTCGATTAATGAAATATTATATTTTTTCTAGGACCCAGCCTATGAAAAATCACAATGCAAAAATTAACATCTACACTGCGTATGTCCAAATAGATTTAGATAATATCCAAAGTTTTTGGGACTTTTGATTACTAAAGAGAGGGAAATTATGTTTTCGCTGGAAGTAAACGACTACCGAAATATGTATATTTTACCAAGTTCGAGAATATACAGAAATATTAAATTAATTTCTGAAGAACTTTCGCTGTTTATTTGTTTTCTTGACGAAACTCGGCCGAACTGCATAACGAGAATTAACTACCTTTACTTATCAAAATTATTACGTTTCATTATGTACAGCGCCGTATTTTCGAATGTTTGATTAAGAAAACACTTGTTGAACACACATTCGTTACACGTACTTTACGAGTATTTTCAAAATTTAGAATAAATAAATTTGACTTCAGGCTCGAAAAAGTATCAAAATGTTGGCTTAAATGTCACCCCTAAAATAGACATACATAGTGAGAATTTTCATAAATTACTGCGATTTTGTGATATAATTCGCCAAATTGATAAGTTCTTGTTTTGTACTATAGGTACAAAGCAAGAGTTGATTTTTTTGCACTTTGGTCGATGCAACCTGATGAGTACACTGATTTTTTATAGTTGTACGACACCAGTCTGCCAAGAAGAGACGTAAGGAAGTTCTCATTTTTGTAAGGGTTCGTGTATCTTTGGCTACACAAATGCCCTGGAGTTTAAAATAGCGGGACGGGGGCAAGTACATTTTTCTACTTTTTGTGGTAGATATATTGTGAGTAAATGGTCTCTTTGTTTTCTATGACTAAAAGTCGTAATTATATAAATGCCATTAAAAATAACATTTTGTCTGAAAAGCCGAAAAAATCTTAAAGATAAATTGTTGGCATTGGTAGTTTGTAATATACTGTTCCTTCATCTAAAGTAAAAATTGGTGAAAAAGAATATTATTATACCAAAAACAACCATACGAAATAGAATCCTATGGAAATACTTTGGTCAAAACACTAGTAACACAAAAGTAATGGGAAAGCGACTACAGTGGACAAATGAACATAAAAACAAAGATTTTACGAATATTGTGTTTACCGATGAGTCATCCTTTTGGGGTTCTAATGTTAAAAGGCGTGTTTGGCCAACTAAGCAAAAATAAGGATTGTCGGAACTGTGAAGCACCCGCCCTAGATCCATCCATGTATGGGGATGCTTCACAAAGCAAATTTTTGGTAAATTAATCGTTTCAACGCGGAATCTAAACGCACTTTTCATGTATAGAATTTATTCACGATGTTTGTTACCATCTGTCCTTAAATGGTCGAATTGCATCTTGCAAGGGCATCACAACATTGAATTGGCCGTCTCAGTCACTTAATTCAAATCATATCAAAATTTATGCGTGCTCATGAAGATTAATTTGAAAATGTACCACAAAAAAATTTGAGTGCTCTAGCGCGACTTGTTCAGAAGATATGGAAAAATTTATCACCACAATATGCAGAAAAATTGGTTGGTAGTATATGGACATAAGGAGCCAGGCAGTTATTAACAATAATGGTGACTTTACTATCTATTAGTTGATAGCGCCCTAGAAAATACAACAAACTTTCAAAAAAAACAAAAAAAAAAATCGGACTTTTATTTAGTTTTTTTGCCGTACACGCTCTTGTTGCACATACTGTATTTATATATTTATAACATAACCGTCTGTTTGACGAGTGGCGTCAAGGCCGTACATTTAATTATTTTTGAAGTTAGGAGTTAGTATACTATTAATTTTGTCTAAAATCAGACTTTGGAGTTAGAAGGAAACACACTTAACGTTTTAGTTTGGTTAAACAGTTAATTGACATCTAAGTGACTTCTTGCACTGGCGGAAGTCTGTTATACGAATGAAGCTGGCCTGATTTTAATATATTCGCCGACAATTGATATTTTTAGTTTTCGAATATCTCGGCGAATAAATGGCTTTTGGTTGATGATTATGATAGCTACCATGCGGAACAAATCGCATGTCGCACCAATTACGGTGTGAGAAGGCGCTTTAAAAAACTAAGATGGAGGCATCTTTGAGCACTTGCATTTTAGAAAGCGGGGGAAATCTCCATCGTTGCAAAGCTTTCAGAAGATATCGATAATTGTTCAAACGGAGTTTACTAAAATTCTGCTCAAGCCGATCAACATTTATATTCCAGGCCAGTGTAAAAATATTTATACAGAAACCTATAAGCAGCTCCTTATTGTAACGAATTAGCAAGACAGCTGAGATATCGTATAAAATTTTCAAACGCATTTTCTTGTTACAAATTGCCCTGACATTCCACAGGTTGAAAATAAAAGTAAAATAAAAAATCAAAGTCAATCCCCTTTTATAAATATTTATTTTTATTTTATGTTGAAACGACGCTGAAATCTGTTTTCAGAATCTTTTTCTCCCTCCCTTTAATGTTGTTGTATTAAAGGTGATTTTATTGTTAAATTATTATAACTTTATACCAACACAATTTTCCTCTTTGTTTACACAAAAAAAAAAAAAAATAAAAAAAAACTCGGACAATCCAATAAAGTGAAAAAATTATTTATTGCTGTCCATAAAACCGTCCGGTACCTTAACTATATCTTGCCTACGTGTAGACCCCTTTTTATAATAATGGATTGGGTTCATATCTCGATATAGTGACCACACGTATAATATTTTGGGGTGAATTAATTAACTGACCCCTTCTAATAATGTCCAGTTTGCAGCGCACGTTAATTGTATCGAACAAAGGACAGGCTCAAATGTGCCTGGAGGGGTCAATAAATTTATAAATTAAGTGATTATCGCGTGCGCAAATTTTATTATGTGACTGTAATTGGTCTGAATACATGATGTCCACATCGGAAGGGGTCAAGTTAATTGTTATACTGTTTGGGAATTTATTGGCAGATTATTTATTATGATATTACTCGGACAATTGAGATACAAACAAAATTTTTGGTGTATTTCTATGTATAGGGAGCAACACTTGAATGGGTTTTGATTAAAATATGACTTTGATGAGGAATTAATACGGATGGGCACTTAAATTTTTGTAATGAGGGGGACAAAATTGTCATATGACATCAGTTATCTGTTTTAAATTATGAGATATTTTGAGTATCTTTTGTAATTGGACAGAATTTAAGGGTTGATTGGATTATTCATGGAATGTCACCTGCGTACTTTATAGCGTTTACGAATTTACAATACTGACTAACTGCGCCAGTGATAGTTGGTTAGTCTTACTGTCAAATTGTCAATCAATCAAAAATAATTGTTTGCATTGCGCCATGTAACATTGCATTGCAACCGTGTATTTGTATTGAGTTTGACTTTGAAAAGCCAATTCATATAACTTTTTAATGTTTGCAGTTCTTGATGTATATGATGCTCAGAATATATTATGTCAATATTTCCGAACAAATTACTGTATTTGGCGTCGAAATAATTAATGAATTTTTGCTAGGATTTCTAAACAATCCAGTACTATCAATATCGCTCATAACAATCCCGTCGGGTTCGACGCTTCAGCAAAAACCATCATGGGTACAGATTGAATACGGTTACTTATGAAACCACAGGAGCCACTTTACTAACCGTCAGCGCCTTATTAAAACTGGCCAAAGGTAATGGCAGCGCTTATCCAGCAGAATCCTTTCACCAGATCTTTTCGTCGATGATCTGTTAATTGGAAATGACAGTCTAGGAGAAATGCTTTAAATCTCAGACCATCACGGAGAATTGATTTAAACCTCAGAAAAGGGCTTCAAATTTCATGACTATTTCCGCTGTCACCAACAACCTTGAAGACAACTCAAGGTGCCATAAAACTCAATGGCATTATTTCGAATGCTTGGGTTGTTGCCGATTCAAAATGTTTGTGGCCAATAAAAAATCTACAATAAGCAGCATTCTACCAACAACTATACGGCATCATGTCAGGTCAAATGAGAACACATTTAGTTCTCGCTAATACAGTGATTTATGTTCTACGTAGTGAAATAGTGTTGGATCCCGATGCATCCATAGTGAAATAGTGTTGCATCCCGATGCATCCATGCCAAACTGCATTCTTCATAACATATAAAAATAAATAAAAAAAGCAAATTCATATCGTTGAATCCGGTCTTAGATAACAATAGAATGCTAATAGTGAATGGTCGGGTGCGAAATACGAATGTTACGCCTCCCAGCCAAAATTCAATAATGTTGAACAAACACAATACAAAAAAGGTGGTGATCATCGAGGATGCATACCATAGCACGTTGCGCAAGGTGACATTCAATTGACCTTAGCATATTTATGGAGCAAATACTGAATTGTTTATGGTAAGCGGGCAGTACGTATAATGTTATTCAAAAATGTTTGAAATGCTTCCTTCATAAACAACACAAGACAGAAAATGATGGGAACATTTCCAACTGCCAGAGTACAACCACGGAGAGCATTTGTCTAAACAGGAATCGATTATGCCAGTCTCATTCACTTGAGAGCAACCAAAGGAAACAGACACAACACCTACAGCGGAAATATAGCTCTAGTCGTATGTATGGTTTATAAAGTGTGGAGGATTGCGTATTTACTGTGACAACGGAACTTTCTTTGTCGGAGCAAACGCTGTATTAAAATCAGTGAATTTTTATCTCCGCTTCCTTAGCCGCCCCCTTACGGATCTCATAGGAAAAACCGCAAAAGCACGCTGGTCCGCTGCAGCGAAAACTTCATTCAATACTCTGAAACTCTACAGAAGATATTCATAATTCTCTGTAGTGTCTAATTACCAAAATACATAAATAGTAATAATAAAGTTAAATAAACGAAAAAAGTATAGGGTTTTCCAATAAGAGTGATATGATTTCTTTGAAAAAAACACACTAATTGTGTTTTTTATTTAATGTGAAGTTCAATCGATACAATTAAGTTCTGAATAAAACGTCATTCAAATGGCCTCCACGACTTCTTCTGCAGGAACGAATTCGATGAACCCAATTTTCGAGCACTTTTTCCACTAAATCAAGCCGTATGTCATGAATATCACGTTCAATATTGACTTGTAAAGCTTGAAGTGAGTTTGATTTATTGCTAAAAACTAATAACTTCAAAAAACCCTACAAGAAATAGTCTAATGGTGTTAAATCACTTCTTGGAGGCCATTCAATTTCTTGAAATAATCGAATCTCCAAACTTTTCTCGCAATAATTCAATTGTTGTACTTGGTGTGTGACACGTAGCCCCGTCTTGTTAGAACCAACTGATGTCAAGATCAACTTCTTCCAATTTCGACCATAAAAAGTTGGTTAATATCGATCTATACCAATATCCATTGACAGTGACGGTCTTACCAGCTTCATTTCGAAAAAAATACGGACCGATGATTCCACCAGACCAAAAACCACACCAAACTGTCAATTTAGGTGAATGTAATGGTTTTTCATGAATAATTTGTGAATTTTCTTCGCACCAGAATCGACAGTTTTGTTTATTTACCGCACCACTCAGACGAAAGTGAGCCTCATCGGAGAAGGAGCTTTTCTTTAAAAAATCGTTATCGTTTTCAAGTTGTTCGGTGGTCCAATGGCTTCAGTCCTTGAGTGAGAACAATGTTATAAGGATGCAAACCCAAACCTTTTCTCAAAATCCGCCAGGTTGTGGTTTGAGACAGTCATAATTCTTGAGAACGTCTTGGAATCGACAAATTGCGGTCTTCAGCAATACTTGCCTGAACGGCAGCAATATTTGCATTACTTCGAGCGTTTTTTTGTCTTATTGGCACTTGAACATTATGTAAAGAAACTGTACGCTCAAAATTTTCAACAATTCGACGAATAGCGAGCACACTTGGACGATTATTACGACTGTAAAATAGCAAAAACGCACGAAAAGTTGCAATTGGAGAACGATTATTTTGATAATAAAACTGAATAATTTGTTAACATTGTTCTTGCGTATATCTCATTATGATGAAATTGTGAACATTACTGAATACAATGAAACAAAAAATGACAGATCATGACATATTACAAATGGCTGAAACGTCACTTAAAAATCATATCATTCCTATTGGAAAACCCTATATAATAAAATTCGTAAACACGAAAAGTTAATTGCAAAAATAGAATATAGATGATAAATGTGAAAAAGAATCGAATTTCGTACGCTACGCAATAATTCGCTAGTAGTACAACTACATGCGGTATTGCTCTATATATACAATATTCCAATGTAAATAATAAAACGTCAGTCGTCGCGACCTGATGACAAGACTAATTTTTTCAAATCAGTAATCTCATCCGTTCGAAACTGATTGTTGAGATTTTTACACATTTCCATCTATAAAATCAAAATTCAAATTTTAATATATTTGTGTACGCAATCCTAATATAATCTCTCGTCGGCGGCCTAACCGTAACCGAACAAGAAATTTATGATTTGTTGATGGAACCCGATATTGAGAGCCCAAGTGAAAACAAGGAAAATTTAAATGAAAATGTTGAACAAACATTAGAAGATATTGTTATCGATATAAGTCAAAGTGAAGACGTTTGAGGAAAATCAGGAAAATGACGAAGACTGGGATGACTTGGAACTTGAATTAATGAAGATATCATCGTTGAGCTATTGGACCAAACAGAACGCGAACCAGTAACAGTTACTAGTAAGAGTGACATAAAATGAGAGAAGAAAGGAATTTGTCGCCAGATTCATTCCACCTTTTGAGGATAATTCCGAAGAATTAAATGAAGGTGATATAAAAACTCCTTATGATTACTTCTCGCAGTATTTTTCAAACGAGTTATTTGAGTCATTTGCATTTTTTACCAACTTATATGCTCAACAAAAAAATATGAAATGATTCAAAGTTACAGAAAAAAATAAATGAAAACGCTCTTCGGATTACATATCTTGATCGGTTGCATGAAATTTTCTAAACTGCGATTATACTGGGATCACACTTTAGAAATTCAAGCATTTAAATCCAACATGACGTGCGGCAGATTTACACATGCACTGAAGTTAGCCGAAAATTTCAGCCGAAAAAATACCTGCATTATCGACATATTTTGTATCAGGTGGTAGTAAAATATTCTGTTGTTATGAGCCGAAAATTACATGTAATTGAAGTTATAGCAGTAAATTTTCGCCGAAAAAAATTTTCATAGATCAATATCACATAATTCGAATGTTTAAAGGCAATATGAACTGAGTGAAATTAGACAAATACGTAAACTGCTGGATAAAATATTTATAATTTATCGTGTTAGATGGCTATGAATTTGAGTTGTGCCACTAACAGTGAACACCTGTGCCAAAAATCAAGCCATTTTTTATGTAGCATCATAGTGAAATAAATTAAAATCTGGACGCATGTTTAGTGGTAGTTTGGACTGGATGAAGTTAAACATTATTGGATGAATTTGATCATAAAACAGCGTTTTTTTTGGTCAAGATCATTTTTGAATGTACTACGTTGAATGGCAAAAATTTGGTATGCTTCATGCGCACATTTTGGTTTTGTTCCTCAAAAAAATTAGATTGGGTGAAATTGATTCTATGATTGCAACCGAAATCCCGGATGAAGCTATATCAGAAATTGGGTGCAGTGAAGTCTAAAAATATGATGCATGGACCTTGCGTAGTTTTCAACAACCACTCACCCTGTATGATCGATGACAAGTGTTTCAAGTGATATCCAAGAGACCTGGTTGCGGAACCACAGTGTCGACACTGTCACATGCAATGACGGATACCAATTGAATCGTAGGCGATCAGTAGCGGACAATGGGTGATCTACAGTTGTGAGGGGCAAGATGGGTCGCATCTACACTGTGCATCTAAATAACGATTTATTTTGCTATTTTCGACTGTTGTTGATGAATGTTGGTGGTCCGACGTCGTTTAAACTCATGGGCCGACCCATCTTCCAAGTCCAACCGTTAATGAGCATCTGTCTGCGACTTACCGTGAGGAGTGTTAACTGTTACATTTGCTCGATAACGATTCAGAATGGGACAATACGCTCAAAAATTCCGTCATATCTTTATCACTTCATCAAATCCGAACTTATTTTGCGATTATCACGTGTTTCCCTACGAATCCAAACAATTTGTAGGTGAAATATAAGGACGAAAGCAGAAATGAAAGTGAGGCATTGATTATAATAGAAGACCTGTGCTGGCGAATAAAGTGTTGTCGTATTTGAGCATGGTATTACCTAATCGTTGCATGCACGATAATTCAGCTACGAATTACAAAGAGAACAACCCCAGCAAACAAACGCTGATAGCAGAATGAAATATATGGAAACATTTGCACACGTCGAAGCGAGAAAACAAATAAATTTACTTCGGTTTCTTCTATGTACTGCATTTTTACCCCCACCTAATCTCTTGTTTATCAATTTCATTTCAAAAATTGTTATTTCATTTCTATCAGTCTCCAGATTTCAGCTGAAGGTAATAGACGTTTGTAAATGTTTTTCAGGTGGAAATACATGGATAACATATAAAGTAAGTATACAAAATTAAAAAAATGTGTAGTTGTATCTGAATGACAATACACATTTGGTACATACAACAAAAACCAAACACAATCAATAATATATGATTGTGTTTGGTTTTGATACAACAAAATACATTAAAAAAATATTTTCTGGTAAACCAACGAGAGATAAATTAATTTGTAGGGGAAATAAAACCGATTTTTCGGTCGGCAAAAGTACGAAAAGCATGGAATTAGGTGCATCAATTTGAAGTAAAAATTGAGCGCTCTACTTATACGCTGTTTATGCGCTCATTGTGCGCTGATTTGTATTACTGGGACAAAACGACACTAAAGCACTAGCCGAAGCAGGTCGTACAAATGTTTCACAATTGAATAAACAACAAAAGGCTGCTTAAGACTTTTGATAGGGGCTGTGAAAAATGGATCTGGTGGGATTTTCTTTGTGAATGCTCCCGGAGGAACTGGAAAAATTTTCTGAATTTCATTGCTTTTGGCATTAAAGTTGACCTGGCATTGGCTTCATCTGAAATACGTACCGCTTTGTTGGAAGGTGGACGCACTGTACATTGTACACTGAAATTGGAACTGAACATGCGTCGTGCTTTTAATTTATTTCACTATGATGCTACATAAAATATGGGCTGATTTTTGGCAAAGGTGTTCACTGTTAGTGCCACAACTCAAATTCATAGCCCGCTAACACGACAAATTATAAATACGGGATCCAGCAATTTACGAATTGTTCTAACTTCACCAAGTTTATATTCCTTTAAACATTCGAATTATGTAATATTGATTTATGAGATATTTTTCGGCTAAAATTGTAATTTTCCGCTCATAACAACAGAATATTTTACTACCACCTGATACAAAATATGTCGCTAATGCAGGTTTTTTCGGCTGAAATTTTCGGCAAACTTCACTAGCATATTTACACAATTGAGGAATAATTTACTAAAGTGAATAATCTTGAAATTCCTAAGGGTAACACTGATAAATTTGTTAAAGTTAGACCGGTTATAAACGCCGTTAGAAACCGCTGCTTTCAATATCTATTGGCAAAATCCACGGATAATCAAAATTTACGATTTCGCCATACGATTTTATTGGGTTTGGAGCTTTTCTTATTATAAAACTAGTTGGAAGGCTTCACCAATCAAGACAAAAAATCTTCTTTGACAACTTTTTTACAACTTATCAATTATTGGAATATCTCCAAGATCAACAGATTTAAAAATCGCCATCTTGTAACGGTCAAAGAATTATCCAAGAAAGGTCGGGGTTTGTGTGACCAGGTAGTAAGTTGAGACGGTAAAAATTGTTTTAGCTAAATGGAAGGACAATAAATCAATCCATTTGGGTTCCAATTTTGTTGGTGCTGGAGTTACAGATGTGGTAAAAGGGTGGAACAAAAAGCCTAAAAAATACAAGCAAGTTTCGCGACCGGAAATCATGCGCTTATATAACGATGTTATGGGGGGTGTCGATTCCGTTGATCAAATTATCTCAAACTACAGAGTATTTATAAATCTCGTAAATGGACCTTGAGACTATTCACACATTTTATAGGCTTCGCTTTAGTGGCAAGTTGGGTGCATATGCAAAGAAGTTGGGGCAACCAAAAAATACAATTTTAGACCCGTTACACTTTCGACTACAAGTAGCCGACGCGCTATTATTTGCCGGGCAACAAATGTATTAATCTAAACGAGGAGGACCATCAAATTCTAGGGAATGTTCTCCGTCTTCACCAGTAGTCACGAAGCGAGATATGGAAGTACGACCGGTGCAAGATATCAGATACGACGAAATTAGTCGAAAGATGAAAAAAAGGAAGCTACGAGATGTAAAATGAACTGTCAAACCTCATCCCAAGGGACAGCTGTTAGAACCCATTTCGTTTGTAGAAAATGTAATGTTTAAATTTTTTAATGAAAAATAGAGCTGCACGCAAATAACAAAAAGTTACAAGTTAAAAAGAGTCAGCCATATGTAAACAACATTTGCTCAAATTAAAAAGAAAAAATCCAATTTTATTTTACTGGAATTTGTTTCGTGCTCCTCTCGCAAACGAAAATCGTAATATACTTAACCCTTCATTTTTTACCTAACATTTTTTTTCATGGCCGAATTAGATACAGAGTTCAGTTCCTATATATACTTAATTTATTGAAATACTCGCAATTTTTATTAATGTAGTATTTATAATTTTATTTATGAATTGTTTTTATTTAATTTCTATAATTGCTCTTATGGTATTTAAAATAAATATTAGGAAAGACATTCTAGAAACATCTAAAATAACATTATTCTTTTTTATGTTTTAATCTTTGCAATCTGTTCTGTGGCTCTTTTGGCACTCCCAACTCTTTCGCAGTTACCTTAACCTCCTTCCTTACGCCGTTGCCAGCCAATACTCGGGAACGTACGGCTATATGTCCGTTTTACTTACTACTTGCACATTGCATAGCTTGATACAAGCCTAAAGTACTAACATGAAAGGTGGGTTGGCCCATGAATACTGCACTCCAACAGGGAGTCATAGATGTCTTTCTCGTCATCACCGATCGAAATCAGATGATAAAAATTCACTTTAACGTTCCTCCTCTATAGAGATTCAAACCCGGTACTTCCCGATCCAAACGCCGTAGCTTTAACCACCGCACCTTCTGGTCGGTTAAAATTACTCCAGTCTGATATTGTACGATTGATTGTACATTAAAATGTACGTCTCGGCCTGCCCACCCTGGAGCCTGTGGGATATTTACCACACAGTAAAAAATTTGGGGTGTTTTTAACTAAATCTGATCTCTTAATTTAAGACCACTTGCAAAAGACCACTCAACAGGTGCTAATAGAATTTAGCTATATTCAAGAACTAAATATTTTTAGAAAATATTAAAATTATATAGAAAAAATGTTTGCCAAAGTAAACACTTATCAGTTGTTCATTTGACATTTTTTTGTTAATTTTTTACTACGGTTTATTGCAAAAATCAGAATTTGTTAGTTGTTAATAATAAAGAAAACATCGGAGTAGAACCTACCTATTTTAAACTGTTAAAGAATTTTAAATTTAATTATAAAAGAACTATTTAAAAGTGGAAGAAAAAACAACAAGCCTGTTATATATTATGTTTTAAAGATTTGGCATTTTCTGCTACTAGTAGGTAGCTTCTTAATTAATAACTTTTATTCAATAATAAAAATTACTATAATATGTTGTAGAAAAAAACAAAGAATTAAAATTTCTTTCGTAATATGGCAATGAAATTAAACGAACATAATGTTGGTAACTTCGACTAAAATTATAAATATAATATAATTTGGGATGGTGATAATTGAAGCAAAAAAAAATTCTCAGTTACATAAAGCATTCTTTTTATTTATTTCAAGTAATAATGAATTACATAGTGTAAGTATACATCGCAATTGTTTTTAATCTTAAATTCAATAAATAGTTTTACAATTATACAAAGTTGTGAATTTTAAAACAATTCTGTCTAGATACATAATGTATAATTTTTCAATAGTATAATTAATTTTAAAATTTTAATCAACTGGGAACTTAGTTAATAATTTAATTTAATTTTTATTATTATATATTTATTTCGATTGACTACCACAAGGTCGGAGAAAAGGCATTATTATTATTATTAATTCGATTCGATTGTCGCTCTTGAAGATTGTCACCCTCGTTAGCTTAGTAAGTAGAGTGCTTGCTCTGTTATTCGGGGGTCCCGGGTTCGATTCCTGGTGGTGACCAGTAAAAAAGTTGCGACTGGGTGTTTTTAACGTGTCATATGTTATTTATATATGTTCGTCCACTTTCAAAATTTTCAGATTTACAGCCATAGTAGTTACGGCTTTGTCCTTAATATTACAAAAACCCTCTTGCAACATTTCATTACCATCTTCAATTGTCTTAACACGATGCTCGCAATTAAGCATATGCTTACGAATGCCACTTTTGCTTTTGCAAAAATGCCGGCAGTTTAAAAAACCACATAAGAAATCGGAAATAATATTATGACTTTCTTTAAGATGCGAAAAGAAAAAACATTAGTCTGGCAATGAAATGTCGTATCTGAAGCAATGTAAGAGAGTCATTTTATTTCGGTAATGTAAGTACATTATTATTTAACATTTACAAACTTAATATAAGGTATGTATTTCAGTTTAAACTAAAAATTTAAATTCGGCAGTTTATTAAATTAATAAGTTTAAATTATTTAATTAGTAAGTTTAATTTAGGAAAAAATAGCTGTATTTATTAGTCTCATTTGACTCGAAATTGAATCTACTTCAATATCATATATGTACTTAAATATGAACTTTAGCATTTGCCGCAAGTTCGATTCGAAATGTACGCTGAGTACATAATGCACCTTCAAAAATTGGTCAATACTTCCTATTGTTGTGTTATTTGTCGGTATTAATTGTCCATCAACCAGAATATATAATCGTGTAATTGTGGCTCTTGAAGATCCGGAGGTAATTATTATAGGCGCGTTTTTTGGATTTTTTATTTTTACCTGGGGGGATTTAATGGCTCGTTGACCTGTTAAATTAAAATAAAGAATAAAAATGTTAGTTTGCGATTATTACACAAACAACAGGAATAGTAGCTACTGGCTACTATATAAATTATCGCTCGTCGCAATTAGCGCAATTACAAATTTCCAACAATACGACGCCGATACACCGAAGAAACATCAATTCGATTTGTTGGCCATTAAACCGAAATATTTTTGTATTGAATAGTGTATGTCAACACCGCTTGTAAATATTCTACGGAAATTCTAATCTGATAAATGCATCCATGGATGCCCTAAATGTAAAATGAACAAAGGTTCACGTACATAGGACTGGTTAGTAAAATTATTTATTTTAAACAATGGTGATTTATCAATACGAGCGTTTATTTAATCATAATACGTAAATTTCGGTACTCATTTGAAAATGAAAATGAGAAAATGCTTGACGCCTTGAACTTATTTTTGAGTTTCTAAATCACTTTTAACAAATAGTTAAAAATTTAATATTAATATACATACATTTAGAACACTTTTAACTCTTGCTCACGTTTAATATAAATGAAAATGACATAGTAAATTCAAATATTACTTACCAATGCTGGTGTTCGGGTAATACCTAAAGCAAATTTGTTACTTGGTATGTTTTGAAACTTACTTTTCAAAATTTAAGAATTTATATTTAACTTTCACACACGTTTCACTATGATATTATACCCAAGACTGAATTGCAGTATAAAAAACGAACAATAATTTTTTTCTACCTTGCATAAGCAAAATAACGATTCAGGCACCTCAAAATTAACACTTTTTGTGAAATTTTATTTGAAATATACTTCGTACGTAGCAATTTTGAGCAACACCCAAGTGTCACTAGAAATTTAATAACTGGTGCGTGTTATTATTAAGTGTTTTATTATGTATTTTTAGCTACTTCAATATTGCAAAATGAACATATTAATATAAGCGTAATTTTGCATTATTGTAATTATATTTCTATAATACTTGGAAATGTGAGTTGTTAATTGGAAAATATATACTATCACATGTTTTTAATAGACTTATTAACATAAACCAAAGGACCATCACAGGACGAGGTCACTTCAATATACGATTTTAGGTCATTAAAAATACTCGATTTCGACCAACATATGGTTTTTGTTGCAAAATCAAAGTTCAAAATTTTATACTAATGTGGTGGTAAATAAAATTGCCATCACAGTAGGTAATTTTACCGTTCAACACTTGTTGAAATAAAGTATCTTATAGTTATGTTTTTTTTCTTGTGACAATTCTATCTTAAACATTATTTATAATGGAAACGGAGCACTCCGAGGTTGTTTCGAAAAGTTTGACAACATATTTCAGAAAATTGAGTAAATTTAGTCGTTTTTGCGACTTAGCTAAATTTGCCAGTTAAAAATAACCAAATAAAGCATTATCTGATTAGGACTCAAATTATTTTTAACACCGGTCAGGGATATATCCCGAATTTTTTACTGTGCAGTATGAAAGGGTTAAAAATGCAAGAGTCTTTTTAGGAAAGCCAAGGAAACTAAAGCTGCTAAAGTCTGGGACTGCTACAAGAAATACTAATTAAGAAATTCTAAAATAAATGCTTGGAGACTATACTGATGTAAAATTCAGGAGTCATTTGATACATTTAGTTTGTGCAAAGTACTCCAAGTTTTCGTCAAAGACCTTTCGTCAAAGGAAACTTACTTTCCAAGTAGCTCCGAATCTGCACCACAAAAGCCTAGAGACAACAAAGTCACAGGCATTGTAAGCCACGTTATAAGCGCCACGTTAACTTCAAGAGCAGCTTATAACTCTGTCACTATTCTAGTAAATGGACTGATGCAAATATAATATTTATACCTAAGGTGGGAAAAGGGTCTCATTGCACTTGCAATACCTTAGACCTAGAAGTTTAGCTTCCTTGCTACTAAACATTTTGTAAATACAGATAGAATCTCACATTAGGAGTTCGATTGTTATTGCCTTTACCAACGTCCGATTATAGGCAATTACGCTTGGGGCTATGTAGATCAAATGCTAAACAGTGGGGTCGTGACTGCCCACACAAAACTGAATTGGTCCTTTCCACCAAGAAATACAAATTTTTTTAAGATCTGGTTCTCATCCTGAACAGTTAACTAACCTGGAAACCTAACATATTAGAGGGAGTAAAAGAAGGCGCAATAGCGCTTTATTCCTGTAAAAATGCTCTTGGAAAAAGAGGAGGTTTGAGCCCCACAGTGTACATTGACTCTATATTTCTACTATTTGTCCATTTTAGTATATTACTCCTTGTTGGCCTGCTTTAAATATTCTGACCAATCTAAAAACCCTTGGTGAAAGTGCAGTGAACAGCTGGCTTGTGTATTAGTGGTGCTGTTAGGAGCACATCCAATCAAGCGATAACGGGGATTCTTTTTATCTCACATACATAGATATTCTAGGTTAACAAATGTAACAATACAGGACACTCATCTATTCTAAGCAACTACATCTCGAATACTAGATACTACCGACTGTATCACATCCCGTCACCATCTTTTAGTTAGAGAATTGGGATCGATATTTACATTGAGAGAACCACTTCTGAATACTGAAGGTACAAATTTCTTCACTGGCGATTCATAGATGGATGGGCAGGTTGGGGTGAAATTTTCTGTAAAGAATTAAATGCGAACCTCTTTTTTCGTCTCACGAACTACTTGCAGCGTTTTTCAAGCTGAACTAATCGCGATAAGGGAAACCGTTGACTGGATGAGGTATAATGTAATATCTGCAAATGAAATTCGCATTTTTACGGACAGTCTATTTGTCTCTCATTTCATAACGAGATGGCCGATCGAATCAACATCAACCTGAAGGGCCCCAGGGCATTTCAACATGATGGGAAATGAAAAAGCAGATAAACTCGCTCGGCAAAGCACAACCTGCCTCATTTCAACAAGCAGGGTTGATGTCAATATACCGCTCGCTACGTCCTAATTACTGCTTTGAGTAGAAACTAGAAGAACAACGAACGAAAAATCTGGAGTAGAATTGGAGTCTCCTCATATGATTGTCGTAGTTGCAAAGATGCAGAGGAGGAAGAAATTGTTCTCCATTTGCTTTGCAACTGTCTCCTTCCAGCGCTAAGAAGGATGAAATTGTGCCTGCCATTCCTTTCGGACAACCACTCTAACCTAACCTAACGATAGTTATGAACTAATACATATACAGGCCTAACAAAAGTTTTCCACTTTCATTTGGAAAAAAAGTGACCTTGAATTGGAACCATTCAATGTTATTTGTGTTATATTAATATATAGAGAACCTGGTTTTTGGGTCATTTATATGCCTCAAAATAAATGCCCCACCGACCTTAAGAACAATTAAATACAAAGATTCATGAATAATGATACAAGAAACAAAGTCGTTTCAAGCATTTTTTTGAAAAATCTCAACCAACGTTAAGAATGTCAGCATCATACGAGAGCTAACTCTTAAATACTTAAATCGATTTAAACTCATTAAAATATAATTGACTGCACAAAATTGATCAACCCACCCCGATAGATCACTTTCATTACATAACCAAACCGAACAAAATATGTTATTATTTCCGATTTCCACTCAAAAGTGCATCACCAATAGTAGCAATTTAGCAGACAATAATAATATGCCGTTTGTACGAATTTATCTTACACAAACAATAATCAAAACGATTCCCTATATATATAAATAAATCGTTCAACGAAATTGCAAACCTCTCCCCTACAACATTATACACAAATGTAACGTATGCGGATGTGAATACGCGAGTATATATCAATAAAAGTCAAATCAGCACCACAATCAACAAAAATTGGCAAAACCAATAAAATTCAAATAAAAATCAATCAAATCGGTGAATTTTCCAAACAAAAAAATACGATACAGAGGAGCCGTCATTATATTATATCGTCATCAAAATCATCAGAGTCATTATGATTATGATAATCGTCGTCAATGAAAATGATACATGAGATTTTGTTATAAAATTCAACTCCCAGCACATAAGAGCCTCGTCGGTGCGTTTGTATTATGTGCGATGACAACAACAATTCACCCAGTATTGCAAATTTTTTTTATGTTTTATGTTCCCGTTTTGTTTGCTATTTTTATGTTTATGCTCCGCTATCTCGAAGGGATGAAAATTATATGCAGTTAAATTTTCCCTATACACATCTCATAATGGTTACAACGCTTTCTGCATACACAATACGAGTACAAACCACTTTTGGTGGGTTATTTGATTTTCGCACGAGTGAAAGTTTGCACATTTTGTGTATGTGTGTGTGTGTGGTGAAATTATGTTTTGTTATGTTATGTTTACAGAAATAGATTATGCTGAATGATATCATTATATGATGCGATAATAGAAAAGTAACTATTTAATGTGATTTTATATGTCATTTGAGAATGTCGACGTCGTCGCGTCGTTGTGGCACATTATGTGATTGAGGGGTGCACAATTTTATGTTTAGTATACGACATATTTTTTTTGCATGCTTTTGTGTGGGATTTTAATATTGTTTGCAAATTTTATGTATGTTGGTTATATGTCATTTTTTGGGTGTGGGTGAGAAATTATTTTATTTGCATACATTTTTTAAAGTGCAGCTATTATTTGATAAAACCACATGTTTGAGTGGAATATTATTGAATTTTTCAATTTGTGTAATATGGGAAGTTCTTAATTAAGTTATCTGTTAAATTGTACTCAAAGTGCGATACAAGATATTGGTTACAATTGTCTACATCGAATTTCGGTATATCATTTGAAGTCGGTTACAATTTTTTATATACAATCCTTGAGCCTGAATAGCGCTACTTTGGAACCAAAACGTATTTCAAATGCTTGCCCGGACTTATTGAGGGTGTTCCGAAAATTCTGCGACAAACAATTCATCGAAAAACAAATATGAAAATTACAACTTTACAATAACCAAATGTGACAAAAATTTTCATCTAAAAGTGTCTTTTGAACATCATATTAGTATTTGCAGTATTTGCAGTTAAAGATTGCTTATTGAAACTTTAGAATACATGTACAATGAAATATGGTGTAAGTTTCAGGTAATTCACATAAATATGGTATTTGGCATAGATATGCTATAATTCTTCTTCTATCTAGAACAGAAAGTCGCTTGACGAATTCTTGAGTAAGAGCTGAGATATGAATATTCTCGTCCAGTAGAGCTCCATAATCAACGAATAGCCTTGAACAATATATTTCCCAAGCAAATGGCCATTTTCTTTATAAGCCCCAATCGCCGCAAAAATTCACATAAGTATTTTTATAGCAATTCTAAATAGTTATTGGATAGACTTGAGCCAACAATCTTTAAGATTGTGGTTTATTTGATAAAGCGTAAATGTCATAATCTGTATAAGTATCTCTGCATAGGTGGACCAATACTCGTGGAACTATGATGGGAAATAAATATTTTGCTTAATAAAGCCGAAAACATCGGCAGTCACCAAAGGCGGGAGCAGTGCTGAGAAATGCAGACTGCAAGTGTAGCTCCTTCGCCGAAACGACAATACGGAAATTGGTAATCAGCCTTTAGAATCCGTTGCAAGTTTAATATTTGAATGGTGGCACAACTAACCCATAAGCATAATGAGTCCATAAAATGAGTCAGGAAACTGTGACAGTGGAAAAGTAACCAGGATATGGCAATCGTACCAAAAAGACAGAGATACCAGGATCAAAACTTACACAGGAATGCGGATTGCGGCCAAATGCGCGTTAAACTGGCTGCGCAGCAAGTGCGAATCTTATCAAAATTTGGATAAAATGCAGGGCATTATTTAACCAAGCAAAACAAAAATGTGCTCTTTATTTTTCTCTATGAAAATAACCAATCGCTAGCATTCAAAATACAAATGGCGTTACATATTTGACTTTGGGCCAATAACTGTTGGAGTACATTGAAAGGATGGAGCCTAAAATGATACAGCAGATTAAACTGAAGAAATTTAAAATTAACCAACCAGACGGTAGTGTGGCCAATTAGCCTATGGTAGCGGGTAGTATGCATAGTTTTGAATTTTTATGGCTGAAACAGACTACAATTAATTTAGATTATTAATTTAGATTACCAAAGCGGTTTTGGTAGTTCTCCATCTCAGTCTAGCAAAATCTAGAGAAAACATAGTTCTTATACATGAACCGCTGCTAAATATTAACAGAAATTATGATCTTAGAGCGAACGGGCATTGAATCATATTCTCAGGTAAACCCGGGAATATTAGATCCAGCGTTCTTCTGGAAAGTAAAACACAACTTTTTCGCCTACCTTCTACTCGATATACACTGACGGCAACGTAATGACGACTTGTCTCGAGATAAGCATCGTTACTACAAGATCTGGCTGATATAAGCGTATATGACCTGACAAGGCTCTAGTTTGGGATTAATACAAGGAGACCATTAAAATTATGAAAAATGAACTGAGGAAGGTTAAAGTAAGTTTCGTGATTAATTCTTTCGATAATTTTTTTTCAAGTTGCTGCCCGAATACTGTGATAATTTTTTGGTAAAAATTCCCCGCCCTCAGTTTTAATTTTAATTTGAAAATATTGAATTTAATCATTAAAAGATTAAGATTAAGTTATAAATTATTAAGAACAATTGAAATCATAAACCCCGTTATATTTATTTAATTTTCACTTTGGATTAAATTATAAATTGAAAATCGAAATAAAAGGTTTGTTGAATATTTAACCTTAAGTCCATTTCTTTAAATATTAAAACAGCTTCTAATCATAATCAATGGCCTAAACAAGTACTTTCGTTAATTTCCATACGATTAAATTATCACTTATCTGCCAAAAATTAGTATGCCCATAGTCCCATTCGACACGAGATTTTTGGTTTTTTGATCATTTTTTCAAGGCCAACTAGTTGTAGTAGATAATATATATATGTATGTGTGTTTTATTTTGTTTTTTTCTGGGTAGGAACCAAGCGCAAATTTTATCGATTAAAAAAATCAATTAAATATCCTTAAATTTCCAAATAAGATTGTAACAGGCCTTGGATTTTACAGGGTGATTAAAAAACAAAACTAGATGAATAACATTTCTTGACGGACATGGTTAACTTTAAAACCAAAATAAGTCTAGCAACCTATGCCTTCTCCAGTTTCCCCTAAAAAAGGATTATTTATGTTGATATTTTTTTAATCGATAAATTGTGTGCTTGGTTCCTATCCTGCTGTCTCGAAAATAAAATTTAAAATAAAATGAGTCATAAATGTCCTTGAAATTTTTTTTATTTCATTTATGTTTGTGTTAGTGTGGTTGCACCGAAAATTTGTTTAAGTCGCAATTAAAACCGGTATCATAGGTAAACGGGGAAAGAAACGAAGCAAAATACGGTTTTTGTGATACCCCGTGTGCCATCAGCCATAGACTATGATAATTCGTGTAACTTCGGTATTTTCACAACAGTTGTACTAAAAAATATTTATCACACAATTCGGACACAATCTAAATTGAATTGTTACACAAGGCATACACAAGTAAGTCTTGGAGAGTTTTATGTGATAAAATGGAGAGTTTTATGTGATAATATTGATTTCCAAGAACTCCCGCCTGTAACGCGCACGTTTGCGTTACAAGTTGGCAAGCCCTGACCATACCAATGTTGAATAATCGAACTGGTTTTATTATTGTCGTACGATTATTTTTTTTTTTTTTTGCGTTAAGGGATCGAAAAATTGGAAAATATTTGGGAGAAAGTTATGGAATTTTGAACGTGATTGATCGATGATCAACACTTTATATACGAAAAATTAGATCATTAAAAAGTTGAGATAAAAACCCAAATATTATGTAAAAATATCGAATTGTAGTTTTTTTTAATAAAATAATTTATGTGTATATATTAGATACAATTGAGTTCATAAGTTTAATTTTAAGTAAAAATACTAAGACCTATTTTAAGTTGATTAAATATTATGTAATGGGTGGAAAAATACGTAAAATGGACGTTATCGTGAGAAATCTAAACCATGTGCCCAAAGTGAAACTCATAAACTAAATTTTTTTGTCTACTGTAAAATTTATGGGAAATTTTCTTTCAAATCAAATTTTTTCTTGTATTTTTCTTTTATAAATTTTTTTATTTTTCTGTCGAAATTTGTGAATTCGTTCCTTCATGGACAAGTGAGATTTTTTTTTATGTTGATTCACTTTGCAACATGATGAAATAATTTTGAATTAGAGGTGGGCATGCGTCTTCAGGTGAGTACGGCATCAAATCATTTCTTCTATATAAAACATGTAAGTTGAAGTTTCCCTTCCTTCCTCTTAATCGATTCCCATTTCCAGTCCTTGTTATCCCTTAAATTTCCAGAGGTTTGTGGTACGGTCAGGTCTAAGCTTTCATAATGGTGACAGTTTATTTTATGCGGTCTAGCAAGATTATGTCTCGGCTTGGAAACCCCACCCCTTTAACCCTGAGTACTTAGCCGTGCAACATATGACCGCCCAAGTTTCGTGACATAATATTTAAATTCTGATGACGAAAAGCACTTTTAAGGAAACTATCATCTATTAAACCGATAAATGATAGGAAACACCAACGTCGCACTAAATTTTCGTTACACGCCTTAGGAAGATTATTTTCACTAATCAAACCACTTCCATTTATTAAATTCGACTGCGTGATTTATTTACATTTTCAAGTGCGAAATAGTTAAAGTTTCGTATCGCAAGTCACCTCCACGGAAAGTTTTAGGATTTGAAAGACAAGAGTACGTATTTGTAAATCCATTGACTTTTACATGTAACAATATACAGGTATGTCGTTGAAAATACGGATGTTGTGGGCGATAAACGGATGCAAGTGATTTAAATTCGCAACGAATCGCAGCTGCTACGCAAGGAATCGTCAAGCGGCTTTCTGTTCTAGATAGAGGAAGAATTATAGCTATGTTAAATATCATTTTTATGAGAATTAGCTGGAGTTTACACTGCTTTTTTTAAAATGGGCAATCGAACCAACGCGTGACAGAAAAGATAAATTTTTAGAAATTTAATATAGGATTACTTTGTTTTGCGACATTTAGTGTGTATAGTTTTCAATTCAGATTGTCAAACTAATCTCAAATCCATCACGATATTTTCCCGAAATATTCGAATTATTATAACAATTCAGTTTGATTTAAATAAATTAAGCTCCTAATCACAATAATCCGCTTCAAATTCTGCTTAATATCGAAACAATTTTATTTTTTAACCGAAGCTGTCCTACCTTGCTTTCCGTATCACAACATTGAACAATTAAAAGAAAATTGATCAATATTTTTAAATATGCCTGACGAGCATTTTCGATTAATTTTTGTAAAATTGTTTGTATTCTTCTTCTCTGAATTCATTTCTAACAATTGTTTGTCGCACTTTTGTGATTGTGCTAAATTGTGTTGCGCATAATTTTCGGATTGCCGTTATTGAGGCTAATAACAGATATAATGAAGACATAATAGTTTCAATGTGAACAGTTAAAAGTACAAATGTTTGGAAAGTACTGAACTGATTAGGAAATGACAAATTTTTAAGAAGATCTAAGCCTAAAGATAAATTTATAGGATGAATACGTTATTTTCCACTAAATTTTATTTAAAATTTAACCATTAAAAATTGTTCACAACAGTTTTAATTTCAATTATCGGATTGTCAGGTGGCACGCGTTTTTACAATTTGACAAAAATAAACCGTTTAACAATTTAGTTTCGAATATTTTCGAAATTGTTATGTTTTCGTAAAAACTACTAATAACTAGTGACATCTGTGCAAAAAAAAATGTAATTTCTCTGGCATGACAAAATGATGTTAGAATTGGTTAATGACTGAAACGGATTACGTGGGGAATACATATTTGCAAATTTCTGAAACCCCCAATTTGAAACAACAATGGAAAAGAACAAAAAAAGAAATATTCTGTTTTCGCCACTGGTATGTTGACAATTGCGAAATACGCGTAGACGCACAGCACCGCTAGTGGTCGCCGTACAAGAAAAAATCACGAAAAAGACAAATATTTCTTCAGATAATTTGGAAAGTATTAACTCATATACACTTCAAAGAAGAACTACGTTCCTGAGGACCCAACATTGATGGTTATCAGGATATTAAAGGAGCCTAAGGAAATTTGAACTTCCTCGAATGTTTAACATCCTGTTTATTTCCATTGATTATTGATATCTGTCTGCTGTTTATTTATCGCGTTCGAACGTTCTTCTTGTTGTCGGTTGCCCCAAATCATCCCGTTTTTATTGTGACATGCAGTTTGATGGCATTAAGCAGAACTTATCGTTGAAATTGAGTGTTGGTAATAAAAGTTTTTCTACGACACATTTCTTAGAGCGTAGTTGCGACCATAAATCGGTCACAATTCAAAAAGGCCGTCCAAATGATGACGACATAATAGCCAAACAGAGAGACTGGAATCTTGTGGAGACTTTTTGAATGCTGATCTTAGAAATACTGGGTTTACCCTGCAAGGAACTAATGAAACCGTTTAAATATAGCATATGTCAAAATTTCACGTGCAAATAATGTGTCGAGACATTATTTTCACATGAAAATAATTTGGAGAGTTTATGCGCTAAATCTTAGATTATTGAACTTACTTGGCTTTTTCGATGGCGAACTGAATACTACAAACTAAAAACAGAAGTTGAATTTTTCATTTCTAATTTCACTTTATTAAAATCGTATGAAAATTTCACGTGAATTCGAACTGAGTATTAGGCTTTAAATATGGAAAACCGAGTATAGGGTGTGTAAGCATACTTCACAGATAAAACGCAGTGTGCACTTGTGCAGAGTAAAACTACTGAAGTTGAAAAAACAGAGTGTGGCTGCTTGGATTGAATTAAAAAATAAATAGTTAGGAAATTCAAAACACAATTTACATTGTTTAAAACTTCCTGTATGTCCACGACCTTGACAGCCGGATGCTGATAAACCGGATGCAGCTAATTCGAATATTTGTATGAAAGAGGAATATTTTAACGGTGGTGGTTGAAATATGCAAATAGAGGGATTACCGCAACACAATTGCTAACACCACGTCCTTGTGGTGGCCACTCGTAACTGCTCCGTAACTAGGGTAGGGTAAGTGCGAGAGGGCTGAGGTCCTTCTACAGGATGTTTCCGAAACTGATAAGAAACTTCAACAAAAGCCTCGGATAATTAACTCGGATTAAGAACCAAAACGACCCTGGACTCGAAATAAGGATCGATTTAAAATTTGGAACATGGAATGTATTCTGCTTAAATTGCTCGAAGTGCCTTCGCCAACTCTTCGATCAGACATCTCAGTATAAACTTGATTTAATTACACACCAAGAGACTAGGCTAATGCACAACACTATTGTCAATCACGGCCACCACGGATTTACTCTCTGTACTAGGCACGAACTCTGAGTTGGTTTCAGCATTTTATCAAACAACAACGAGGTACCACCAAACTAGCTTTCATATATAACCTGGTTGTAGTCAGCACATACTTCGTTCAAAAGGCATTTTTCTAGAGCGAAAGATATTAATAACAAACGTGTCGCCAACATCGATTCTGGCATCGAACTTCTTTCAAGAAGTTGCGAGCCAACTTCATATTATCATATTAGAATCTCTGGACAACCAAGCACTATCTCATTCTGTGGAAGGACAGTGGAACATAATTAAATTGGAGTTAACGACAGCTTCAACGGAGAATCTAGGTAATTTCAACGGAGAATCTAAGTAATAATACATCAAAACCTAGAAAGACTTGGCTGGATGAGAATGGTCTAGCTTCAATGAAATAAAAGAATCGGTCACAGAAGCTGCTTCCATACACGTAGTATAGCGCTATTCGCAACGAATCTGGAGTGTTACAAATGGATACAAACACCATCCTGACAGTCTGGCTAAATTATTTCTAATTACTTTTAAACAGACAGACGCTATCCCCGCAGTGAACAGCCAACATTATTGCAACAATCTGATATTAATATATAAATGACACCCCCACACCTCCATGGTACTATATTAAGTGCGAAGAGCTATATCCAAAATGAAAAATAATACGGCACCTGGTAAGGATTTAATAACGATTATAAGAATTATAACGAACTGTATCAATTTTGTCCACAACATAAAAGGGAGACCGGCTGAATTATAACAACTATCGTGGAATAGCTTTGCTCAACACCGGCTACAAGGTTTTGGCCACCGTATAGTTGCTGACAAGTTATCAGTTTATTGTTTGCCAACGCATTTTGAACGATTACCATTGCCGATTTTGTCCTGAAATGTTAAAAACCGATTCAATTTTTTTTGTGAGGATTGTGTTAGAAAAGTGCTCCGAAAATAACATTCCTGTGCATTTTCTATTTACAGATTTTCAACAGGCGTATGACAACACCCAGAGAATCACATTAGAGAGTTTCTTTTGTCAAATTTGGGCATTTCTTCAAAATTGATAAGGCAAACTCTCAGTAGCCTTTGAAATAACATCAGTATATGAATTTTATTCGAAAAACGCGACTTGAGAGTTGGGAGTTTTTAAATGTTATTTATATGTTATTTTATATGTTATTAAAAAAATTTAATTATTATTTACATCAATCAACAATAATATTAATTTTGTGCATCTAGTAGGTTGAAAGAGCAATAAAACACCCAACTCTCAAGTGTCAGTTTCGAACAAAATCTGCACTCAGGAGTATGGCATGGAGACCCAATAGCCCAAATTCTGTTGAACCTTTCGTTAAGATATGTCATTTGCTAGCTCAACATATCAAGTGCAGCTGTTTATATTATAAATCAAGTCGAATATCAGCCTTCGCGGATTATACATACGCAACTTTGGTAACATCGTGTCTCTAAACAAATCGGCTACCATATCATGGAAGCGAGAACCAAATACTTGGCTATCGCGAGAAACCGTTACGCGGACAATTTTGAACAGGCTGTACACAATACGAAAAAGTAAATGAGATCAAATACATTTAGTAGATACTAAATTTTAAAAATTTAGCCTCTGTGTTTATAACATCACGGATCGCAGCGTGGTAGCGAGCATTCTACCGCAATATTAACATTTTCAAGTCTCGCAATATATCGCGCAAAACCTAACTACACGGGGCAAAAACTTGCCGTCGTGTGATGTTAGACCGTATTAAGGATGGAGAAATGTAATAGGATGCGTCTAAATCTCTAGGTTGTAAATGATCTGAATAACTTTGATATAATTAGAATAATTAAATCATCAAGGCTGAGATGGCTCGGACACGTTGTATATTCTAAAATCGAGCCATAAAACAGGTCTTGGAAACGGCACTACTGAAGATGGGACCTCGTTGGAAGCCAGCTATTCTGTTAATGGACGACGTAGAATAGGACCTTCAAACCCTTGGTTATCGTGTCTCGCGTCCCCTTCGTGTCGATTGAGTTATCTTGAGCATTATTGAGGCGACGAAATCTCTTCAAGGGGCCCCAGCGAAGAAAAAGGAGAAGAAGATTATTAGTATATACCTGCAGAATTGAATGGCAGCGAACGAGTAATATGATTTTTTTAAGAGAATGTTTATCAAATGATATCGGGAAAGAATATCTATTTCGAAAACCTACAAAATTTAACCTAAAAATTTCTCGCCGAACCATTTTAAATTACACCAAGACAGAGGAAAGAGAACAATTATTTTCAGTGGAAAAATAGAAAAAAGTTTCATGCAATTTTAATTTCTAATACTTAGTAACATAAAGTATATAGTAAGCATCAAACAAGCTGACTTCCAAGACATAAAAAAAGGAGAAAATGTTGTGACCAACAACCGACTTTCTTTCACCACGAATGCACACCAGACATTTTGTAAACCGGTCTGTTAAAATCAAAAAAACATTACCCCTGCTTACATTTCAGAAAACCAATAATCTGAACACTTGTTGGTTGCAAATCAATTCTTTTAATTCTCTGTTGATTTTTCTTAATGTTAAACTTTACGCACGCACAGAGAATTTTTAAAAACTAGTTTTATTGATTTCGGCCATATAGCCATTAGCAAATCTGCAAAAATCTCGACTACAGTACATTATTTTAAACGTAAAAAAAGTAAAAGTAATTTTTAAAAATCACTGTGTGTCTATGTCCGGTGACGTGCAGAGTAAATGTCTGTCGATTCTTTATAACCCAGATGGGTTGATTGAGTGAAACTTCATAATTATGTTTTTCCCATAAATAGAAAATCCCAGTGATATTTGGTCGAAATCCTTCCTTCGGAAGTGGTAACTTTCAATGGACATTTTCATTTTTTGCAAATATTTTGAAAACTGTATATCATTACGAGAAAAAGACTATGATCTAACAGATTCTAAATTAATTTGACCAAAAACTGTTTTTTCAACAAAAATTCGGCCTAGTAAAGCCCAGAAAAATTAATTGATCGAATGAAATTTTATATTAAAAGCTTATAAAGGTAAGCGTATCTGTTGCCTACAACAGCTTGCAGGTTATGTGGGGAGGGGGAGGGCGGTTATACGGGTTTATAAACCAGCTTACAGACTGATATAAAAATTAAGATGAAATGTGAACCGGGAACCCTGGCCCGAAACCTTTGCCTAATAATCTTATCATATGAATGTACTTGGATTATATCAAGAGAGTGAACGAACTCATGATCAAAATAATATTAGAAATGAAAACAATTTTAATTTCTGATTATCGGAGCGATATTTTAATGTTGAATGATGGCGTACGCAAACAAGATGCACTTACTTCAAAGCTCCTCCTATAGCGATGATAGTAGCCAGAGTACTGAAAAAATGATTCGACCACCCGCAATGTTACGATCGATCCGCTGTTCCTACAAATTAACTTCGCCTGTTCTTAAAAAGTCATCGAAGGTCATCGGGGTAACGTTTTATCTTTCTCTGGTTTCAAGATAGTGCAAATCCCCATGTTCATAAAATAAAATATAATTAAGTAAATAAAATATTGAAATAAAAATTACGAAGTAATCATTCCGATCTAGTTCAATTTTTAATTCTATAAGGTATACGCAACGTCTGGAATTTCCCTTCTATGCGCGATACTGCATTTCGTCTTTCACGTTCAATTCGCACACAAAACGATTTTTTAGTAACATATCTCCAATAAATCTTAAAACATTGTGCATATACCTAAATGAATTTGTCTTATTTATAAAATAACATAAATAATTTCATTTTCTTCTCGTACTTTGGGTAAAATATAAAATAATAAAAAAAAAATCCTCCTCAAACTGTCAAATTAACAAAAATTATGAAAACGATAACAATCCATAATATAACTTTGCAGAAATTTTCGCATCTTATATGTAAGAAGATGTTGTGTTGCTGTTTGCTTCGTTCGTGTTCTTTCTTGCGCTGCGACTAAACTTGATGTTGGTATATAATGGAATATGTACTGGGTGTTATGTACATACCTGCAATAATTTAAGGAAACAGAATATAGTTTTTTTGTACTACATATATACTTTACTTTGCAACCTGAACCTGCATTAACAAATTACGTTTCTTGTTTATTTTTATGGTACTAAACTTTGGAATAAATCCGCACAGTAAAGAAAGAATTCCTAACACAAAAAACAGTTGTTGTAAGATGAACAATTTCGTTTTTTTGTTTGTTATCCGCCACGACTCTTTTGTTAAATAATTTTATTGCCAAAGTTATATGGAAGACGAATAACTGTGGTCATTATTAAATAAAGTGTTGGATGGTTTAACGATTTAGGCAATAATAAAACCGTACAGAATAACATAATTCATATCGATATATTGGGTTGGTGCAATGGACCAACTTACGCATCCCACCTACATATTTCCGTTTTACTTTAATATACATGTTCAGTAAATCCAAAGATTACACAAAAATTAAGTTGTAAATAAATAATAAAATAAATTCCCAAATTCAACCCCCAAATTGCATAAAACCAGTTACAACTACCCACTAAATTACATTCAAATAAAAATTACGTTTACAAATCAATACCCTTATCCGACATGTGAAATCCATTAAAAATCAATTTTCCAAAATGATTTTCCAAAAATACTATAAAACCACACAAATCCACCCTTCTAATCGTATGTGAAACACATACGTTACCCGTATACGCATAATGCATTTATTAGATTCTCTTATATCGATTATCTTCCGATTTTGAGTACCAATAAATCGCATGTATCGATAAACAATAATAAATAGTAAATACTAAATTTGCAATAATCAGCCCTTCAACAACCAACAATATTTCACAATAAAATAATGTTTAGGGATTTTCATATCACTCGGTCTTTCGAAAACAAAAAAAAAAAATATTTTAACTCTTGTGAAAAATCCCTTTTCCCACATTCTTTTATTTTGTTTTGTTAGTTTTAAAAACAGTTTATCCGCTTATTATTATGTTTTCCCAAAATTTTACAATAAAAACTGAAAATTGCACCGACTAATATGAGGGTGGATTTTGTTATTAAATTTGCACAAAAAAAAAAAAATAAAAAAAAAATTGGGTTGAATAAATTTAGCAGGGTGCAAAGATGCGACGCGGCGAGAAAGTGGAAACATAGATTTTTTATACGTCTGTGTGTAATACTAACTGGACGTACTGTACAGAACGAAAATAAATATTACTCAAAACTACTTGTTGACTGTTGGAATTTATGTGAAAATTTGTAATACTATAAAGGGTGAAATTTACGACATTTGGGGAGAGATTATTATATAATCTGATTTGAAATGATGATGTGGAGCTGTTTTATTTTATAGCCTATATGTTATGCTCCGGACGTTGATCGTGATTTCAATCTCAGCTATTATAACACTGACAAAATGTTCAAATTCAAGAAAACAATTCCGAATTAGATGTTGAGATTTTTAATGTTTACTTCTTCTGAATTATGTAGTTCGATTAGTCAGATTGATACTTCCTTAATCTAGTTTCCACGTACAAGTCAGCAATTTCAAAGAGCAAAAAACAGAGAGAAAGAGGGGGGGGAAGAAAGAGAGAGAGAGAGAGAGAGAGAGAGAGAGAGAGAGAGAGAGAGAGAGAAAAAGAGAGTATAATTCTCAATGATTATGACATTTCCAGGAAATATGTTGCCCTCCACTCCTCGATGGTATTAGCTAACTGCTTTACTCATTTCAGCATGATTTTTTTTTCTCAACATTGATGATCAGATTGAACGACCATAAAACCACATGTTTCAGAAGCTCACAATATTCTTCACGCGCGTTACTGTCATAAAGCACAACTTTAATTAAGGACAGTGGATTCGTACTCTTCTCGGTTATCTCTCAACTCTGTGGAGTCATATAGAAAACATCACGATAACCCAAAGTGCCAATTTGTGAACAAGTTCAGCAAAAAGAACTGAAAATAGACCAGAGTAAAGATCAGTTTGTTAATTGAAAATTGAATGTTTGTTAAATAGTGTAATAAACCCTGCAAGAGCAAGATATAGTTGCCGCCCGGTGGTAAAGTGGTCAGCATTCTTGCTCCAGCAACCGGAGAACCCGGGTTCGATCCCCGTTGGTAACAAGGAAAAAAATTCACGGCTGCTTTAGAATCAATGAATTAATCACTCGGCCAAATCTCTTGATGGGATATAGTGCCAGAGAGATATAGTTTGAAACTCTTTCACCACTAAAATGAACTTTGACTTTTTTGAAACGCTTTTGTCCTTTAGCGGTGGTTTCAAATTATGAAGGATATTTGAATTGGATTTTATACATCTAATATTCTACGATATTCCAATGCTAGTTCTGTTATACGTGAAATCTATGATAAACACTTTTAAAATTTTATTTTCAGTTAAAATTGGATTGAATTTCTATTAGATTGAAAATTAAAATTGTGCAAAAATTTCTTTCGAATGTCATTATTCATCATAAAGTTCAAAAGGCAATCCATATTAGAATTTGGCTGTGTTGACCTTATTAACCTTAGTTAATTTATAACCAATGAGCTCCTTCTTTGACGTGAACCGCTTTACACAGTAATCGCAGAGCACCACCAACAACACTACAAATCTATGTTCTTCATCCTGCTAACACGATATAATTGAGTATACCATGTCCTAGACCATATTCTTCCATAGCTATCTGAATGGTCCGTATACATGCGGTATGCACTTTCAATTTGATTTCCTCACACGTGTTCCCATGTAAACGGAGGGGGGAATATATTGTATAGATAGATCTCGAATATACCACACTTGATTTCTAAAGCGAAAAAATGAACTTACGGAAGTATTGGTAAAACTGCCTTGTATAATCAAAAATATATTCCTGGTTTGCTAATATTTAAGCAGGCATATTGATTTTTGATTCTGTACAAGGCAGTTTTACCTTGATGAAAATTTAATCTTTAAAATTATTTGAATTTTTTAATTGTTTGCCCTTGCTTGTTGCTAAAGTTTTCAATATCATTGCAGAAATTGGAAAGCTACCACTTCCGGTACACATTTAGACCATTAAATTACGCAAGGCCATTACTCTTAATTGATGGAAAAGTATGAAGTTTGATTTTGAACAGTCGCAATGCCCTGAACTGCAGAGATGTCGAACTTTGATGCAATAAAGTATTTTAATCAAAATTCATCATATTCCACTTCAAGCTTACGGATTTTCGCCAAAAACAACAGTGCTCTTCCAGTTTATGGAAAAAGCTTCAAAGCGTCATTATGAAGTATCATCCCGAAATTTTGAGCTCTTAAGAGAGACTAAATATGTTGAAAATTTTCAAAATTTTTTAATTCCGAAAAGTTTTTCTTATAAATGTAATTCTATTCAAAATTTTGACAGAAACGAGAAACTCGTGTGGAAGCTGCCACTTCCACTGGTCTGAGTTTGGCCATACATTATTGGGACCTCCCAATTTATGGAAAAACTAAAGTATTAACTTTCATCCTTTCAACCGTTCTCACTCAGTTGACAGTCGGTTGAATTTCGGAGTGTAGTGGTGGTTCCATGTTTCATCGTCTAAGTCAAAATTCACGTTACTGTATAGTCGAGTGAGTTTTTTTCCTAAACTTCTATTAAAATGGTTGTTGGGTTTAGGACAAGTTAGGACAAACTTCACGAGTTTCTAATAAGAATATAAAATCAAAAATAATTTTCTCTACACTGTAGAATTGTATTTTTCTAAAGCTAACCTAAAAAAAATAATTTATCGAATTGCGGTAATTTAAACCGCATATAAATAATTTTTATAAATTTTAAACACATATATTTGTTGATATATAATACGTTTATACTCAAAACTATTGTAGTTTCACTCAAGATTTTAGGAAATACACCAAAACAATATTACATGAAATATATGAACGAACTTAATATTTTAAATAATCTATAGTCGAAAAGTCAAATTGGAATAATAATTTTTTGTCTTCGTTTCTTACGTTATTCCTGTTATTTTTTTATTCCATCTATAGTTGGCCCATTACGAGTCACGACAAATGACGTCAAAATGCTGTTTTATTGAAAGCATTTTGAGTTGTTGTAATTTCATTGTTGTTTTAGTCATACACATTTTAAATTCGAGACAAAAGGTACTATCTATTTTTTTCTTGTTTTCATTGACAATTTGTCAAAATTAGTTTGAGTCGAAACTCGTAAATCGTACTAGTAATGCTTACATAATTGGCCCCCTACTAAATGTCATATGCTCATTTGCATATATTCAAGGGCAAATATTTTAATTCTTTTTAAATATAAAATATATTTTATTTTATTTTGCAAACATCATTTAAAAATTTTAATAAATAAATATTTAATTATTTTATAGAATTTAATTAATAAAAATAAATTATTTAAGTTAATTCAATTAGAATTAAGATTCAACTTGATTAGAAGTTGACCTTAATTTATTTAATTATAAATAAATACTAGTTTTAGTTTTTGAAGTTTTAACAATATTGATTAAGAATTAATTATAGTTAATTAATAATTAATTAAATAATATTTTAGTATTTAATTTTAAAGATCGATTTCGGAAATGTTTCTTTCCTCAGTTTTTATTATAGTTTTATTATAACTAGATAAATTACTATCGGTCTCAAACTTTTTATATTAGCTAATTAGTAATACTGTGACTGTAAAAAAAATCATGATAATCCCTTGTCCTTTAACTGAAAATCACGCTTATTTATTAAGATTCATCGTCGCAATGAAGAAAACTAAAGGCAGTTCTGCCAAAACACGATTGGTCTCAAGCTATTTTAGTTACTTCTTAATTTTAGTTGATTTTCGTAAAACTCAGCCCACACGTTGTTGGTTCAATGGAATAACAGAAAATCGCAATGAGATCGTGTACTGTGGCATTTCCCTGGGAATAGGGAATTGGGAAAAATATTTTCATAGTATTTTTGCCTAAATTGTATTTTTCTGGCCTACTAAGAAAATAAGATTGGTGTAAATGTTTTCGCAACAAAGTTAAATGGGAAAATATTTTGCACTAAACTTATTCCTTCAGTAGGCCAGAAAAATACAATTTAGTCAAAAATACTATGAAAATATTTTTCCCAACTCCCTATTCCCAGGGAAAACCAGAATAGTGCCACTGATTTGCAAATTTTTCCGTAGACCACAAATTTCTAGTTACTTCGCGATGCAAGTGTACATTTTTCTTATTAAATCGTTGTAACCACCCTTGGTCGCTTTGCACCACGCTTTCTCTCTTCCAACATCCGGGTGCTTCAGTGGGGAGGGTTTTTCTACGACCAATCTAGGCATTACAACTCGTTCATGTGCATATACACTATCACAATAATCACTGTATTACTGATCTATGTCGATATCTTTACATTTTAACACTACATACCACAACCACTTCACATTTACTTTCCTCGAAAAACTATCACTTCCCTAATATATTAAGTGAATCAGCAATTCATTTTATCAATGGACCCACCGATCCGAATAAGCAAAAAAGTGAAACCAACACACGATTTAATAAACAACAAAATTATTCAAAATATTAGTTTGACTATTTGTATTTAATTTTAAGAAACTTAGAGCAAAAACATGATATCTACTTATTTTTATTGTGTGAAAGTGTGAAAATTTTGATTTTAATATTTTCTTTTGTAGTAATTTCGAAAACGTATATAAATAATATAAATATAGTTCTAAAAAAACGGTAGACCCAAAATGTATATTTACTTTAGATAAAAACTCACCCGATTTTATTTTTTTTCTGGTTATCCACGTCCCACGAGAGCTCTTGTGTGCCGTGCTGGATAGGGTAGCTGGAAATTCTCCTAATTTTGTATTTATTTTAAATGTTTAAATTATTTATATACTTTTGTATGTTTGTATGCCTTTTGCTCCAATTTTTTTTTTAATTATCTTTAAATAATTTTTTTTTCACACCATCACCACAATTCACAAAACTAAACTAACACTACTTGGTACTAATTATTCATGCAATTCAACAATAAAGATTTTTTTTTCTTAAGATTAATAATTTTTTTTTTTTGATTTTTTTAATTAATTTTTTTTTTGGGGCTTCGAAATATCGTGTAATTGACTCTACTTTTTGTACGATTTTATATTTTCTTTTTTTTTGGTCGACGCTTTTTACTATTGTATGAATATATATATTGAGCCGTCAACCGGCGTTACCGGTTTACGAAGTAGCGTCACTTAAAGAACGCAATATGTACGGGCTAACCACAAAACCACCCCAAGAGAGAAGACAAAAAAAAATCGTTAAGGTAAAAATAGTCTACTGCATTAAGGGAATGATTATATATGATTGAGAAATGCTTACCCTCGCCAAATATGTGACAATTGAAGAAACAATCTTGTAGCAGCTTGTAGTACCGTCTCTGTAACACAGCCAACAGCGTTCAAATTCTATGGTGTATGAACGGTTTTCTGTTTGAATGTTGTATAACTCAGTGATTAAATCGAAATGAAATTAAGAGTAATTTGTCACCATTATTTAGCCCAGTAATGTAATAAGGGAAATTATTGTTTGTCCAAAAACCGAGCGAACGGGAAATTATTTGCATTTCGCAAAAAAAATTGATTTAGCCCGCGAGTTATTTCAAATCCCAAGTGTTATAACTTTATAACACCTGCAACTTGTACAATAATATTAAAATTCGTTGTCGAAATTCAGGCGCATTTTGAAAATAGATAAAAACCAGATTCAACACCATCTGTTTACGCCGTTACGGAAATGTTTGTTGCATGAGTTTCGTTGTTTTCGTGTTTTTGTTTTGAATTGTTTCCCTTGTTACTATTACAGTCTTGGCCAAAATTATTGAGCATCTATGATATCTCAAAATTTTTTTGGGAGTATCAATTTGAAATAAATTGAAACAATTCTTATAGGTTCACATTACTATTTATTTATATAAAATTAATATTTTGTGGGTCCACCCTTTGCGGCAGAAATTCTTTTGGGTAGAGAGCTAACAAGTTTTTTCCATTCTGCAGGACGTATAGTACTACATTCTTGGTGCAGACAGCGTTTTAGGTATTCTTTGTTATTTGACTCCATAAATGTTCTATGGGGTTCAGGTCCGGGGGCTGAGCAGGCAAGAGGCTCGATTCTGTGTCGGTAATAATGATAAAATTATCACCGATAAAATAAAAATTGCGATTCCGAGTTCATACACATTTTGTCGATGAGAAATATTTATCACGGTATTAAAAATTGTATTTTGTGTTCTTATCTCAATTTTTTGAAATTTGTGTTTATCAATTTTTTAACTGATTTTAAGTAATCTATAGATTATAGAACAAATTTAAATGGACAATTTAAAGCATAGTAGGGCAACGCGGCCGAATAATGCCCAGAAATTACATTTGCTCCAATTTTTAGAAGAACGATGTTTCCTCAAAATAAATCGAAAGCAAACAGTGAACTGAAAATAATAAACAATTTGCTCCGACATTTTTTTCATTTTGCACATGGAATTGCATTTGCTGAATAAATGATAATTTGAGCTGATAAACATAAAATGAAAGTTTAAATGATTTTTTTTTCATTATCATTATCACCGACAGAGAATCGAGCACCAGTCCAGAACCTCAATGCCATTTTCTCGAAACCATATAATTGTGCGGGCAGATTTATGACATGGCGCGTAATGCTGCTGGAATTTAACGCTATCAATATTGGTATCACCAAAGAGTGTCAAAAGTGAGGGTAGCAACGCAGATTCTAGGGCGTTTATGTATTTTGAAGAGTTCATGTGGCCCTCACACACGGACATTTCGCCAACTCCAGAATTAATCATGCTAACTAATCACACTAAATGCTTCGCCTACCCGGCGATGCACAAAAGGTACACCAGGAATACCAAAAATCTGAAGAAAGAAAATGTAGAGACTTCGGAAAACTAAAATATTTGTATCGGAGAATTTTATTTTAAAGTCATATTATTTAATATTATTAGGGCATAGAATTGTCAACTTACTACAAAGTTTGATTCATCTGACTGAGGCCCATTTATATCGAGTCTTCTTGTTTTTTTCGGAGAGCCAGGGTTTCTTCCTGGCCTTGCAGCCTTTCAAACCAGCTTCCTGAAGCCTTCTGCGAGTGGTGCGAGTAAAGATTGGTTTCTTAATTTCTACTGACAACTCAGCAGCGAGGTTTGAAGAAGATTTTTTCCTATTTTTAAAGCTTCTCTCACTAACTTTCGGTCGTCACGGTATGTGGTGATCTGTTTGCGCCCGGTTCTGTCCCTATTACTGTGTGATCCAGTAGCGATGAATCGCTCAATAGTATATTGCACAGATCGGTGTAAACATTTTACAGTTTCAGAAATCTCTACTTGTGATTTCCCTTGCTCATGCAGAAGCTGTATCTGCCCACGTTGTTCTAAACTTAACTCTTTTTGTTTCGCCATATTGCAATAATATCACTAAATTTAACAAATCAAGACACCAAAAGCGGACTAGATCACAGGATGTGTACACAAAATAACAAATTTTATTGCACCAAGATGATTTATTGCCACACCTGCGGTGTGAGTCACTGTTTTTAGTCCTTTTTAGATTCTTATTCAATTCATAATCAATTCCTATTCAATTCATATTCAATTCATATTCAATTCCTATTCAATTCATATTCAATTCATACTCAATTCATATTCAATTCATATTCAATTCATATTCAATTCATATTCAATTCATATTCAATTCATATTCAATTCATATTCAATTCATATTCAATTCATATTCAATTCATATTCAATTCATATTCAATTCATATTCAATTCATATTCAATTCATATTCAATTCATATTCAATTCATATTCAATTCATATTCAATTCATATTCAATTCATATTCAATTCATATTCAATTCATATTCAATTCATATTCAATTCATATTCAATTCATATTCAATTCATATTCAATTCATATTCAATTCATATTCAATTGATATTCAATTGATATTCAATTCATATTCAATTCATATTCAATTCATATTCAATTCATATTCAATTCATATTCAATTCATATTCAATTCATATTCACTTCATATTCAATTCATATTCAATTCATATTCAATTCATATTCAATTCATATTCAATTCATATTCAATTCATATTCAATTCATATTCAATTCATATTCAATTCATATTCAATTCATATTCAATTCATATTCAATTCATATTCAATTCATATTCAATTCATATTCAATTCATATTCAATTCATATTCAATTCATATTCAATTCATATTCAATTCATATTCAATTCATATTCAATTCATATTCAATTCATATTCAATTCATATTCAATTCATATTCAATTCATATTCAATTCATATTCAATTCATATTCAATTCATATTCAATTCATATTCAATTCATATTCAATTCATATTCAATTCATATTCAATTCATATTCAATTCATATTCAATTCATATTCAATTCATATTCAATTCATATTCAATTCATATTCAATTCATATTCAATTCATATTCAATTCATATTCAATTCATATTCAATTCATATTCAATTCATATTCAATTCATATTCAATTCATATTCAATTCATATTCAATTCATATTCAATTCATATTCAATTCATATTCAATTCATATTCAATTCATATTCAATTCATATTCAATTCATATTCAATTCATATTCAATTCATATTCAATTCATATTCAATTCATATTCAATTCATATTCAATTCATATTCAATTCATATTCAATTCATATTCAATTCATATTCAATTCATATTCAATTCATATTCAATTCATATTCAATTCATATTCTAGACGAGCCCAATGTTTTTTATTGGAAGAACGCATAGCAGTTAAATCTCTGAAGTGTTCGATATTTTATAAGATTTATTAATAATTGCATTCATAGTTTAATTACACTGTTAATAATTGAACGCAAACTTTCGCAAAATTCAAATTTGTTAGAAAAATCAACAAATGTGTCAAGAACTGCACATCGGTATTTTCTTGGTGAACTCTGAAATTTACAAATTTACTGAAAATAAGCTCCCATTAAAATTTTATTTTAAAAATACCTAATTAATGTACAGTAGCGAAAAAGTATTTTGAAAGCTCGAATTAAATAATTTCGTGTATTTAGTAATATCGCAAAGGCATAAGTACCACATTTGAATTATAATAATAACGTACATCTTAAATTAACCTCCTCCAAGGTGTGAGTATCAAATTTCATAATTTCAATCAATAAATCATGTTTAATGCACCAGCAACAATTTTTTTTCTATATATATATATGTATAATCAATGTAATATTATTATTCAATAAATCATTTACTAAATTAACACCATTTTATGTACAATTCACGAATTTCAAGTCTTTATATTATACGATACTCGTATTTAAAGAAATACGAGATAAGAAAATAAAATTCTTACAAAATATACTTTGCATCGCGATCCTTCTTCTCGCGCAATTGCTCTTAACTTTGTTTTTTTTTTTTCGAATTACATATTTATCTAACTAAATCATATAAATACGTAACGGGTACTTAAGCGAGGTTCGCATTTCGCTGTAAAAAGATCCGCGGTACCAATTTAACATTAAGTTATCACCCTTTAACATAAAAACATAAAATTTCCGCAATAACACGAATATATTATGTATTCCACCCCACCAATCTTAGCGTATGTGTTTGTGTAATAAAAAGAAAATTTATATCATTTTTCTTCTCGTATATATAATTCTAGAAAATTATTTTCAATCTCAAATTACCCAATAATCTAAAATGTCTTAAAAATTAGTTTTAAGTGATCATCGTTTAAATATAAAATATTACCTTTTACAAAAAAAAAGTTCTTAGTCATTTTTGCCCTCGTAAATAGTTATTGTTGTGATTATGTTGGCTTCATCCTCTTCGTTCGACTTTGACTTAATATTAAACCAATTTTTATTTTATTTTATTTATTTGATCTTAAAGAAACAAAATAAGAAAACAAAAAAAAAAAAATGTTGCTACAAAAATAATAAAAATTAAGAAGAATTTCTTGGTCTTCAGAATATTTTTTAATAATAAATTTAATTTGTATTTAATAAAAGAGGTGTAATCACGTGTAATAAATAAATATTGCCAGCATTGTGTACATCTTAAAAAATGTATGTTATGTTGATAATCAAAAGTTAAAGGTTCTCTTGCTTGCTTTTCTCCCCATTTTATTTTTATTTTTGTTTTTTTCTTGCAGCGTGCTTCATTCACCTTTGTCCGTTGCTCAAAGTTTTTTTTTTCGGATAAAGTACTTATGTCCATTTAAAATTATGTTCTTTTAATTTAATGGTTTGTTTCTTTGTATTTTTTTGTTTTGTTTGGAATCTACGGAAGCGCCAGCATATTCTTTAAAATAATATTAATTGTGAAGATTTTAATTGGAAATTGGTTTTTTGGTTAGCAAAGGTTAAAGTTTATAGTACCGATCGTTAACGTTTTGTAGTAAAATGTAAAACCAATAAATTTTATGAGAGTTGATTAATAGCATAATGCCTATATCGCCTAAGAAAGTCTTTTTAAATTCCGTAAACCAACTTTGCGTCGGGTGGCCGACCAAATCTATTTTATCAATTTTGGACCCACTTCCCAAAACCCGATTTTATGTTAACTTTGCACACATGTATATTTCCGATGACAACACTTTTGGACAACACTTAGCAGGTCTTCCGCGAGTTTATTTTTCGGTTGGCTTGCAGATAAGTTTTAGCAGCCATTCAGCGGGAGTTATGATTGCAAACATGAAGAGTTACGCCGTCATGAAGATACGCATCCTTTCTACTTTGTCGCGAAACGCTCATCAGCAGTAAACATAAACATGTCCCATCAAATGCAACACATTCGATGAATTTGTCCACATACGCAACCGCGTCACGGGCTCGAAGACTGGCGCGTTTACTTTCGGTTATATTGAAGTAACACTCTGCTTTGTAACACATCTCACTCAATCGCAAGCTCAATTCAACTTCAAGTTGACTCAATCTCAGTACAAACTACGGTTATGACCCAAATCAGCCTTCGGAAGAATCGATATTTGCTGGACTTTCAATCAATGGCAAACAAAATGACTTAATTCAAGTCAACGATGGATATTAGCTAAAAGCGGCTAATCATGAGCTCACTCGTCAGGTAACATCATCTGCGGCAAGAATATCCAGCATAACAACGAGATGATGGAAAACGTGGCTTGATGGCCTCACCATTTCATAACATTCGGTTGCATTTATCTTCATTGGTAAGACCTTATTCGTGCAATGTTGATCGCCGACGGAAATTTCAACAATGATACGGAAACTGTACAATACACGATGCATAGAAATTAATTGAGAAGTAAGTATCGTTTCTTCCTGATTCGAGTTAACACAAAGATGGTTTTGCTAGAATCGGACGATTCGATTCTCGGAGTAAAATTGGTCGATCAATGGAGATGCATGTTTGTTTGGGTCGAAGGTACCCCAGACTTCGAACTTCAATCTTCTCGTCGATATGTCTTCGTTAACACTTTTTTAATATTCTTCGCTTTCGAACGCTATATACAATTCTACCGGACGATTCGATTCTCGGTGAAATGTTGGTTGATCATTGGTGAGGCATCGATGTCTGCAGTCCGATGCATTTGAAGAAATTTCGAGACTCGAAAGATGCCATATGAGTTGCCTGATAATTTGCAAATGCGAGATCTGGTACTAATGCCAGTTCATCAAAAATGGAGGTCGAACGTACATTTTGAATTGCAAGTCAGAAGAAAATTCAAACAACAATTACAACGTAAATCTGTTGAAATGCTAGATGAGCAACATGGTCATTTGCGGCAATAACGAAACAATCGCAAAGTACTGCTCAAAGAACGAACCGACAGAGATTCTGGTGTGCGAGAAGCAGGAAGAAGCAGCAAAAAGTCAGCAATACCTCAGCAAGCTTTTCAAGGTTTGCATGAGCGACAAGTTTCCGCATGCTAGAACGATTATCAACTTGCCATATCTTTGATGCAACCATCTCGTCGATGTGTCTTAATCAGATAAACATTCATACTGCTGTCGTTCGAGTGTCATTCTTCATGGTATATCTGACGACCCCGAGAACTACTTCTACAGCCTTCTTGCAATATTTGCGGTTTCGCGATGAGAATAACTATTAGTACACTATATACGAGTCACTTAAAGATGCATTCTTCGTGAGATGATCAGGTCAGGCTCCAGTCACGAATATGACAATTCACTGAACTGGTAAGACGTTAGCCCTTGAACTCAACTGTAGAAGCAGATTCGGCACTGCTATAATAGAGAACAGGATTTGTGAAGGTTGGTGCTATTATTGGTGTAGAAAATGTTAACGGTCAAACCGGCGTTTATTTGACACAATTGCTACTGCAATGGCGCAACACCAAGTTTTTGTCGCCGAATTCCATGGTTTCATACAAGACGCTGAACGCTTAAACTATAGTTTGCAGCAGCTGAAAGCTAGCATGGAACTCTTTGGTATAAACATTTTCCTATTTAGTCGCCAAACAATGCAACTCAATCCGAAGAGCTCAGCACGACCAACTCATTTGAGGAGACTTTTCGTCCTACAAATTCGTTCAAAGTATGCGATAACAAAGAAACACGACATTTACCGACCTCCTCCAAGTCTTCTGAGTATGTGAACTAACGGTGGATCGTGTCAAAATTATTCTTATCAAATTTGATAAAAACCGCACCAATAAATTCGTGGTTTTTCGAACGCAACACTCAAGCTTCCCAACACTACGTTCAATAAAGCATGCAATTGATGTTCGAGCAGTTGACCTCATCTCCGACGCTACCAAGAACATCAGCAAAGTTGATACCGAGAAGCTCATACCAGAAAACATCAAGAAGACTGCAGGACTGTCACATATGTTGACGCTGTTTGTCGGTGCAAAGGTAAGGCTTCGGTATAACATCGGCGACACTTAAGGCATCGTGAACGGCGTAATGGTTGAGATTGTCGAAATCATTTGGCCACTCTTTCGTCGAGCTCAATTGTATGATGATTGTACGCTGATTCTATCCCAGAAAATAAAAAACGTACGAAATAAAATTACATTAGACATGATAAAGGTACTTAGCACGATAATTTGTCGGAGTATAAGGCTATGTGTTTTTGAGATCGTCATACTCCTGCTTTACTATTAGAAAAGTAAGAAAAAAATCGTTCCGTGACAACTTTGCGAAATTTTTCCCAGAATCTGTGGTAACTTTGTGAAATTGAACCCTGGGCCAGATAAATGGAACTTTACACGCAATGACTTTTTAAAAGTACCTGATTAGTAAAACTCAGCGTTCAAAAATACTCTACACTTTGTTTCTATTCCATATTCTCTCAATTGGTAATTTTTTAATTTTTCCCCACTTTTTCGATCGTGAATAGTAAAATCAAAGATTAAAAATAATATTCAGTTTTCAACGAATAGTTTTTTTTTTTTATTTTTTATTTTTAAGAAATCTTTATTTCTGTATAATATTACAACTAATCATATAGATTATCTAGTAACTGTTTTATTATTTTAGTAGTCTATTCTTATGGAATGAGACCTATTGCTTAATCCCAACTCTGCTAGTCCTTTGATTTAAGCGGCTCAAGGAACCACTAATTCTAAAGGCTTTGTTCATTTTAGGCGCTTTGGTCCATTGGAGCGATCCAGTAGGTTCCGCAGCTCCTCATTGTCATGCTGCTGCAGTCGCAGTACATGACTCTTTGCAATTTTTTTTATTTCATCGCTGACGTATTCCATGTTTAGGTCTCGATGGAGATTATCATTTCTAATGTACCATGGAGCATTCACAATGCTACGTAGTACTTTGTTTTGAAATGTTTGAATGATCTTCACTGTAGTTTTTCTTGCGCAGCCCCAAAGCTGAATACCATACGTCCAGATAGGTTTTAAGATTTGTAATTCAAAATGTTGTTTTGGCAAATCTCGTTGGAGCTTAAATTCTAGACCGCGGTGCCAAACCTTATCAAATGCTTGGGCTACGTCTAAGAATATTGCTGAACATACTTCCTTTTTTTCCAGCTTTTTTTCCTCCTCAATTGTATCAGTAATCCTATGTACCTGTTCTATCGTTGAGTGCCTTTCTCGAAACCCAAATTGATGTTCTGGTATAAAATTTCTGCTATCTATAATTGGCTATAATCTCTTGAGAAACAGTCTCTCGAAAATTTTTGATGTTGTTGTTAACAAAGAAATAGGGCTATACGACGTTTTGTCGTTTAGTGATTTATTGGGGTTTGGAATCATTATGATTTCCGCTACTTTCCACTGTCTCGGAACATAACATAGTCTAAAGATAGCATTGATTATGTGTTGTAGTTTCCTTAGTGCTTTTTCTGGTAAAGCTTTGATTATTCGCCCCGTTATCAAGTCGTATCCAGGGGCTTTTTTATGTTTGAGGTTTTTTACTTCTTGTTTGATTTCTTTCAGAGTAACTGGTAGCACAGATGCCTCGTCTACTTTGCTTATAGGTGTTAGATATTCATTATCCGCTTGTCCAGTTGGTGGTTTGAAGGTATTTTCTAGGTGTTCGGCAAACAGATCAGCTTTTTGCTTTTCGCTGCGAGCCCAGGTTCCATCAACCATTCTAATGGGTGGCACTTGTATTTTAGGCCTTATAAAACCTTTGGTGGCTTTCCACAGGGAATAGTCTGTGTCAGGTTTACCTGTCAGGTTACTTAGGAAGCTTGCAACTGACTCATTCTTAATCTCCTTTATAAGTAGTTTAAGTTTGTTGCACAAGTTGTTTAGGATTGTTTTGTCTTCAGGGGCTCTAGTTCTCTGCCAAGTCTTACTAGCTCTTGTTTTTTCGTTAACCAACTATTTCACTTCAACTGGATAGGTTATTCTTTTTTGTAATATTTCTTGCTGGTCAGGAGTACGTTCCCAGGCCGCTTTTTGCACACTTTCAATGAGGTTTTCTAGTTCTTCTATCATGTAAGCGTTCGATATCTGCACGTGTAGGTTGATGCTTTCTTCGACTATAGCTGTCGAAAGTATTCCCAGTTGGTTTGTTATTTGTTAATCGTGGAGGGCTTGCTTTCCTTATTACCGTGTCACTTATTGTCATTAGAACTGGAGAATGGTCTGACGATAGCCCTTTTTCATTTTCAACTGCTAAGTAATTTTCGGAGATACCTCTTGATATATATAGAAATCCAGAAGGTCAGGAATTTTATTTGGGTCTGTAGGCCAATAGGTTGGCTTCCTACTGGAGTGGTACTCACATTTTAATACCCTGCCTGCTTCAAATAGCTCCCTTCCTTTAGGACTAGTTCTATTTGATCCCCAGAATATGTGTTTCGCGTTAAAGTCGCCTCCAATAATAAAATTACTACCAAGCGATTTACGAAGTTTGATGTAGTCTTCTTTTTTTGTGTTATATCTGGGTGGACAGTAGATTGCTGATATACTATAGCGCTTGTTGTTTTTGGTTTGAATAGATACAGTAGCTACTTGCATGGCTTCCTCCTCTATTTTTAATTCTTCGTGGTGTTTTATATTGTCCTTAACGAAGATTGCTGTCCCGCCTCTAGCTCTTTCTGCTGGGTGTTGATAGCACTGCTGATAGCACTGATAGCACTGATATCCACGTATTTTACATACGACGTTCTGGTAAAATGACTTTCTTAGATTAGGCATACATCAATTTGTTTTGTGTTTAAAAATACTTCCTATTCTGAAATGCGTTGCGCTAGGCCATTTGCATTCCAGGTAGCAATTCTTAAATATTGTGTCATTATTTTTTCTTGTTAAGTTTGTATGGACTAGAATGAAGGTACTCAATAACTTCTCTAGTTTTACTTGGCGCATCCGTTATTCTTTTATCTTGGCTCATCGATGTATTTTCTAGTGTTACTAGTCTCTGTTCTTGTTTTTTCAGTAACTCGCCCACAGATTCTAGTCTTTGGTCCTGGCGAGCCAGATGTGAATTGATATAGCGTTTAGCTTCTGAAGTATTTCTTGCAGGACGTGGGTTTTCTGACTCGGAGAGTTCCTGATATTTTCATTCTGCTTAGCCATTTCTGCATATGTTATGCTTCCTTTAACTTTGCCGCTATTTAGGGGGATTCGTTTTGAGTAGGATTACATCCTAGGTAGAGAACTCTGACTTGTTTGATTTCTCTTGTTGCCTCTCATTCTTTGCAGCTCTTTCGCTACCTCGCAGCCTCTGTAATTCTTTTGTTAGATGTTTCCCATCGCACTTCACGCATCTCGATTCCCTATTGCAGTATTTGCGTGTGTGGTTTTATGCCTGGCAGTTGTAGCACTGTGGTATTCTACTAGGGTTCTTTTTTAATGTCTCAATCTTAACTTTCATATTAAGGATTGTTTTGATTCCATATACCCTATCAATGCTCTCAGCGTTGTCAAATGTTAGCATGAAAAGGGGCAGATCAACTTTGGTTGTTTCTCGTTCACCGTTTGCTTTTATAGTGACCTTTCTCTTTAATATGTTCACAGCGTTTAAAATTTTGAATCCTTTCTGGCTAAGTTCCTCAATTATTTCTTCGTTTGGGCATGTATGATGTAGCCCTCTGGCCATGACTTTAATTTGTTGCTCAGCCTTGTTTTCATAGGTGAACCATTCGATGTTTTGAGCGGTGATTGCATTTGATAACGTTTTGTAGGTTTCTGGGTCAAGTGCATTCACTTTCCAAACGTTATTATTCAGTGCAGTGACTTTATATTTATCGTTTGGAACTAACTTCACTATTTTTTTAATTGTTTTGTATTCACGAACATTAAGTATGTTAATGGGTGGAGGTGGTATCTCTTTATGTGTTGGTTGTTTTTCCTGCATTTCCCTTTGGATGATTACGTTTGATGTTTTAATTGGTTGCAGTGGTCTCTCTTTCGGTATCAGTGATACGTTCTTATGCACCTTCACTAGGTCCGTAGTTGACTGTTCAGGTTGTTGGGGTTATGGTTTTTTGACACTCTGTATTGATTGTTCCACTTCAGGCAAATATTCTGCTTTTCTTTTTTTGTTTTGACGTTTAGTTTTAATTTGCCTTCGTATAAAACTCGTTTCATACGCCAATTCGTCTTCATCTGTTTCATAGATGGCTGTATTATTTACTTTGGCTTGATTATCATTGTTGATTACAGCAATTTCTTCTTTAAGCTGTTGGACTTCTTTGAATAGCTGTTCATTGATTTTCATTAAATTTTTTATCGATTTTTTTAACTCATCGTTTTCTCTAGTGACAATGTGGTTTCCGTTCTGACTGCATTCGTTCTCCTGCTGAATAGCGGGATGCATTTGTATAGTTGGTGATCTACAACTACTTGTGCTTGGTATAAACGGGTTTAGCAATGGTTGGCTCACCCCAGAATCCGTTGAGCCTGCCTCGTGTGACTGTGGATTCGCCAACTGTAAAGTTGACGTACCACCTGGGGTATACATTCCGTTTGATTGTAAACTCATTGCTTTAATGGTTGGTTTATTGTTCGGGGTTCCTTCCCCTATCCAGATTTGGTCCGCGGATGGTATTTTATTTCCCACCTACCCTCCGGCAAACCGGTTAAAGAGCATTCCCCTATCCGCCACCTGGGGACGCGCCACGATGGGAGCATCTCCACACGGGAACGAATAGTGAGCGAATAATGAGAAAGACAAAGAGAATAATGTTTTTAATAGATCAGAAATTATATTTTTCTACTGTCTCCTCCTTCTTAAACGAATAGTCGGCGAATACTTTATACATTTGTATGTGAGAGTAAATTTTTTTCCATGTGGCATGGTTTACCATGTTGCGTGGAAACCATGTGGTTTCCATGTGATTCCCTTGATTGTACCATCCATTTATTTTTGTTTGTGAGAACTAAAACAAAATTGTATTCTCTTCTTTTGTTGTACTTTTCATATTTTTTTGAAGAGATAATAGAATAGTCCATTACAGTGGGAACACGGAATATATGTTTTTGTTTTCTATTCAATGCAGTAGTAAAATTTTTTTGTTCGATCAGTAAAGAAAGAATAATGTATTTTGTAGAACGAATTTTAGAACCCTGATAAAACTTGCTTTTACACCTTTACACTATCTTGTACACAATCTTTACACCTTTACACGATTCCGAATGGTATCGTTCCAAGCTATTTGGAGTTTGTAGAGTTGAGCTCGAATTTAATCTTTGTCCCACCCCTAAATGTTGATTAGTTAATAATAATTATTCGAAATTGAATTGATCGAGGAAATAATATCGATTTGTCGATAAGGTAGTTAACGGGTCGAACAGTGTTAAGTAAAATTAAAAATGACTTAGCAAAATTGAGATGACGGGGTTTTGCGCGAATTTTGGTTGTTGTTGTATGTTTTTTTTTTGGAAAAGATTGAAAATTTTTGGATTTATTAAGGCAGTTTATAATTAAATCTCGGGTTGGAATCACGTTAAAAATATTTGAGAAAGAAGCTTTTATTAAAAAAAAAAAATTAATTTATATTTAAGTTACCTATATTTAAGTTAAGAAAAAAAAAATAAAATTTGTAAAAATTTGAGTGAAAATTAAATAAATAAATGATAAGTTAATAGTGAAATAGTTCAGTGAGACATTGTTTTTTTATAACAAAAAAAAATCCACTTTGTATTGAGTGGACAAAATAAGTCACTTAAAAATTTATACGCCATTTGTGCAAACCAACAGCTTTGTATTGAGTGGAAAATAAATTTATACGCCATTTGTGCGGATTTAACAGTTTCGTATGAGTGAGAAAAGACGGTATTAAAATTTAAATTATTTTATAATAATATAAAATTAATGAAACTAATTAATACGTTAATATTAATAATACATTTAAATTAATATGTTAATATAAAAATTAATACGTGAATACTAAGTGATAAGTGCCCGAGCAAACATTTCATGAATGAAAAATATTTTTTTTGTGTTTATTACATAAATTTGAACTAATAATATCTGTAAAAGTGTACGGTGCAAATCAAGTGTTTGTAAGATCAATGAGTGTTGGCGTAAAACGTTAAGTAATTAATAAAAACCACTCAATATTCAATAATCATAAAAATAAAAAATAAAAGTCTTCAATCAACATTTGTACTGCAGATCAACTGTGGATTCATTCAGCATTCAACGTGTATGCAACATTCAACGAACCGTAAGAATTTACAAGCTTTTAAATTTCAATTTTTTTTGGTTCCCGTCGATCACATTTAAAGTAGTTTTGTAGTTAAGATTATTTTTTTTTGGTATTGATTTTTATTAGATAAACGGTGGTGGGTAGTTAAGTTTTAGTTTAGGTTTAGCTAGATTAGATAAAAATAAAAAAGAAAAAATTTCATTTCAAATTAATTTACATAATAATTTTTGTCTTATTTTTTTTGATAAATTTTTCTTTCTTTTTATTTCGATTTTTTTTAATAAATTATTTGTTTATTCTGTTATATGGAAATTTGTTGTGTTATCATTTAACTAAAATGAGATGATAAACAATATTTTTTGAATTGAGGATGAACTAGGTGAGTGTTCAAGGTAATACATAGGTAATTAGCATTTCCTAACTTCTTACCTCATAGCGGTTAAACAAGGCCTACCCAAACTCAGAAACCCCGCCCCTCTCCCTGACGCTTAGCCGCGCAACAACCGCTTGAGTCCCTGAGTAGGTCAAATTCTAAAGCCCAGCATGTGATGGACGGTATTTTGTTTTGTTTTTCACATTATTTTTTTTTTACAAGAATTTTCATTTTTATCTTGCCTTTTGTTTAAATTATTTTTTTTTATTCAAGTACAATACCCTCCATAGCATGCTGAATGCTACAAATGTTGACTCAAAATTTTATATGTTTAGGTTCTACGAATTTTATAGTAGATAGTAACTGCTCGAGGTGCTTTTTTTAAAAATTTAAACCGCCGTTAACTGTCTTATTTGACTTTTAGTTCAATACTTTATTTATCATGCGAATTATCGAGCAATATGAAATCTGAAGCAGTATGAACGATTCTTTTCTAAATTTTCTAAAAGTTAGGCAGGAGTATGACGATCTCAAAAACACATAGCCTTAATCCGACAAATTTATACTTTTATCGTGCTAAGTACCTTTATCATGTCTAATGTAATTTTATTTCGTACAAATACATGTTCTATTGATATAACGTGTACCTTGCTAAAATTCTCATGTTTTAAAAGTAACGACTTTTATTTTTGTTTCTTACTTGATAATTAAAAAAATCTAGGGCTGTGTTAACTTCACCAATTACAAATTATTTTGAATCAATTTTAACAAATTCTGGGCTGGGCTAACTTCACAAAAGAGCAAATGGGGTTTTTATTGATTAGTGTTGCCTGATGATTTTTTTTTATTTTCTGGGATAGAATCGTGGGATAACTTCACATATGTGTGAATCGTATGGGATCAAAAGTCATAAGTCTTTGCTGTAGGTCAGCTATACGTCGTTTTGAGGCACCCTAGGGAATTCCACTCGAATTTCTTGATTGCGCAAAATTTTCCGACAAACAGGTATGCAACACAAAAGCGTTTGAGATGGAGCAATTGCGAAAACTATTGAATTTCAAAAACACTGAATAAAACAATGTTTCTCATTTTCGTTCATTTTGTTGTTACTCGTATTTATAATTAAGCATTTGTTGCTTGATACGTAAAAGCTGAATTTACTTGATCATTTTTAATTTTTATGGGTTATTTTTTTCTGTAATATGCTGATATTCCGTATGCGTCTCTTAACATTTGACTTTAAATCAATTTGCCGCGTATATAACTACGAATCCCGTTTCTTCACCTCTAATTAAAACCCATTTAATTCAACATAAAAATATGATAAATTTTTCATATACTGTCATGTAATGTATATACAAACAGAACGCACTCTGAACTGTCAAACCGAAAATAATAAATTACACATTTTCCCAAAAAATAAATAATAATTTCTAATTTTTCCATCTAACAGCAACAACAAATCTCATTGCCACTTTACAACATACACAATCTTATCTGGTACATATATTTTCGTATTTATGTACGCAGAAGGGGGGAGAGTATTGAGGAGTTGTTCGCCCAAACCAAACAAAATTTATGTAATTTTCTTATTTATTCTTTAAAATAAATAAATAAATCAAATTTTTTTGTAAGATATACAGAAGATGAGACATAAATTGAAAATCTATTTTGTATAAGTTGTACCCTTAAGTTTATTTAAAAATTTAATAAGTCCCCCCCCCCCCCCTCCACCCTTGTGAACGAAATGTATGTATGGTTTAGTTATATAGGAGCATTATGGTGACAAGTATGATGAATGTATGTGATCTTCCGTTCCTCCGAATTTGGTTCTATAATTCAGTGAATTTTTGGTAAATTAATGAGAAAAGAATCTTTCGGGAAATTTGAACTAAAACGATTAGTAATTCTGTAGGTTTCGACTAATATTCAACTAAATTAACTTTCATTGACATATTTTGAGAAGGTGCGTAGGTACATTAGCATACTATGGTAAAGAAACTTTTTCGTCACAATTTGCAGATTGCAAATTGTGGTCGTTCAAAATTAATGTCCAAACTCGTATTTGAATGTAATCGATTAAGGAACAGCCAAGATTCATTTATCACAAAAATCGCAATTCCATCCTAAAATAAAAATTTAATTGCAATCGATGAGAAAATCGAGGGAAACAGAAGCTCGAACCTTTAGTTAAAACAGCAGCCCTATTCCTGAATACGATACGAAAACGAAAGTATAAGATTTCTATTCAATTTTAAATAAGATTCGTACGAATCTGATTCAATCCAAATATGACTTTTGCATTTTCGTTTTCATATCGTATTTAGGAATAGGGGGGCAGTATTTTTGTCTTTTAGCCATGATCCGAAATAAATAAGTGCACAGCTTAATTTGAGAAGCTTAATAAAAATAAAAATTAAAAAAACTTTAAAATAATCTTAATAAATGTTAAAATCTTAAATCAAGCATACAACCCGAACTTGAAAAAATGGTTGATCAAGTTCCAATTAAGCATCGCAAATAGTATACATTGTAGATGTTTACGAAAAATCATATCGAAAAATCATTTTAGAATCACATTTCCATCGCTGTTAAGAAATGGACTTCCATCCCTACATATTAGCCATTTTCTAGAACTTTATCGCAAACCCATTTTCAAATTTTGTCAAAAAATATATTTTAAGAGTCCCATTTTCCCACATGTCAAATTTTAAAAATTTAAACCTGGATTTCCTAAAAATCGAGATTTTTTTAATACAAATCGGGGATTTTGATAATCGGGATTTTGAAAACCGCAGGATTTTAAAACCCTGGATTTTGAAAACAAGGATTTTGAAAACCGGGATTTTGAACACCGGGATTTTGAAAACCGGGATTTATAAAAAAAAACGGGATTTTTTAAAAATTATATTCGTTACACATAAGAATTTAAAAATCGATTGGAGCGGGAGTATAGGCTTGGATTATATAAGTCGGGTAGCTGCGCTTCCCTCGGTTATTTCCGTAATCGTCGGAAGTCGAATGTCAAAATTCCACGTATCCAGTCAGTGATACATTTTGGTGAAGAAAAATTTTATCAAGCAAATCCATTAATATTTGATGAAAAGTGGGCCCTTCGAGACATTCAGCCCTTCGACTCATTCGACTCTTTGTGGCTCTTTGATATCATACCGAATTGTAGAGGTTTCAATAACTCTCGTGGGCACGCTGGAAGTTGCATCGCTCCTCCCCCTCCGTTCAGCCCTCCAAGGGTCTTTAGAAAATAATTCCAGGAGGGTGGGGTTCAAAAACATGTTGTGAATAAAGGAGCAGTTTTACTAGTTTTATTCTAAGTAAATGATTCGAATTCAAAACTGATTTTTTGATAAAGTTCTAGAATACTGTCGATAGGGATGGAACTTAACCATTTCTTTACTGATTATGTTGAAACTCTACAAGTAAGTTCTAAATAGAAATCTAAAATGTTTTTTTTCTAAAGCTCTAGAATATTTCATTTAGCGACAGAAGTTGGCTATTTTTTTTGACAGATTATGATAAAATTCGTCATGTGTGAAAGAAATAAGATTATAAAATGATTTTTTTGACTAAGTTCTGATATATATCGCCCTTTTTATCCAGATACGCAGGCAGAACTTTATCAAATAATCGTTTAATAATCCCATTTAGATCGTGTCAAATTTAAACATAATCGGTTAACAAAGGCCCAAATTCCATCTCTATTGACCATATACCACAGCTTTATCAAAAAATAATTTAAGAACCCTATTTCCATCGCACGTGTCGGATTTCAACATAATCAATTAAGAAATGACCTAGTGCCATCCCTTATGACAATATTAAAGAACTTTATTAAACATCATTTTAAAATCCCATTTAGATCCCACATGGCGATTTTCGACATAATCGGTTAAGAAATGGCCAGGTTTCATCTCTATCCGCTTTATCAAAAATGGATTTTTTAACCCCATTTAGGACCTATAGGTCGAATTTCAACTAAATTAGTTAAAAAATGGCCTAGTTCCAAATCAATGGACATACTTCAGAACTTGATCAAAAAATCCCTGTAGAATCCCTGTGTAGAATTCCTACAAAATCGGTTTAGATATGGCCTAGTTCCATCTCTATTGACCGCTTAATTGAAAAATCATATTCTGTATTAAGTATTTCAAAATCTGTTAAGAAATGGCCAAATTCGATCCCTATTAGCCATTTTCTAGAACTCCAAATCATATAAGAGTCCCATTTTCCTACATGTTAAATTTTAAAAATTCAAGCCGCGATTTCCAAAAAATCGGGATGTTTTTTTATACAAAACCGGGATTTCGTTACACAGCCCATGTTCTGTGCTTCTACAACCACCGTTAATGGCCGGTGGTAAGTCACCACCTGGGCCAACAAACTCCGCAACTAAGCAGGAAAACAAATATTTTAAATTACAGTTAACAAAGATTTTCATAAAGATGACGATGAATATGCAAGAGAAACTGATTGGATGTTTAAAACGAGGACAAGATCTACAAAAAAAACGAAAGTCTGAATTGAGAAGTATTCACAAGCACAAGCTACCCAAATTTGTATTTAACAATAGCAGTGGTTACTTGACGTGAGATGATCTCTCAGTAGGCCCTAAATTTGCATTTAAAGTTGGCATATCTACTGAAATTAGGAAACATAACGGCAAATTAGTTTAGTCAGTAATTTAGTCATAATTGATTTGATGGACATAGTATGAGTTACTTGATATGTGTGTAAAACTTTCGGTCGACATTGTCGATGCGTAAATACCCATGTCTGGTTGTAATAAATAAAAATAATTAAAAAAAAAAAATTCGAACCTCAAATTTAGTTCGATTTAACTATGCACAGAGAATACCCGTATCAAGCGCAATACACAAGTACATACCATAAGCTATAATTCTTCCATTAACTCTATTGTTAACAAATTACTTATCTCATTTTCTTACAAACGAGTATGTATCCGATACATAGGTACTCGTATATCTCGTGTGGTCAAAAAATTCGTGATCGAACAGTTTTTTATTTTTTTATTTTGTTCTGTTGCATTTTGGTTTAAAACGTAATTTTCAAATCAAATAAAATTCAATAGGAAATAAATTTTAATTTTCATTCCAATCCATATGTAAGTCTCTAAATTATATATGTAAGATTTAATTTTTTGTTTGTTATAAGTACCTACGTAAGAAATCGTTTATATAAAAAAAAAAAACAAAAAGATTATTATTTATGTGTGCATGTATCAGTATTCCCTGCTTATAGAATTGTACTACACTCTGTACCAAACGATAAATAAAAAAAAATTAAGAAAACAAACAAGATGTGAAATGATTGATCAAATATGATAATCATTATCGATTTTTTGTTTTCTTCGATTTAAGTACAAAAAAAAATTGATCATGATTTAATAATCATGTTAAGTTGAAAAAAAAGGTATTATGAAGAAATGCATCTTTATGCGATCGAAGATGATCTCGCTTGAAAATGTATTTTGCTTTATATACTTCGTCAAAATATTTTGAATGAAAACCGTGATGAATTTATTTATTTTGGTACAGATGAAAGTTGGAAAATTTGCTATTTTAATAATCATAGTGTTTTACTTGATATAGTGGTGTATTGTTTACCGAAGAAGATCAGATGTTTTATACTCGAACAACTGATTGTTATCTTAGTATTAGCATGGGAATTATTATTATTGTGTCTTCCGTATTACTTCTTAAGATTTAAATGCATGTCACAAGTTTGGAATTTATGGAATTTTGGCTTGCAAATAGTTTTTCTGCAATTATTTAATTGATTTGTCAATTGTTTCGGTCTCTGTTATTCTCTAATCTACATGTTAAATGGTTACGGCAATAAATTGAATGCCATTACGAATTTATTGTACCAGCAACAATGTAAATATTTAAATGAACACGTACTTAAAACTCTTACCACATATAAACTGCTTAAGTAACCAAACACATATTTAAAAAGCACTATCTTACCTCAGGATTTTTATCAAGAATAAACCAAATCAATCGCTCCCCGCATAATGCATAGAAGAAAATCATCCACGATTTCAAATAAATTATCGATTTTTTATTATTATTATTGTTATTATTTATTTATATTTATTTTATATAATTTTCAATTTTCATGAAACACAAAATTTATTTTTTATTTTATTGATATATTCGCGATATATTTATATAAACATAATCGAGTACAAACTATAAAATAAATCCAGCATAAAAAATGAAATAAAACTAAAATTTATTGATTGATGAGAATTATAGGCGCCCAATTTAATGGCGAAATGAAATAAAAAAAAATCGATTTCATGATGATTCCTTTGGTGGGAAATTCTTATATAAATTCTGAAATTTGTTTATTTTGTTCTCATATATCGTTTCATGCCTCATAAGGAAGAAGACATTGAGTTTGCGATATATGCTGCTAAAATGTATATGGGGTACAGCCCCCTTACGGTAAAATCGTTTTACTTTGTGTTTTAATATAAACCGAACTCGGTATTTCTGTTTTCTTAAACTCGTATAATTAATTTATGCAAAGTGGATATTTACAAAAGACAAAAAATTAAAATTAAAAAATTTAATATTTTTTGGTTCTTTTCGAAACATCAAATAATAATTTATGTTTATTAATTTTTTTATAAGATGAAAACCAACAATGAAAATAATAACGCAGTACCTACTTCATTTTCCTTTTTTATATCGTATTATAAAACAAAATAGGGAAACTGGAAAACTCTCAACATTTTCCTTTTAATTCACTATGTAAGAAAAATTATTTTCATAATTAGAGAAAACTATTATAAAGATCTAGCACTAATTGCTTTTGGATGCTTTGCTTAATCTGATTCCTAATGGGTCTGTAGTAGTGTAGCTCTGGAGATCGTCCTACCTGTGACTAATCTTTGGCTGGTCTTGTAAAATGGTTGCAATATGATGGTCAACCACAAATGAAGGTAGGTCGTTTTAACTTATAATTTTATTGGTCCTTGCTTAATCATCCGTATGATTTGCAATATTTGATAGGTAAAAAATTTCGGAGAAATTTTCACGAGTTGTATCACGTTAATTTATTAAAAACAAAATTTTGGTCTAATTGGTCACTTTGGGTCACATTTAGTGAGCCTAGTAAAATGAAAAAAGCAATGATAGAATGGTTACCAAATTCTCCAAATTTTGATGAGACTTGCTACATAAAAACGGTTAATAAAGAATAATTGCCTTGCACCAGAATGACTTGCAAAAGCAATTCCTTCAAGACCGGAGATTTAACTTGTTAAACATGATACTGCCTTGAGGATTTCCTTGGGTAATTTGTTTAGTAACAGTATCATTCGTGAGTTTTATTACTGCAGATCAATTAGAAGTAGCTCCTGAAAACATAAATAATGTTTTTTGGAGATTATAAACCGATAAACTTGTGACGGCACGGAGTAATTTGCCATTTTCAGCTGTTACTTCTCGCCCAAGAGGGGACTAGGATTTAATTATCCGGGACCAAAGAAAGGACTAGATTCATTTTTTTAAAATGTAAATTGATGAAAGAGGGTTTTCAATTGCCGCAGGAATCGATTGCAATTGGTCGAAATTTTAGGAAAATTCGTTTAGACGGTCGAACGGTTGGACGTGGGACCACTTCTTTAATTTTTATTTATCTCGTTCGAATTTTATAAAAGTTGGAGATGAAAAGTTTTCGAGTTCCAGAAGTCCATTGCGATAAGTACTAATTTCGGGAAAACCCATTCAAAGGATTCTCATTCTGGGAAAATTCATTTAGGAGGTCATCCGGTGAGGCCGGGACTTTGATCCTTTTTTAACATTTTATTTGGTTAGGACGATTTTTCCAAATTTAGCGGGCGGGGTTTTCGAATGCAAGGAAACGATTACAATCAGTTCTGATTTCAGTTGCAACGCACCATGTTTTGCGTGGTGTTGCAATATGTTGCCCCCCGCGTTGCACCATGTCACGATGTTGCACAATAATGCATCAAGTTGTCCCATGTTGCGTGATGTTGCGGGATATTACATCATGTTTCATGGGTCATATTGCAAAATTTGGTTTATGTTGCATCGTTTTGAGGGATGTTGTATGATGTTTCACTATGTTGTGTCATATCAGCCTGCGGTCATCTCTTAAATTTTATATGGCTTTAATGATGTTGCATCATGTTACATCATATTGCGACAAGTTGCGTGATGTTATTGCATCATATTATGAGATGTTGCTAGATATTGCACTATGTTGTGTCATTTATACTATGTTGTACAAGTGTGGCGCAATTATTATTTTCTTTTACAAAGTAACAGTAAGTGTAGTAATCATGGACATTTTCGACATCGAGATTTAGCAGAATTGTCATTCGCTATTCTGTCCCAGTCTGAAAAAGTTTTCGAGGTGGTGGCTGTCTATCTGTGTCCTCTCCACAGTCCAGATGAACTTACTGAATTGGACGAAATTTCACGCTTAAACTTTTTTCATAAATTAGGAGATCCCAATGACATTTGGAGAATATCGGTCCACCAGAAAATGCACACAATATGTTCATATAGCGAAAAAATTAGTTTATAACAAAAGGATTCTAAATTAAATCAAAAGGATTCTAAAACTCACATCACACCGTTTGCATCGTTTAAGCTAAAATGCCGAAACTTAAGCTTAATAAAGGTTGTTGATAACTGTTATTTCAGCATAATTCAGCAACTCAACAGCTCAAATAGGTTGAGTGATCTGCAATAGACTTGATAATTAAGGTTTTATGTGATTCGGAAAATGCATTTAGAAATGACAAATTTTGATAAAACCATTTTTATCAAAATGTATATAAATATTTTATATAATACAGAATTTACGACGAAACTATTAAACCCTTAAAATTTTTAAATTATCATTTTACTAAAACTTAATCGAAATGACGATTTTTGTTTAATAAAAATTTATTACCAAAATTTAGCTAAATTTCGTTTTATTTTTAGAAAAATTTATGTTCGAACACAATTTGTGTTATTTTAATGAAAATTCAACTCCAACCCTTAGGAACATTCTGACAAAGTCGCAGAAATTACTTTAAAGGTTTCTCTTCCTGAATATTTACTGAGTTTGGCGGATTATATCTCAACTCCATCTCATAGAAAAATTATGGAAAAAACACAGACATTACTTTAAATCCTCTTTCATCATCAAACAAAAGCCGATAGTCCGGCCAACGAATAATTGCTGAGTTTGAAGGACCTTATCGCAATCCCACCCCATAGTAAAATTCTGAAAAAATCAATGAAATTACTTTACAGTTCATTGGATTATGAACACTATGAGTATTTTGAAAATTCCTAATTTCTGCTTAAAAATAAATTTCAAAGTAAAAATAATGCATTTAGGGTCCTATCTGTTATTGTTTTAAGATTATTTTCGTCGCAATAAACATATTGCGAATTTATAAAATTACTTTAAATGTTCCTCCATCGCCGCAGACATAAACCGATGGTACGGCCAATGAATAGCTCAGTTTGAGAGACATATCTCAACTCCATCCATAAAAAAAAATAAAAAAAATGCAGAAACTACTTTAAATCTTCTTCCATCACCAGAAATAAGCCGATAGTCTAGCAAACGACTAGTTACTGACTACATCTCAACTCCGCCCAATAGAAAATTTAAAAAAATCACAAAAATTACTATAAATCTTCACCATAAAACCCATCACATAAAATTTCTAAAAAAAAAAAAATAGGGGATGCCCTAAAATTTTCCTGCCGTGTGTCATGATTGTTTTAGCTGCCATGATAGTAAATATTTTTGGGGCTGAGAGCAAAAATGTGACCTTTTTCAGGGCTGATAGTCAAAAATGGCATGATATTACTACGTTTGTGAATATAGCTCGAGAACCATCCCGAAAAATGACTTTTCAAAAATTGGATTTAGTCTTAGTGAAGACTACGATAAAAACCTTTTGGCCTAAAAAACAACATGAACCATCTCAAAATTACACTCTAACCCAAAAATAAAAAAAACTGATTTAAAAACCTGTTTATTATTTTTATAAGTTTAAAATATTTACGTTGCAAAAAAATGTAATGTGTTGTACGTTGTACAATAATAAAATAGTAACATAATTATTTAAGAAAATCTGAGACCATATTTCTGTATTCTAAAATATTATAAATTTAATAATGACGTGTTGTTATTGTACATAATATTTAATTTACACACCAAATAACATGCATATGATATGTATAATAAAACAGATTAATTTATAGATATTAGAGTATGTAACGAAAGCCAAAGGCTATTTGGTTAAGAACAAAAAACCAAAAAACTACACCGGCAATCATAAAATCGATTATTATCGGTTCATCCAACATCACACAATTTTTCCCCAATTTCATTTCTCTTTTACAAAACATCTGTTATCATCGAAAATAATCGATTAGTATCGATTTTGCTTTGTTATGGTTTGACTGTCATCTAGTGTGAAATAGCCTCTCAGTTTTAGTACCTTGTATAACAATGAACTGCAATTGTAACAAGTATAAAGTACGATATTCAAAATTAAACGCACTCAAACTCACATATCGCCGCTCACAAAGATTTCCGCGTACATGGTTGATGGAATTAACTGGATTGGATCATTTCTGATTCTGATATATATTCGATGACTTACTTGCCATACGATGAGGATGAGGGATATTTCTGGGCCCAGATCTAACCAATGTTTATTGGATATGAAAGCCTTTTATATACAACAAACATTAGTTAAATCTGGGACCAGAAATATTCCTAATACCCATCGTATGACAACTAGGTTACCGACTATAAGTCAGAAATGATCCAATCCAGGGGATTCCATCAACCAATGTACTCGGCAATCCTTGTGCGCGGCGATATATGAGTGTTAATAGAAGCCTTTCATATACAAAATATTCTTTCATATACAACAGTCAGTGTTGCCACCTCATTTTTCGGGATGCAAATTTGTCTGTCTTCTCATACATAATTTAGCCAAACTAAAAAAATGTGGAATTGATTGAACTAAAAAATTTGTTTTGTCAAATATTTGTTTCATGCATTAATCCACGTCTATTATAGAACCCGCGGGAGCGAATCGAATGCGGATTGGAAAAGGCGTATTAAATAAAATCGAAAACAATTGCTATAAATCAAAGTAATCAAGAAAATTTGTATATTGATTTTCATACAAATCGTTTTTTATGATTCCCCGTACAAGCGTAATAAAATAGTTGCGGATCTAAAACAAATTTTATTTTACTAACTGTACGAAAATCGGTAGGAATTTCTATGATACTGTGATTTAAAATTTTATTTTATGATTTTTCTATATGCAGTGATGTTCTACCATCACAATTTTCGATACTTTATAGAAGTTTATTTCTCGTTTTCCTAAACTAAAATGGACAACTCTTTCATTTATGAATTATTTCTTTTCTATTCCTATCACAACCTACATACAAGTGCGAACAAATTGTCTTTCTCTAATTTCGTTCAAGTATCGAAAACAAATTAATTCGTGATAGAAATGGAATAGAATATCACAATTTTTCAATCTAGCAACCTGGTAAATAATACAAAATGTGAAATAGTGTCACATTTTATTTTAAAGAAGCGAAACATAATCTTCGATAAAGTATCGAAAATGTGATGGTAGAACATGTCAGGACAGGGGCGGGATGTTGTAACATCATTTTCGATACTATCGAAAGTGATGATCGTATCGAAACACTTGACTGTCGACAGCACATCGTTTTTCCCATTCGACAACACTTTTTCGAACATTAAATGACAGCTAAAACTATAATTATGTCAAACAGTTTGTTTTGTGTGTTCATTAATGTAAAATGATTTTTTGTGGTATTTTTTATTTTTAAAATAATTATAGTGATTAATAATATTAATTAAAAGGGAAATAAAAGACATAATTATAAAATGGACAATATTGGCGTAGTAGTAATTTTATTTTTTCCATGATAAACGAAGCATCATCGTCCCCGTAGGGACGCCAACATAAACTTATATTTAGAGCGTCGTTTTCTACGGGACAGATATAAATGTTTTTGATCTTGCTACTGAAAAGTAAGTTGAGTTTGTGATGTATGTTTGCACTTATAAATCCATTAGTTTTGCTTATAATACAAATTGATATGAATCTCTGCAACTGTATTTAATTTTATTTTAGATTTTTGGAATCTTTCCGGGTATCGAAAGATATTTTTAAATACCTACTAGCGCTAATCCGGCCCCAAATTGATGCCGGACAAAGACGGACGAAAATTTCATTTGCAGTGAAACTGGTTTTAAATTTTTACGCGACGGGATCATATCAACGAAGTACGGGAGATGTGATGTTTCACAGTATGGATCAATCCGTGATTTCTAGATCCGTTACCGAAATATCCAGTATCCTAGAGGATACTAGAACGAGCACATTTTTGTGGACCGTCGCGGAAACTATTCAATGAACGCCCAATTGGTAAATATTATAGATATTTCTTATAATTATATGGTATATTTATATTAATAACTTCGTGTTTTCAGGTTTGTAACTATGATTTACTAATTTTATCGGTTTGCGCTAAGTTCCCCGGTTCGGCACATGATTCTGCGTTCTGGGAGATGTCTAAAGTTGAAAGGAGCTTGAAAGCAGCCTTTGACAATGGTCAACGAAACACTTGGCTGCTCGGAGATGCGGGATATTCACTGGAACCGCTTCTGATGACACCGTATAGAAACCCCAATGCCGCAGACACAATATACAACTTGTTACATTGAAAAGCTCGGAAACCACCCATTGGGGTTTTGAATTTAGGTGTTTATTAGGCGAAAGGATACTCCGATACGACCCTGTGAAGGTAAATTACAAATGGTATGTTTACCACAGCCCAATGAGGGAGAAGATTCCAGTTACGAAAGCGATATCGAATATGACGATATTCGTGATTTTAAAAGTTCTGTGTCAATTCGCAACTACCTTTTAAATTGTTTTTGAAAAAGTAAACACTCGCAAATAAAAAATTTCAAAAATTGTATGTAAAAAAAACTTATTTGTTTAAACAAAAATAATTCATTAGCCATAAAAACGTAAAAAAAATGTTTTATTCCAGTAACGAAATCAATTACAATTGGAATCGGTTGGACTCCAAACGTAGCTGTGCTTCTTCCACTTTTAACTGTTTGGCATTGATTTCGTTCGCTTCTTTCATTACTCAGATCATGTAGGTTTGAAACTCTTCTTACTTCCGGCCCTGCTCCTTGAATTCTTCGTACATTTTTGTTAATTGATTTACCCGGCGTCGCTGTGTCCATGCGGGTATCGGAGCTGTAAATGTATTTGATGGTTCTTCATTTTCCTCGAGCCGTACGACTGCCACTGTAACATAGGTTCAGATGAGTCTTCATCAAATTCGAAGCCAGTCTTATTTCCAGACACACCTATTGCTGCCTCCGTAAGGCAGGGGACCTGAACTACCCGCTCTTCAAACGGCGTCAAGAACACGCATCCATCATCCCAGACAGTCAATACTCAATATATATAGGGTACCTACTTTTTCCATGTATCATCCTCACGCACTGACGGCCCTTCGCCGTTTAGCCGAGTTGACAGCTCGTGCCAACCTGCCTGTAATGTCTGTCTCGTCGTGGTATTGTTGAAAGAACCTGATACTTGGTCACGGTGGTCCTCCAAGTAACTCACCATCACCTCAAACTGTCTGGTTGCATTTAATTTTTTTAATCTATAAGGTAGAATTAAAAAAAATTATAGGTTATGTTACTAAATTATAAGTTTGGAATAACGTTCAAATAATAAAATGATTTTTTTATTTTTTAAAATAAAAATATATATTAATTTGTTTAAATATTTACTCGCTCATTCTTAATACATATATTTAAAATAAAAATAATTTATATTAATTTTTACCTGTATTATTGATTTTTTTTTTATTTTTATTTTTTTTTAATATAACCACCTATCACTTAGATTTTAGCTGAGTAATGAAATATCGAAGTTTTCGCTTGTCGAAAATGTTATAACATACCAATATGTGATACGTTATCGAAGTTCGGACAATTCGAAGTCACAATATCCCACCCCAGTTTTCAATTCGCAATCGATTCGCTCCCGCAGATTCTATAATCGACGTGTTAATTTCAAAGTGCAGTTAAATAAATGTTAAAACTTTATAGAAAAAAAATATTTGTCAAATTGATTTTGTCGAAGCTAATGTATTTCTTATTTCAAAATAAACCAGGTACATTTGGAATGACGCCGAATTGGATGATGGAAATCAATGTTAGATTAAATCGCGTGCATATAGATCAGGTGGAAAATATTTAAATTCATTTTCATCGCCGCTCAAAGCTGTATTTTACTTTTATTTGTGGTTGAATTTTATGTGTATTCATCAGATGGCGATGCTGTCCAGGGGGTCAATTCGCGTTCCGTGAAATAATGAAAATGAAAAGTTTTTTCATTGGCAATTAGTTTGATATATTTGCACTTAATTTTAAATTTTACTGTGTGAAATCAAAATTTCTTATGGGGAATGTAAACCTACTCGATTGTTAATGAAAAAAACTTTTCATTTTCATTATTTCTTGGAACGCAAATTGAGTTCCATGTTGACGTATTAACTAGAATGGCACGTTTAATTGCAACTGTTGTTGACTCAGCATATGAGTCAGTTCATACACACCAACGAATAATTCATGAGATTTAGTAACAAAAATGTAAACTTATTTGGCCCTAAGTTAAAAAGTCAATTATTTAATCCCTAAGTACAGCATAGAAAATGATGGTCAATGAAAAAAAAAATTGTTTAATTGTTCTCGATACGTTAATTTATAATAAAATTATTTAATTGTTTTGTATACAGAATTACATAAATAAACAACTAATTCTTGTTTCGACTCTGTGTAATGTATAGTCTCGATAATTTCACGGTATGACAATTAAAAATTAAGGTACTAATTTTGAAAAGTTCCTACTAATGGGACAAAAAACTTTCAATTCAACCATCTTTGATCGAGCAAGACAAGGTGCTCCAGGGACTATACAATTTATAATACTTACGCAAACATATGTTAATGCATTATTTATTGGTTTTGGGAAATAACCACTTCCAACGTAAACCGATCAGCCATGCATAACTAAAATATTATTCCATACGTATACCTATATACGAACTGAGTATATACAGCTCTATATATGTAGCAATTATATTATCTCAACGAAATTTACTGCATATCGCCTAAAAACTCCGCACCAACGTCTTAAAACTATACATTTAATATTAAAATGTAATAGTTTCCTTTTATTTTTTGTAATATTTCATTGCAAGAATAATTTCTACTTTTCTTTTTAATTTATAATATAGTTTGTTGTTATGAACTCGACTATTTAATTGAAGCTCTATATATAGCTCTAGCCTAGCTAGCTAGAGTAAGACTACATATATAAACAGAGAAAACCAAACAAATACTTGACCCGTAACGACTTAATATTTGCTTGCTGCATTTTTTGTTGGTGCGCGCGGTTATTATTATGGGTTATGAATTTCTTAGTTTTCTTCTCAAAGTTACTGGTATAAAATATCTTTGATTTTCTTTTCTTTATCTCTTATATAGTTATACGATTTGTTTTTCGTGGAGACGTATACTTAATCATCTGTGAGATTAATTTTTATTGCCAGTTTAAATGAGGCGGCTGCAATCATTTTAATATGTCAACAATCTTAACAGTACAACCGTGGTCGCACACACATTGGCCCAAATGGTTACACAAAACTTTAATCGCACGTGCTATTGATTTATTGCGGGTTCAATGCCGCAATTTACCAAACAAGTAATTATCTAACAAATTAGAAATTCTACTTTAAACTGTTACCAAATTGTTTATAATTTTTAGCTAAACGTCAATTTATAAAATTAATTTCTTTGCGATAACTCGTGAACAATAGGCCAAAAAAAGTTGTTAAATGATAACAAAGCAACTTAATTTTTGTATATAAATACTAAACCATTAGTCCGCTACTTAAACACTTGCATCATGATGCTCAAACTGTTTAGTGTTTTTTATTTGTGTGCGATACTAGCGTGTGCCAGAAATGGTGCATCACAATCATGTACCGGGCTACGTAGTGCCATTCACGAGTCTGAAGACGATTGGGTCCAAGATGAAGCACTTTGGTTAGATTTGATCGCTCAAAACCATACCACGACAACGCAGCAACCAGCCGGATTTTTCTTTAGTGAACTTCCGCTAAGTGATCGATTAAATTTATTACATCGTAAATCTGATCTCGTCCTAGTATTAAGTGAAAATGTAGCGAAAAGTTGGTACTCAAGAAATTTACCGCATTACTACAATTTAAATCCGCCATTGGCAAAATCGTCTAGCTGCTTACGCGATTATTTTAAATTGTTCTGCATCGACAGCAACCATTACAAATGTCAACGGAATTTAAAATACCGAAGTATTGACGGTTTTTGTAATAATCTTGATCGTCCAAAGGATGGGGCCGCTACAACCGCGTACACATCGTTTGCCTACCAATATTACTACGATTGTAAGTGTTACCCTGTAATCATTATATAATTTTATTAATTTGTTTTTGGTAATTTAACAGCAATCAAAAAATTCCGCCGCTCTTACAAAAGTGGCGAGTTTTTACCAAATTCTCGTAAATTGGTAAATACATTTTTCAATAAATGTTTAAATCGGGATATATTTTTGGAGCACGCACCCAGTCTAGCAGGTATCATGTTTGGACAACTTATAACACACGATGTTTCATTTAAACCATTTCCGCAACGTGGTGAGGGCGGGCAAGATTTACAATGCTGCAAGCCAGATTTTTCGGGTCCCCTTCCCAAAAGTCTACGCCATCCGGTCTGTGCACCACAAGAAATACCACAGAACGACGCATTTTTTGGTCCAAGAAACATGAGATGCATGAACTTTTTGCGCACCCAAGCCGTTTACGACAATGAATGTGTGCTATCGTCACGAAAACAATTAAATTTACAAACAAGTTTTCTAGATTTATCAAGTGTTTACGGTACTTCTATTGCATTGGTAAAATCTTTACGAACCTTAAGGAATGGTCTGTTACGATTAGAAGGAAATATGGTGTTTCCACTCGATGCGACAGGCCGCTATATATTCGCCGACGTAAGAACAACCCAAACACCAATTTTATCATTGCTTCATTCGCTCTATATCCGTGAACATAATCGTCTGGCCAGAATAATTTTTACTTTACGACCAGATTGGAATGACGAAACCATTTTCCAGGAGGCTAGGCGCTGGAACATTGCACAATACCAGCACATTGTGTACGATTGGCTAAAAGTATTTATAGGTACGTTCTAATATTCATTTACATCTTAAACGTTAATATTAAAGGATTCTTAATTTTTATGTAGCTGATAAATATCGTAACCTACGTTTAAAGCATTCAAATTGTCCACCTGTAATAACGACAGCAAACGAATTTGCTCATTCGGCGTTCCGGCACTTGCACACCCTATCACCGCAAATATTTGAATATTACGACGAAAGCGGTAATAAGGTTGATGAAATAACACTGTCTAATTCTTTTGTCGGCCCGTTCAATTTCTTGGACACACCAACGCAATACAATAATCTTGTGCGCGCACTCTTCTATCAAAAAACGAATTTCAATGGATGCCTCCAAGAGATTATAAATTTGCTGTTCAAAAATCGGGCTGGCGTTGGTATTGATTTACTGTCGATGGATATTTCACGTACTGATGATCATGGTATTCATCCGTATTACGTTTACGTATGGATGTGCCACCAAAAGCGTATCAAACATTTTGATGATTTACGACCGGAGATATCGGAAAGCAATATCAATTTATTAAAGAAAGTATATCGTAGCGTGTACGATATTCATTTGTATGTCGGCTCAAAATTGGAGGTAACACCAAATGAATATCAATTTGGACCTACGATAACGTGTCTCGTGAATGAACAATTTCATCGATACAAGCATGCTGATCCCTATTTTTATGACAGGCACAATCATGTTCATCCATTTACAAATGATCAGGTGGACGAATTAAAAAAATCGTCGTACGCGCGTTTGTTGTGCGACAACTCGAATATAAAGAAAGTTGCGAGAAATCCGTTCTTCGCAGTATCCCGCTCAAACCCGTTAGTTCCATGTAGCCAAATACCAAAAGTAAAGGTGACTTGTTGAAATGTAACAGTAAATAATAAATACGTCATCAAAGTTTAAAAGAATGAAATATTTTGTTGAGTCGACTGAACTTATCCTACTGTATATTGTTTAAATTAAGGTGATAGATCGAACCGATTATCAACGTCAGTTCGAATCCGAAGTGGTGTTAATTATGATAATTTATCATTGTCTATTGCTTGTGGTTACTTGTGAGAAATTCTTTGGCGTGTTAGATTGAAGGGCAGATACTTAATCAAGGATCGAATAAGTGCTGCGCTTATATAACGAAGCGGAGACCAAATACAGAACAAGTGTGTGAAGTTATCTCACTCACAGAACAAGTGTGTGAAGTTAAGTCACTTTGTCGTCTAAAACCAGGTTGCTGACATCCACACCGCCGAAATAAACATCGCCAAAAGGCAGATATTATATGATTATATAGGAATTCGAGAATTAGCAAGTAGCAGCATCGCCGGAAGCCACATATCACATGTGATGTGAATCTTTAATGAGACCAATATAATTAACATGTATGGTTAACATTTAATAATTAGCACTGTACAGTACATCGCTGGCATCGCCAACACTCACATCGCTGATAACCATAATGAAAACCGGAAGTTTTTACATCTTGTGCCAAAGACGGTAGTGAAATTTATGGCAAAACGGTTTTTCGAGTTTTGGTGTTTTACTTAGAAGTTGATGTTTTGTTTGCATTTTGTCGCTTTTATGACGGAATTTTTACTTCCTGACATGAGGAAAATCTGCTAGTACTCTTAGTGTTGCAAGCCAACTACTTATCAGACGGCAGTTATTCTGATAGTATACTTTGTACCGCAGTGGTTATTATTGTTTTTGACTACATCGTAGCTGGCTGGCAACCTTGAAGTGATACTTCATCTGTTCAATATCGGAATACCAACGTACAGTCTTCTGTTGAAAATGGGTTCCTCCATTCATGTTTGTACACGCACGTCCAAGTGAACTACTGGTGAGATATAAGTTTTTGAACCAATATTCTATGTGTTTTGTCACTCCTTTGACAGCATTGAGGTAGCCAGCGATGATTTTAAAAGCAAAGGGAAGTTATTATAAACCTCTTCTATATCTCGATATCTGAATTTTCTTCGGTAGATTCGTATGTTCAGTAATGATCGTGATTTTAAAATTCATAAAACTGCGCATCTCGACATATTTTGTTGAGAATTAAAATAGTAGAGGCCACTATTCGAATAAGAAGTGTTTGTATCCTAATTTGTAATAATAAAAGTAATTTGTTCATAATAGTTGGCGTATTTATCAGTAGTAAAAAATTCGAGTTCACTTGCATATAAATTCAAAAAAATTGGATGATTATACAAATTGAATTGGAATCATAATTACTACTCGTAAGTAAGCCAACTATGATGAAAAATCTTTCTTTGCTATGATAAATTCAGATACAAACACTTCTAATTCGAAACCTGACCTCTAATATTTTGATTCTCAACAAAATACGGCTAGAGTCGTTTCACGTGCAGATGAAAAACCTGACTATAAATTCTCCTCCGTTTTGATCGCAGTTGAAATGGAGGTGTAACCATTAGTGAATCCCGCTCCCATACCATTAAGCTCATATAGTACATAGGAATTCCAATTATTTGTGATTTTCATTATTCGGTTATTCGACATTCGTTTATCTCAAAAACCGATTAACCACGATTATTCGAAAACGTAAATTCTTCAGTAAATAAAACAAAAAAAAATTAATTTTAATTAATTTATTCAAACCTCTTGTGACTCTACACGTTGCAGTTATATTCGCATAAGCTATGTCTGGGACTCAATTTTGGTCGAAAAACGGGAATAAAATTTATGAGTTTTACCTTTGTTCTGTTTGTATCAAAGAATTATATGATTTAGGGGTATATCCTCTATCCGGTCGCAAATTAATTATTTGCGATCAGAAATATGGTTACTAGATTTATTTTGCCATGCCACTTGACACATTTTTTTTTAATTTAAATTTATTTTGCGATTGTAAAGTAGAAATACACGAAAAGACTGTTACGCATTTTCCGAGGTCGCAGTCTTTTCATGTATTTCTACTTTACAATCGCAAAATAAATTTAAATTAAAAAAAAATGTGTCAATTGGCATGGCAAAATAAATCTAGTAACCATATTTCTGATCGCAAATAACTAATTTGCGACCGAATAGAGGATATACCCCTTAATGTTTTAGGTCTATAGTAGGTGAGTAAAGCAACTGCAATTCTCATAATTTTTATTCCCATTTTTTGACCAAAATTCGAACCCTGAGTGCAGATTTTGTTCGAAAACTGAGACTTGAGAGTTCGGAGTTTTTCTGCTGTTTCACTAACCACACCCTACATAGATGCACAAAATTAATATTTGGTTGATGTAAATAATAATTAAATTTTTTATTTACATCTAGTGTGCTAATGAAACAACATAAAAACTCCCAACTATCAAGTCGCGGTTTTCGAACAAAATTCGTATACTGATGTCTTTAACATAATCTTGTTAATAGGTTACAACTAGTGAGGCCATTTAATGAGAACAAGTGCACTTAAGTTTAATTTTTACTTTATTCTAAATTTTTATTTTCTTTTTTATATAAAATTGAATGCTGCCTAAGGAGTTTATACATACAAAGAAATACAAAAATATGTAAATACAAAAAAGTGTTTATAGTATAAATTAAAATTAAATTATATGCGATGGTGTACGGTGTCCGGATGTGCAGCAGACTAATTATTTGCATGTCTTCAACAAAACCAAATAATATATTTTCAAATTTCGAATGTGTGTGAAGTTTCTAACAAATAACAAAAATAAATATGTATTAGTAAGTACACTGTTAAAATTTTTCTTATAAGAATTTTTGAGTGAAATAAAAAAGACTTAGGAAAACCGAAAGTAAAATCTAAAATGTAAGAATACATGAGTGTGAAGTTTATGATTTTTGAGTAGAATTTGTTCAGTGCACTCATGTAATCTGAGTCAAATACGTTTAATGGCCAATAACAAGTCATCGCATAGTTTGTACCAAAAAGACACTAATATCGGATGATTGCTACAGGCTTAACCTTTCAAATAGAACAGGTTTGATTTCCAAACGGATCGGTAGCGATAGATTTTTTTGAGAAAAACTCGTTCATAGAATTCATTGAGTGGCACACGATGAATGACCAATAACAAGACATCGTAGAGTTTGTACCAAAATTTCATTATATACTGATGACACCTACGGACTCACCCTTTCAAATGACATCCTTGAGTAAAACTCATTCATAGAGTTTATTTAGTGGTACCATTTAATCGGCTAATAACAGAACATCGCAAGATTTGCACCAAAATACCACTTTTATCAGATAATTCTTATAATCTTAACATTTCTTTTTTGAATATAGAACTGATTTTCTGAAGAACTGGTTAGGATAGGCTTTTTTTGAGCCTATTTCATTTATCGACTTCGTCAAATTTCAATCTGTCTCTCTAGCTTTCACATCAATTGAATGAATTTTACCTCCTGCACTGTGGGCTTCTCAGTGCAATAGTCTAGTGCAACATCGTTACACCAGCGCAATTGATGGAACACTTTATCACGTGTTAGGATTGGTACCTGGCAACGGGGTTCAGCGATCCTTATAATATAGACTATGTATGATTATATTGTACTTCCAGTTTTTTTTTTAATCTTTTTTATGGTTAATGATTGGTCAGTGGTTGATCGGTTGGGCCGAAAACCATGCTGATATAGTCACCAATTATGTTTTCAGTGGGTCGTCCAAGTATCCGGCAGCTCTTCTTGGTCAACATAGACGAAAGTATCGTACAGATTCGATGCAAGATTAGTGCTTGCGAATATAATCTTGTGGGTTATTCAACAAAGGCCTCTTCTTATTTCTTATGGTGAAGCAAGTTTTTTAACGCGGGTCACTTTGACATTGCGATTTAGTAAATTTCGGAAGTCGGTTTGCCATTCTGATAGAAAAACAGTCAGGTTTGTTCTCAGCTCTCCATTCCCGTCTTTGAACACTGTACTTCTTGCGTGGACGTAATTAGTGAGATTCTTGGCATTAGCAAAACACTTGAATTTCCTTTTTCCACTTGGAACCTGACTTTTCGTTGCCTGGTCTCATAATCTTCACGCTTATTTTGCTTTGCCAGAGTTATTGTCGTATCTTTCCTTGAACGTAACTTAAGCGATACATGACTGGTTAGCCAGCCTCTATTCCTAGGTGTTAAGAGAAGGTTATTCTCTAAAGTTCGAACGATCTAGATAGGCCGATCTAGTCAGTTATAGCTCATTGGTATCTCTGCAGGGAATCTGCAAAACTTTAAATCATTTAAAGCATCGATATTCCATCGAACGGTTTTTGTGTTTCTCTATTTAATGTGAATGCCAGTTTACACTTGTAATTGAATATGACAAGCAAAGATCGCTTTCGATGACTCCACTACTGTAAGATCTAACGTCAGATATGCTAGTGGAGTGTCTTTTAGATGGGGATATGCTGGTGGGGTGTCTACTCAAAAAATTTCCGACGACAATCCGTTTTAGAATGTCACTGACGTCATTTGAAAGGGTAAGCCCGTAGGTGTCATCAGTATGTAATAAAATGTTGCTGTTATTTTTTTGTTAGAAACTTCACACTCATAATTTCGAATCATTTTATTAATTTTTACATCTTTTTTGTTGATTTTTGATGCAAAATATAGTATTGAAATAGTAATGCATCTATTATACTAAAATGTAATCTTGAACGAATTTTCGTTACAAAAGACCCAGCAACTGAAAACACCCTGTCATTTGCTGTTGAAGTTGGCTGTCTCCCCGTTTTTACGTAAAGTCCAACGTTTTAAATTAATTTATAAGTTTGTTAAAAATTGTGTTTTCCTTCTGTGGAACCTGCCGAATGGATTTAATGGCTTCCTGCAAATCCTGCTCTAAATTTTCATGTAAAATGAGTAGTTGCAGCACTTCTCTCTGCATATTCATCCGTTTTCTTAAATTTGTTGCCAATTTAAGACTTATCTCACCGTTGATTTGTTGAATTTTTTGAAATAAAAATTTAAACGCACCTTCCGCCGTTATTAATGTGGCACTTTAGCAAACCGCTTTAGCATTGGAATTAGCGAATTCCATTGTGTTAGACAGTCTAGCAATAGCCGTAATCTTTTTGTTCCTTTGTAACCACATATTTGTGTCGATTCAATGTGAACCTTCTACTATTTTTTACTAGGAAAACTCGATGCATTTAGGCAACCAAGCTATAAATTTAAATAAAAATTTTGAAATAAATATCGAGTAGCTTTTGAAATAATAGAAGAATAGAAGAAAAGATAAATAGAAGATGTACAAGCAATCGACACCATTGTTGAAGAATTGTATTTTGTACATGTGATTTTCTAAATCGTTTAATTATTTTTCTAGTTGCTTTAAGTACCGAACGAATATTTGAATTTAAAATAGGCACGTTGAATGGATCGTCATTTTGAAACTTGAGATTGTTGTCTACTCTTTGCCCAACAATTTCAGGATTAGACGTGGAATCATCATCAGAGAATTCGTCATCGCAATCCACATCATCAAAGTCTTCATCAATATCTTCAAGATCTTGGGAATCTGTATAAAAAGTGTCCACTACAGCGAGGTGAATAGCATGGTTGTAGCGCAGATGAGATTCAGCTTTGAGGTTTATTCCATATTTTTGCAATATTGCAGCTCCATCATGCGTAGTCCCGACAATATCTGTATCTAAATCTATAAATTCGTAAAGTTTTTGATTAACAAGTAGATGCAAATTTACAGCATCACATGATCCGTCTATTTTAATCAACCCCAAAACATACAGTTGGCCAACATAAATAATGACATTCCAATATTTGTTAAAACTATAACGACCGCACGTCTGCGCAGTTAAACTTAGCCACGGACTGGCATAATTTTTAAAGAATTGATTTAAAAAGACGTTATATAAATACAAATAAAATTAAAAAAAAAAATAAATAAAAAAAAACTAAAAACTAAAACTCTTCGAATAAAACCGGGTATTCGGTTATTTGATTACCGGCTTGCAATGAAATGCCCAGGGCGGTTCTGTACATCGTGTACTGAAATTACCATATTTGCAGTTATACAAAACCTTGATGAGTTGACATGCCATATGGTTAAAATGTGTGAATCATTCACTGTGATGAATGATTTTATGAAAGCATCAATTGACGCGCAGCGATTGCTAGCCCAGTCGCTACAAATGCTGATTCCTGCCAACTCCTCAACCAACTAATTGCATAACCAATCCGACCATATTAATGCTACACCAGATGTGATTAGAATTTGTGCCGCGTCCAGTTCATTACAATCCGTTGAAGTCCCAGATAACGATGTCTTATATATGAGGCGGCTGAATCCACACACAAAAGAGGTTTCATTAGTTTATTATTTAAAATCCAATCTAGAAAATCTTTGCGTGGCTAAATAAATAGTAATTAATATCGGCGAAAAGGAATAAATATCACGGTTTTATTTGCTCTATTTAGACTACACTTTAAGGTAAAGTATGTGACAAAAAAATTTAAATGAGTGCTGTTGTACAACAAAATGAGTATTCTTATTATTTAACTACAGAAGACACGAAACATGTAATCACCATATCCATACACTGTGTCGAGATTGCCCACAAAGATTTAAAAATTTTAAAATACTTAAGAAAAATCAAATCAAGCAATTTGTCCTTAAGGTTTCGATATGCCTTTGGTTTGATATGAAAAATCGATTAAATTAATTAATTATTTGTGAAAATCCTAGAGATAACCCTATCGGGAAATTAAATTTAAAAATTAAGTCTATCTATCACCTAAACTATGCCAAAAGCTCATATTGGAATCATGACTATAAAATCCTGATCTTAAGCAATTTGTCCTCATGGTTTTCATGTTCTTCATGTTTGATATGAAAAATCGATTGAATTTATTAATTTTTTGTGGAAATCCTAGAGATAACCCCATCGGGAATTTAAGTTTAAAAGTTAGGTCCATCTATCACCTAACCATGACAAAGGCTCATATTGGAATCACGACTATAAGATCCTGATCTTAAGCCATTTATCCTTTTGGTTTCGATGTTCTTCATGTTTGTTATGAGAAATCGATTAAATTAATTAACTATTTGTGGAAATCCTAGAGATAACCCCATCGGGAAATTAAACTTAAAAGTTAGGTCCATCTATCACCTAAACCATGCCAAAAGTTCATATTGATAAAAATTGATTAAATTTATTAATTATTTGTGGAAATCCTAGAGATAACCCCATCGGAAAATTAACTTTAAAAGTAAGGTCCAACTATCACCTAAGCCATGCCAAAAGCTCATATTGGAATCACGACTATAAGATCCTGATCTTAAGCAATTTATCCTTATGGTTTCGATGATCTTCATGTTTGATGTGAAAATCAATTACATTAATTAATTTTTTGTGGAAATCCTACAGATAACCCCATCGGGAAATTAAGTTTAAAAGTTAGGTCCATCTATCACCTAAACCATGCCAAAAGCACATCTTGGGTAAATCTGATCTTAGGCAAATTGTCTTCATGGTTTTGATGTTCTTCATGTTTAATATGAAAAATCGGTTAAATTATTTAGTTATTTGTGGAAATCCTAGAGATAACCCCATCGGGAAATTAAGTTTAAAAGTTAGGTCCATCTATCACCTAAACCATGCCAAAAGCACATCTTGGGCAAATCTGATCTTAGGCAAATTGTCCTCATGGTTTTGTTGTTCTTTATGTTTAATATGAAAAATCGGTTAAATTATTTAGTTATTTGTGGAAATCCTAGAGATAACCCCATCGGAAAATTAACTTTAAAAGTAAGGTCCAACTATCACCTAAGCCATGCCAAAAGCTCATATTGGAATCACGACTATAAGATCCTGTTCTTAAGCAATTTATCCTTATGGTTTCGATGTTCTTCATGTTTGATATGAAAATCGATTAAATTTATTAATTTTTTGTGGAAATCCTAGAGATAACCCCATCGGGAAATTAAGTTTAAAAGTTAGGTCCATCTATCACCTAAACCATGCCAAAAGCCCATATTGGAATCACGACTATAAAATCCAGATCTAAAGCAAATTGTCCTTATGGTTTTGATATTTTTCATGTTTGATATGAAAAATCATATCATGAGCTTTTGGTATGACTTAGGTGATAGATGAATTTAACTTTAAAACTTAATTTTCCGATGGGGTTATCTCTAGGATTTCCACAAATAATTTAATTGGTTAATCGATTTTTCATATCAATCCAAAGGTACATTGAAACCATAAGGACAAATTGCTCGATTTGCTTTTTCTTAAGTATTTTAAAAATTTTAAATTTTTGTTGGCAATCTCGACACAGTGTATGGATATGATGATTACATGTTTTGTGTCTTCTGTAGTTAAATAATAAGAATACTCATTTTGTTGTACAACAGCACTCATTTAAATTTTTTTTGTCACATACTTTACCAGGTAAGGTGGTTTGTTGTCACATACTTTACCTTAAAGTGTAGTCTAAATAGAGCAAATAAAACCGTGATATTTATTCCTCTTCGCCGATAATACTTACTATTTATTTAATACAACTTCAAAGATATTTCGGGATGAAATTCTCGTTTTTCTTGCATTTTCAATAAATATTTCGGGATAGTATTTAATTTAGCAAAGAAACACACCAAAATCGAAAAGGTGTTTTCGGGCTGGTTTCTCGTGCCAGCTTCACATACATCACAACTTCCAGCCTTTGTAATATCAGCGCAACTCATTGCGGGTATCTTTATCTTCAAATAAGAATGTTGCGATTGTGAATCGGGATAGCACATGTGTTAATTTTGGATTTATTAATGCCCGTAGTCTGTTTTGCCATATCAATAAACTGAGAAAATTTATCGATTCGGTACAGCATCTTGACATTTAACAGAACACATAAAAGGGGTGGAGGTTTGTGCATTTACTATAAAAAATGCTTTAAACTTAAGGTTATTCATTCATTCATTTATGGTAAAACTGAAGTTTTCATGGCAGAAATGGTATTACTAACTGTGACTGTGATGACTGTACTAATTGTAGTTTGCTATAATCCATCAACACCAGTGCAATCCGATTTAGATGATTTTCAGGAATTCCTATCGTCACATATTCTAAATTATAATCATTTAATAATGCGATATAAATTGTAATATGCTCGGTAAGTCCCATAAATTTCATAATCTTTTAAAAGCCAATCATTTGCACCCCTATTCCGCTAGTCGCATAACTTCAAGTAAGCTGATTATACTCATCTTCCTGGTTACTAGATATCATTAAATTGAAACTTACTAAATAATTGTTCAATAAAATCGTTCTGTCTTTTAAATCTTAGTATGCTGCTTTATACATATTTCCTTGCGACTGCTATCACTTCAAACGACAATTTCTATGTACTCAATTCCCTTAGACGTATCACTTCATGCGACGTGACTATGGATCTTCCTGGTTACTAAATTTTAAAATCAAAATTAACTAAATAATTTTATGCAAAATTGTCAATGAACATTTTTTAAATCTTAGTTGGCCGCATTAGTTTTAATTTTTTTTATTTATTTGTCACGTCAAAATTTCAAGTGATAGAAATTGTCATTTGAAGTGATAGCAGTCGCAAGGAAATATTTAAAAAGCAGCATACTAAGATTTAAAAAACAGCCAGAACGACTTTATTGAACAATTATTTTGTAAATTTCGTTTTAATGATCTAGTAACCAAGAAGATCAGTAGTCACATCACTTGAAGTGATGTGACTAGGGGAATAGCTGTGTATATCTTGAAATTTTGAAGTGACAAATAAATAAAAAAAATCAAACTAACGCAGCCAACTAAGATTTAAAAAAATTTCATTGAGAATTTTGCACAAAATTATTTAGTAAAGTTTGATTTTAAAATCTAGTAACTAGGAAGATCCATAGTCTCGTCGCATGAAGTGATACGTCTAAGCGAATTGAGTATTTGGTATCAGTCCCATTCTCACCTACTCATAACCGTACATCCTTTTGCAGCATAAGTGAATTAGCTGTTTCCAAAGCCGTGTATCTTATTAAATCACCTGGCACGATAAAATAAACTTAAATTTTCTAAAGAATAATTTACCATATATTGTATCACCTTTGATATTCCTGATTTAACAGTTGTATTGTGGGTTCTAAATTTCTTGAAATCTGGAAAATAAACACTGTGATTCCGATTGTAAAAAGAAAGGCTTCGAGATCATTCTTCGTGATCAAATCAACCAGCATTTGGCTAATTGTAATTATCTAAATAAATTTGAATCCGGGTTCCGTAATAACCACAGTACAACGACTACCCTACTTCATGTTGTAGACGATCTGGCTTGTCATCTTCACAGAAAAAACTCATTTGTCGTTCTAATATTGTCGGTTTACTCCAATAAACATTTTTTCTCTTTCATGTTAATTTTTAAATGTTCATCAAAGTAGCACAGTTTTTTCGTCGAGGGTTTTCAAATAAAATTTGAACTAATTCGGATCAATGTGTGTCATGAAACACGACAGTTGGATCTTTTAACTTTATTGATCAAATTTCTCATCGACTTGTTGCAACAAGTTATGTTCCATTTGCAACATTATTCGTTGCATATAATTCAAGATTTGTGCAATATCGGTATTTTGAAATGACCGAGGAACTGCCTGCACCATCTCACTTTATCATCTAGTTTCTCGTCTATTACCTCTTCGAACTCGTAGTCGCATCAGTAATTCATTTCTGCAACCACCTGCCGTTAAATAACGTTGCTTTAATTGTAATTTTAACCGTCAAATCATTAACGCCAATCTTCTAATATTCACAATCTCACCATTGTCACCAATTTTTACCACTTTGTCTCAACACTTAAAACACAAAAACAAATAAATTTTACTTCTATTTATTATTATTTCACTTTCCACTATTTACAATAATTTCCACTTAAAACGCTCCTAATAATTCTTCGGATCCGTTTCCACGTGTACCTGGAACCTGAACCTTTAAGCCATACATCGTCCGTTAGAAACTTTTCGGGGTTTATATCTCTCGTCGATTTATCCGAAGAGTTCTCATCACTAGGAATAAAATTCCAATGACTTCGGTTTGTGATTGAATGGATTTCAGCTCTAGACAACTTAAGTGATTCCAGTACTAGTTTCAACATTCGAGCGAATAACGTTGCACCGCTAAATTCCAATTTCGGGATGGTTAGGACCTTGATTGGGTTTGTTTTGACCATACCATTTTTTGAAAAAATACGGCAATAGATTGTTTGTGTCAGTGTAAGCGTCCAAATAATTATTCAAGATGCTCATTGGTAATTCATCATTTCAATTAGTATCTTCTATCGATTAGAATAAAACCTTCTGGCCAATGGTAACAGGGGATAAGTGTCCCATTGAATCGTACATAAGTTCCGTTTGTGCTAAATATATACGTTTAGGTAAATAAGTAAATTAAATAGTTGGTGGGTTGGCTTAACGAATTTAAAACGGAAACAATATAGGGCTTTGGCCATCACGCTGGGCCTTGAGGGTTTACTTACTGAAAAACCGGGACACAACCACGACAAAAATGGTTCCTCGAATTGAATATCAAGGGACCCTCGTATCAACTTACACATCTAGGAAAAGTACCTGGAAATGCTCTAGCAAAGCTTAGCTGGATCCCGGTGGTGGAGAGAATGGACAGAGATATATAGAAACGATCTAATGGACTATAAAGATTATTGAATCTTCTGCTTCACGAAGGGTTCGTCTGAAGGCTCTCTACACCCAAAATGCAGAGATCAGAGGAAGAATCACAGTAGAATGCAAATATAACTACAATGCAGGAAACAGTAATTAGGCATTTCAACGGGGTGCTAAAAGAGCACTTATAGTAGTGTCTCATTTCATTTCAAATGTATTCAAATGAATTTCATTTCAAATGTATTAAGTTTTTACTCAAGCGACCCAATTTAAATGTAAAACATCTACTTGATAACGAAAAATCCATAAATTCCATACAACCCACACCTTACGTACGCTAGGTATAAACTTATTAAAATTCTAATTCCCTTTTAATAAAAACTTACTTCTGAATGTCATAGATATGCTAATTAAATTGTAAAATCACCCCTTCGGTCATTAGACTTACTTATAAGTGATATTATTAAGATACGGACAAATTTAAGATTTTCCTCGTCTTATGAGAAAGTGTCAAACAATAAAAAACTTATGTGACACATTTCACACATCCTTTTAATAAGAACAACAACAACAACACGAATAACAAATACCCCAAACAACTTCTAATCTTAATCATGTGCGATATTACGACACTCTACATATTATACCAAAAATCTCATAAATTATTTTTTTATGTAAATGTCAGTAAAAATATCATCATGAAAAGGGTCCATTGCCTATTTTCTGTCTTTGGAAAATATTTTTTTCTATATAAAATGTCTTGAAAACGAACCGAACTAAATATTGGTTTGGGGATAGTTTTAATTTCACCACCCCAAATAAAATCAAGTTCATGTACGTATTCCGAAAGGGTGAACAAACAAAAAAAAAAAATTGGTTGACGACAATTATAAATGTCACACATCCTACCCGTACGTAATATAGGCACACATTCCTTATGATATCCTTTTCGATTTTTTTTTTTTTTTTTGGTAAGGTACGTCTAATAAAACCGCAACCAAGATATTTTTCAACTTTCTTATACTTACGAGTATGATCCCTTAATAATATATATTAGTTTTGTATATACATGTGGTGGAATGATGAAAAACCACATTAATTTTCCGAACCGAATTTTTATCCGAAACATCTTTGATTGAGGCCTACGGATTTTTGGTACACATACACGCACACACATAAATTTATAATGAGTTTATTGAATAAATATTTTCATGTCTCAACGTGCGGAAAAGGTTTCATGTTATAATTTATGCTGTCTAATTATCAGCATATGTGTCATAAACCGCACATAAATTTTATTCATCTCAGCATTACAATAAAACACCAAACACAAATGATATAAACTGTGGAGGAAAATTTTATTTTGGGTTTCAGAGTTTACGTGCTGAAGACAATGGAAAATCAATATATACTCTCAGGTCAAAATAAAACAAAAAAAAATTAATTTTTTGTGCGATGCGAGATGAAAGTGAAAAGATAAAATAATTTTTATTTTCCTTTCAAGATTTGAACGATTTAAAAAAAAATTCAAGGAAATTCAGGTTGATGGTCTTTTTTTGTTTGTGTGTGTCAAGGTCGAGAAATAATGATTTTGTGCTATTATACTTATTTCGGTGTTATACTCGTATAGGGGCGATTTAAACATTTTATTTAGAAAAATATTGACCAAATTTCAGCACGCGATGTTTTACGATGGAATTTTTGTTTGGAAACATGTTTCTTATAATCATTTTGAATAACTCGGGTAATTCAAAATGTTTCCTTTAAGGAAACAAAGTTCTTAAGCCGAAATTTTTAAAATTTTGAAGAAGGCAAAATCTTTGTGTAAATAGGAGTGCGCACCTCTTTTCACCGTATGTATACCTAAGCTGGCCAAGTTTGTTTTTGTAAACACTTCCCAGGTATTTGGATGCATTTTTTTTCTTGTTCTTTCCTTTTTCCTTTCATACCCTTCAAACTATCTGGAAATTCTCATTATTTGTAACACGTAATTTGTTCTCAACAACTATTGAATAACGATTTATCAGTTTGCTGATCTACGTGACCTAAACTTACAAAAGGAGTGTTGAGAAAAAGCAAAGTTTGTCACAGAGAAATATTGTTACGAACTCGCCGATTGCTTTGTTACAAACAATTCAGCGTGGGCGAGACGATCTGGGGTTCAGTAGTAGCGCTAAAGGTACTTTTATAACAGTTTATTGTGTCAGTTTTAGTCAGTCATTTGGCACGGGACAGATTAAAAGCGAAGATACGAGTGCCGTGGAAATAATAAGTGGTGTTCAGTGAAAATGGTAATTGGAGGTTGTAAGTGAAGTAGTGTAGATAATGAAATAAAAAATGATTTTGGAAAATATTTCTTCGTGTGATTTAGTACCGGTAAAATAAGAGTGGGAAAGTTGTTTGGCGTAAAGTGGCGTAATTATTTGGAAATTATTCATAAATCGTATTATCGCAAATTTTGAAACATTTTTCACAATCCAGTGATACGAATCGGATTACCGTAACAATATTTATTATTTAAATGTTTTTTACATTATTATAATTTTTATTTACCTTATTGTCTCGCGATCCTTCTCAATTGCACTTTGTTCCAGGTCTTTGCGGTATGACGCATTCGACCAAGCCAGGGTCAATGCGCCAAAAAAAAGTAACCAATAGAATCCTTTGCAATTTTGATTTATATGTCGATCATAGTAGTGTTCATATGTTTTCCGAGACATTCAATTTTGGTAAGGGGAATATAATGAGCTACACGCAAGTATTAACTTTACTTGAACGAAATAAGGCGGGGGACATTGTTAAATTTTATTCAAGTAGGTTCTCCAAAACGTGATGATAGGACATTCCAACCCATCCTGCATCCTAGCACCTGTACGCTATATTGCATGAAATTTTAATATGACCACTTGTTACAGGCTGGCTACTGCCAACCTGCAGATTTCACTTAAGCCCATGCAGAGGCCTCCACGGTGATTTTTGCCGGCTACGTTCTCAGCGGAGAAGTGCGAAGGTCGTGGGGTGATGATACAGATAATTCGAAAAAATAAAAAAAAATACGCAAATAATAATAAAACCCGAGTTCCGCCGAAACTCGTCGGCCGGAACCTGAGGAACGAACAGCAGATAATCAAATAATAAATAAAATAAATAAAAAAATGATAACGGAAGAGGTGCCTTGGTGCGCGCATCCATCCGAATACAAACGGGGTCAAGCCCTGGTTACGGAATTGGATGCGGGCACCAAGGGACCGCAAACACTAAACCGACACAGAGGGAGTCTCCGCTCCCATCACACCGAACCGGAAAAAATTTAATAATTCATTTTATTTTAGAAAACAAACACAACAAACGAAGCGAAACAACTTCCCCTCCACCCGCACCAGAAGAAAACTAGAGAGAGAGAGAAAGCAATGCGTATCGAGCGCGCGACCGTTATCCGGCGCTCGATTACAAATTATAATATGAAATTTAATCAGAGAAAAAAAAAATTTTAAATATATAAAAAAAAGTCAAAAAAAATTTAAATAAAATTAACTAAAAAAAATAAAAAAAATACCTTAATTAATTTTCAAACAAAAATCCTGTTGCGGCCTTGCGCGGCCGTCATGCCACAGGTGGCCTTGCCCCACCCGGACCGTTGCGGTGCCTTTCACCGTTACAAAAAATGCTTGGGTTGCGGCCTTGGTGCCGTCATGCCACAGGGTCACCGCCCCGGACCGTTGCGGCTTTGGTGCCGACTGTTGCAAAATTAATTTAAGTGGTCTCAATTGCCACCCGTAAACAAGTTGGTTGGGCGTTGGCTCGCCTAATCCGCAGAAAATTTAGATGACCCCAACGAGCCACTTGTTTAATTGTACCGCACCCTCCTTAATTCTAATAAAACACAAATTTTGTTGCGACCTTGGGCGGTCGTCATGCCACAGGGTCGCTGCCCCGGACCGTTGTGGTGCCTTTCCCCAATACTAAAAAGTATAACGAATAGCCGGTTGGCTACCAATAATTAACTGACCACCAAAAAAAACTCGTTGGGCGTTCTTCCGCCTTTTGTAAACAGGGTGTGAGACAACCGAAATTAATACACTGTTGGAATTGGTGTACCATAAATTTAGCACACGTATACCAAATCGCAGCACCGGTTGATATTTTCACTGCACCCGTTCGGATTTTTAGCATCCGATGAATTATGCAATACCCGTTGAAATACGGTACCGTTGAAGAAACTAAGTACCCGTTGAGTATATAATTATTTACCCTCGAGTAGGTTTTTCGAGACCGCAGCTGTACAAGCCAAATCCCAAAATGTGGTGGTTTGGTTTTTTAATTGTATTATGCCAAAACTATTTAGCAATTCACTTTTTCTCGCATCCTCTACACGTCAACAAAATGTAGCCAGCGAAGGTGAAAACGGCATAGCACTAAACACAATATCGTCTTTTGTAAACTTATTTTATTAAGATGAACGAAATACAATTTCTATTTTTCCTTGTAGTATCTTATTAATACCACCTAAGATAAGCTTTACAAAAAAACTGAACTTAATTCACAAAACTCTAAAACTCGACTTTTTTATAAAAAATCAAACTCTAATGACCAAAATCCAAAACTTGAATGCAAAACAAAAAAAAAATTCTCGCACCGCACAAACGACGCGCAAAACATTCCAGAAGAATGTCTTTCTTCTCTGTTTCGCGTTTACATCAATTCGCATTGATGTAAACGAGAGGCATATAAGAAAAACATTCTTATGGAATGTTTTGCTTGACACACACTCGATACGCATTGTTCTCTCTTTCTCGTCATTCTTCTCACCCGCGCGCCATCACTACGACGTATACAAACATTAAACAACTCCGAAAGAAGCGGGGACACAAACCGAGAGGAATAAAATACAAACAGCGCTTGTTACGATCATGTAATCGTAACACACTTTGTACTTCCTTTTGACAATTCTAATTCAGAAAGCAACAATTGTAATTCAGAAATAAAAAAAGTTTTATTAACTATTTATTTTTATTTTATTATATCAAAAAATTGCGATGAAGACCGAAGTAAATGTTCGTTGCATGATCTATAATATCCTCCAAGTAGATCAATCGTTGTTCGATTACACCAAGGCCTGCAACGTTTGGAACACGAATGTTGCTTTTGGCATAGGCTTTTACTTTTGACCAAATGTTCTCAATGAGATTTAGCGTCGGAGAATAGGGTCCTAGCCGCAAAAGATAAGCTGGCGTACTATCGATCACTCTTTCTAGCTTTGAATGACATGGTGCGTTTTCCGCAACAATCACTAAATCTTCCAGTTGATTTTCCATATCTTGCCACTTTTGCATTAAAATAACTACCCAATCAATAGGACCTCTTGATGCCGGAAGGTGTTGTACTGCTCGTTTACCAACTCTTGCACGGCCTCTCGTTTGACAACAACACAAATTAAAATTTGCGTTCATCCATCCAAACAACTTGTTTCCGCTGCTGTATGTACTGGTTCAAGGATTGTGCGTAATCAGCTCGTTTTGTTTTGATCGCCTCTGAATTCATTGTAACAGGTTCAACGTGTACTTCTTTTGTAGTGAACAGTCTGCCTTCTAAGTAATTACCTACGGTTGACACAGATAACAATTTGTTGAAATTACTCATATCCTTTTCGTTTAATTGCTTCAATGTTATGATACAGTCTTCTTCTATCCACGAGCCCATCAAATCAATTTAATTATCAAAAAGAATTTTTGGCTTTGTACCACCTTTTGGTAACATTTTGTCAATCCCATATTGGATCCAATAATAAGCGGTCTTATATTTAATTTCTAGCTTTGCATCCAACCTCTGTTAGCACAATTTACTATCCTTTCGCGGTCTTTTCCGTTATTTTTTTGGAATTTTTTCTTTCAATTACTTCCTTTTCAATCATTATTGTTCTGCAGATAGGACAAGCACTATTCACAACATCGGTTATAGGTTGTGCGCACTTGTTGTGGAATAAATGTTGACATGCTGCAGCAATCGTACTACTGGATTCCTGGTCATCACAGATTGGCAAATTCTGCAATTTTCCTTAACTTCCATTTTTATGGGTTTATGCAAAAATTGGGTTTTGAACTGTTTAAACTTTTAAATTAACTAATTTTAAATTGTTATATGTTTGTAGAAATGAATTCAGACGTTTTAACTGAAAAAAATACACTATGTATATAATTTTTGTTCAGAAAATTTTTAGTGGTTTTTCTGAACTATAATTGACGCTTTCAGAATTAAAATTGACTAATTTGACTAAAATTGACTAATCTGAATTACAATTGATGCTTTCTGAATTACAATTGACTAATCTGGATTACAATTGACGCTTTCTGAAATGCAATTGAGAAATCTGAATTACAATTGACTAATCTGAATTACAATTGACGCTTTCTGAATTACAATTGACGCTTTCTGAATTACAATTGACAAATCTAAATTACAATTGACGCTTTTTGAATTACAATTGACTAATCTGAATTACAATTGACGCTTTCTGAATTACAATTAACGCTTTCTGAAATACAATTGACAAATCTAAATTACAATTGACGCTTTCTGAATTACAATTGACTAATCTGAATTACAATTAACGCTTTCTGAATTACAATTAACTAATCTGAATTACAATTGACTAATCTGAATTACAATTGACGCTTTCTGGATTACAATTGACGCTTTCTGAATTAAAATTAACTAATCCGAATTACAATTGACTAATCTGAAATACAATTGACGCTTGCTGAATTACAATTGATGCTTTCTGAATTACAATTGACTAATCCGGATTACAATTGACTCATTCTGAATTATATTTGTCTAAACTGAATAAAATTGACTAATCTGAATTAGAATTGACAAATCTGAATTTAGGTTAGGTTTCAGTGGTTGACACTTAGGCCATTTTTGGCCCATTGTTATACCACGCATTCACGCCACATCATTAACCCATTCACCTATTCACATACTTACACAAATACAGTATACCACCTGCCCATTGCAAGCTCCATGTCACCCTGTACATTGACATGGACGATGGGTCGGCGTTGAATTCTGCACTCCATCAGAGGGTCTTACTTGTGTTTATTAACATCACCCACTGTAATCGTTGATGAAAATTTTATTTGCATCTAGCCTCTGATGGGATTTGAAATCTGAATTACAATTGACGCTTTCTGAATTACAATTGACTAATCTGAATTACAATTAACGCTTTCTGAATTACAATTGACGCTTTCTGAAAAACAATTGACTATTCTGAATTACAATTAACGCTTTCTGAAATGCAGTTGACAAATCTGAATTAGAATTGACGCTTTCTGAATTACAATTGACTAATTTGACTAAAATTGACTAATCTGAATTACAATTGATGCTTTCTGAATTACAATTGACTAATCTGGATTACAATTGACGCTTTCTGAAATGCAATTGAGAAATCTGAATTACAATTGACTAATCTGAATTACAATTGACGCTTTCTGAATTACAATTAACGCTTTCTGAATTACAATTGACAAATCTAAATTGCAGTTGACGCTTTCTGAATTACAATTGACTAATCTGAATTACAATTAACGCTTTCTGTATTACAATTAACTAATCCGAATTACAATTGACTAATCCGAATTACAATTGACTAATCTGAATTACAATTAACGCTTTCTAAATTACAACTGACTAACCTGGATTACAATTAATGCTTTCTGATTTACAATTGACGCTTTCTGAAATACAATTGCCTAATCTGAATTACAATTAACGCTTTCTGAATTACAATTAACTAATCCGAATTACAATTGACTATTCTGAATTACAATTAACGCTTTCTGAATTGCAGTTGACAAATCTGAATTACAATTGACTAATCTGAATTACAATTGATGCTCTCTGAATTACAATTGACGCTTTCTGAATTACAATTGACTAATCTGAATTACAATTGACTCTTTCTGAATTACAATTGACTAATCTGAATTACAATTGACGCTTTCCGATTTACAGTTGTCTAATCTGAATTACAATTAACGTTTTCTGAATTACAATTAACTAATCCGAATTACAATTGACTAATCTGAATTACAATTGATTCTCTCTGAATTACAATTGACGCTTTCTGAATTACAATTGACTAATCTGAATTACAATTGACTCTTTCTGAATTACAATTGACGCTTTCTGAAATGAAATTGAGAAATCTGAATTACAATTGACTAATCTGAATTACAATTAACTAATCCGAATTACAATTTACTAATCTGAATTACAATTGATGCTCTCTGAATTACAATTGACACTTTCTGAATAACAATTGACAAATCTGAATTACAATTGACGCTTTCTGAATTACAATTGACTAATCTGAATTACAATTCACATTTTTTGAATTACAATTAACTAATCCGAATTACAATTGACTAATCTGAATTACAATTGATGCTCTCTGAATTACAATTGACGCTTTCTGAATTACAATTGACTAATCTGAATTACAATTGACTCTTTCTGAATTACAATTGACTAATCTGAATCAAATTGACTATTCTGAACTATTCTTGCCTAATCTGAATTACAATCAACGCTTTTTGAATTACAATTAACTAATCCGAATTACAATTGACTAATCTGAATTACAATTGACGCTTTCTGATTTACAGTTGACTAATCTGAATTACAATTAACGCTTTCTGAATTACAATTGACGCTTTCTGAAATGCAATTGAGAAATCTGAATTACAATTGACTAATCTGAATTACAATTAACTAATCCGAATTACAATTGACTAATCTGAATTACAATTGATGCCCTCTGAATTACAATTGACGCTTTCTGAATTACAATTGACAAATCTGAATAACAATTGACGCTTTCTGAATTGCAATTGACTAATCTGAATTACAATTGACGCTTTCTGATTTACAGTTGACTAATTTGAATTACAATTAACGCTTTCTGAATTACAATTGACGCTTTTGAAATGCAATTGAGAAATCTGAATTACAATTGACTAATCTGAATTACAATTAACTAATCCGAATTACAATTGACTAATCTGAATTACAATTGATGCTCTCTGAATTACAATTGACGCTTTCTGAATTACAATTGACAAATCTGAATTACAATTGACGCTTTCTGAATTACAATTGTCTAATCTGAATTACAATTAACGTTTTCTGAATTACAATTAACTAATCCGAATTAAAATTGACGAATCTGAATTACAATTGACGCTTTCTGAATTACAGTTGACTAATCTGAATTACAATTAACGCTTTCTGAATTACAATTGACTAATCTGAACTAAAATTAACGATTTCTGAAATACAACTGGAAAAGGTAGAATTTGTTTACGTGCATTGACTTAAGTTTGCGGTTATTGCGACTATTTCCTCAGAGCCTTAACATTCTACCACGTAAATTTTTCAAGGATTTGGTTTATAAAGTTTATGAATCGATGAACTTTGAAAAATTAACCTGGATTTAAAGCGAGTAAAGCCAAATTTATTGTAACAAAAAGTACGAGCTATTATTATTAATTCATATTAGAACTGACTTAATGCGCGATTTTTGCAGATTTAACATTCGCTATATTGCCGCAGTTAAAAAATTGGGTTTTAAAAAATATCTGTGGATGAAAAACGATTTGTGTATTTATACTGAAATTAGTCTACAAATTTGACTTGAAAAATATTAATGTAAAAATACAAAATATAATAAATTCGCTTTTAAAGCGAATAAAATTTAAAATATAAAAGTAAAGTAACAAGTAAGGAAAAATCACTGAGTGGCAAACAATTGCCGTAATCTATTTTTAAAATTATCTTTAGTTAAGCAAAAATCATATGAATAGTTAATTTTTTGAAAATCTTACACATCATCTTCACTGGTTCATTTTCGCCGTAGTTGGTTCTGTGTCTATCCGTGGAGTAAGTCATGATCTCTCAATTGTCTACCAGTGGCACTATTCTGGTAATTCCCTGGGAATAGGGAATCGGGGAAAGATTTTATATGTAATTTCAGTTCAAATATTTTTTTTCCGGCCTACTATGAAGAAAAGTTTGATGCAAATATTTATAAATTGGGAATAATTTTTCCATATCTAAATTGGCAGGGAAAATTATTCCCAATTTTATTTTGTTTTCAAAAAAATTGCCACTATATTTTTACCTCAGTATGCCAGAAAAAAAATTTTAAAAAAGAAATTGCATATAAAATCTTTCCCCAATTCCCAATTCCCAGGGAATTACCAGAATAGTGCCACAGGAACCTTTATTTTAATTGACTTTAGCATATCCGGTGCGGCGATTATGCCTAGTAGGAGATTACCAGCAAATATACGTTTGAGCAATTCGCGTCTATTTTGTTACGACCCTAGGATCATTGTAGTTTTTACTTTAAATTTTTGAATTTCAGTCGTTTGATTTATGCTGATGGCATTGTCCACTGTAGTGTGACATGGGGGTTAAAATTATTTGTGCACTGTGCATGGGCCTTTAATATTCTATGTTTTCCGAATTCACCATATAAATACATAAACGCCAAATAATTTGAGAGCCAGATAAATGTGTACCCCTTGTGCGTGTGTGCGAGCGATTGAGATATAGAGGAGTATTTTTGTTGTGTTTTCTTCTTTTTGCCTAATTAGCCCCGCAGTGTCAATTAGGATTTTTATTGTTTGTTTTGTTGACGTATTTTTTAGCTTGAAATATGGGAGGAAGTTTAACTTTCCGAATCGGAATCCTGACCCTCTCACAAATTTCCGATATCTGGAGATTCTCATGCGAGTCCAGTGAAACTGGGTTTTTGGTTTCGAAACCTTTATTTTGTGAGTTAATTCCATGGATTTTTATAGTTTTTTTTATGAAAAGTTTTACTCGTTGGCGTGATTTCGTTTATTCACAAGGTGTCTTTCTAGAATTATTTTGTTCTGAATTTCAGGTGTGGAAATTATTTTTCAGTAGTATGGTAGCTCTTTTTGAGTTGCTCGATAGTCTCATTTGAGCTAAATCTACGCAAGAAAGCGTATAAGCTTCCTCTAAACTTTTGGGTTATGCAGCTTGCGTTTACCCAAAATATGGCTTTCTTAGCCTTGTCGATTCTGGCTTTCCTATAGGAAAAAGTATTTAGGAAAAATATTTTCATAGTATTTTTGTCACAAAATTTTTTTCTGGCATACTATGGCAAACAGTTGGTGTAAATTTTTTCAAAAACAAAATTAAATTGGGAATATTTTTTCTATCCAATTCCGATACGGAAAAGTGGGCTGATTGCGGGATATACAATTTTATTTTATGTTATGTTATTTTTGTTTTTTCAATACAAATCCCAATATGGGAAGCGGAGAAATAAAATAACGTAACAGCAACTTTATGCCACGAGAATCAGGCTCAATGTGTCAGTAGGCCAGAAAATGATAACGCTATGTAAATATTTTTCCTAATTCCTTTTCGTATAGGAAAACCAGAATCGACCTGCTGAAAGAAACGCTGCCAGAGTTTCTTCTCCAATAAAAGCCGAAATAGCAGGCCAAGCTAGATTGTACAGAACATTTTAGTTTCCTTGTACAGAATATTTTGGATTTAACGTTTTGCACAATTTGTTTCACTTTATTAAAGTAGTTGTGCACTGATAAATCGTCTTGCTTTGTGGCCTATAGTTGGGATTCATATAGAATGACAGTTATTGTCTATAACCTAATGCCTAAAATTTCCAAAAAAGGTTCTCGGATTGCCGGTTAAACACAATGTGTAATTTGCCTTGCCCCTATTCTGTTATGGACTGTCTGTATGTCATTGTTCAGTTCAAGCTGTTGATGCGAGTGACTAATAGTTCGATAATTCTTAAAATATTCTCTGATGTTGTCAACCACGCTTGGGGGTACAAATTGAAAATGCGGGATTGATAACAGATGGCGTTACTAACGCTATACGCATCAGGCAGTACTGTGACTATGTTCATGTCAAAGCTACGTCTTATAGCTTTAATTTTCAGTATGTGTCAATTTGTCGCAGTGTCAAATTCATAATTTTTTTGAGCTCTCAATATGTCGAGTTTCGTGCCAACAAAACAGCATTTGCGGGAAGTTTTAATTTACTTCTTTAATTTGAAGAAAAGTGCTGCTGAAGCACATCGATTGGTCTCCGAGGCTTATCCGAGTCATGTTCCATCGGTTTCAACGTGCGAGAGATGGTTTGTGCGGTTTAGAAGTATGGTGATTTCGACGTTGAGGACAAAGAGCGGCCGGGCCAAGTGAAAAAGTTTGAGAATGCTGAATTGGAGGCAATACTCAATGAAGACTCGTGTCAAACTCAACAAGAGCTCGCAGATTCATTGGGAGTGACACAACAAGCCATTTCCCATCGTATAAAAGCCCTCGGAATGATCCAAAAGCAAAGACATTGGGTGCCGTATGAGCTGAAGCCGAGAGACGTCGAGCGCCGTTTTTTTGCATGCGAACTGCTGCTCGAACGGCAAAAACGGAAGGGTTTTTTGCATCGCATTGTCACTGGTGATGAAAAGTGGATCCGTTACGATAACCCGAAGCGCAAAAAATCATATGGTTACCCCGGCCATGCATCATCATCGACGGCCAAACCAAATATTCACGGCGCCAAGCTCATGCTCTGTATTTGGTGGGACCAGCTGGGTGTGGTGTATTATGAGCTATTGAAATCGAACGAAACCATCACAGGAGCACTATACCGAACTCAATTGATGCGTTTGAGCCGCGCACTCAAAGAAAAACGGCCACAATACGAGCAAAGACACGACAAAGTAATTTTGCAACATGACAACGCTCGGCCACATGTTGCAGCGCCGGTCAAAACATACCTACAAACGCTGAAATGGGAAGTCTTACCCCACCCGCCGTATAGCCCAGATATTGCTCCTTCCGATTACCACCTTTTCCGATCGATGACACATGACCTAGCTGACCAGCGCTTCCATTCTTACGAAGAAGCCCAAAAATGGGTCGATGACTGGATAGCAGCCAAGCCGGCCGAATTTTTTCGCGACGGTATCCGTAAATTGCCAGAAAGATGGGAAAAAGTTGTGGCTAGCGATGGACAATATTTTGAATAATTCATTTGTTACCATTTTTTCAGAATAAACGTTCAAAAATAGAAAAAAATCCCGCATTTTCAATTTGTACCCCCAATAACATTTGCTTTAGATGGTTGCTATGAGGCCCAGATATCTAAATTCTTCCATGCACATATAAAAATCCACCCTACTTTTACAATATTAACACAAATTGTGGTGACCTTAATTTAACAATAAAATTCTAAACTTCGTTGACCAGTTCGATTTATCAAGTGCATATACATTTTTTTGTAACCCGAAGAACTATATGATTTGCACCCCTTTTTGAAATCAAAAATATCGATGACGAGTTACGAGCCGCAAACTGAAACAAAAAAAACCCGTTTGTCCAGTTTTCTGTTAATTTACAATATAAGCCGGGACCATGATCCTTGTCCCCTTTACAAATTTTTTGTGTTCTCAATAGTTATGTAAACATTGTAAGGTGTTATTCTATTAATACGTAGGGATAACGGTTCACCACCCTTTATGTCTATTAACAAGATGAAAATTAATTGATTATAATTTTTCATTCTTAAAGAGGAAATCTTCATCTTCTTATTTATATCGTCGTCGTTTTATTAATCAATTATTTCTTAAATTACCGAAAAATAATTCAGACAATACAAATGATAGTGTGCTACACTCCAATACTATTCCATCGTCGTCTAGTTGTTTCTTATCCAAACAGACAAGTTACTTTTACATAGTTAGAAAAACTATATACAACTCTTTTATAGTATGAGATGATAACACAGTCACTGTATGATATAAAAAGAAAATATTATCCTTTTGCTACTTCTTCTTCTTCTACTACTCGTTTTCTTTTTAACATTTTTGGAAAAGTGGTTTTTGCTTTTTAAAATCATTTTTAGTTTCTGAGTTGTGTTGTTGTTAAAGTCAGTTGTTATAATATTTCTTTGAAATATTTTATTAAAAAGTTTTCATATCGCCGATGGTATGGTACGAGTATGCTAGTCACTCGTACCGTACCCGTATTAGCATTTCAAGTTCAATTATCATAGATCGTATAAGCAAATTAGAATAATTTGGTTTTAACAACTTCTGTCATATAGTTTGTTGTTTGGTATTTAGGCGACACATATTTATGTCGAGAATATTTAGTTTATGTACGAACAAAAAAAGGATATGATATGGGTCGCTCATATTAGATGTTATATAGTGTATCATGTAAAAGGATGAATCATAAATATTATATGACAATTAATATGTTGATGGAATCTGAATTAAATGTGTGTGGAGGACAATAAAATGACATTGGGAGCTACTACGAAATTAAAGGTTTGCATTGGTGTCGATTAAATAAATTGCATTGCACTCACAACAATAAGGGGCTTCTCGAAAAAAGGAACGCAAAGATTTATTTTACTCCTAGTATAATTTAATTTATTAACAAATTTTAAAGTGTTTGTGCGAACACACTTTCCGGATTAATGTTTAAAAAATTAATTTAAACATGATAACGAACTATTAACAATAACGATGTTGGGCAACTGTAAAGCACTGTTTGCAATTCAAGTTGTTTGAACTCTTATGAATAACTTCCGATCATTTTACCGTGCTTTGTAGCTAGTAGCAGAAACATGTCTAGTTTAAGATCAAAAGCTTTGATTAATAATTCACAAGTTCATGTCACACAGCTCCAGCCTCCAATATATCCAACCTTCCTTTCGTGAAACTAAGGATTTTTATCAGGGTGCAAAATTTACTCCATTTCACGCAAAACAAAATTAACCTGCAATAAACCATATTATTTCCATCCAATAGCTGACTTGCTATAAGGTACGCATTAGAGACATTAATAATTAAGAAATCCACCACTGAGCAAATAACTCAATCACTTCAGCTCAATAGCTTTTCTCATCACTATATTTTAACAAAAATACCAGCAAAACTATCCTCTTTAATAAAAAATTATCCAAAATTACGAAACACATAACTCTATTGGGAAGACATATGATACAGAATGATGGTTGCAATCGCCAAGTGCGGCCACTGGAATAGGGACGAAGCTATAAAAAGTCAACTATTAAAATGCAGCCTATGATCATTTACAGCGAAAAATATTGACAGGTTTAAGACTTTCCCAGCAAAGTCCTAAAACAAAAAAATCCCCACATAGTCAAGTGACAAAGAACTAAACATTACAAAAACCTCACAAACCTCACTCGTAGACTCGGACGCGTGTCAAAAGTCTAATAAAAATTCAACAGCCCGCAAGCCAACCGAGAGTACAATAAAATTACAAGATCCCAAACTATTGATAAACATGGTTATTGCACAACAACAATTTCGCAAGGGCAAAGGGATTCTAATTCCTCAAACATGCCATGTACAACGCAGTCAAGGCACTAAACACAATTCACCAACTCTATCAGCCTGAAACCATTTTAATTAAATATACGTTTACGAATTCCAGGCGTTCGAAACACTAAATTTACTTTACAAATTTTATTTACACCAACACCTTATGACTTCTTCTAATTAGTCGAGGCAATGCAGCACTAAAAAGGTCAAAAGTTCGAAATTTTTGAGAGCAAGACGGATTGGAATGCGGTTTTTTGCATTCGCCTTCCAAAAATTATTTGTAGAAACCGCCCCTACTTTTTTTTTTAACAAACCGGAAATTGCATTGCTGCAGCCAAAAATGCATTCAAAAAATGCATTTTTTCAGACTACTTTTGGAAGAACTTTGTAAATAAAAATCAGAACTAGCCCCACTCGGGTTCCCAGGTGCCTTCGAGGTCGCTGATCACGATTATGATGTTCAAATTGACCCACAGCCAATCTGGAGCTCGGGAACGCCGTCGAACGTCATCTCCGTGGACCTCCGGACACATGGTGCGCCCGAACTTGGACGCAGACGTCATCCCTGAGAACCTTCTTGACAATATCGGCAAAAACAATCCGAAAATCATTGTAGGGGCGTTTTTATGGGGCCCTTAATTCAAATTTAACGTCGAAAACGATCTTTCGAACTCCTAGTGCACCGGAACCTGGGCCTGAACGTCGTCTCCGAGGGTTTTCATCACACGATCGCAAAATACTAACCAAAAATCATCTCATAACTTCACACATTCATTGAAGTGTAACTCTCGCCTGGGGTCCTCGAAAAAGTTGATCCAGTCCTGTAACATTCTAATCGCCGGCTAGATCTTCGAACTTGCATTTCACTTTTCTCCCAACGCTTGAAACGCTTTTGTGTAGAAAACAGTAGAAAACCGTTACCGAAATACATTACCAAAGTTCCATAGTCAGGAGAAATACGTGTTTATTTTCTTGATATTTTTTGAGCATTTATGTTGTAATCTGAAGACCTGTAGTTGCATGAAGAACGGCCTCCCTTGCAATCTTGCCTATAAAATTTGTGAAGGCTCAACTTGAACCAATTCTGAAAGATATTCAGTTGAAAACGTTATTGAGGCAGAGAGAGAGGCCTTAGATGAGGAAGATGTTCTACTAGCGTCAGACTAGCGATGTTTCTCTTGATTAAGAATTTGATATATAGTTTCGTATCTAAACATTTAAGTTATTAATTAATGAGGTAAAGCAAAGTTACAGTTAGACAGTATTTGATTTGAGTTCAAAAAAAACTTTTGAAACGCCAATTATATAAATATTGACTTTCTATTCATTCGATTTATTTCCTCCTCACATAATTTAAATATAATCCACAACTCCACCCAGATATTGCAGTGTTGATGTCCGTCTCTAAAACATCATGTTTGGTTGATATTCATGGGAATGACATCGATGTTAAGATAAAGGTGCCAATGCACAAGGTGTTCAGGGGGTCGTCTTCGACGTTAAATTTGGATTCAGCGGCCCAAAAAACGCCCCAACAATGATTTTCGAGTTGTTTTTGTCGATATTGTCAGGAAAACTATCAGGGATGACGTCCGCGACCAGGTTCCAGTGCACCAGGTGTCCGAGGGTGTTTGCCGACGCCATATTTGGCTTCAGCGACCCAAAAAACCCCGGGCCGCCGAGTTTCTCTTCTTCCCCGCGTGAAGTTTGAGAGAATCCCACGGAGATGCCGTTCAGGGCGAGGTTCCGGTGAACCAGGTATTCGGGGGTGGTTTTCGACGGGGAATTCGGATTCAGCGCCCCAACAAAGATTTTCGGGTTGTTTTTGTCGATATTGTCAGGAAAATTGTCGGGGATGACATCCGTGTTCAAGTTCGGGCGCACCAAGTGTACAAAAAACCTCCGGACGCCGAGTTTCTGTCTTTCCCCGCTTAACTTTCATGAGAGTCCCACGGAGATGATGTTCATCCGCGCTCCTGAGCTCCAGGTCGGCTGTGGGTCAATTTGCACATCATAATCGTGATCAGCGACTTCGAAGGCCCCTGAGAACCCGAATGGGGCTAGTTCTGATTCTTATTTACAAAGTTCTCTAATCTTCCAAATGCCGTCTCAAAAAATGCATTTTTGGCTGCAGCAATGCAATTTCTGGTTTGTAAAAAAAAACAATAGGGGCGGTTTTACAAATAATTTTTGGAAGCGAATGCAAAAACCACATTACAATCCGTTTTGCTCTCAAAAACTTCGAACATTTTTGCTTCATTGCCTCAACTAAATTCACTATTTATCAGTGTTCACTATTTATTTTTTATTATTAAATTTTACTTTTTACTTCTTAACTTCCACTGTATGACTGGTTAAATTACAAGTGTGTGTGTCCCAAATAGCTCGCGCTTATATACTTGCCTATCACTGTTCGAAATTATTCCATTTATTGTATTTGGTGATGTATGCATATTGCAATTGTAATTCACTTGCATATAGTTGTACTCGCAAACAATCCACGTCATCTATTTCCCACTAGATGATAATTAAAGCCGTGGTTAGTTCCAGTATTTTCTATGATGATGATCGCGGCCATTTACAATCGTTTTTGTTATTTCCATATTGCCGTTTATATGGAAAGCCATCCTTAAATCCAACTACCCACTGTATTGAGGAATATTTAATCCGACAACATAGATACGTGTTAAGAATAATAATCGCCTCAATACAGTTGTGGATCCTGACTACGTTTGAATGCGCGAGCTTTGAAATGATAACACTTGGTCGTGTACAACTTAACCACCAAGTCTGTGTAAAGTAGAATCGTAACACTACCCCCACCTTAAGCCTGTTCGTCTCGAATAAACTCGTCCATTTTCTTCAAATTTTGTCGTCGTAAACTATCAATGTTGATTAGTTGGAAATTTGTTGTAATTTCAGTGATATCTCTTATCTTTCTCTTGGGATTATATTGCCAAACCAAATGTCCCTCTGCAAATCCCTCGCTATCCGTTCTTAGGTCATATATAGTTCTCACTATATCGCTAGCCACTTCTAGTTACTTCATTATAAATCCTGCTCATTCTCCATCTTAGATCGGCAACGTATTCATTGGCTCGCCAAAACTTCTTAAGCGATATTTGAAAAACGGGACATTGAAAAAGTGTCATTTTTGAAATACGTCAGATTCATAATTCGAAATTTTGAATTTGACCTTTCGTATCGATTCCATTTGTACTTTTCTCTGTCCAGGATAAATTACTATTTTAAATTGAGTGCACAAACTAAAGGGTATTTTTTTAGAGGTATGCAAAGAAAAACATTTTGAATATCAGTGAACCTAGCTTTATTGGATAGATAATTTTATGACATTAATGCTTGAATATGATTTCGGCCATATGGCCGCCCCGCTGGCGCGTAGATGGTGAGATCTGGATGTCCAATTTCCACACACTTTTCACACAACTCGCCTTGTGTTCCAAGTAGGGCTTGCAAAAGCGATATTTTTAAAAACCGGTTTTCGGGTTTCCAAAAGTTTAAACCCCCAGTTTAGTTAAACCGGGTTTCAGAACAAATAAACGTGATCAAATATATTTGAAACTATATCAAATTCTTGTCTGAAAAAACTAATATCACTCGTTATATCTATTAATGCCTTCTTTACACAGCTTTTTAAGCATTTTTGTTAAAAAAAATTACCACTTTTCTAATTTTATGAATTATTTGTCCAATATCTTCTTTCAACTGCCAAGTATTATTTCGAGTTTCGTCTCCTTCATTGTCAATTTCCAATTGTAATTCACAGTCTGAACTTTCTTCATCACTGTCCATTTCGCCTTCAGAATTTGTAGTATCTGGTTCATCGATAGATTTCATTTTCATATACAAGTTTTTTATATATTGTAGTACCTCCAAAAATATGCCGTGTGCTAAACAAATTTGTTGTTCAGCTGAAATTATATCTCCTACCCTTTTCATTACGGAAGCGCCTTCCGTTGTTATTGCTACAATGTCGGAATTTTAACAAAAAACACCATATTCTTGTAGTTTCTCATCAAAAATTTCAACACATGTTTTAGCTGGCATAGATCTTTTAACTTGACATAATCCCAAGTTCCAAAACGAATGTTTTGAATGTACATTCCTGTTAAGATATCTTCTGTTTCTTACAGAAGTCCACTCATCAAACGTTAAAATATATTTTGGTTATTTTTTTTTAAAAGTTGTAATTCATTTTTAATTAGGTCTTTTATATTTTCGTCATGTTGCTTAATTAAATTAGATATTAGTTATGTTTCATAGAATAATGACTTTGTAATGACACTAAATTTCATCTATTATTAAATGAATTCCTTATTTATTACGAAAATAATACTATTTATTGTTGAATAAAATAAATAATCTATTTAAAAACCGGTTGTAAAATTAAATTAAACCAGTTTTTTCTGGTTTTCAATTTTGACTGGGTTTACCGAAAATCTGGTTTCAGTAAAACCGGTTTTACAAGCCCTAGTTCCAAGTGTTCAATCGTCTCCGGTTTATCAGCATAGTCAAGTGACTTAAAGTATCTCCAAAGAAATTGTCTGCTGTAGTTAGATCACACTTCAATAAATATTTATTTGAGTAAATTAATTGTATCCCGCTCTGTGGGGCATGTGACGCCGTCCTGTTAGAACGACATATCAGCAAAATTTATGCCAGCCAATTGGGGTACAAAATTTGGAAATCATGTCTCTATACCGTTCACCGTTAACTGTAACATGCTGCCCATCATCGTTTTTGAAAATAGATGAACCAATGTTCCGCCGGCCCATAAAGCGCACCAAACAGTGATTTTCTTCACTCTAAATCTGACAATTATCTTTAATAACGCACCCATTCCACCAAAAGTGAGGTTCGTTGCTGAACAAAATTTTGTTTCGAAAATTAACATCAATTACAATCTGTGAATTGGCGGCGTGTGCGGTGGTCGGTGCGCGTTGCTTTGACGTGAATCTATTTTTTATGAAATAGCAAATCAAACTAATGACAAAGCAAATGTCAACTGTCAAATCAGTTGTCAAACAAAACAGCGTTGCCAACTTAAGTATATTGTGAATCTCTTAAAACATCATTTATTTGTCAAGTACAGTCCTCCGGTGATTGCGGGCTACCGATTTTATAGGACAAACCATAAGTCTTACAGTTCGCAAAATTTAAGTATTTTATTTATAAATCCAAGATCATTAACATAAACCATTTTTCAAAATGGTATTGCTTCCAAAAAATTTGGGCCATCTGTCGGTAAATTAGGGCACACTGGTATAGAATCATTGATCATAGTCTAATCATAGTGTACATAATATATAATCGAATTGCATCTGTAACAAATCCAAATAAAATCGTGCATCATAATATCCCTTCATGGGTTTCATTGATAGTCATATAGCTCTAAGCAAACGACCCTAGATGGCGGCCACACATTGGGGCTGTGCTCGATCAATTTGGTTTTGTCCGCTTCAAATATAACTACCGTCGTTCAAACACAAAAAATACCCCAATATTTAACGTATGTGAAGTTGGCCCGAAAACCATCCCGAAAACGCCTTTACAAATTAGGTGTGTTTCTCCGCTAAATTCGTTAAAAGACTCTTCAGCCCGACAAATTAAAAAGTATATGGAGAAAATCAAATTCCATCCCGAGAAAATAGAAACAATCTCACGTACATAAAACAAAATTTAAGTTGAAAATCTATTACAAGAAGAGATTTACCACACTTTAAATTAAGAAATTTAAAAACCAATTCCCTCAAATAAAATAGATTAAAAAATTTTCAACGACCTTAAAGTTTCGGTTCACAGAGGTTGGCAGATATAACGGTACATTCCCAGTTAATACAATGACCATCAGCATTAAGCACACAAATGATCATTAAGTTACAGCGGGGAAGAAGACCTCCCCAGCTGATTTAATATAAACCATCCCGAAGAAAACATTTTAATATAAATTTTGCGTCTTCGCTTAATTAAAAAGGCCTTTCAGCCCGAAAAATAATACAAAATAACAGAAAATTAGAATCCATCCCAATAAATATATATAAAGTTTGATCTTCTAATTTTTAAACTAAGTATGTAGTATGTGGATTAATAAAACTTCTATAATTGCTATAATAAATTCCAAACAAAAAACATCCTTCATATTTCGACAAATGTATCTCAGTTTAAATGGCCTACACATACCACAAATGTGGCATATGTTTAATAAGACATACAATAAAACAGATTCACAAGGCCATAACCATACCATGGGGAAAAGGTGAGCATGTGATATATCTCCGTTCACAGAGGTTTACGGATATAACGGAATATGGTATTTGCTTGATAAAGCCATCAGCAAAACGCATCCGCAAGGCCATTACTATACCATGCGGAAATTGTCATATACAAGCCATTTGCTATCCAAAGATTTTGAATGTGCGATGTATGAAAACGGCCATGTTTCAACATGTGTATCTCCGTTCACAGAGATACACATGTGAACAGAGATACACATGTTGAAACATGGCCGTTTTCGTACATCGCACAGTCAAAATCTTTGGATAGCAAATTGCTTGTATATGATAATTTCCGCATGGTATGGTAATGGCCTTGTGGATGTGTTTTGCTGATGGCCTTATCAAGCAAATACCATATTCCGTTTTATCCGTAAACCTCTGTGAACGGAGATACACATGTTGAAACATGGCCGTTTTCGTACATAGCACAGTCAAAATCTTTGGATAGCAAATGGCTTGTATATGACAATTTCCCCATGGTATGGTAATGGCCTTGAGGATGTGTTTTGCTGATGGCCTTATCAAGCTTTTAACGTATTCCGTTATATCCGTAAACCTCTGTGAACGGAGATGCACATGTTCAAACATGACCGTTTTCGTACATCGCACAGTCAAAATCTTTGGATAGCAAATGGCTTGTATATGACAATTTCCCCATGGTATGGTAAAGGCCTTGCGGATGTGTTTTGCTGATGGCCTTATCAAGCTTTTAACGTATTCCGTTATATCCGTAAACCTCTGTGAACGGAGATACATATGTTGAAACATGGCCGTTTTCGTACATCGCACAGTCAAAATCTTTGGATAGCAAATGGCTTGTATATGACAATTTCCCCATGGTATGGTAATGGCCTTGCGGATGTGTTTTGCTGATGGCCTTATCAAGCAAATACCATATTCCGTTATATCCGTAAACCTCTGTGAACGGAGATATATCACATGGTCACCTTTTCCCCATGGTATATGGTTATGGCCTTGTGAATCTGTTTTATTGTATGTCTTATTAAACATATGCCACATTTGTGGTATGTGTAGGCCATTTAAACTGAGATACATTTGTCGAAATATGAAGGATGTTTTTTGTTTGGAATTTATTATAGCAATTATAGAAGTTTTATTAATCCACATACTACATACTTAGTTTAAAAATTAGAAGATCAAACTTTAGGGATCCAGAGCAAAACTTTATATATATATATTTATTGGGATGGATTCTAATTTTCTGTTATTTTGTATTATTTTTTGGGCTGAAAGGCCTTTTTAATTAAGCGAAGACGCAAAATTTATATTAAAATGTTTTCTTCGGGATGGTTTATATTAAATCAGCTGGGGAGGTCCTCTTCCCCGCTGTAACTTAATGATCATTTGTGTGCTTAATGCTGATGGTCATTGTATTAACTGGGAATATACCGTTATATCTGCCAACCTCTGTGAACCGAAACTTTAAGGTCGTTGAAAATTTTTTAATCTATTTTATTTGAGGGAATTGGTTTTTAAATTTCTTAATTTAAAGTGTGGTAAATCTCTTCTTGTAATAGATTTTCAACTTAAATTTTGTTTTATGTACGTGAGATTGTTTCTATTTTCTCGGGATGGAATTTGATTTTCTCCATATACTTTTTAATTTGTCGGGCTGAAGAGTCTTTTAACGAATTTAGCGGAGAAACACACCTAAGTTGTAAAGGCGTTTTTCGGGATGGTTTTCGGGCCAACTTCACATACATCAATATTTACATATAGGTGTACAAGTATGAACTGCGTTTTTTTTTACTGAAAAACATGTTAAATTCGGAAGAATTATAAAAAGTGCTTTATTCAAAGCTCCATCGCTTGTTATACATTTTGCCCATCTTTCGGGCAGTGAATACGACGGCAGTAAGAATTTTCCCTTTTTGCTGCGAACCATACATCGAGCAATTTTTTCATATTTTCTTACGAACCAATGTACGTGACCCATCGATTCAAACAAATGGTAATCGGAAGGAGCCAAGTCTAGTGAATAAGCTGTCGTTCAAGTTATGTGGTACCCATCTACCGGTGTTCTGAATCTTTCCCATCTTTCGTAGCCAATTGGGAAAAGCTTCGTGACTGACGCACAATTGCTCGGCGAGTTGTTTTTGTGTTTGCGAATCATCTTCGTCCAACATTGCTTGCAGTTCCGAATCTTCGTACTTTTTGGAGGTTTTCCACGTTCCTTGTTTGCAACATTTGAAACGCCGAAACCATCGTTCACATTTATCTTACGATGGAGCATGTTCACCATAAGCTTCTCGAAGTAATCGGTATGAGTCAGCAGCAGTTTTCTTAAAAAAAAACAAAAAATTAATGCTGGCCGCGAATGTTCTTTGTTCAATATAAATATTGACATATTGAACACAACATTTTAACACTATGGGCACACTTTTCCAATTTATCAGTCATATACGTGTGAGACTTGTTGATGACACAACAAAATAGCACAGTGTCAAATTTTTATAGCACAAACTGCATTGCCGCACCATCTGTCGTCTGAAATTCGTATTTCATACTTGTACACCTGGTATATGGTATTTGAGCAGTTTTCCTGATTATAATTTATTATTGTGTGATGTGATGGATAAGGTGATTTTAATATCGTAAATATTTCTTTACTTCTGGCCGACTGAAATTTACATTTGTGTTACATATACATCCTCCCTTTCTTCATTGGAGTTATATTGCTTAAACTACCCAGTGAGCGACCAATCCAAAGGCCGCGTTTATAAGGATTATTAACCGATGGACGAGTGGGGTAATTTAAGGTATACTTGTCTGAATTTGTTTTATGGTTTAAAATTTTTAAATTTACAACAAAATTGTATTAGTGTTTGATATAAAAACTTAACTGTGTATTAAGTTCTCTCTAAAATTGTGCTAAAGCTCTATAAAATATATAGACGACGCCATTTGCTTAACTATCTACATACCTTGTTTACCCATGTAGAGTATAATTAAATACACAGCGTAGACAAGAACAAATAGCCCTTTCGAAAAACGAAATGGTTTTAAGCTTCGTTGAAAATTAAAAATTTTGCAGTTCAACTTTCTTTGGGGGTCCGATCAAAATCTTACCTGGCAGAAACACATTGAAGTCAAATTCAGTTTATTGAGCATATCAACAAGATGGTTAAAAAGTACACTAACTTATTAACTATATATCATTCAAGGTCACAAAATAAACTTACTTTTTACTGTGAAAATATTGCAATTTTTAATTATGTCGTATCTCGAACTATTTCTAACTCCACTAAACCTAAGTATTGGAACATATTAATTGACCTGGGATACAGAGCATTAGAATCTTATATATCCGAGAAATTGTTAGTATATTTTCGAAAACTGTTCAAAAAACGCCACTGCCAATTTTTTTATATTTTGCGATTATATTATCTCTCATATATACACTTCAACATCTCAACCAAGCAAACGAAATAAAAAAAAAAAACTTTATTAGAATAAATTTGAAAAATAAACAATCTCGAAAGAATATCATCTTAAGTTTTTTTGTGTGTAAGAAAATCTGGTTAAGTTCTTTTCTATTTCTTATATACATTAGAGATAGATATAGTATACAGTTACCCCACAAACAACATACATTACTCAAGATTTGACTTTTCTTTCGAAAGAAATAATTTTGGGTAAACCACCAGATAAATGAACAAAAAAAAAAAATATTATTTTGTGGGGGTGGGGTGGGAACATGATGAGGCAAATGTAATCTTGACAAGTGGATATACACTCGTATATATTCATCTGGTCACAAAACTTAAAAACAAACATATGGATTGCTATTCAGATGTGAAGAATCCTTCAATCATTCGTACAAAAAGGCTTAAGAGTTTTTGTTTTAGGGCGCAATGGGGATGGGGTGGCACAAGCATAAATTTGTAAATCGTCACACTTTCTTTAATTCCAATTTAAATTAAATATGTAATCAAGACGAAAAAAAAGGTTATACATGTTTATTGTGTGATATGATGATAAGAATTATAAATATCGAGACAACAAACATACGTATATACGTTAGGTTTATATACCTCAATAAAGAAAAGGGTTTCGAATGTCATATTTTTCATTTTCTCAACATCACCCCCATACTTCGGTTTTAACCATAAACAGACGATGAAATTATTACGTGTGGATATTATTTCTGGACATTTGATTTATATATCCGATGTTTTTGGGTAAAAATTATTTAGGAAAATTGATAAGAACAGGCGTGTGTGTATGCGTATATGTAAGTGAGTACGGATGGCCGAAGGGAAAGGTTTTTTAAAAAAAATTCTCATTTTCAAATAATTTTTTTTTTATTATATTTGATATAGGTTAAGAATTTCTATGTGGTTTATCTACGAATTCACTCGAAATTGTGGGGTGAGCACTTTCCCGTATACCAAATTTTGATTAATTTGAGTTGTCATATTTTATACGATTAAATTACAACAAAAAAAGTTTTCACGAAAAAAAAGCTTTCACAATAATTAACGGTAATTACTTTTGGCATTTTCTAAATTTTCAACTGAAAAATTGGAAAATCTAATAAAATTACCTTTTTTTAGAAGATTTACAAAAACAAAAAAAAATATTTAACAAAATCGTGAATAAATAAATCATAATTTCTATATGGAGATTATATGGGATGTTTGTTGCATTATTAAGTATAACAACAACAATAATGAATCGTTTTAAAGACACAGCATCTTATGCACAAAATTAAATGCATGCACATAAAAGAGAAATAGAAAGCATAAGAAATATGAGGAGGTAACATAAATTTTAATTTTAATTTTTTTTTTATTTGGTTGATCGATTAATGATCAAAAAAATCAGTCAGAAAATTATTTATGAGCACAACATACATAGCATAATATTTATGTATATAATGGTAACGTAACAATTTATATTTGTAATTTGATTTGAAATTTATGAGGCATAAATATGTGTAATTACACAGATAAAAATTCGATGTGTGTATGCGCGCTCGCAATTATGTTGCCACATTGGGTGCGTCAGCCGAAGTGAATTTTATCGAATTTTGGTACAAATGCTAATGGACTATAAATTTTATGGGTTATTCTGTAATAATTTAATCTATGAGTTTTTGGGAGAGTAAATATTCTGATTCACTTGCACGCGTGGATATTAAACTTCAAAAAAGCAAGAGAGCGGATCCGTTGAAAATTCAATTTTCAAATTTATTTAAATCTTAAATTCTTTGACTCTACAGCTCCTATGGACGCTGCCTATTCCGATACACATATTTCCAACAAATTTCGTAAGGATCTCCGAATTAATGGAAAAAGCTTAAGTATGAAGGTTTTTTCCGAATAGTCAATCCGCCTCAGCTGTAGAGATGCCGATTACACCACACTTGATTTCTAAAGCGAAAAATTAAACGAAGATAAAAATTGTCCTAAACCATCTTAAAAACGAACAAGAACGTTTTAACGAGTAGATGCGTTTGTAGAAAGTCGCGATATTGTGAATTTTATAATAAAACTTTACATCGAGATATTTTGTTAACTGAAATTCCGAAGGTCCTTACAAAATCTTAAGATGTCAAAACAAATCTTGGTAAATATTTAGGTGAAATGGAGGATTAAAGGGTAACGGACAACAAAATTGGAATCGACCATTTATAAATCACTCGTATCGTTTTCCTAAACTTTCTGAGAAAATCATCGGATTTCAACATCAAAATGACTAATATGTTGAGGTTTTGCCGACATCAATCAGAAAAATACCTCAATTTTGACAAAAATAGAGGATTAGGGTGTTCAGGACAACGAAATGTGTATCGATCATCTATAAATAACTGTAATTAATTTATTTATAAAATGATTTTTATTTTGGGATTTTAACAACCCACAACAAACCAAAACACCTCAATTTTGACAAAATTAAGGGGGTAAGAGTGTAAGGAGGTAAGAGTGTTTAGGATGTGATTGCATTGACCATTTATGAAGCCTTCATACCAGTTTCCTAAGATTTCCAGAAAAATCTCAGAAACCCGACATCAAATTACTAATATGTTGAGTTTCTAAAATCCTAATAGAACCTCACTATATACATCACTTCGCATGCTGATTTATAGAAGTTTTCCGGAAAAATTCAAAAATTCTGTTTTAAACTCCCTAAAACCCCAAAACGGTCAAAATAAACATATTTTTTTATCAGATAGGCCCTGACAGCATTTCATTATATACGTCACTTATAGCATGCTGAATTATGGGAGTTCTCGGAAAAATTCAAAAAATTCTTCGTTCGATTTATAGTAAGTACTCCAAGGTAAATTTGGCACTCCTAAAAACCCTAAACGCCCAATTCGGTCAAAATAAATGTATTTATGTATTATTAGATAGGATAGACAATTGATCATCATTTGTTGTGGTAATTTCTACACAGGTGTTGAAGCTATAAAGCATAAGTTGAGCCATATTTTTGTAACACATTGATCTCACTAACATGTCTTCGTGTCTCGTAGTACGATTCCGGAACCCAAGTAACAATTGGATAGGTAAATTGTCCTAGACAGCAAAATCAGGGCTCTTACAACGTCGTGAAATACGAAAAATTACACAAATTAGTTATAAACGGTAGATAGATATTTAATAACTTTTGAGAACGTTGTTGCAGTAAAAAAAAATAGCTAATTAGCTTAAGTAGGTTCATAAGACATTACAGCAGCGATTTTGTTACACACCATAAAGCAAAATAGTCGGGACAAAAGCAATTTTGCTACGGCAACATAAGTAGGTATAAAGGCATTGTAAAAGGGTTATTGTTATATGCCGCAAAGAAAAATGTCGGGAGGAAAGCATTGTTGCTGCGCTAGTCCATCTTAAAAGTACGAATACTGTTAAAGTTAGCCGACTCGCTCCAGCCGAATAATGTCGATAATGCAGATTCGAATGAACTTGAATACAGCAAAAATAAGTCATGAACTCGAATTTAGGGGAATTTAGGACCGGGTTATATTATTCGGGTGAAGGAGAAATTATTTCAGTTTGTAGGAATTTAAAAATCGATAGGAGCGAGAGTATAAAGAGAGTTCAAAAATAGTCAAGACACTATCTGCATTATCTTTCGGCTGGAAAATATCGGCTAACTTTAACAAGGTAAAGTACGACCTCTATAATAATCTAGTTTCGACATTTATGGTATACAATCAAATAAGGTGTTGTGAGTGTGTTATAATTAGCGATTACAATGGCGAAGAAAGATTTGCATACTTATTTTAGAACATTAAAAAAATGTAAAGCCAACACCACAGATTATAGAAAAGCAAAAACCACAAACAACCAAATGAAAAAAGTAACTAGTATGTCGGTCTTCTTAATTTTTTCTTTGTCAGTGTAACATTAAACTTGCATTTTATTTTTAGCTATAGTACAGCATTAAAGGTGTGAAATACAAAACCACTGAAATATACTATTTTTTCGGTTTTGGTTGCTGTTAATGTAGCTTCAGAGAACCAACAGCAATAACATTACTACATACGCCACCACATAAGTTACTAATCGAAATAAACCTTGTAATTTATTTAAATTGATACTGGACTCTTACATGTCTGTAATAAACAAATTTTTAGATCAAGTAGAATATGACAATTTAACTGCTGCTGCAGAGCATCGTATTTCATTTGAACCATCTCAGCGTACATTATCTCAATCACGAACTATGTCAGATTCTAAATGTTATAAAAATGATGAAATAAAATCCAAATACATATTATTTAAATGACAGCGAAGACGAAAAGGACGAATAAGAAGATTTTGTGCAAAAAATAAGGAGATGAGCGATACATTTTAATATAGCACTAACCGAACTGAAAGAGGTTTTATCTATTTATAACTACACTTTAAAAAAATAAACAATTGCCAACTAAACAGTGCTTAACTAGTTAAGCTGCTTAACTTAAGCACATCACAGAAAATCGACAATATCTTTTCTTTGGATGGCGGATCTTATTGGTGTCCAGGAGAGAAAAATTGTTCAGAATTATATTTTAAATCCTTAGACCGCCCAATGTCAATCAGTTTAAATATAAATACTGATGGAATCCCAATTTACAGAAGCTCAGAAATAAAATTTTAGCCAATTCTTGTTGCAATACATGAAATTGATAATTTAGTACTAATGGTTTAAAATTATTTGAAACCTCTTGTAGAGGGATTACAACCATTTTTGGAAAAAGGAATTATTTCGGAAGCGGCCTTCTTTGAAAGTAGCTCCAAACGGTAGCTCCAGTAGCTCCTCCTCCCTGTACAGCTGATACTCGGAATATTTGGTGAGCAAGCGTGCTGGTTCTGAGCACCATGAACTATCGGGTTTTATGTCCCACAACCCTTGATATTTAAGAAATTCTGTGGGTGTCCGGTGGATAATGAACAAGTATCTTGCTCTCACATACAAACAATTCCTTTTTGCCTATTTTTTCGAGAACACAGAAAACCTAAAAATCATAACAAAAGTATTAACTAGTATTCCTATAATGTATAAAATATGATTTCATAGTAAATAGTTATCATTATCAAAGATAAAATGTACTGGGTTTGTAATTATTGCGTCAATCTGAAAATAATTTCGAGTAAAAACTTTAAGAAATGCAGTTGTATTGTACACTGGTATGTTAAATTTATAAAAGAAAAACTGCTTATCTCAAATTAAAATTACTTGTCAAATAGCGAAATTGCTAACACGCAATGAAATTTGAATTAGTTAACTAAATATGGATAAAAAAATCGAGATTGCTTAGCTCAAAGTAAAATTACTTACCAAACAGCGAAATTGCTTAACACACCGAGAAATATATAGGAGTAAGCTAGATGTTGTAAGAGAGAAACTGCATAACTCCAAGCAAAATTGTTTAACTTAAAATAAAATTACTTACCAAACAGCAAAACTACGGTTACTAAAGGAAAACTGCTTAACTCAAAGCAAAATGGTTTAACAAACAACTATAGACTGTTTAATACATAGCAAATTCTATAACTACAACAATATTGTTAACCCTCCAGGAGGTACAGTTGTTTCAAAATGTTAATGAAAACTTGACAGCTCACGCGCATAAATAAAATATTAATAAATATGGCGGAAAATAGAGACGAAATTTGAATTTTTGAGGTTACATATTTATATATTATATGTATAATATATAAATAATCATTTTAATGGAACTGTATTGCAATATTTAATCTTTTTTTCGGAGGATCAGATCGCTTTTGTTGTTTCATTAATAATATTGACAAAAATAATCCTCTAAATGTAAAATTTTACATTATTCATATTGTTTAAATTGTAAATTATGTACAAATAAAATTTAAACTTAGCTGCAAAATCCCCTGTTTTTTAATTAAAATCATGAATTGTAAATTTAATTTAATTAATAAGTAGTATATACGTTTAATTAAATTAATTGAAAATGTCTTCATGATTTTTTATTATTTTTTATTATTAAGTTCATAATTATTAAATCACACAATTTGTGATATTTTCGTACCCAAAGTATTAGTAATACCTACGACAATTTTAGACCTAATTTTCAATTTTTCTACATTGCAATTTCTCTTTAGTCATAAATAATTATTCCATGCGAGGTCCGACAGCTATAAAACGCTTAGCACAAAGCAAATGCGGTATGATTACCGATTTCCTCGCCTAGAAGCTGATTAGTTATTTAATACGTTTACTATATTTGGGCCACTTTTTTGTAAATCCTTAATACACTTTAGCTGTAATAATATTAAATTTACCATAAATAACTAAAATCGCTATGTGAAAAGATATTTAGATGTAACATATAGTAAAGCCATTTTTTAATTTTGTATTTCTGTGCATAAAAATGGCTGCATCATTTATCTAGTTAAAAAAAACTTCCACAAAACCCAGTTTATCACATGAAATTATTGGAAGAAACACCAATTTCATGCTTTTGGGTAGTTACAAGATGCTTTTTAACAGATTCAAACTTATTTTCCACAAAAATACATTTTTCAAAATAATTTTTGATTTTGATTTTATTTTTAATATCAAATATTTTTAGGCCGCGTTTTTCTTTTCTGAGCTATTTTTACAAACTGGTCGGTAAAATTTGTTTCCCACATATTTTTACGATAGCAATCATCATATTAAAAATCATATTTATCCTTGTCAATATTTCATAAAATATTAGTGACATTTATTATTGAAGTTTGAATAAAGAAAACATAAATAAAATGACAATTATAAAAAAATGATTTTTGCTATAATTTTCGCACACAAATTATATTGTTACAGTAATGTTTAAAATAATAGCTCGTTAATTATTTCTGACTTTTTTTGCTAATTTGAAACTAATTCCCTTAGCCAACTATATTGCTTTCTAACCAGAGAAATTGCATCTAAAACATGTTTGCTGTTATGGCATTACTTTTTCTTATGTAACCATTTTGTGTTAAGTACAGCAAAATTGAAAATATAACGTTTTTGCTATTTGGGAACCTAAGTCGTTAAATTAATCAAAATGAAGCCTTGAAAGTAATTTACCATTTATAACGAGTTTACTGTTTGACGTTGCTGTAACATATCGGCAGGCAAATGACAATTACCAGTTTTGCTGGCATTACATTGGCAAATCAACAAATTCATGTTTTTTGTTATTATTTTAAGAAGTTATTATAACTAAAGTGCTGTAAATTTTAGATGGTACAACGTTTTGACAACTCCAAATTGTTACTTGGGAATTATTTGGTTTCTAGCCCAAGTATCCTTATAAGAGACACATTGGCGAACAATTTGGTCGAGAGTTTTACACTGTGTAACAGCCAGTCTATCCTGTAATCCCGGCCTCATATTTTGGGTTAATATAAAATTCAGTTCGGAATCAGGTATTTGAATTTCCATTTGAAAATATACAGGTGGGATGGTCCTATAGAAATCAATAATTTTCTCATTCGGGTGCTGTTTCCTAGAACCAATTCCTCAAAGTATCTCTAAATCTGTGCGTCTGTCATAAAGGCATTAGATTAGTTTGAGAAAGAACTACTCCTCACTAACGTACCTTTAGACAAAAGCTATGAGTCTGCGCCAGCTCCTTTGAAGAAATAGCTCATGCCATTGGTAACTTGTTGCAAGATACCATATGTCATTGGATATCGTTCGATCCTAAAACATTCTTTGCAAATCACTTTTATGTAAGCAGTTTAAATCACAAATTGCTCACCCATTTTGGTCTGATGAGACGAGCAGGCCGTAAAAATTCTTGGATAATAAAATAAAAGGGTTATTAAATAGCGGTGCCAATGTCTTCATACTTAGGAAAAACTGTGAGACAATTCCTAAAAAGTATTTTTTTTTCTTTGATTTTTTCGATTGTAGTAATGGTGTTTGCAAAAAAAATCATAAAGATCCTACCGTACATTATTGCCATCTCCCAGCAACCATAAAGACCACAAATGGTTTGCAACTGTGAGTTAATAATTGGACATATCAGGGTTCCGGTTACGTTTGCTAGCGCCCAATGATAATACCTTCGCAAATTCTCGAGAGTCTTCCGCCCCTAAATGTAGAACATTAGGAGGTGAGTGAGCTCTTTCTAGTATTATGGGAATGAGCGGATATAAATCTTCCAGTGGCACTATTCTGGCTTTCCTTGGGAATAGGGAATATGGGAAAAATATTTTCATAACATTTTTGTCTAAATTATACATTTCTGTTAGAAATAGTCGGGTACAAATATTTTCGAGAAAAAAATTTGATTGGGGAACTTTTGTTTTAAAAAATTTTTAAAGGGGAAAATAATTCCCAATATCTCTTTGTTTTAAAAATATTTACACCGAACTATTTCCAACAGTAAGCCAGAAAAATATAATTTAAACAAAAATGCCATGAAAATATTTTATTCATTATTCGTAAGCCAGAATATTGTCACAGGAAGGGATAATCGGTATGAAGTATTTAACGTTAAAAAAAAGTGTAGCTACACTTTTTAACACTTTTTTTCTACACTTTTTAAGTAAGAAACTCGAAACACGTGGTTTAATTAAAATTATTTATTAAAAATAAAAAATAAATATTGAGAATCACAGTAATACAAAAATAAATTTATATACATATTTTATAAAAAAAATTGTATCAAGTATTTTAATTCAAAAAACCATCGCAACAATGATTGCCAAGTGTGGAATTTAGTGTTTTTAACTTGGGATGGTGTCTGGAATTTGTAAAAAAAAGTTCAAGACAATTCCCAAGACACCATCTCAAGTTAAAAACACTAAATTCCACACTTGGCAATCATTTTGCGATTATTTTTTGAATTATTAAAGATTTAAGTAAATTTGGCCAAAGATGCTTCCACGTGTACGTGTAGGGCCATATCGCCAATCACAACATGCAAATTGACTTGAATTATTTTTTTTACAAATTTTAGACACCATTCCAGACACCAATTAAAATAATTTAAACAATTTTTTTTATAAAATATGTATATCAACTTATTTTTTGTATTACTGTGATTCTCAATATTTATTTTTTATTTTTAATAAATAATTTTAATTAAACCACGTGTTTCGAGTTTCTTACTTTTTTTTCTTTTCTAGCTACACTTTTTAATAATTTGTGTAGCTACACATTTTGAGTTTACACTTTTCGTTAAAAAGTGTAGCTACGCTTTTTATTAACGTTAAATACTTCACACCGGTGAAGGGATATTGGTCAATACGTTAGCAATAGGATTAGGAAGGATAAGTATCTTATACCATTACTAATTCGGAAATTGAACTTTATCTTTGGATTTGATTAGATCTTAGAAATTTTAGTTAGGTAATTTGGATCCTGGAAGTGTACAGCTTCAGGATTTACGTTTCTACTAGATTTATTCAGTGAGAATGCTTCTGCACGACGTGAGGGCGCATCTGCGGCACTAACAAATTTCTCCTTGTGGTGGAAACAATTGTGAAGTTGAACACTTGTTATTTCAGGCTCTAGTTTCAGGCTCGAATTTGCGATTCTTCTTGTTTGATTTTTTTCTCAAATATTTTGAAAAGTAAAATAACAGATTTCAAATTATTTATCAAACAAAATTTGTTCAGACCATGTTTATTTTACCGGAAATGACGAGTTTTGTTAAAAATATCATTTCTCTAAACATCGGTATCTCTGCAGTCCAGCGGTATCTATTTAACAATTTTTCATTAACAAGGAGATCTTTGCGAAATTTGGTGAAAATTTGTGTACCGCATGCAAGTGAGAGCTTCTATGAGAGCTTTTCAATTTTTGCATTGATGTTGAAAAGTTTGTAATTTTAGACCAGACCAGATTGTAATTTTAATTTTCCGCTGAACAAATCAAGTGAGGTGTATTCGAGATCATCGAATATATTTGTGGTGAAAGAAAGTCGAGTATTGGCCACAACATTACTTTGCGCTACTTAGGCTCTATTTCAGCTGAAACATTAAATTTACTTATATTTTTTGTAGGTTTTGCCTTATTACTTTTTTCAGTGTCATCGCCGAAGTAGGTGGCTTTACTTGTCCCAGAACTCAAATTACCAATTGTGCAGTCGTACGTTAATGAAAGTTTTAAATATGTTCCAACGCCTGAATTACGATTGTGGATCAATCGTCTGCAGAAAGCTGTAGAATGAAGTAAATTCTCAGTGATGAACATGTGCTATACGACAAAATAATGTTCCTCGATGTTGAGATAAACATTTCGTCGTCGATATAATAACGAATCGGTAGGTTGAAGGTAATCCAAGATTTGGGAAACCCAGTATTCCATAAACATCTTCCATCGGTTATGAGAGCTACGTTACCAACAAAACCACGCAACGCACCATGATGTGCATATTTATCAGGTTGTATTGCTTAGAGTTTTGTGTAGGCTTGCAGATAACAGATTCTGGCAGAAATTTTTCTATATAGCGAGATTCAACAAATTTTGTATGAACTTATATTTTAAACGAAATTTATGTTTAAACAACCAACCATAACCTACACTGCAATTGAAGTTTGGTAAGAGTGTTGGCTTGCGATGCACTTTATGAAAAACTTAGCTTTGCATAACTGGATGCATCGATACTTAATAAGAATTCCAAAAACATGAAATATACGAGTAAAATGTTAAACTTGCCTGGACATGGTGGAAACCGATAGGTTATGTTCTTGTTGTCCTAGTAATAATTCAAAATTTTGAACGCAATATGGGCGTCAATCTGGTACGAACTTGTTTTTCTTGGCAATCCGTGTCGAATTCTTTGAACAACTCTTTAGTGACGCTTGTAAGCTGCTTACGGAAATAACCTAGAGGAGAATGAAACAGTATTCCATTTGCTTATGTTAGCCTATATTCTAAATGTCCTCGGCAAGATGGACATAAAGACTGTTCCTGTTCATATATAATAATCTGCATTTTTTTCGTGACAACTATAAAAGTATATGTTCTGTTTCGAGCTTTAAACAGACCATGCTTTCGTCTATTTCATCCAGTTACCTATAGTTATTTAGAGAATGTGCATACTAACACATCATCAGTGAATCTGACTACTATTTCTGCACTTGATCCACTAATCTCATTTCATGCCACCTCCGTACCAACCGAGCATCGATAATAGTCTCGCGTAATTGAATTAAATCAACTCATCAAAATATTTTGATTTCTCATACCTGACCCGATTAATAAGATATAGAGCAAGAAGTTTACGAAAACTAATTTATCATGTCACCGTTTTACGTTAAATACGATTTCCTTAATTTTTTGTTCTTGCTGTTCATCTTATTATCGCGCGCATCTTTTCGAGATTCATCTCTTGGACATTTTTTGTTACATACTTTTTGTCATCTTTTTTTCAAGCATTTTCACTGTGTTGGGTTTTTGTTTTATTATTGTTACCGTCGTTATCGTCGTTCTTGTTGGTTTTGGAAAACAAACCAAAATCCATACTGAACTTCGGCGGCCAACTGTGGTGATGTGCACAGCGGTAATCTGTTTATAATTTTTTTTTGTTATTCTCGTTTCTTTTTATCCAAATGTTTCTTCTTCATTCAGAATTTAAGATAATATTATGGATGTTGAATTATATTTTTTTTCGTGTGCAGCATAAATTTATGTATTTATGTTATATTGGCAAGTCACATATTACTTAATTGATTATTGGAAAACATGCATAAATTATATTCGCGTATATGCAAACTCGCTACTTAATATATCGGAATGGAACAGTGCTCTGCATATATTATGCATATACATATGTTGTGATTTATCGTTTTCTCACGATATTTGCATATTGCATATTATCTCAACATGCTCGCAACTCTCGACTCATGTATGAGGGTTAATAATTTGAAAAGCAATTATTGTTCAAGCAATTATCATATAAATAAAATCGAATATGAAGAAGGCAAATAAGAAATGTATCAAATATTTTATTTTAATGTATATATGTTAGTACTTCTTGCATATATTAAGGCACAAAATATGTGCGCGCACTCACAAAATAAAAAATAAATCGACTTAATATTCTTCTTTTGTATTTATGTATAAAATATATCGAATCTTAATTTTTCTTCTCGTATTTAGGAATACGTATGTAGGTACGTATTTTTCAAGTATAATGTTAAGAAGTACAAAAAACTGGCAAGCACAACAAGAGCACACAGGCAGTACAGTAAAAATCTGTATACTGTACAAGAATTTTTTTTTTTACTGTCGAAGAGATAATAATATCAAATCGTGCAGATATATTATATTTCATGTATGAATAATAATAATAGTAATAATAATAATAATAATAATAACTATATAATCATCCATATATCCTCCATTTACCAATTTTCATAGCAGCAGATAGCAGATAGATAAAAATATAAATTTTGTTAGCATACATTTATATGAGTATAAGACGCGACGATATCAAAATTGTATCAGGTTGATTGGAAATATTCATCGGCGAAATCAAATCGATGCATCCAAAATATTTATACCCGTAAAGTTTGTCCTAACTTTGTCCTTTGTTTATCGCCAAAACCACTCAAATGGAATGTCTGCATAAATATCAGAAACCGAAAGAAGTTTTAATTTAAGATCTTCTACTTTACTTTCCAACGGTTTACTAAAATGAATTAACTATGTTGAATAAGAATACATATGGTGGTTTGAGTAGTTTGTGACATTCCTTTTAAAAGTTTCTATCGTATAAATCTAGACACTACTTAGTTCTTGATTAGACAGTTAGACGCACTTCACAAAGACTTGTCATACCTTGATGAAATCATTAAAGCGTTTTCCATACCTGGTTTCTAACCTATAAAAAGTTTATGGCTATACTATAGTACATAGTAAGCGGAGAAGCATTCGGAAATAGTGCTCCGATTAATACCAAAATTCGAAGTACACAATAAAAACTGAAATTGAATATTCACTCAAAATTAATTCCATTGTAACGTAATTTGAACGGTTAATTGGAATATTACATTTTGGTAGTATTAATCTTTTCATGTATTATTAAATTCACTGATTCCTGTAAAATTTAGATAACATTGTAAAAATGTGAGTGCTTCATTAAATAGTGCACGCTTAATTATTATATCACATTCACCAAAGTAAAATTAAGAGAAATAATATTTAAAACAATTCCTGTTTCATGTAAAATTGCATGACAAATCTAAATTACAGTACAGATTCTGTTCGAAAACTTAAACTAGAGAGTTGAGACTTTGCTACTGTTTCACTAACATACTAGATGCACAAAATTAATTCTATTGTTGATTGATGTAAATAATAATTAAATTTTATATTTACATCTAGTGTGCCGATGAAACAACAGAAAAACTATCAATTCTCAAGTCGAGGTTTTCGGGAACTTTTGTTTCATGTTTAGCGTGTGAAAATATTTCTAAGAGTGTGGTCGTGAAAAAATTATATTCAGGTACGTAATATAATTAAATAATGATTTTTAAAATAATTTTTATTGAAGTAATGATTTTTATGTATTCAATATTCAGTATCCGATCACAATCTCTCGAGGCGATCTATAAAATGTTTCTTGACATATATGTTAATTTTGCTCGTTCAAGCAAGAAAAAAAATGAATTTTAAATCTAAAGTAAATTTTAAATCTAAATGTACTGAATTTTGGTTGCCCACCTATATTAACAATTGAATTAATTCATAATAATTTTACTCGTTATAATTAAAAATATATTGAAAGTGTAATTAAAATGATTAAATAAGAAATTATTTTTTTAAAACGATTGCGTTCCATTTGGATGGGTCACTAATTTTTGGTATTACGAGGGCTGCCTTTTATATTTCGGGATTAGAGAACAAAAACAAATATTAATCATCAAAAATCACTTTATTGTTTTTCAAAATATTCCCCATGAAGATTTAGACACTTTTGCATGCGTTTGAACCAATTGTCGAAGCACTTTTTCCACTCTGATTGAGGTATCTCCAAAACATACATTCTGAACGCAGCAACCGCTTCTTCAGGTGTCGAAACACGTTGACCTTTCAGTTTGTTTTTTACGTACGGGAATAAAAAGAAGTCATTTGGTGACAAGTCAGGATTATACGGCGGATGACTCATCAAATCGATGTTTTGAGTGCTCAAAAATGCAGTTGTTTGAGCCGATGTGTGAGAGCTCGCATTGTCGTGGTGAAGAGTGATCCGTCTTCGGCAGTTGGTTTTCCTGATTTCATGGAAGACAACTGGCAAACAAATGGTTGTGTACCACTCAGAATTGACTGTTCTGCGTTGTTCTAGTGGTACGGTTGCGACATGTCAATTTTTTCCGAAAAAACAGGCGATCATTTGCTTGCAAGTGCTTCGTGCGCGCACAACTTTTGTTGGATTCGGCTCATCTTGAAACAACCATACAGTCACTGCTGTTTACTTTCGGGCTCATATGCGTAAATCCACGATTCATCACTTGTCACTATGTCATAGACGTGTTTTGAAGCACCGCGATCGTATTTTTTGAGCTTTTCTTTCGACCAATCGACACGAGCCTTTTTTTGAGCGATTGACAAATTGTGTGAAATCCAACGCGAACAAATTTTTTTGACATTCAAATGTTTATACAATATTGAATGTATGCTAGTCCCACTAATGCCTAAGGTTGTCTCAATCTCACGATAGGTCACATGACGATCTTGCAATATCAGTTCGCGCACAGCATCAATGGTTTCCGGAACAACAACTGATTCTGGACGACCTTCACGAAATTTGTCTTGTAGTGAACTACGACCTCGATTGAATTCACCATACCATCGATAAACACTAGTCCTTGATGGAGCTTCATCGCCAAAAATTGAATTAAGTTCATCCATGCACTCTTGCTGCCTTAATCCACGTCGAAAGTTGTAAAAAATAATCGCACGAAAATGCTCACGACTTAATTACATTTTTCGCCGAGATGTTGAGTTAATGAGTACTGTAAACAACACAAATAGCGCTCGAATGTCAAACCGTTCTGAGTACGTATAATCTCAAAAATGTCAAACTTTACGATAGAGCTGTCAGTTGCAAGATTGCAACACTAGGGTTGTACAATCCCGTAGTAGTATTACAAGCTTTTAAAAATACACAACAATGCATTCAAAAAAGTACGCGCATATTTGTTCACATAACTAAATACTCATGTAAAATTACAAGTTTTTTTTAGTAAACTTTTACATGATTTACCTATAGTAAAATAAATTTTTATCGTACTTAATTTTCAATCTGGAACGTATTTTTCATTTGCATAATTTTTACATAAAAAAGTTCGGCAATTTTCCTTCTTGAAAATTCTTGTAAAATTCAACAGACGTTTTTTACTGTGTAGCAAAACATTAAGAACGCCACGAAATGGACGCCCTAAAAATCAAACACCATCACACATTGATCACACGTTACGGTGCTTTTAATCGCGTTTAACATTAATATCTAGCACCAATTAGATAGCAACTCCTCGAAGGTAGCGATATCATCGGATGCATCAAATCCAATCGAGTTAGATGGCTGGGCCACGTTGCGAGGTCTCTACAAGAATGTGAATGATTAACAAAGTGTTCTTGGGCTTACAGTTGTCGTTAACATGGCTTCTTTTAATTGCCGTATGGCATATTTGGTTCCTCAAAATGGTAAACCAACAATGGAGCAGATAAAAGAAAATATCTGACAAAATTATCTCTAATTAAATTTGGTCTAAAAACGCACATTTTCGTTGGTCGTTAATATCGATAGAAACATAACAGAAGGAATACGGGCCACTGATTTCAAATTTGAGGTCAGAATTTGAAATATTCAAAATAGCAGACCTAAGGTGGTGGTTCGAATACGGCCGAAAAAAGATAGAATTTCGTAAAAGGTCATGGAATTTGTCTGTATATTGGGCAAATTCTCATTTATTCGTTAAAATCAGTTGTTTTCTGAAATTTCAGAAATTTTTGAGTTTTTTTTTTTACATTTAGTTGCAATATCATTTCTTGGTCTCTCTCTGATAATAAATGGTATTTTACGTTTTTACCACTACACCTGTATATCCAATTTGCATTTACAAATATTTTAAATTTAAAAATTTGATAACCAGAGTTTAACTAATACTTACTCATGCCAAAAAGTTAGGACAAAGTTAGGCAAATACCCGATCCGATGGAAATAGTAATCCCAAAACCTTTATATTTCTCCGAATTAAAAATAAAAGAAGTTTGGCGGAAAAAAATGCCTTTCTTGAGATATAATCGGTACATCGGTATCCATCCATCTAGACATCCAAACGGACGAACAAACTTTTTTTTGTATTTTTAATTATGTATATTTTCTTCATTTTTCATGACATCGTTTATAGTCGCACAATTTCGCTGGTCGTTTGAACGCTCAAACTAAAATTTTTACTTAAAAACAAGGTTACGGAAGGTACACTTTCGGTAAAAACGGTAAAAAGAACAATAAAACTGAATAAGACGATAATATGGGCGCGCACCTGATCAACCAGTCCACTCCGAAGTTTGTGCAACCGTCTATCCACGGTTACATTCTATTTGGCATAATAACCAAATGGTCTGGCTCCAGATGGCGCGAGCTTCCTTTTAAGGTTCACTGCGTAACTTCAGACACGACACGGTTTTTAAATATAATGATGGCCATCCCACCAGAAACTTTCGAAGTGGTTAACAGCTTGTTTACAAATATGAGAATAGAAAAGCCGTATACACGACAGTAAAACGAGCTTTATTATAACTTTTTGTACCATCAGCAGAGAGACAGATAGAGACTCTGCTTAGTGGTCAAAATATTAGCGATCGTTGACTCTGCAGACGCGTTGTGACATATACAACGTCTTACCGGTAACTACTTTACAGTACTATTGTTGTCGAAATTCGAATATTGACCAAACCGATCAGCTGACGCTACGACAACAACAAGATATCGTATCGGCTTATGATAAATTATATTCCGGGCACGATCCAACCTTGAACAAGTTGTGCTAATACTTTATAAGTAAAATAGTTATATAACGATATTAGTTCACCCGCTAAACAACGAATAGTTCGAATCCGATAACTGCTGACGTTGTGGAAAAACACCTTAGCATTAAACTATAGATGCCTAAAAATGGGCAAAACCAGGATGTCAGTAAATTCAGTCAGTAAATTGAAGTGAGCCCTGCCATATTTGACAAGCTATATACTGAAACCTGATTTTGATCGTTGGGTATATTTATTAGGGAGTTCATCGATAGGTCAAAAAACGTTATGTGCCTATATGCTGTTCCAACAAGTAAGATTTGTAACTCCAACCAACCTAAGAGAAGTAATACAAACACTTCATTGTGTTTTTTATCAAAACGTTAGAGAGCTTTGTACCAAAAGAGATTTTTTTTTTTTTCTAGGAATGTTGGAGAACCAATTTGATGTTATTGTTTTAATCGAGATATGACTTCTGATATCCTGCGAATGCTGAATTATTTAGTTCCTAATTTGTAGTTTATAGAAAGCACCGCGAGCATGTGTGTGGCGGTGGTGTTCTGATCACGGAAAATGAATTTTAATTTTTGTAGTAAAATAATTTGAATGGTTTTGGTAACTGTGAAGCCACTTGGGTTCAGATTAGAGGTTTCTCCTAATTCCAAATTGGACCGCTACATGAATTTCAATGATTTTAATTTACTGCGTTTTTCTAGGGTAGAATATTCAAATTATATGCTTTAATTTAATTTTTATATCCGGTAATTTATTTGAGTCTTATTTTAATTTTAAAGACAGTTATGAGTCTTTAGTGAAGTGTGATGAACATCTTAAATCGCGTGACTTCAATAAGGCTGTTTCGAGGTTCACACAAATTTTTTCTTAATATTGATTGGGTGGCATGTTTAAATTATCGTGATTTGGGCCGTGTCGTATAGTTAAATTTTACAAACATGTCCTTAGTAGAATCGAGATGTTCTTCAAGGTTCGAACTTATCCTATGTATTATAAAATTCATTGATTTAATATTCGTCTGACTGTAGATTTTTCGGTGTATGCGAAACACGATAGTGGCATAAAACGTATACCTAAAATTGTTTGGTCATTTGCCAACTCCAAAAAAGGAGCTCTCGGCTATCCTTGCACTATGAATTTCGTGATATTACCAAAATGTTTTCAAAATTTTTACGTCCGAAATCACCCAATCAAGGATTTGGGCTAAATCAATTTTCATGCAGAACAAATATTAAGTGACATTTCTAGCTTAAAGCCAAACCGCAACATTGGGTCTAAGTTGGTTCCTGCCAATATACTACTTGAATTCGCATAATCACTTGCTTTTCCATTATCATTATTTTTTAAAACATTCTTGGGAGTCTGTTTTCTCCCTGATTGCTCGAAATCGTGCCATGTAATTCCAATTTATAAAGGTAACAGAACTGCCGTTGTGGGCTGGTTGTATAGACATGTACGAATCTTATCTACCCGTACAAGAACAAAATCGCAATTGTCGAGTGATTTTGGTACAAATATGCCATTTTGTTTGGGATAAACATTTGCATGCAATCCCGGGTAGCTTGATAGTTGAACCGTAATACACCGCTGGTGACCACCACTATAGATCTTCTTTCATTGTTACTCTGATACTACTTCAATAAATGGTATTTACGCTGTCGATTGAAACGTTCGATCCTGGTGAGAATTCAGGAGCTTCATTAACTCAGTGAGAAGTTTGGATATTTTTTGGAACACCAAAGCGAGGTATGTAACTATTGATGAAAGTTGAGCCAATGGTTTGGGCTGGGAGGCCATCGTACGAGTCATCATGTGAATCGAGCGGCACAGGTTTAAATATGATTATATCCACTGGAAGGTAGAAGAGGACTAACTACATTCAAGCGGATATGTTCAAATTTAGCAGGTGAAATTTCGAATCGGGCCAAAGATGTTCTACTAGTACACAGCCACTGTGTGTTTAAAACTATAATTAAACAGTAGTGAACTTTTATAGACGAATAAAATTTCCGATAAATAAATATGAATTAAATTAAACTTTTAAACGCTATGAAATGATAACGGTAAAGTGTTATTAAATTTGAAAAATCACCGAATCTAATAATTAAATTAGTTTTAAGATACCGTCGTTAATTAATCAGCTATAACTGGCGCAGCCGGTAGTTAAAACAAGTGGAACGAAACCGAAAGAAAACTATAGGATAATAAACCCAAGTTCATAGGCAAACTGTGGGATCAATTAAATATTTTTTTTTTAATATAATTAATTAAAATTGTTTATTAAATTAATTAAATGTTTTACCATTGACTAAAATTCAAAATCAAACTCTGCCACCAAGCTGCGAGTTTGAAACTATTGAAATAGGTAAAATCGAAGCAATTAGTTATTTATTAAATATTTAAATAAATTAATAATTATCATAGTTATCAATTGAAACTAAAATACAAATAGTTAAACAGAAAAGTATCAGTAAATAAATATTGAAAATTTTATGTCAGCTACTACAAGCACACCTACATCTAACAAACAAGATAGTAATTTAAACGATAGCTTAGGCTTTTTAGGATTTCACGACACATTAGAAAACATTGACCTAGCCGAAAAACATTTTAATTCACTTGACACTAAAAACATTTAACAGAGCAAAAATGGAAGAACAAGATATTAAAAAATTAGCAAATATGGTGACCGCGCTAATTATATCTGATTAAAGAACTCCTGGAGTTCCACGGTAGCGAAAAAGACAAATCCACACTCGCACAATTTATCGAAAATGTACGACGCCATCATTCCAACCAAAAAATATTTACTCGATTATCAACAGGACGAATTGCCGTTAAGTTTACGTAAAGCCATTAAAGCTAAAGTAAAAGGAGAAGCAAACGAGATTTTAATCATAAATGGAACAGGAAACACATGGCCTGAAATAAAAGAAAAATTAATAACGCACTACAGCGACAAACATACTGAAGTTTTATTTGTGCGAGAATTACACAACATCAGGCGAATTCTATGCAAAGATATAGTGGCCATCCAAACCATTCTCTTAAATCAAGCACGCTTGAAAAATGGAAACCAAGCAAAAGAGAGCATTTATAAAGAAATGTGCCTAGCACAATTCCTCAGTAATCTGAAGGAACCACTTGGGTCAAATATACGAGCACGGGACCCCTAAACAATAGCTCTTGCTCTCGAGATCTATAGAGTAGAGGAGAATATGTTCTATATAACATTAGCACAACGAACTTCCCAACGACGGATTCCATACAAATTTAATGGCCATACAACACAACACACAGAACCAATACAGGTTCAGAAACATCAACCAGCATAATCCACAATTTGAAACAATAACTCAACCGGTTAAAAAAACTCAATTTTTCCCAAAAGAAAGTAGTTGGACCACGAATATCAGACAACGCAAACATGCCAAGCACATCAAAAGGCTTCAATAAACAAGTAAAATTCGAGAAACGGGAAACCCAATTTCCAAACAAAGGAAAATATCAACATATCAAACAAGAAAAGGATTTCAGGCTAAATAACAGAAGACGAAGAAGAGTTCATCGACGAACAAGAATACAACGAGGAAAATTTCTGGCCTATAACTAACGACCATGATTACGAACAAATTTTTCATTAAAACGCTTCGGAATAAATTCACACATTTCAAACAAACTTCCATACATTTCAATTAAAATCGGCATTCGTCAAATACATTTATTGATAGATACAGGTTCCGACGAGTCATATATTATTCCAGAATTGATCAAACCTGAAATGATAACAGAAGTAAAATCAATTACAGTCTCAACAGTATCCAGCCAAATTCAAATAAATCAAATAATTTACCTAAACGGTTTCAAAGAGTTTCGTAGAGACGAGTGAATTAACGTCCGTTAAACATAAAAAGATTTCAGTGGCATGGTTAACGTTGTCATATTTTGCCGCTAGCTCAATCGCAAAGGTGTCTTAGTCGTGGGTGTAATAATTACTGTTTGTTACCATGTGGTCCACTGCTTGCTTTGTAACAGTACCGATAGCTACTACCGGGTGTTAACAGAATTTGTTACCCACTTAGAGGCTTCGAGGCGGTCATCTTGGCTCCAGCTAGGGCTCAGGGTAATGGGCGTGGGGTTTCTCGAAGCATAGGTGGATCTTGTTTGACCGCAAGGAACAGATAGAAAATTTATGAAGTTAGGAAAGGAAATAGGATAGGAAAATACACCAGACAATAATATACCCACCAGCATCTACTTACGTGCTTCCGTCACATCCTCCAGGCGAAACTCCCGATTTATTCCATTTTACAGTCCATAATCACACTTTTCACTGAATAATCACTTTAAACGAGAGAGAAAGAACAAACACGACCAACAACGACATGAGAAAATGTAGAAAATTAACAGTTAGAATTTTGAACAATAAGATAACTAATTTTTGTTTTATTTAACATTGGAAAAAAAAATATAATAAAAATATATAGAAATGTAATAAGGGGTTAGTAATACCAATGCCTTCTATACTACTGGCCTTTTACTACTCTCATTTTTCGCACATGACGTCAATTTAAGTCTATACCGAGACTGCGCAATAATAATTTTAGGATATTTACACTAACAAAGCAACTAGAGAAAGCAACAACAACGTCGACTTAGCGTGTCGTCATCATTTGGTGTAAGCGGCCAGTAGTTTAGAAGGCATTGGTAATACTAAGCTAGGTGAAATATAAGATAATAGAAAATTTATCTAAGGCTAGAATTATTATAGTTACTTGGATAATTCATATTTTACAACCACCCAAACGGGAGAAAAAAAAATAATAATTAGCTTAAATGAGTTTACTGTTACCTAAAACTAACAATAAGAAATTTATAAACTTTTAAATTTTTATATAGAAAAAGAAAATAATTAAATAAAATTTAATCTAACTTTATCAGGCGTATCATTTTAAATTATTATTACGTCGATTTAAGTATTGGATCCATTTAATTGCGAGAAAACTTGTATAAAAACCTGTGCTAGCATTTATCCTTGCGGTGCATGAATTTCGGGAACTTGCGGTTATCCATGGTACCGTCGACACCTCATGTACATGATTTTATAGCGCACGTTTTACACACATTTTATTTTTAGTTTTCAGATAGTTATTTAATTCATTAATTTGTATGTTTGTAATTACTAAGTTTAATAAGATAGTTTATATAGAATTATAAATAAAACACTTAACCAATTTTCGGTAGTACAGTATTAGCACACATGATCAAGGTCCATGCAATTTTTGTCTACCGTTTCGTAGATCACACTGTACACATCCACAATTAACTTAACTTGTGAGGTTCAATATCATGCCACAGTCTATGATTTATTTCTCAAACGAATTTTTGTTGATGCACTCACACAATACTATGCATATTATTATTGGCTATATGCACGCCTTTATGGACACAATCACTTATTTTATTTGTGTTATTTGTAAATTTAGTTTATAGTAATGCCAAATTATTCCACAGTTATTTATTCTTAATCTAAAGCACATTTTTGTCTTACACAATATTTTATTAGTACAATGCAAGTAGAAAATGATAATGTACATAAATTGTTGTAATATTGAACAATTTATTTAATTACACGATGAAAATCTTTAGGTTTTATAATTATAGTTTCGGTTTTAATTAATTATATTATTATTTATATTACTTATGTATATTTAGGCATTTATATTTTAAATTATTATATAGTAATTTGTTTATATGTTTCTATTTTAAGTTCTAAATTATAATTTTAAGTTTAAACAAACAATTTCACATCTTTAAACGTTACATTTTTATCTCACCAGCAATCGGCTATTTAATATGGTCAAAATTCTAAACTTAACTCCCCGCGTCGTACCAAATTAATCTTTTTATATCAATCACAACCCCCGTTAAACACAATTTCTCTCTCGTTTGAGACAAGTGATCATCATCAAACCCATACACATTTATATATATATATATATATATATACCGCAAAGCAATCGATGCAAAATTAATAATCAGTGCTGGGTAGACTATGGACAAATTGGAGCGAGAAAATCTCGTTACAGCTTGATGACGTTAAAGTAAAGTTTGAATACTGACTTGAACTGCGCGATTTACGACTACTTACCTCGAATCACAATCCACTCACACACAATAAAAATTCTTTAAGGGGTCATGTTTTCAGAAAACAACAACAAATGAATGAAAGAAAATTAAAGAAAAACTATTTGATATTTGAAAATAGAAATTAAATTTAACAGTTGTATTTAAATTGCTCATTCGGATTTTTGAGGTACAATTATTATTGATGTTAATGTGCTTAACATTATAATAAAATTTATACAAGAAAAAAACCCTAAGTACGCGTACCTTATCTACTTATATTAATTATAACTTAATTAAGAAAAAAAAAATCGATTGTAATTATCAAAAAAAACTATTTTCTAAATTTTGAAATTAATTAAAAAAATTAGTTATAATAGTTTGTAATACTAATTATTAATAAATTGTAGGTGGTGTAAAACTCACTATAATTGCATTAAATGTATCCAATAGTTGCGGCCTTCGAAGATATTTCATACAGTACTACCCCAAAAACGCATAGGCAAGCGTATTCGTGTACGATTAGTACGTAAGTACACTGATTATATTAATTTGGTTAAGGTCGACCAATATATACGGAAATTTATATTTGTTCCTTCAAATTCCGTTAACACAATTATTTGGTAATTATACTTTTAATCAGCTGCTTCTCGAACGTATTGTATTAAGCGGGATGATTTTTATACAATTTTTAATTACAATTATTATTATGAATACTATTAATAATTTTGGTTATATATATTTATGTTTAATTATTATTATGATTTTATTATCAACACGGTAGAGGTGGACGAACGGCGTGGTATAACAAATGTCCTTGCACAGCTGCGTTTCCAACACCACCTTAAGAAACCACTTTTAACTAAGTAATGCAATTAACAGTTGCTCACACTTAAAGTTATTTGGATATTATTTTTTTAATAATATAAACTACAATTACTTATACATAAAATGATAGTTAATTACTAGTCCAAATTAACATCAATAAATTCCAAAATCAAACGCTTATATACTAATCAGGCAAATAACGTCTTTACAATGTAACACGATTTTTTTTCATATCACGCGATCGAATTGAGCACACTAGAAATTTCGATCATTTTAAATCAATGTTTTTTTTTCATTCATATACGGTTTTCTTTAAATTATGCGATCTTGAGGTAATATCCTACGATCGTTTATTTATAATCATACTAATTTTATGTTATTAGATCACTTAGACACTGAATCCATAAAAGTTAATTATGCGCGATGGCATATTATTTAAGCTTATATATTTTGTTTTATCACAGATTAACTCACGGGTATCTACCACTGTTACACTTAGCGATTTTTTTTATTTTTAAGCACCGATTCGTGCCACCGGAAGATTTTAACTCACTTTTTAATAATCAACAAATGCATATTTCGTGTCATCGACAACAAACCAAAAAAAAAACGGGTTAAATGAAAATTTCTTTCGTAGTATTGGACATTCTATTACAAAAATATTTTAAATTGTTACAGGTAAATAAACACAGAAAACATTAAAATCCCCATAAAATTCCACAGCAATGGCGAAAAAAAAATTATTAACCTTCAATCCTCACCCAAACAAGAAATCGAACTTGAACAACTATTCGAAAAATATTCTGAATTATTTGACACAAAAACTACATTACCGTTTACAAGCTTAATGGAGCTTATTGAACTAACTGTAACGAAAGATCTATTCATAAACGACAAAATCGACATCCAAACGCACAGATTGCAGAAATTAGGAAACAAATCAACGAACTACTACAAAATGGAATAATTAAAAGAAACTTGATGAACCTAACGAAGAAAAGTTCAGAATGGTAATCGATTACCGCGAATTAAATGCAAAAACCGTGAACGACCGATTTTCGGTACCCAATATCGAAGAACAACTTGATCAGCTCAATGGTTGCAAATATTTCTCCGTTATCGACCTCAAATCAGGATTCCATCAAGTCCGCATGCAAGAAGAAGATATTCAAAAAACTTCTTTTTCAGCGTTAGGAAATCACTATGAATATACACGAATGCCATTCGGGCTCAAGAATGCACTCCGGAATAGGCAAGTCATGTATTTGTTATATGGACGGTAAAATTGTCCACAGTAAAACAAGAAAACAGCATACCGCCCATCTGGAACAAGTTTTTGAGAGACTAAACAAGGCGAGTATGCGTATCCAAATTGAAAAATGTAAATGGATGCAAACGGAAATCAAATTCCTAGGTCATATAGTCAATCATAACAAAAACTACTAAACAAATCAAGCAATTCGTTGGTTTGCTTGGATATTATAGAAGATTTACAAGGAACTTTGCGGATATAAAATAAAAGAAATGTAAAAACTTTTGAAAAAGGGAGCAAAAATAAAAATATGTTAAATGACCCAAATTACGTAAGCTGCTTTAACCAATGCAAGCAAATGTTAACCAAACAAACCATACTAATCTATCAAGACTTTAAAAAAAAAATCGGATTGACAACTGACGCCTCAGATGTTGCTATAGAAGCTATATTATCGCAAGATGACACTGATCTACCCATAGCGTACGCTAGTCGGACCTTATCCGACAACTAGATGGTTCTTGTAAAATGAGCCAAAACACTAACATAATTATCAAAATTTTAGAAAACACTTGTAGTACACATTTCTTTTAAACGCGCTCAAACGCCGGTATAACCTTATACCGACTAAACTTTTAATTCAACCCAGTTTATACAAATTTATCCCATACACCATTCTTACTATTCCATATAATACTGTATGGATATAGTTTTTTTTATTTTGTTAATTCAAAAATAAAAAAAAAATACAAATGAGACGTGATATTTGATTAAGATTAGAAAAATCATATCTTTTGTTGAATATCAATTTATGAAATTTAAAACTGGAATTTCGTTTACGTCTTTTTTTTTTGTATTTTCTTAATTTGTGTCTTTTTATTTATGATTCGAACCACTTTTTTCTAGCATTGTGTATGATATATTGTTTAGGATCAGATAAGTGAAAATTTCATTACTTTTAGCACATTGTGCTCGGAATAGTTTATTCAACTTTTGCTTTTTTAAAGAAACGTTTTATATTTATAAACTGCTGTACCACTACTTATATGGAAGTGCAAAAGATTTGCTGCGAGAAAGGATAAAGATAAGAATATAGAAATATGTATATCGCAATGGATTTGGTGCTGTACAGGTTTATGTAACTTTGTCGTCGATTCCATAATTTGATTAAAATTTGGTACCAAATCGCACCTAGACGCGCCCTGATGCCCAATTAATATAAAAAAAATGTATATAAAGGGTTACAGATACATAGTAATGTGCATTGAGTGACTGGTGTTAATTGGATTTTGTGGTGATAGGTAAATGATTTTGTTACTTTCCTTATAATTTTCCACACTAATTTTGATTTTTCAAACTCGTTGGTGCGGTATTTTGCCATCGTGCGCTATGATCAATATTTAATTTTGCTGTACACGAGAATCATAATTTTTTTATTCGTTATTATTCTTATAATATGCAAACAAAAAGAAAATACAAGAAAATATAATTAAAAAAAATTTAATTAAAATATAGTTAGGTGTTTAGTTTGTAGTGTATATACAAAAAAAAAATCTTATCAATCAATATTCAATATGTATTATAATATGCTGCAGTATATAAATAGGTTTTTTACGCGTACACTTCAAATGACATTTAGCGGTCACGCCATTCTTATAAGAAACAATCCCCTAAAGTCGAATCTCGTTAACGTTGATTGTATTTCTATGTTATACACGCACACAAAATATACGTCCAAATGATTAAAAATCACAATTATCTCCCTCGCATATACGGGGTATACGCAGATAAGACACAAAAAATGGGTCTAGCGAGCACCCCCCCAACCCAAGCTCAAAATAGAATGGTTCATAATTTATTCCACATTGGACCCTTTTTTATCAATTTTCTTTCGTTTTGTATTTATTTCCAGTTTCCACATTTCATTATTTTTATTATTTGGAAATCAATTCGGGTGAGAGAAAAAGCTGATAATAAAAAATATACCGCCCTCGCAATATTACGAGTTTTTTGGTGTACCGTTTGTTTTCTTATTTCAGAAACCAAAATGAAAAGTGAATTATTGAAAATTCTTCATAAGTTTTCGTAATTTATTTTCTGTTTTAAATTATATATAAAAGTTTAATTTTATACTTTTGACGTTGACATTTTCGTAATTTTATTCGACTTGGTTAAAAATTTTTCTTAATGCTTTGTTTCATATTTCTTAACCAATCAAAATACCGCTATGTATGTATTCGTAGCACTATGAAGATTTAAAGGATAATAAAAATTTACATAATATACAATATAATTATTGCAAAGTAATTTTGAAATTGAGGAATGAGGGCAGTCTGGACTACAACCTTTTTACATATGTATATGTTTTTATGCATATTATTAAACTCACAGACAATTAAAATTGCGAAAAAGTTCATGTAGTAATATAAACTTAAGTATTTTTTTCACAACAATAACTGCTGATTTAAAATTATTTAATAGGAAGTGCAACTGGAGAAGAGGTAAAAATCGAAATATATGGCCATACAACAAAAAAAATTTAAATCAGCTGTTATTATTGTGAAAAACATGTTTACCAAAAAAGCTAAATACAGCGAAAAAATATAGTCGTTAAAATAAACTTAAGTAGTATAATGCTAATTTTTAGGACAAATAAGAGCATACTCAAAAATATTTCAAAATAAACTGTGGTAAAACTAGTAATAAATTTTGCAGCAAATTAAATTTCGTTGTCAGTAAATAATGTTAAGAACCATTTCTTTAGCAGGCTGTTGACTGCATAACTTTGGGGTTATGTATGTATACAAAACACCTTTCAATACAGATGTGGAATAACTAACTTTATTTCGATTCCTAAACATGTATGGTTTAAAGAGCTAGTTTATTAGAATTAAATGATTTTCACTCATTACATAAAACAGTTTTAACACTTTAAAGGCATAAAGATAAAGTCCAAAGGCAGAGGTATCGAACGAGTATTTTTTGGGAAGGAAACCAATTACTTTTAAAATCCTTTTTTGAATAACCAATAATGGTTTAACATTTATAAGGTAAATTCTACCCCAACATGTTATTCCATAATATTTTAAAAATTCCGTTATGCAAATTTTGTGCTAAAAATAAAACGTTTTTAAGAATTGACAAAGTTTTTTCTTTAAAATGCTAACACGAACTTTAAAATTGATTTGAAAATTAAACTCAAACCAAGATATATAGTTGTGATGTAGGATTTGGATGTATATGAAAAAGGTCGGCCTCGACGATCCAAGAAATTCACAACTATTTTCAACAAATAACTACGTACTGACTAGCTTTTTTATAAATAAAAGCCAACCAATTTGATGTTCATTTATAGCTTTATATTTAATATTTTTATGATTTATTTTAAATTTGTTATATTAAGGCTGTGTGCCAAACATTAAGGTAAAAGCCAATTTAAAGTAAATTTTTCGCCAAATTAAATTCAATCACTTTTCAAAAACTCAATAGCAAATTGATCGAAAAATTTGTCCTAAAATCGAATTTTACCATGGTAAATGATTTACCTTAACATTGGCACACAGCCAAATTACAACCATAATTTTATGTAGGGTGCAGGTAGGTTAAATAAGAAATGGATAAATAATTTGTAAATAATTTGTAAACAGGTTTGGGTTGAAATGAAACTAAAGTTTTATTTCGGTCGCTACATTCACTCACCTCGCAGTAAAAGTTTTACAAACAAAAAAAATAAAGAACTATGTGTTAAAGTGAACCTTTTTGTTAGCCGGCTGTGCTAATGAATTACTATTGTTCAATTGGTCCGTCAAGTATGCAGGTTTAAGTCGGTCTATTGACATAGATACGTTTTTACCTTTCATATCTATAACGAGGTATTTTCGAAATCGTTCCACTACTTTATATGGTCCCTCGCATGAAGGAGCTAAACCTGTTTTAACTCTATCCTCTTTGACGAAAACATGATCACAGTCCGTTATGTCCCTAGGCATACAAATTTTGTCCTGCGGGGGACTTCAACTGTCTTAATTGATCGAGCAGTGAAGTGGGATCTGTCGATGTTGCAGTGGCAGAAGGTAGCGTGAAGTTTCCGACAAATTGACAAAAAACCTCACAAAAGCTTAAAAGTGTATATACATAAATATCCTGAATAAATGTAACTTACACTAATCAAGTGTAGTGGCCGTTCGATGGTCAATGATAAGGCATCGTAGAGATGTCTAATTTTAACGGTATATAAAATCATGGATATTAGACAATTATTTATGTTTTCTAGAAGCCAACATATTTATCCAGTGGGGCAGTCATAATTTTTTTTTACTTTTAAAATTTTGCTATAGTAAAAAGTGTAGTGGCGGTTCGATGGTCAATGACAAGGCATCGTAGAGATGTCTAATTAAATCGAAGTATCTGATCGTGCATTACAGACCCTATTGCATATTTTGTGGAAGCCAACATAATTATGATTGCCGTCAAAGCATACATTTTCTATGTTGGAATCAGAAAAATTAGAAAATTCAACCATTCGGAGGCTAAGTCTAAGTAAATCGAAGTGTGCTATCGTGTAGTACAGACCCTATTGCATTTTTTGTAGAAGCCAACATAATTAGATTGCCGTCGAAGCATCAGTTTTCTATGTTGGAATCATAAAAATTAAAAATTATGTTGGCTTCCACAAAACATGTAATAGTGTCAGTACTACACGATAGCATATACTTAGACATTTTCCGATGCATTGTCAATGGCCTTCGAATGGTTGAATTTTCGAATTTTTATGATTCCAACATAGAAAATTTATGCTTCGACGGCAATCATAATAATGTTTGCTTCTACAAAATATGCAATGGGGTCACTACTACGCGATAGCATACTTCAATTTACTTAGACTTCTCTACGATACCTTGTCATTGACGATCGAAACACCACTAAACATTCTTCTATAGCAAAATTTTAAAATTAAAAAAAATTTTGACTCCGCATAATTATGTTGGCTTCTAGAAAACATAACGAGTGGTTATTGCACATGGTTGTGGCTAAATTAGCTTGCTATTGTGAAATTATTTTTTTAACAACTTATTTAGTTTTACATAACTCGTTTTTCTTGAGAGTGTAGATTTACACTTTTTGGGCTGTTGTAAAGTTTTTTGTCATTTTTAGTTTGTCAGAAACTTCACTGTAGTGGGGCAGAATACATTAATAGTTCTCCAGGGACCTTTAGTGATTGTCCGTAGACAAGATCTGCTGGAGTGCATCCGAGGTCAGACTTAACCGAAGTTCTAATACCAAGGAGGATAAAAGGTAGCTCTGAGCTCCAGTGCAGGGTGTTTTCCCTAGCGTACAATGAGGCTTTAAGGTGGGAATCGCTCTACCATACCATTTGCCTGTGGGTAGTAAGAAGTAGTTCAGATTACTTTCAAACTGACTGCCTTGGTCGGTCGTTATCTCAGATGGTACGCCAAATCTCGAGATGTACTGATCACCGGATGTACGTGCATACTGTAGATGTTCATATATCTACTAATGGAATTGCTTCTGGCCTTAAGTAAATCGGTCTATGATGGTTAATATATATGAATATCCATGTGACGGTGGCAAAGGTCCAACTAAATCGACGTGGATATACTCGAACCTACCGCAGACGGGATAACGAAACGATCAGTTTCGGAGTGTGTGTGTGACGATTTACTTTTCACTTCTGGCAAACGAGGTACGTTTTGGGTGAATATCCGGTATCCACACTCATATTAGGCCAAAAATATTTTGAAGCCACCAATTTACGCGATGCCCTTATTCCAGGGTGTGATAAACCGTGAAGCATTTCAAACGCTTGCTTACGTAAATCAGTCGGAACGTATGAACGGTTTGTACCAGTTGATGTTTCACACCATACGTTTAGATCTGAGGCAGGATTTTGTGTCCGTTTGAACTTGAATTTTTAATCAGTATCAGCATTGTTTTGTAGGGTTAGAAATTCTTCATCTGATTCTTGAAGAGATACGAACCGTTGCCGTATGCAAACTGACGGGGACCCCGCTCCGATCATGACGCCAAAGCAGTAGTCAATGGTTTATGGTCAGTAAGATTGAAAAATTCTCTACCTTCAACGAAACACCGGAAATGCTTAGTGGCACAAAAAATTGCCTGCATCTCACGATCGAAAGCAAAATATTTAAGCTCCGGTGAGGAAAATTTTTTGGAAAACAATCCCAATGGTTTCCAACATCCTTTATTGTACTGCTCCAATACAGCTCCGAGTGCGATATTGGAAGCATCAGTGGTTATCCTGAACTCTCCGCGCCCTAGAGGGTGTGCAAGTAAAATATTCTGAACCAGGGCAGCATTTGTTTTTAACATAGCCGCTTGGCATTCAGGTGGCCAAAGAAAATGTAGCGTATGAGTCGGAGCTAGTAGTTCGGTCTAGTGAGGAATGAATCGTTGATAGTAGTTAACTATTCCGATAAAACGCTGCACTTGCCGTATAGATGTTGGTTGGGGAAGATCGTTTATAGCCACGATTCTCTATGAAGATGGGCGAATTCCGACTTTAAAGATTTCGTGACTAAGAAAATTTAAAGATTCGATGCCGAAATCTGTGAGGCGTTGTAATAAAATGCAAAGGTGTTCTAAATGTTCGGACACTGATCGACTAGCCACCAGAATATTACTTCGTCCATGAAACGCTGAAAAGTGTGTGCTGTGTTTCCAAAAGGTGTTGTAATAGTTGTTTATATACATCTTTTGCTGCGACTGGTATTTAGTGGTAGGCTCGGATCAGGTCTATCTTTGAAAAGATAGTGCAGCCTTGCAAGTTTAAGGCATGTAAATGGATACGAGGAAGTGGATACCCGTCTGGTGCGGTTATTTTGATTAGTCGACGTTAATCCCCGCAGGGTCGCCAATCATTACTATCGCGTTTAGGAACCAAATGCAAAGGAGAAGATACAGATGACGCCGACTGTCTGCACAATCCTAATGAGATCAAATAATCAAACTCGTTTCTCGCGATTTTATGCTTCTCGGGATCTAAACGTCGCAAACGTGAGAATGGCGGTTGTCCTTCAGGAACAATAAAATGCACAACGCTGTACATAATTTGTAACTCGTAATTGGGTTCTTGCATTGGTAAACGTCGAAGAAGGTCTTTGAATGGGCCGTTGACCACAGAAAATTTAATAGTCGGTGATGGATCATTTATATCCATTGAATTGATGATTAACGAAGGGTTTGAGTCTAGTAGGCGTTTGTTCCTTACGTCAACCACGATACCAAATTTTGTTAAAAAATCAGCGCCTATGATTGGTCTGGTAACTGATGCAAGTATGAATGGATGATTGAAATCCCGCCAAAATCCTAAGTCGACTTTAAGTAACCTTATGTCATATGTTGTTATCGATGAACCGTTAGCAGCGAAGATTCTACTCGCTGGGTCTTGAGAAATGTTTTTGAAAAATGTGTATGGAATCATTGAGTTATCAGCTCCGGCATCGATAAGAAAACTGAAGTTAGTTCTTGGAAGTTTAATGAATAGGCGACGTATATTACGTGACGCTATAACTTTGGGATAATTTAATTTTCCTTATTGTTATTTAAATTTGTATTTGACCGACGAATTTGCAAGAGCCATCAGAATATTTTCGGGCTGCAGCACCAAATCGAAAATGATGGTAACAGGAGTCACGTTTAACTAAAGATGAACTTGTCTGCAACTTTGAGCGTGAATTACTACGTGATCTATTACGAGAAACATTTCGAAATTTTGACCTTGGCTAATTGTTGGTTCGTTGATGAATATGTAGAATCACAATGTGATCGATAAAAATCCGTATGTTGATGAATGATGATTAATTTAACTGTCACTGTTATCGATGCGGCTTTCGGAAAAACGTTGATTTTTTTACTGTTGTTTGATTAATTGTGCTGCAACTGGTACGATGTTGTTTACATTAATGTGATGGATTTGACTAGTAAAACATATCCGTTTTTTATTTAGCGCATCTTTTAAATTTCATATTTTCGGAATTAATAATTATTACACTAATATTATTGTAATATAATAACAATTAACAATTTTGTTTAAGTGTAAGTCTACACTATATATATTTTTGCGAATTTTGGGCGTTCGATACGCATTCGTACTGGATTTTGCAAATAAAAACAGTCAGCGATTTAAAGTTGCAACGTTTATCTGCAACACTATAATTTATTTTTACTGCCCACTTGTTACGACGCACCTTTTCATTTTTAAAAATAAATTTCGTTATAATCGAATAGGTGGTGCCATCTATCCCGCGACATTCATACATTAAAATTTCATTTGAATATGCTTTAATATTCTATTTTGTTTTCTTGACTCACCCTGTTCTATTACATCAACGTCGAGAGAATCATTGGAGCGAGACCAATGTGTACCCCTTGTGCGTGTGTGCGAGCTACTAAGGTATAGAAGAGTATTTTCGTAGTGTTTTCTTGTTTTGGTGCGTGCAGCTGATGCGGGTTTAGAGGAAGTGTGCAAGTGACGCTCACGAAAAGAAAACAAAAATATTCTTCTATATTTTTTGTGTGGTGCGAGAATTTTTTTTTTGGTTGAGTCAGTCTCGTTTTGGGTGTTATAAAGTTAGCTTCTAATTTTGAATCGTGTAAAACATAGTCGAATTTTTTGGAAAAACAACCGGCATTTATTTTTTTTTTAAGATTGTTGCTCTCCAGTATTGTATAAATTTTTTTTTGGTAATTGTTTAATGAAAATTAATAGAAATATGTGAAAAAAAATTAATTAAGATAATTGCATTTAGTCTTCTTATTAATTATCAATTTTGTTAGGATTGATGTAATTACATCAAAATATATAATACAAAAAACAGTGAAAATTATAGTTGTATACGAAAAGACAGTTTTTTTTGTAAATGTGGCTTCACAGACGTTTTGATTTTCCATTATAAAGGAAACCTAAGTTCGAATGGGATTCATGTTTCTCGATAATCGTTAAGGGTCCGGTAAAATAACAATTATATTATCAATAAACGGGATGCGAGTGTTACGTACACAGTGAAACCATGGATAATTTACCATGGATAGTATACCGTTGATGTGTCAGGTTTTTGGTGATTAAACCAGTATTAAAATGTACTTTACACCAAATATAAAACTTGCTACTTCGTTCGTTTTTATTATCAACGGTAAGGCCACATTTTGTTATGTGAGCCACATTTGTTACTGTACAACAATTTCAACGGTTCATTTGTTACTGTACAACAATTTCAACTCATAAGCGACGGCCTATCGAGGCGAAATTTGGTTTACGGCGAGCCAACACCCAACCATAATTTACGGGTGGCAAGGTGAAGGCATTCAGTTTACGAACAACGAACAGGTGGCCAGCTTGCCAATTGTTATTTTGGTATCGGGAAAAGCCCCGCAACAAACAGGTGGTGCACCGGCCACTTGCAAAATTCTATCCAAAGGTGGGAAGTCACCTAACCCCTTCCGGTGGGACCTAGCGGAAGGTCCACGAGGTACAAAATTTTTATTATTATTTTTTTATTTTTTTGTTTTTTGTTCAATTAAAATTTAGTAGTAACTAACTTGACTTTTATAATTTAAATTCAAATTTTTTTTTCTCAATTCCAATTTTATTTAATTTTGAAACTTGTATGTAATCGAACGCCGCTACGGTCGTTCAACACGAGCGCGGGGTTGCACATTGGTTGGCGACGGACTTTTGAAAATCGGGATTTTAAAAGTCGGGATTTTGAAAGTTGGGATTTCGAAAGGCCAGATTTTGAAAGTGATAATTTTGAAAGTCGGGATTTTGAAAATCGGTATTTTGATTTCGGGATTTTGAAATTCGGGAAAACAAGCCCAACCCTATTTTTATTTCTGTTCCACGGTGTAGGCCAGGAGCACGCAAGCCTCTAATTCCCCTCACGACCCATGCAGTTACCCTGAGATCTAGCCGGCAAAACATCACACTGCAATGTGTTATTGCATCTGGCGATGTATATTTGTTGCAATTATACATCACTTTCGTGTAGTGGTATTTGAGGATTAACGACGTTGTTAGTTCCAGTATTTACCATGATGGTAATCGCTGCCCGTTTACAATTGCTTTCGTTATCTTCAGCTTGGAATGCAATTCTCAAATCCAATTCCAAATCAGTATTTGAGGGATACTCGATTTTGTTGACATTGTTGATGTGAAGAATAATAATCGCCTCAATAAAATTCAGGGCTCTCACCAGGTTCGAAGTTGCGACCTTTGGATTGACAACATTTGGTGGTGTATAACTTAACCATTCGACCACCGAGTGGCATACGTGTTTAGAGTAAAATTCGTTCCGAACAGAGACATATCCAATGACGAATTGCTTTAGTTTATCAACCTGCACTACTTTTCGTCCATCTCCAAAGCGTTCTTGTATTGAATACATATCGTCGCTAATATTTTGACAATTTTGTATGTATCCTTGCAATCTCGTTGTGTATCTTGGAATTTGCTTCTCCGCTTCCTGTAATTTAGCAAGTCAGGTCTCGCAGGCTAAATCACTTCGTTGAAAATCAGTAAATCTTCTGAATTATTTCGGTCGTTCCTCCTGTTGCTCTCTACTGTGAATCGATCTTTAACCATTCGTCATCGTTGTTCAGATACGTTATTTTTGTGGCCTCTTACTGTTTCACAAATCGGTCGTTTCTCGGCTTTCTGGACGCTTTCCGCTATTGACTCATCATGTCCCTGCCTCATCGTATTCCAGCATACCATCATCTCAACACCGGCTCTCTGGAATGTTCTGCTGGGCATATGCTCCATTTGATAAACCAATCCTAAACGATAAACATTTGGTTGCCTTTGGTTTTCTTTGGCTCTCGAAATTTCTGTGGTTTTCTTTATTCCCGGAGTCTTTCTCACTCGCCGGTTTACATGCTGCTTATCTCCTGAATCAGGCTGCTTCGCTAAATGGTCATTCAATCGTTGCGTGTACACTCTCATACCTTACGTCCCGCATCTGAAGCATCTTCTTTTACTTTTGATGCACCTGACTCACCACATGACTGTGTTCATTTTCTGAGGTTCCAATAGCTCAGTGTCAGTTACCTTAACTCCTTTCCTATTATAGCCTTTATCTCCGACATATCCTCGTATTCCAGCGGTTTGCAAAACATTACTGAAACAGTTGCTAAACTTTCTCAAGCTGCCCCATATTCCAAAGCCCAAACATGCCTAAACTTGCTCTGGCTGCCTCATATTCTAAAGCCATTACTTCATTCATGGTTTTACCTCTCGTAGTTGACGCTTGCTGTGGAGTTGAATCTCTCTCTTTGACTTTGTGGAGACAGTTTGCAAGGCATTTGCTGCTTTACCACTGCACTGCCGCTTGAAACTGCACTTTAAAATTCTCAAATGGGATCTCGCCATCGAGTGTCGAAGCGTTGAAAATTCCTCTTGAACTTCCAGCATTTGGTTGTGTTGTGAACGTTTTATCTATAGCTGGCTCTCTGGAATAGTTTTACGATATATTTATTTTGAGGCAGGCTTCCATTTGCTTGCTCGACTTTCACCTCCAGAGACTATATTTCTCCGCTTAGCACTTTAACATGGAGACCTTGGGTGTGCTGAATTTGGTGGAACTTCTGGTCTAACTCGGCAAAGCACCCACCTTGTTCTTCTCGTAGTTCTGCCAATTGTGCACTTTGCTCCTTACGTAGGTCAGCAAATGGTTAGCCTTGCTGGTCTATTTTGGTGCCTTGTTCTGTTTGGAGTTGAATGAATATAACATCCATTCCCTTTAGTCTGCACCATGTCTCCCATGTCCAAGAAGGTTTTCTGTTGTTCAAGAGTAGGCGGTTGTATTGATATGGTTGCTTTTGTTTGATACATCGCTCCTGTTACCTCATTTTTAACTTCTTCTTCACACGGCTGTACTTTCTGGCCATCATTTGGGGTAACTGGCGGAATCCCTGATAACCATGTCGTCGGTAATAATTGCCGCGATCTTCACCCTACGATAATCGCGGTGAAAACCCGGTAAGTTCTGTCCAATAAGTAATGTCATTTAAAAATTATATCACGGGCTCTCGGTAAGGATTAATTTATTATTAAAATTTATGTTAATTGCTCATTTTGTTAAACCTCTAAATCTTAAGAACTTTTACGAACATTACTGCCATCTACAGTTCAGAAACTGTCAACATAAATTGCATGATGTATCAAGCAGCGCTACATAGTACTCTAGGTGCATTGGAATATCCTTCGTATGTGATCAATATTCAATAGATTTAACACTAAACAACAGTGTTAAATTTTATACCCGAGTTGTCCGTAGATAAGTTCTTTAGTTTTTCCATTTTAAGAAGCATTGCCATGAACATAGCTATAATAAATCGGTACCTTGAAAAATGCTTAATGCCTATTTTGCAAGAAAATGATGTTTTTATCACACCGATATATTCTAGTTGGCATCCATTTTTCGCCATTTTCCAACATACGAATACGTATAATTTATTCATTAAAAATTATCATTTATTTTAATTCATTCGCACACAGAAGTACGGCATAATGAGTTATGACAACAGAGCAACGACACAAAATCGCCATATCTTTTCGATCTTTTCTCATCATCATCAACATCGTCAATTTGATAAACATACATACAAAATTTTTCTCTTTCTTATAAACATTCTTAACCAATATCATTTTTTATTTCATCAAATTTAAAGATTTTTTCGTCGTTTTTCACAAGATTTTTCCGAAAAAATCGTATTTAAAACCATACCAAACAAGAAACAACAAAAACAAATCGCGGCAAAAAAAAGGGTTTCCTAAGTTATTCTCAAAAACATGAATACACCACCAGCACAACTCATCTATAAAACAAAACCAAACGAGAGAAAGAGAGAATACGAAAAACAAAAACAATAAAACATCACCGTTTTTTCAATTTTTTTTTTGTTGCTATTTTTGCAATTTATGTGTACGAAATATACGACTACACAACACATATCTGCTCTTGTGTATATGGATACATAGATATAGAATTTGCTATTGATTGAAACGAGACAAACTATGTATATGTATATAGTGTGTGGTGTATATGTTTTTTTTTTGAGCAAAAAATATAAAAAACGGTAAAATGTGAAAACAAACGAAGATGAAGCAAAATGTACATAGGAAAAAAGTAATAATAAAAAATTGGTGGAGTTTAGAAAATCATATATGTGTGTTATGTAAGTATAGATGTGTTTATTTAATACTTTTTTGCGCGCTCATATACGTTATGTACGTACAATTTTGTGGGAGGTACGTAATATTTTATGATTACTATTGCAAAAAAAAAATGAAAAACGGATTTTCATTTTTTGTTCTTTCGTAATTTTTGGGAAAGTTTTTTTTTTTGTTATATTTTTATGGATTTTGGTTTTTTGTTTTTTTTTCAAAATTTTACTTATGTATTTATAATCGCTGTACAGTACGCGACATTATTTATAGATTTGTGTTACCGAGTATAAAGGCGATATAACTCGAGAACGATTTGATCAATTTTTGCATTTTTAATGTGTTCGATTTTGAATAAATTGATTGTACTTGATTTGATTAAGCGATGTTATTAGGAATATCTAACGACTTCCGATTTTGAAATCGAGTATCTGTAACCTCAAATATGATGAATTGTTTTCAATGAAATGTTTGCAATTATAGTTTACCTGGGGGTTAAAAAAACCATAACATTTAAAGTGATTAACCCTTAGTATAGCAGACTATGGCCTTAATATTCCTATACCGGTGTGAAGTTTTAAAGATTTCTCAAAAGTGTAGCTACACAAATTACCAAAAATGTATAGATACACAATTTAACAAAAAGTTAAATCGTGTATTGTTCGTGTATTTTGCACCGTGTTTTCATAGCAGAAACAGCAGAATTGAAGATTAGCCAGGTTTTTACCAAGAGGATTAATGTAACTTGCTGTATGTGTAAGTGATCTGTTAATTCAACCATTGTAAGAACTTATCCACTGTAAATGGAAATAATAATGTAAAAAGTGTAAATCGGGTATTATGGATGTTTAGAGCCATTCACACTTAATTCTATAGAGATGGCTCCACAAATCTGAATTTACCGGCATTTCGGGGATATACTTTCGAGAATTTTTCGTGATAAGCGGCATATCAATGAGATCTTCGCGGAATTTTTTTTTATCTAGTAGATAAAAATGTTAACTAGGCCTTGTGTATGTTTTAGGGCCAGTAACTCATAATGCTAGAGAAGACTCCACAAATCTGAGTATACTGGCATTTTGAGGACACTTTCTAAAATTTCTAGTGATATGCGTCATGTGATCTTCGTAGAATTGTTTATCGGGTGCGCTGGGTCTTGTGGATGTTTAATATCCATTAACACATAATTCTATAGAGTTGGCTTTCGAGAAGTTTTAGTGATTAGCGGCATAGCACTGTTACCTCCGGGGATTTTTTACCTAGTATAAGTGGAAATAATAATGTAAAAAGTGTAAACCGGGTCTACTAAATTCAAGAGGTCTAACTTCTAAATAAGACTAAAAAATTCAGAACATGTAACTTCGTAATAAAAGGAATCGAATTATCTGTATCACTACTAGAAATAACGAAGCATCTGACTGTAAAGGGATTCGGAATAAGAAGCGTTATTTACATTATTAGTTGTATGAAAATCCCTCAACCAATGTCAAAGTTGAACTGGAACCCGAAAGAGCAAAAAACCAAAGAAACACACGAAATCTACAACATGAAGTATCTGTTGTTTAGAGTAGTGATATTAGAAGAGCCACACAAACGAAGTTGCAAAGTACTTGGGGATTCTCGAAACTGTTGCAAACTGCCAGCTGTGTGCGTGATATGCCGCAACATGTACAAAATTAATTACACAATTAGTTTACACAAAACCAAACTTGAAGTAATGAAGCGCAGTAATTTTGGGGAAAATCATACCGCTCTGTAGGAATTAAGAAAAAACCGACTTCAAGGTAGGAAATTGGGCTCCATTATTTAATATTTACTAAGTTAATATTTTCTCAAGTCGAAACCCGAATGCAGCTTGTCAACTAAAATTCGATCCCTAGCTATGCCAAGATTCACACTTATAGAGAATCATAAGATTTTTGAAAACTAATTTCCGCTTTATTCTTTCCTAACTTTTTCTCTCCAATCGATCTTGTCATGCTATTAATGCGCCCAATAAATTTAACTATTAAACGGTTTATATTTTTTAAGGCAGTACCACTGGAGTTTATGAAATTGATCTAGCTTCCTCATATGCCTAATATCGCGCTGCCCTTCGTTAACCGAAACCTTATGCTTGCTATTGCTTTAAATTTTGTGAAGGCGTGTTCTAAAGTGTATTTATAAAATGTATTTTCAGACATATTAAAATGAAATTGATTTATCATAAAACCACGCTCATTGTAGAACTTATATAGATTTTAAAATTGCAACAATACGCAGTCATTGTCATTCTTTGTGCAATGCAAGTGTTTTGTAATATGTCAGTTCCAATCAAAACTTTAAAAATATTGTTTTTGTTGCTTGTCACGAATTCAACTTATATCCTAGAAATTTAGGCTTCTATTGCGCTTTAAAATCATGAAATTGAATTTTACAGTATCTGGACGTTTAGTTACCTATTTGTTGTTATCCACCATACTTTAAACAACTTCAATTGAGTTTAAAAATATAAACGAACGTTAAAATAATTTTATGTTGTAATGCCTGTCTATTCTAATAAATTATTTTATTATACAAAACTAAAAAAGAACCGTGGATTACGCGGATCATTACCGATTTTTGTTTTGTTATCAATATTATGCATATGTTATGTTGTATAAAGTGCACATTGTAGTATAATAAAATATAAACAATATACACATTTGTCTATATGCAAATGAGGTTAAATTCCCCCTTTGTATTGCATATCCACAAACCGTTGATATTTTTATAGTTTGTTCGTCATATTCAGCACGAAACCTATATAATATAAATCCCTTCAACTTTTCCAATTAAAAATCAACTTCGACTATAAATTTTTGATTAGATTAGATATAATTCCGTAAGGAATAAACCAAAACCCAATCAAATTTAGCAAACCCATTGTCTCAATACTGCCTCATACACGCATTTTGTTTTATAAATATCATTAAATTTTCGAGATAATTCGCAGGTGCTGTACGCGCCATATATATGTACATACGTACATACATATATACCATATCTAATTACCCTTTAAATGATATGCACCCTTGGCAACGTACATATAAAATGTACCCCTTTTACGTTATCATTGCCAATGCACAAAAATTTACATATCATTTCCCTGATTAAAAATATAAAAAAATATCACAAAAAACCCCAGACCTCAACGCAGTTTACTATTCCACTGTACATAATCCATATACACTACATATTTTGTGTATGAAAAAAAAAAATCACACAACCTTTTTCCTCTTCTTATTCATGTTCTTCGTCGTCATCATCATCGTCATCATCACCATCATCGTCTTCTCATTTGATTACAAAAACAACACAATAATTAAATTCAGGAAATGCATGTGTATGGGTAAACCAATACATATATAAAATATTAATGAATAAACAACAAAATTGTTTCTAAATAATAAAACGATTCGTCTTTATTTAACTCGTTTTAATTCGTATCCAGTCATCTCATTCGTTCGTGATGTATATTGAAAAATTATACATTTTTTCTGTTTTATTTTATTTTAATCAATCGTCAACCACTTTTTTTTTAAAAAAAATAATGTATTATTTATTTAATTGTATTTGTAATTTTAGCAAATTTGTGCAAAACCCCGTTATACGGTATCCCCAATCGCAAAATATGTATACAAAACAACAAAAAATATCAAAGCGAGATAAACATATATCATTTTTGAAGCACATACGACACAAAAATGATAAATTCGTATGTGTTATTTTTTTTTTGTTTCATTTGTTTTTTTATATAATATAAATTATCTATATGTGTAGATACATAATAGGCCACGCCCATTTTACTGTGTGTGTATATGTATATATCTATAAATATATGAGCTCTGTATGTGTAATCAAGTTTTGTTTTATTTTCTATTTACAGAATATAATTTTTTTCTTTCGAACTGAGAAAAAAACCGTAAAGCGATGTGAAAATTGAAATCTCTCTTTTTTGTGGGTGTTGGGTGGGATGATATTTTTTATTTTATATATTGAAAAGTATTTGTGTGTTAGATTTTTTGTTGTTTTTATGAGAACACATACACAACATACTATTCGTATAATAGATTTGCTTAACTCTTCTTATGTAATAATTTAACTCTTTCTAAGCAGGCGAACCTCGTCATATATAGATATGTAATATCGTGTGTATCGTGTTTTGTTGTTAGAAATAAAAAAAGATAGAACGATGATATATTGATATGCGGATATGTATATAAAAAAAGATATGTAGGTAGTGTTATATATGTGTAGTATATGGAAAAGTGGGGAGTTTTATATATGAGATGTGTACAGTCAGTTTAATAAAACGTGACGTTGTAACAGTATATAATATTTTTAGTTTGTTGTTGTTTTACAATTTTCCTTATACGAATTTAACGAATGTGTTTTTCTTGGATTTTTTGTTGTTGGTTACTTTTCCCGAACGCGAAAGAAAGTAAGACAGTAGATAGGTAGGTACACTTGATTCTGAGAATTATTTATTATGGATACATAGTTTGTTGTTTTTGTTTTAGGTATGTTACCGACAGACTTTTTAATCCTATTAGAAAATGTTTTGTAAGATGAAAGGAGTTCTACCATAAATATCGTGGGGTCGGTTGAAGACGCGTATTATTTTATAAAGGAGTGTAGTTTGGATATATGTAGTAGTTTATGTATACGTAATTTCTTTAGAAAATTCTGCTGGAAATTCTTAGAATTATTTTGTTAATTTGTTGTTATACGCCGTTGCTTAACTGTAAAATGAAATATTTAGATTTGGGTGTAGTACACTGAATCTTTAAAACAGCTTTTCTTGTTAAAATGAGAAGGATGCCAATCATTTTGTACGAGTTGATAAATTTAGGGATTTTATATTACATAAGGCTTTGCATATTTAAGTGTGCCAGTTGTTGGTAAATTTACTTGATATGTTAAGGTAAAAGCCCGAAATTTGTGAATGCCTGAATGAAAATTGGGAAAAACTGTTTTATTGCTTCCAAATCTATAAAATGACAGTCCTATATTCTAGAAATGGTTCACTCTTCACCCCGCGCCGAATTTGGAATATGTAGCGAGGACTACCGGCTTTACTAACTCTAACGGGTTTAGGGAGCTAATTGTGCCACTTATCGGTTTTTATCGTGTAAACGAATTAAAAAAATTTAAATTTTGGAGGTTTACCGATTTCGCACTTTAACCGTAACACGCATACTCGAAACTCTATTAAATTTAGATGTAGAATCTTAGAATGAGGCCTCAGATACATATACATACATATACTATATATGTAGTACAATTGGTACAATTTTCAACAAAAGTTCAAAAATATCAACAACTCCATTGTTTGTTTTATTTCCCTGAATGTAGATTCAAAGTCAATTTCAACACCTATCCAGTGGTATCTTTTTTGTACTTATACCGTGCCAACAAAGTAATTTTTGGAGTCAACGTCAACATCTGAAGTTCACGTGTTTTGTGAATTTGTCAGCATGAAAATTAGTGGTGAAAATCGAATTAAAACATGGAAATCAGAAAAAAAAAACATTTTTATTGATAAGTATATATTTCCTTCTCTAGCCCGAATGACAGCTTTCATTCGAGGTTTCATTGATTTCATCAAATCTTGAGGTATCGCCTCCCATTACTCTGCAATCGCGTATTGCAGCTCCTGGAGACTCGTTAGAGCAATATCTCTGGCTCGAACTTTTTCTTTCAGCGTGGCCCATAAATAAGTTCTGGAATCCATACTATGCTGAGTGCATACTTTTTACGCTATTTGCCGTAGGCACTTGGCGAAACACACTTATACTTAATAAACACATTTTTATCAATCACTTGTTTTTGTTTCGCAGAATATTTTTCAAAAAGTTTAAAAAATCACTCGATCGATTTCGACTTGTTAGGTCATCATCAGGAGTATCTCAGAGATCAGAGATACTCCTGATGATGACCTAACAAGTCGAAATCGATCGAGTGATTTTTTAAACTTTTTGAAAAATATTCTGCGAAACAAAAACAAGTGATTAATAAAAATGTGTTTATTAAGTATGCTGAGTGCACATTAAAAGAATTGAAAGCATTCAAAAGAAGTTTCTAAATTTCTTGTTAAAGCAAATTGACTTGGATTACGACCACAACCTCCCATTCCATGAATATGTGGCTCGGTTACCTCCGTACTCAACAAGATGCACGGATTACAAAATATGTTCGCTTGAAAATAGACAACTTCTCTTATAGGCGCGACTTACATCTTGAGAAATATCAATTCATGTGTCATGCAGAACATTTCGAAACCATAAGTTTTTAGCACTAAACCAAAATTTGATTAATACTTTTTTTTGTTTAACGTTTTTTTGGTTTTTTTATTTTAAGAAATTTTTGCTTTATACTACTGAAATCATACATGTTAATCACAGAATAGATTTCTTTGAATAAATAGAAAAAAATAATATTCGATGGGAGTGAGGTCCGGTCTTTTAGCTGGTCAATACAACCACCAAATAGGTACATCCACCTCTTGAAGGTACTGGTACACTATACCAGCCGTATGGAGTGTCGCAATATCCTGCATGAACAGGAAGTTTCCACCAATAGATCCGGCAAAAGATACGTTGTAGTCCTCGAGTACTTCCTCAATGCACTAGCGGAGTATTCGCTCTGGAGATGAACACAAGATCTGTCTTCGCCTCCAGTGATATGCTAGCAACATTGTGAAAATCGCCCTCCTGATCTCCTGTACACTCTCCTTCGTCCATCGTTGACATGTAAACATATCCTGCATTCGTCAGAGAACAGGACTGTTCTCCATTGCTCTTCTGCCCAATCCAAATTCTCTTGGGCAAACTGATGTTGGGCTCGTCGGTGGGCTGGGATCAATTTCGTCCCGTTTGCTGGTGTGTGTGCAGTCAGATCACCTTCTCGAAGTTGTCTTTTAACTGGCCACCGAATGACTTCAACAGTACAAACTTGTTGGAGCCGCTGTTGAACCGCGTTCAAACGACGATTTCACAATGAAGTCGTCACAAGAAAGCGGTCATCCCTTGTCGCCGTCTGTAGCCGCCAATTTAGTTGTCGTGCCACTCCACTTATGTGCTGCCCCGCATAGTTGTCGATAAAAGACCGTTCAGGCTAAGCGTTTACATGCGAATGATGACAATTCCTTTTGGAACGTATATTGTCCTTGTTTTGAAAAGACAATACAAATACGTGGTATCATTGGATAAGTGATAAAAATGTTCTTTAACTTGACATACTTTGATTCAAAAAAATATTTCGATTCGCGAGAAAATTAATAAACAAAAGAAAAAATGCAACTGTGCGATTTTCTGCTCCCAAGGGTGGCCAGATTTTCCACTTCAATTTACCCGGTGTTGCTTACGTTAAACTGTTAACTTTGGCAGCCGATAACGTACGTGGCGTATTGTTGCTGGACACGAACCTCATTACAAGGATGAACCGGGTTTTTTTTTTATTAATAAAGCTGATTCTAATTTCGAAGCGGCACGTTAAGAGCGGTAAATTTTTGTTGATCACCTTACACCGGATTTATTGGTGACAACTTCCCATTTATGTATAGCAACAAGTCCAAAATTCAATATAATAGTTGTGTAATGTACTAAACCGAAGAATTCGGGTGAGAGTTTCCTCTTGCCGTAATGTTCAGTAATTCAAACTATTGTAAATATAAATGGTTGGAACACTCCGCTCACTTAGTTATGACCACCTATTATATTGATTTCAAATGTGTATAACTTCCGTATTTGAGCTTATCCACGGTTCGGCACGTGATTAACAATACTAAGCATCTTAAATTTAAAAAAACGGAGTTGCATTTTCACACGAAAAGAATTTAATTTGGATGGTCCACTTTTATTTTCATGTTCTATAAGGAAAGTGGAAATATTTTTGAACAGAAACCATAGTAGACAACACAAGGTGGTGTAATGGTTTGGGGATCCATTTCTGTTACTACGAACAATTGATTTGGGTTTTCCTAGCACTGAAATGACTACACTTTCGTATACAAAGCTATCGTGGAAGAGGCTTTTCAGACTGTTGCATGGATTTACCAACAAAATGCCCAAATTCATGAAGCAAAACTTTTTGCGGGCTGAATAAGAGACGAAGGTCGAAGGCCATTGCTGCCATGGAAAGAGTGGGGAGGTAGCTTTCAAGGGAGATGTATCTGGATTTTGATCTGGATTTTCCGCCATTTTACATTTTTGGTTGTCTTGTTCTCATGCGATCACCCAAACTTGTACTAACGCAGAGCAATGGTTCCTTGACGAGCAAGATAGGCATTAACAATTTGTGTATAAAGAGCTAAATTTTTAGAATAAATTACAACAAAATTATATACCAACAAGTTAGGTTTGTTTTCACTTCACATGTGAATGTTTCTACTTGTTGTGTTGTGTGTTTCTACTTTTGTGGTAGAAATATTGTTAATAAATGGCCTCTTTGTTTCTGCGACTAAAAGAGTCGTAAACATCGTATGGATGTCCATTAAAATAATATTTTGTCCGAAAAGCCGAAAAAATTCTTAAACAAATTAAATTCACGGACGATTATAAAATTCTTCTTAACTTAAAATACTTCGTAGAACAACACTATGAGGACTTAAACAACGAATATGACAAAATCGTATTATCACCAACGGCATGATTGGAAGAAAATGAACAATGCAAAGCGAAGCCCCTTAAAATTCGTCTACCACAAATGGAACTCCCATATTTTCATGGAGATTACAGAAATGGGGATTTTGCTGACACTTTCAACCAGCTAGTTCATAATTACAACCATCTTACAAACACGCACTAAATGGACTACTTAAAAAGCCACGTTCAAGGGCTGGCTGGAAAATCAGTAAGCCATTTGGAACCTATCGGAGACAAGTACGATGCAGCCCGGGAGATCCTGGAGACTCGCTTCAATAATAAAAGATTACTTCTATCTAATCTGATAAACACCTTATTAAGTCAGCCAACTATAGCAACACGGCGGAATCCGACGCTGCGATCAAAAGCTTACACGACAACAATTCGCTATTATGAATACAGGCACTAGAATTGACACACGGAGTCCATTCATCATCTTTACTTTGTTAAAATTCAAGAGAATGCAAAGAGACAAGCCGCAGCTTATAAATTTCTGGAAAGGCGTTTTCAATCCTTAGAAAAAGTATGCGTATGCTGTCAACAAAACTATAGAACGGAAGTATGCCAACACTTTAAAAATATGAGCACTTCCGAAAGAAATCAAATGGTTATGTTGCACAATATGTGTACAAATTGTGTAAGCAAAAGCCAAACGACAACAAATTACAGCATTAAAACCAATTGTTATACCTGCAAGGACAACCACTATACTTTGCTACACGCGTAAAAAACCCGAACCGTAGGACAGTTATACAAAGCTAAACATATCAGGGTTCTGAAAGGATTGTGACCCAGTGCTCTTAGTAACAACTATAGTAAAAATACAAAATATATATGATGGCTTCAGCATGTTGCGGGCACTAATTGATCCAAGATCACAAGCCACTTTTGTCACAGGACAAGCAGCACAACAATTCGGCTTACCAAGGACAAGGGTTCTATAGCCAAAGTTTCCGGAATTTCAGCAACAAACGCACGATCGCACCAACAGGTAATGATAAACATCAGCCCCAGACTTCCATCGATCTTTAAGATACAGATAATGGTCTAGTCTTCAACTATAACCGTGAGAAAAACATATTGAGTCTAGACGGTAAATTACAAAAGGAAGTAATCCTCGCCGATCCTACCTTCGATACTCCTGGGCCTATTGATCTTTTAATAGGCACTGACATCTATTCGGAGAAATACTGTTGGAAGGAATAAAGAAAGATCCGCTTCATAAGTGTATAGGTCAACAATCAGAATTAGGATGGATAATATCAGGTTGCCTGTCCCAGAATAGCGGTGTTTTGATATCACGATTAGATACGCAATTAAAACACTTTTGGAAAGCCGAAGAACTACACTCGGAAAGAAACATAACTGCTTAAGAGAAAAAAGGTGAAAAACACTATGAGCAAACCCACAAGGGGTCAAAGAATGCTATACGAGGTTTGGATGCCGCTAAGCAAGGACAAACTGAGACAAGTGACAGTGGGAGACTTTAAAGCCAAAGCAGCAGCTAAATTGCTTCAAATGGAAAACGATTCAAAAACGACGAAAAAAAATAAACCAATGAGAAGTTATAAATTGAAAAGTGCTACATTTGGTATGGCATTTGCAACTTATTTGGCTACAAAAATATTACAACAACTATGCCATAGATGAAGCTTCAAGATATGCAATTGGTTCTAACATTGTGCAAGCAGATTTCTATGTAGATGACCTTTTATCTGGAGCGAATACAATAAGAGAAGCAATAATCGCACAAAAGGAGTTATTGTCCGTCCTTTCCAGTGAAGGACAAGAAAATGGACAATCAATAAAAAGGCAATTTTAGAAGAACTTCCAGAAAACCTAAACGAAACAAAGCTACACAAGATAGAATATTCTACGCGTCATCCCTATACCTCAGTGAAATCTAGAAGTGTTCTTTGCAGTTTATATCAATTAAATTAACTCATTTCAAAGGATAATAAAATGGATTAAAAATAAATTAAAAACAAACTTAATTAAATCAAACTATATATAAAAAACTTGAAAAACATAATTAATAAAAATCTTATTTAAAACTTACATAGATCACAGCAGTTCTGGTCAAAATTAAGTTTCTTTATTGTACGAGTATACTTTTAAATACGGAGTTTGGTTATCGGTCGTCTAAATGTGTTTGACGCAGTTTCGATCAGAGATATAATCTTGAGGCGATATCGCTTAAGTTGTGGTCTGCGTCTGGTACGGAGCAATTGGGCATCATAAGATGGCCATTTCCTCTAATATGACTCAGTTGAGATTTAATTCTCCAAAATAATTAAAAAATTCTATAATAACATAATTATTAATTTTTGAATTATTAAATAAAATTGCCCCTTTCAGCTTTCGATTCGCTCCTATGAAATTCGTACCCCTATCTGATTATACATTATATCACTCAAAACATTTCTTCTGGATAAAAGCCCTTTAATGCTGCTATAAATGCGTCTGTAGTAAGTTCGGTAACTGCTTCTTGCTGACTAAAACTTAATCCTTCTTGTTGGTATTACTTCAACGGATCATAAATCCCCCATTTAGCGCTGTTTTACCTCTAGCTTGATGCATTGAAAATGTCTTCATAGTTTATTACTTGCAAGTGCTCGACCTTTCACGATCCAATATGTTTCACAGATATGGGATGGGTCTGAATGGAGATACTTTATATGAAAAAAGGATATAACTATTTTACTTAGGATATGGGAGTTTGGTAGAATGATAAGGTGTTTAAATCATAAGAACTAAGCGAATTCTTAAGTCTGCCACTAACACGTAATAAGCTAGACTGTATCATCACAATAAATTTCTGGAGTAGTAGTTGGCTTCCTTGATCGTATTAGCACGATTGATTTAGTCAGTTATTAAAGGAAATTCCTGTTTAAAATCAAGCGGTGTTTGTTTATTAAAGAGTCACTATAACATTCTCTTGCCAAAGGATCGTTGATATTCTTCGAGTACCAGAAGTTGTCTATACATTTCACTTTCTATTAGAAATCATGAAAAAAATTGACCTCGAGATTGTTGCAGATTTATCATTCGCTGGATCGTCGAAGTAAAGAAAAGTAGTTTTAAAAAATCTCTATGTGTGTCTAAAGGATCTCTAAGGGAAATGAAGGATTTTGTGTATCTACAGGCCACGGTTTGGCTAATCGAGATGAAACTTCATACTTAAGTTTCTTTCATAAATTGTTAGATTGTACAGTAATTTTGGTCGAAATTGGTTCACCGGAAGTGGCAGCTTCCATAAGAGCATTTCGTTTTGTGGAAATGTTTTGAAAAGTATATCATTTATGAGAAAAACAACTAAAATTTAAAAGATTCTAAATTTAATTACCGGTCCAGATTAGTTTTCCAAAATTTAAGCGGGAATGACGATTTTTAACAAAAAAACAGTTTTCTGCAAAGTTCGGCCCCTGCCGAATGGATTCTTTATATGAGCTTTTTCGGCTTTTGCCAATATTTTGAAAAGTAAATATCTGCGGACAAAAAGATATTAGTTTTATATCGAGGTGAGGTTACCACGAGACGTTGGAAGTTTGGTTGCAAACTAAGTTGTTTAAATTAAAAAAATCGGTCGTCTCAGCCTGCAGCGACCGAACTACAAAAGTATGTATTTAAAAATACTTTGAAGTTACGACCGAATTTTTTAATATAAATTATTCAATGTGTCTTAAGTTCGAAACCAAACTTCCACCGTCTTGGTACTTGACTCCGTTGTAAAATTAGTTCAGATCATTTTGATTAATTAAAGGCGGACCAAACGCCAAAACTTTAACCACTGTGTCATTTGGCCTTTGTCGTGGGGGATGGATGGGAGGGGTAGGCGTAGGGGTATAATCCCGATCCATGCGTCTGATTACGTTCGAGTGCAGAACTCATCAGCTACACAAATTTTCCATGCCAGTACTATATGGTTCTATGTAAATCGGACCTATAGCTGTACGCCCTCGTTTTGACAGGCAACTGCGTAAGGTATAGGATGTGAAAAACGAACCGCGAAATAGTTGGTAGTGCTTCGACTCCAAATCGGATTGCAAAGATTAAATCATAAAAAAAGCTATTCGGAATGAAATGTCATCCTTACACAACTTTTTCCATTAATATGGAGATCCTTCCAAAATTTAATAGGCATCTATGTACCGGAAGTCGCAGCTTCCAAGGGAGTTTTTTCAATTATTGTCATGATGTTGAAAAGCTTAGCAAAATTCGTCAAAGAATCAAAAGATTCAAATAAATTTAGAGATTAATTTTTCAACAAGGGTTCCCTTATTGGTTTTCTGAAAATTATGCAGGTATAATGATTTTTGATTACCACATTCGTGGTAAAAGAAAGTCAGGTTTATTGGCCAGAACATATTCACCTCTCCATTAAATTCAAAGTCAGTTGCAATTTTGTTGTATCGAAAATTCAACAACGTCATCTATATGATTGGTTTAATAAATCTGCCCGAAGGGGTATTATTAATTGAATTGCCATTAGCAGTCTTACTGTAACCATCGAACCCAACTGGTCACTTTTATGGTTGTAGTTTCATTCTACATTACAGCGTGATGTGGTTAATACTATAATTCCAAGTACCTAGGTCGGTTGTAGTGGTATTTGAATTATCGTTTAAATGCCCAAATCGAGTACTTACCCGAACATTGAATGGTCCAAAGTAATCCAAACTAGTAGTATTGGTGAATGGTGGTGCCACTAGCATTTTTAAGAGAGGCAACGATGCCATCTGTTGTTTTTGCATAGTTAGCGTATGTCGTTTACTGAGTTTCGTGTCATTTGAATTGCATTTTCTTAGCAGGAAGCTGCCTTGTTGTAACGTGAAATCAATATCAGATGCTAGAATTACTCCTTCGTTGGGGGAAAAGCTGCTATATCAAGGGAATCACCCATACGTAAAAATCTCTGTGATTGCCCTCTGTGATTGTCCTTTGCGCAGAGTCGTGATGTTCAAATTGTATTTTACCGCATAGGTTACTTTCTTCAATTAATATCTACGCAGCGACATTGTTTACGAATCACGCCATAATATGTGTAACATCCAACACCAATCGACCTCGGTTTCGATACGTAATTCAAAGTTAATAGCAATCGTAGACCACTTAGTAACAGTTGTTTTTTCACGTGTATACAATATTAGCTGATTTGAATTTGTCAAATAATGTTCCTGCTGTTGTTAGGACTACGTAAATTCAATAATAAATTCAAAATAAATAATTTAATTATAATTATCATTTAACCCTTTGCACTCGTATAGCGCACAGGAAGTGACCATACTAATTTACTCTAAAATTCGTACATCAGTCTGTAAACAAAAAAAAGGACCACGCTGTAAAACAAAATAAATATATACTTATTTAATATCAGTAAATTATTTTAATTTATTTACCTATAAATAATACAAGTACTCAACAACCTTGAAAATAAATCGAGTGCAAAGGGTTAACTATGAACGTTTTTTATTTAAATATATTATACTTACATTTTATTGAAATAGTTGAAGAAACACACATTCGATAACAAAAAATAAAATTCTGCAACTAAATAGCAGTCGCATTTTGAAATTCCATTTTCGGAAGATTCGATTTCGTTTTGTCTATTTAGTTTCATAATAGCGGATTTTTCTATATCGGATTTACATAATCGCAAAATCCGCTTTCGGATCTGATATCGAATTTTTCATAATAGTTTCGAAATGATGTTTCGATTCCTTCGATTGATAATTTGCATCGCTTTTTGCAAAGATTCAAGTTATTGAATACTGACTCCATAATAAAGCATGCTCGCGACCAATGTTCACAAAATATTTTGAAAATACGACTGTTACCATGGCGATCCATGGCATGGAGTATGAATGAATGAATATGGCCCGTTGCTCATTTATATCCCTTACATAGGCGGCTTGCTGATGCATCAAGTCGACTGTCCATCGATCCCAATCGCAATAGTGCGTATTATGTCTCTGACAATACCAGGTGCACAGACCCCCAGTTAAACAACTGAAACACAACCTGAAGTTTTTCACTCCATCTCAGCGCTGAATGATACTAAGGTAACGGAAGATTTGGAAATTGTAAGTACAATGTGGTTCTGAGTTGCGTTTCAAGAGTATCGGTCGTTGAGGTGGCCGACGTTGAGCTGGTGGTGTAATGTCGGTTCGGGGAGGTATACTTATGACATATTGAACGACCGTCTCCCGATGAAAATCAGTATTTTGTCGACCTTCGGCATGTCTTCATCTAAAAGACTATTACCCATTACGAGTTGCATGTTTCTCATCTAATTGGTTTGGATTACCAAATCGTCGCTTCAACTCAGTCCAAACTTCGGTCGTGAGTCATTCCTCACAGGACGCACCAAAATGTATACTATTCTACTGAACTATTATACTCGGAAATAATGCGAGGTAATACAACTTTTGACTACAACTTTATTCAATAAAAATTAACCTTTCACAAAACAAAAACACGTATTGACTGTGCAACCTTCTCATTTACAATGCCTATTTCGACTTTCTTCTCTCGCACTACATAAAAAAAATTAAAACGATTTGACCGATAAACCGAAAAATTGGTTTTGTCATCATATTACTGTTTAAACTTATCAACAGATGGCGTTGTTGATCTCAAACAATTATTAATATGAATCAGTCCGAAAATGGAAATTCTGTGGAGTGACTCCAGGAGATACATAGTGCAATAGATGAAAGCATTTAGAGATCCACACATTTTTCATTTACGGACCTTTTCATTTTAATTGTGATTAATTGGACAGCTCTTATCAACGTAATTTGATAGATCATGTTGGCATTTTAATAAATAAACGTTGTCATGCATTAATATACATTTTTTTTACAGAATGTTTACATGGCCCTGATTTTCAATTACTTGTTGGGATGAAATTTAACCATCTAACATCAAATCATTGTTGGTAATTTAAAAATATGTTGAATGATGTCGAAAGATGAATTTAAAATATTGTCTTGATATCCAATTACTGTTCCGCACCGTATTTGTGTCGGAACAAGTAATAGTGCAAAAAAGGCCTTATCCCACTAAAGACCTTTTGAAAGATTTTAAGCCTACACTGGCACAAAGCTTTATAAAATCAACTACCACCTCATCTCTTGAAAGAATGACTATTTTTTATTTATTTTTATTTGTATACAAAAACGATTACTTATATTACTTTGCACATGGACGCCCCCTGTCAAATTATAAACCTTTGGAAAGGGCCTTCTTTCGCCTTCCAGGACCTTTTCTTGGAGAAACTGAATTGAAAGCTTATAAAAATGTTCTTCAAAGTGTGACCACCAAACAATGCATTTTAAATTATTTAGATATTCTCTATGTCGTTTATTAATAAAAAGAATTATTCTATGGCACCGAATGACAATTTTTTTGGAATATCTAATCATAAAATTGATCACTTTCGATGTGATGAAGGAGACACACGTCAACATGTTGAATGACATCAAACTTAATCGAATCTTAAATTGTAATTCGATAAGCGGTTTCGAGCGATCAGTAATTTAAAACCAGTAAAAATACTACTCTAACTTTGTATATAATATGAAAAATGATCGCGCACATCTAAGAAGTCTATTCACACACGTAGCACAACAAAATATTAAACTCGCAAGTCGCAATCAAAAAATTGAAAAATATTAAGAATATTTTTATAAAAGTTTGGTTTGGTTGCGCGATCAAAAGAGAACTGAGAATATATTGCAATAAAAAAAATCGTGATCGCGTGGTCAAAAACAAAAATATACGTACAAACGTAAGATCGCAATAGCTCTACAAAAATGTAGAAAAAGAGTAAAAGGGATCAATATAAAATTTTTGTATTTTGTGTATTATTATTATTTTATTATTGTTTAAGATCAACATTTACACGATCATCGTGAAGTTTATTATTTGTTCTGCAAAAACCATATTCTGTGCAAAAAAATAAAAAAATAAAAATAAAAAACAAAAACAAATCGTATAATTTTTATAGAAATTTATTCATTCGACATCAAGCTCTCATATACAGAGTGTGTGTGCGTTTAGCAATTTTTTTTTAAAATAATTTAATTGTTTTGATCTTTAATCGAGCGCGATCGTATTTAATATTAGTATTTTACCGGAAGTGAGTGATTTGTGTAATTTTTTATGGACTGTATTAAAGGACTTTATAAAAATATATTTTAATGATTGAAAAGTGCGCGTGTGCGATCTTTATATTCGTAAATCGTAATTATTTAGACTTCGCGTGTTTTGATCGCATCTATTTTTTTAAATAAATTATACAATATGTGTGTGCTTTTAAATTTATAGTTTAAAGAGTTTATATTTAAAAAAAACAAACAATAGATTACAATATATACAATATAACCTTAAAGTGCTAGTGTGTTAATGACATATTTTTTAAAACTTTACATTGTTTTTAAAAAAAAAAAACGAGTGTGTGCATTATTTAAATTTACCTATATAGTGAAGATCATTTACCTGTAATAACGCCTCGATCGTTTAAAAGTGATAAGTGTTTTTTGTTGCATAAAAATTAATTATTATAAACAAGATATTTATATTTTTTATTATTTTACGAAGAACAAAAAAAAAAAGCTAAAAGATAAATTGCGATCACGCATCTTTAAAGGGATATTTTTATTTAATCGCCTTCAGGTAATTTAAATATATTTTTTTTTTATATTTTGGTGGTGTTTGGTTGCCCATATTATTTTTTATATACACAAATCTTTAAAACAATTGAAAGTGTGAAAGTGATTTTTTTAAACACGCGATCACCTTTAAATTTGTGTATATCAGTAATTTATGATTTGTTTACGATGTTTGTGTTAATTTAATTTATTATGATGATGATCAGTGATCAGCTCTGTGCGGTGGTGGCATTTTAACAGCAAACCATTTTTATTTTATTTCTTCCCGCCGGCTTACTTAATACAATATGTCGATTTTATTGCGATCGATTAGCGATCACGTTGATTGATTGGTGCGTTTGATCAAGATAATTGATGATCGTTTTCGTATAGTTTTTTAATTTATGATCCGTGTAATTCAGGTGTAATAAGGAAAATGAAGGCATATTATTATTTATGTGATATTTAAGCACTGATCGACCGGCGGGATATATCGGTTTTTAATACCACTACTAAAGAACAGAGAGATTTATTTTTTCTATTGGTATGAACTAGCCATCAATTTAGTTAGTTGGAAATTTAGACAAAAATAAACGACGTGAGGCACACAACATTCGTCCGCCATTCTCAGATTTTCCTCATTATACATATTTAGTTGGACGTAAATTGGCCTTTCAGACCAAACTTCTCAGTAGCTGATAGTGATTTGGCATTCCATTCCTTTAAATGATGATTTTGAAGACATACAATATTTGGGGCCTGGTTTGATGTAATAAATTAATGTACTAGAAGAATTAATATTAATTCATTATATACACCTTAATAAGGTTAACCTACACTTTACGAAGCTAGAAAATCCCTCTATCGGCTAATAGAGTTTGGAATGTTTTTTATTAACTTGGAGCCACACATAATTCGAAAAAATTTAATTTTATTCAGAATTAGTGATATTATGAGAATAACAAAACGGTCGAGTGTTAGTTGATATTACGCGAGCCACATCCACACACAAAACCCAATGACACCTGTCAACTTTGGATCATATTGAGAGGTATTGAGACTGGGCCGACTCTTTCAAATTATTTTCATTTACATATGTTATCTCTGTTCCAAAACTCAATCTCGCTCTTAATAGTTCCATCAATATGGAAACACTCTTTTACAGTTCCGGTCTATAAGAAGGGATGTAAATCAGATGTCTCAAATTATAGGCGAATTGCGAGACTTTCCGCAGTATCCCTAAGTTATTTGAAAGTGTTGTATACGATTCCCTTTCTGCCCTTTTTCAGACCATCAGCATGGCCTTCTTAGAGGACGATCTGCGATAATCAATTTAATCGAATTTGATTCTCGTACTTTGAATGTTATGGAGGATGGGTTAATAAATATTATTACCACGCACTTCAGCAAAGCATTTAACAGGGTTTTCCATCAAATGATTTTATTCAAACTCAGGGCCATTGGTTTTCCACTTCAACTCTTTCTATGAGTGAACTCTTATAAGAAGGTACGTAGGTATCAGGTAATTTTTAGGTCATAAATATTTGCTCCTTTTACAGCTACTTCCGGATCACCGGAAACTCATCAGTTTTCATTTATGCAGGCATAAAAATTCGCCGCTAAATTTCAAGTTTCACCGATGTTAACCTATTTCAGAATGACCTAATAACGTCATAACTTGATGTAGTAAAAATATTCTTGATTTAAATGTTAGTAAATGCCAATTAACCATACGGGAGGAAATACGGGGTAATTTGTGACCGCAAAGTGAACTTTAGAGACCACATCGACTTTATTGTCAAAATGGCAAACTCTGTTCTTGGCTTTGTCAAACGCTGGTCTAAATAGTTTTTTAACCTTCATGTTGCGAGTGCCAAAATCACCTTTGTTCGGCATTTACTTGAGTAATGCTAGTCAGTTTTAATCCTCCTACAATGAAGTACGCGCTTTGTTTTGCGAGGTTTCCATGGGTGGACATTTACATCTTGCCTCCTTCGCCTCATTCAAGCGACAATCTGTTGCAGACATCGTTTTCATTCATTCCCTTTATCTGGTTGAGTAGACTCTTTTAAAAGATAATTCTTAATGTAAATGCTCGGTACCTGCTTATAGAATTGATCCTCATATAGCACGTCTACGGTTAAAACGAGCCAATTTTTTTACTACCTTATTAGCAAAATCTTTTAAGAAAATATTATTTGCTATCAACCGAAAGGCCAATAAACCAAATTATTTTTATTTTTAGATTATTTTTTTATCTGTTAGACTTGAATGCTCCATCTATCATTCGAAACGTTTTTCTTCTTTTCACATTTGCGTTTAAATTTATTTTATTTTATTCCCTTTTTCATCCCTTAGTCCCACCAACGGTCGGTTACTCTGTTTTAGCGGCATTACATTTATAGTCGCCAATGGTAATTTCGGCGTTTGGGATGATTCCGTCAAGCACAAAATTAGTCAACACTCTGTGAGCATAGTGTTCAATAAAGCTATGCCACGATAGTTTTTACATTTAAGACGCCTTTTTTGTATAGCAGACATTTGGGCGCAGTCTTACAATTCGGCAGCTCTTGCTCCCAAATACAGATGATGACCGCCTTCAATTTTAATCAATTTTGCAGGGATTTCATCGGAACCGAGTTCCTTTTCATATTATAATCTTGTAACAGGTGCTTCTACTTCCTCTACTTGGGATATTCAACAAAAACCTCTTCACTTGATGGAGTAATTGCTCTAATGGGAGTCTGTTCGTCATTTCAATTTAGCAGTTTTCGTAAGTCACCCACGCTAATTATGTCATAGCGCTATGTTATTGATAACTTCCTCCAACTTGACAAAAAATAGATCTTTCACGTCATCTGATTTATCTTCGGTGGGTTCAACGGTCATTTGCAATTACCAGACATATCCGCATATAGTTAGGACGGAAGTCGATGATATGTTGCTTCACGCGCCGGTGAATGACAACGCCAAATCCAAATTCTCATCCATTCCTTCTGTCACGAATTCTTCCCGGCCACTCATATAGTAAAATATGGTTGCTATTACGGCGCTCAATCCGGGTCACGTTCCCGTGGACGCTTGATTTTAAAGAGACTCACGTTTAAGCCGCCTTTAATTTGGAGAACAGTCGCTGATTTGGTATTGGTCTTAGGGCGCCAATGGCTTGCCGTGACATGTGGTGTCCATGACTATATAGAGAATTTCCTCTGCTCGTTCTCACTACACTGCCTGGTAGTACGAATGTAGCATTTCGCTCTCCATAATTTTTTATCACACTGAATATAATAAGATACAGGGTGGCGCACGAATCGTGCTACAAAAACAAAACGTAATAACTTTTTTTCTGTGTGACTAATCGGCTTTATTTTTTTTTATTGTATAGATAATTCAATTTTATTTTTATTTAACTAATTAGTTTTGAAAATGATAGACCGTAAATGACCTCCATGCTCATTCACGCATGTGCGACACCTGATCAGAAAATTATTCATTGCGCACTGAAGGGTTGAAGTCGGGATCGCCTCAATTATTGTTGTAATGGACTGCTTCAATTCAGTCAAATTCCTTGGTTTCGTTTTAAACACCTCTTGTTTGACATAACCCCATAAAAAAAAATCTGGTGCAGTGAGGTCAGGTGACCTTGGGGGCCAGCGGAAAGTGGAGTTTCTGGATATTAATTTATTTGGAAATTTTCGTTGGAGCTCCTCCATAACCGGTCTGGCTATATGTGCAGTTGCTCCATCTTGCTGGAACCAAATGCTGTTAAAAGGGATACGTCTTCGCCGCAGTTCTGGGTAAAAAAAATCTTTCAACATGTTTAAATAACGGTCCCCATTTACAGTTACTGTTTCACCGTTTACTTCAAAGAAGTATGGCCCGACAATGCATCTTGATGAAACTGCGCACCACACTGTCACTCGTTCTGGGTGCAGTTCCGTCTCATGGAGTATTTCTGGATTAGTTTCACTCCATATACGGCAATTTTGCTTGTTTACATTGCCGTTTAGATCAAAATGGGCCTCATCAGACATAAACAAGCAATTTATGAAGTTGTTGTCTTCTTCGGCCATTTCAATAATTTTCCGGCAAAATTCCAGGCGAATAGGCAAATCCAGAGGTTTTAATTTGCTTGTAATTTGGATTTTGTACGGAAACAAGTTTAAGTCATCATGAATTATCCGTTGTAATGACCGTCTGCTAACTCCAATTTGCGCCGATAACTCTCGAGTCGAAACACTTGGATTTGCCTGAATTGATGATGCTACAGCTGCGATTGTGGCTTCGACCCGAACATAGGGATCTCGATTGTACGGTCTACGTGCGATGCTTCCAGATTCAGCAAACATGCGTACCAACCTCATAATGGTCCATCTACTCGGGGGAGTGCCGCCAAACTCCCGCCTAAATTCCCTCTGGACGGAAATGATGGACTGCAAAGCATGGTAGCGCTGCACTATCCAAATCCTCGTTTCGGTATTCCAAGCATCCATTTTAGTAAATTTAAATAATAATCTGCAAAATAAAAAAAATAAAAAACAGATTAGTCACACAGAAAAATAGTTATTACGTTTTGTTTTTGTAGCACGATTCGTGCGCCACCCTGTATTTAAAACGAACTAAATACGTAATGCATGTTTGATTTACAAATGAACTGAAACGGCCCGTATTCCTTCCTTTTTTCTAGATTAAAGCCAAACCACAATGCAGGTCCTGACTTAGTTCCCTTTATATTATAGTACGAGAGTGAGCATAATCAGTTGCGTTTCCGTTGTGAATACAGGGTTATCCAATTCAAAGTTGATAAAGTAGAAATCTGTATACCGACATCTGTCAAAGATAAACGTCAAGTACGCTATCATTTATTTAGTTGACATTCTGCCATTTAAGAATATGGAGCATTTAACAATCGACCAATGCGTTAAAATTATTAACAGAAAAACAGGCCGTCGATGCTGATTTTTCGAACAAAATTTTCTTCAGTGATGAAGCTAATTTTTCGCTTGGTGGATACGTTAATAAGCAAAACTGTAGAATTTGGGGCTCAGAAAATCCACAATTGATTGTAGAGAAGCCATTACACCCGGAAAAAGTCACTGTTTGGTGCGCATTGTGGTCTGGTGGTGTGATTGGGCCGTATTTTTTTGAGAACAACCATGGACGAACCGTTACCGTCAATTCTGAGCGCTATGGCCGTATGTTAACCGATTATTTTTTTACGAAAATCGAAGATTATGATCTTGACGATATGTGGTTCCAGCAGGATGGAGCAACCAGTCACGTAACACGAGCAAATCGAGATCTTTTGCAAGAGAAATTTCCTGGACGTTTGATTTCGCGATTGGCTGATGTCAATTGGCCTCCAAGATCCTGTGATTTAACGCCTTTGGATTTCTTTTTGTGGGGCTACGCGAAAGATCGTGTTTACGCAAACAATCCTCAAACTCTTGACGAATTGAAAACTAATATTCGTAAGGTAATGGCCGAGATACCGCCCGAAATGTGCCGAAAAGTCATTGAAAATTACCTCAAAAGAATCAAGGCCTGTAAAAAGTCCCGTGGAGGACATTTGAATGATATCTTGTTTAACTAAAAATGGGAAGGATCAATCTATAAAATGAAATAAAAATTACAATACATTCCGAATATTTTGTGTGTTTTTTTTAAGTTTACTTTATCAACCTCGAATTGGATAAACCTTTATTATTTAACTGATGTTTGGAAGTCGGTTTTTTCTTGATCGCTGGGAATTGGGCCATGTAACTGCAACTTACAAAGGTGGTAAAAGATCAGTCTTTAAACTCGTACAAACAAAATTATTCCGCCTCAATGAAACTCATACCATAATTTATTACACATTTATTCCAATTTGTTACAACAAATCTCGATTTTATTATAGTTACCGTTTTCGAGGAACGAATGGGTGGTCGGTTTAGCTTACAATTAAACCAGTACCACCAATATTGTAACTTTTGATTTAGCTATGATATCGGGATGGTTCTTAAACCAGAATTTATTACAAATTAGTTACATTGAATGGTTAGTGCAAGACCACCCCTATATAACTTGCTTAAGGATAATTTTCACCACAAAACGATTTTTTTTTTCAAAAACGTCGATTTAACCCACATTAGTAATTTATTAAGGGTAGCGTAATAATTTATTTGGTAGCGAATTGGCTTCAGAAGTTAAAAGCTTTAAATATGTACAGTGAAACCTGTTAAGTTGGACACCTTTTTAAGTTCAACTGGCTAAATTGGACGATTTTGTCATTCAGCAACTGATTAAGTTGGACGATTTTGTCTTGCATTTTTACGGACGCCCTGAAGCTGTTAATTTTGATTTTTGTTTAAAACCTTTTCAAGTTGGACACCTTTATAAGTTGGCAGTTTTTTACGGTACCGTGAGTGTCCAACTTACACAGTTTCCACTGTAATATAAAGATCGATTTTACCCCTTTTAATAATTTATTACACCAGACCGCCGGGTCAAATGTTACTCCGTGAGCCTTGTGGAGGAAACATCAACCTAAACCAGCTGGAAAATAAATTATTTTTATGTGAAGTTGAACGGAATTGGCTTCAGAAGATAAAGGCTTCAAATATGTAATTTAATGGTTGAGTTTACCATCCATAATAATTTAATTTTTACATCAGACCGCCACCAAACATTCAATCAAATATTACTTCATGAATTTTGAGGAGAGTTGGTCTATCTTATCTTATTATAAATTATTGACCTTAAATCGGTAAAATCGACTTATTACAATTGCAAAGGCTTCAATTTTACCATTTAAATCAAATTCCGTTTATAACTTGACACAAAACTATTTTATTACACACCTGGATAAAATTGATCTGCTCTCCACAAGGCCTATGGAGTAACATTAGATCCAATATCTGGTGGCGGTCTGGTGTAATAAATTATTAAAGTTGGTTAAACTGGTATTCCTGAAATAAGTTAATATTTTTGGGGTTAAAGTTACGCCTAGGGAAGTCATGTGGGTGGTCTTGAACTAATTAATTTGTAATAAATTCTAGTTCAGGAACCATCTATGCAAAAGTAACAACTTTGGCAGTGCCAGCACTCGTTCCTCGAAAACAGTAACTGTAAGAAAATAAGGAATTTGTTGTAATAAATTGAAATAAATATGTAACAAATTATAGCAGAGGTTTCATTGAAGCGGGCTAATTTGGTCGGTGCGGGCTTAAAGCAATTAAAAGATCTGCTTGATGTGTGATGTAATAATTCTACACCAACTGTCAACTGATCTTGTACATTTTATTCATTTTGTGTTAAATTCAGTTGCAGATGGTTCGCAAGTGTATGTGGTGTTCACGGATTTCAAAAAGCTTTTGATAGAATGTTTCGTATAAGGTTATTTCACCTAATTTACTGTTAATCGGCGTACTATCAAATTTGTTCTTATTAATTAAATCGTGTCTCGCATACAAATGGCAAAGTTAGGTGAAGGTATTTCTAGTGACTTTGAGGTCACTTCTGGTATTGCTCGTGCAGTCGGTTCGGGTCTTTTCATTTCTGCTATTTAGTAACGTTGTTACATCAAATTGCTTTGAATTTCTTCAGTGTGTAATTTCACAGATGTGGGTACTATATGAGACAGAGTATTTTACTTTCTCACAGGTGGAATATTTGCTAATTACTGTTGCTCACGGTACTGTAGCCCTTTATACGTCGCGATGCAATGGTTGCCGTTTACCTGCTCTAGCCAGTTTCTTTGTCAAACCTGTTTGTTTTGTTTGATTGTTGATCTAATAATGGCATGATTATAGTCCTGTTTACATGTTTATGGTACTACGTATGGTATTATGGAACACTTAATACCCCCCCCCCAACCATCGACGGGTCAACGAATTAAACCGCCTTTATTTACATATGGAAGGGTTTCAATTTCTGCAACGAATTGTCCAATTTCCATTTTGTTCAGTAGATTTGTGTTGATTATTTTACTTTTTGCCAATTGTGTAACTCTAATTATTCCTCCGGGACTATGTCTTCGTAAATACAGTTAGATTGATGTCATGAACAATTTTGAATTTTCCATTGATGATTCGCTCGGATCCTTGCTTAATTGTTACCAGCGAGAAGATGAAATAGATGGTATTCATTCAATTGTGTGGGTTCTGTCTATTTTTTTTGCCCGAAACTATATCACTGAAACTTTGTTGTTCTTTGCTACTGTGTCCTTTCTAAATTTTGCTTGGTTTTTTCCTTGAATTTGTTTTATGGCCTTGAATTATGTGCATTTGTTTTCTGGTTTTATCGTATCTCCAACTTCATGCTTGATTCTTGCGAAGAATAGTTCATTGGGTATTCTTTTAATGACTGAATGGATGAGATGGTGTGTTGAATCTATCCATAGGGTAGTAATACAGACTATGTCTTTTACAGGGAGATCTTTGTATTCCTACATTAGACATCTTGTGATCTCGATGATTCTTCAGTGAACCCTTTCAACCGTGCCATTTACTTCATCTTTCTGGGTTTGTGTAAGGTAGATTTGTATTTCAAATGTTTTGATATCGTCAGATATCATTGGGTTAACGAGACTCGATTCTTTTACCCATCATCAGGATTTTAAAGACTTTGCTGCTGATGTACAGCTGATCTATCCTTGATTTTGGGAAAGTTTCGTGAATTTGTCTATGTAGATTAGGGTGGCCCTAAGGGTATGGTAAAAACTTAAATAGAAAAAATATTGGGCCAATCGAAGATGGTTTAGAGGTGGCGACCGACTTAAGCGAGAAGTTAAATAAAAATGGCATTTTTTAAATTTTTCACTTTCAATTGAATAGAAAAATTATTTAAAATTTTTTCTCAGCCTAAATAAAAATTGTGGTGAATAGACGAGATAGATACCGAAATTCGGTTAACAAATAGCGAGCTTATTGCCAATTTTCGAAACAAATAAAAACCCAAATACTAAACGGTTTTTTTTAAATCTTAGAATTTAAATTCAAAATTACAAAAACATAAATAAATAAACAAATGAGGTACAACGACTAAACAAAGGAATGTTTTATGATGCAATAAAAAACCGTATGAGTCATAAGGACTTGATAAGTGTGTTTTATGATGCCATTATGATTCGCCTCATTAGTTATTGTATTTAAAACCGCCTACCGCATTAATTATGGCCTGCTATAACCAACATGTTTCATTGTATCATATAATATATAAACAATAAAAAATGAAAATTAATTTCAGTTTAAATCCAAATCTCTCTAGAAGAGGACACAAATTTGTAATACCTAAATCTAGTCCGTTTAACAGTTTTATTAATAATTTTAAGAAATAATAATTTTAAGAATTTACGGTCCACTACAAAAATTTATCTTCTTGGCCATGGGTACTGTCAAATTATTGGTGCTAAGTTACCCTCAGAGTTACCCTCCTTAAGTTACCCTCTTTTTTACAAACACCGTACTGTAAAATTAACTATTCGTGAAAGTGCAGCCCCGACAATCCTGGAAGTGGCTATTTTTTGGTCAAAAGGACAAGTTCCAGTGAAAAATTGAAACAATTGCACGATGAGTGAAAAAATCTTCTAAAAAATAAAAAAGTTTACCGTGAAAGAGAACCGTGAATTGCCTTTAATAGTAAACTGGATGATATTTTCGATATCGCACATACCTTGTCCATGATGACCAGTGTAGATGACAAGCGATTCCTCTTGTCGCAGCGTGAGAAAAGCCATCCCGGATATTTCGCTGGAGCCAGACAATCTGAAATTTAAAAAAAAAAAACGGAAATCGGAACATGTGGGGCCAGAAAAAAATCGTAAAATAAGATATCTTGAAGAAAAACGTAAATCAATTCCAATAGACTCACAAGCATTATTTTCGCCATCGGAGAGTGACAGCGAAAGTATACCTGATAACGACATGAGATTCGAAATTATTGATTTGCCCATGCTAAGCGCAAAAGAAGCCACCAGAGAAAGCAAATCTTTCAGTACTCCTAAAATTTTGTCAGTTTTTGCTAAATGGAAGATTACCGTTGCCGAAAATCTTGGAAATTCTATTAATGAGCTCTTGGAAATTCTATTAATGTTTGGAAATAGCGGAGGCTGTTGTCCAAAGCTTAATCGATTGGAGAGTAGCTGATGATGTCGTGGCGGCTTGCTTCGATACAACATATTCAAATACTGGGAGATTAAATGGAGCAGCTATTATTTTAGAGCAGAAACTGGATCGAAGTTTATTATATCTTCCTTGTCGACATCTCGACAGACTTTTTTACACCTAACACTGGCGATTTTTAAGATTTCCACAGATTTCTTAAACGAAGATCCGGATGTGTAGCCTCAGGATGATAATTTCAAGAACGGAATGAACATTATCAGTCAAATAAAATCGTGATATCGTGGACCGTGGTGTTAATTTAATATAAGATTATAATAAGAAATTAACAAGAAATGAAGATGACATGCAATATTTACCAAAAATCGTAAAGAACTAAACACAGAAATGTTCAACATATACCAAAACATCCTTAATGGGTAGAAGATCATCTTAGATCGATTATTTGCATCATAAAAATTTATTCATAATATCATTGTATAGAAGAAACATTATGCATTTATAATAAAAAACAAATAGTAATAATTTGCCTTGTTTTTGAACCTAGTTATCGCTTCTATTCACCACAATTTTCATTTAGACTGAGAACAATTGACTGATATCGACCCAATATTTTTTCTGTTAAAGATTTTACCATAACCTTACAGTTCTAGGATGTGTCCCGTTAGATATTGGAACTTTCATAAATAAGATGCACGGTGGTGGTCTAGGATTAGCGTTTGTTGTAAAACCTTGTCGGGATGATGAAAATAATATTTCTCTTAAAATTGCTCTTTAATGATATTAAATTTGTTCTCCGCATTTTATGTCTTGTACGAGATCCTTTGTGTTAATCGAATTTCCGTCTATATTTTTCGCAACATCTGGATGTGTTCCTCCGAAGTTCCATTGATTACAGTTGGGCTAAGCCTTTTTTTTAGAACCTTCGTCAGTGTTTCTTTGATTATCTGACTTAAGTGGATGAAATACCTCTAATGGTTATTTGAATGAGGTTCTTCATAAGCTTAAACTAGATTTTTGAACGCCTTTATGAGTACATCACAGTATATGGTATTAAGTTAGTGTTGTCTTGATATGCCCTATGAATCGCCTTGCATATTACATAACACACTAGTATCTAATTCCAGCCGTGATAAGGCGTCTGCTACATTGTTAGTGCAACCGGGGTTGTAAACTGTTTCAAAGTTATATTCTTCCACAGTGGTGATTTCCATAGTTTTAGTTTTGTGTTGTTGTTGCGATTAATTAGTGGAAATATCAAGGGTTGATGATCCGTGATTATTCTTTTTCGCGTCCTACAGATAGTTCCGTAAGCGATCTAATGACGTTATTAAGGCTAACGTCTCCCTTTTATTTACCGCATAATTTTCTTCCTTTTTGTATAATGACCTGTAGATGAATGTAATACGTCTATCCTTACCCAGTTCGCCCTGTGACAATACTGTGCCAATTGCAGTGTCCGACGACATGTTGTTGAAATGCCTGGATCTCTCTCTCAAAGATTGATTTTCATTTTTTTTCGATGCGTTCGCGTTGATTTGCGTATTTCCTCCTCTAGTAAGATTTGTGAGTGGTTTGGCTAATTTGGCTTGGAAGTCTTTTATAAAGCGCCTGCAGTAAGACAGATTAATCTTTTTAGTTCTTTGGAATCTCTATTTTTTGAATCGCATTTTCGTTCTTGAGAAATTCTGTTTTATAAAAATTTACTTGCCGATTTGCTTTCTCCAATTTTGAAAATATTTTTCTAACGTTGCCTAAATGTTTTTCTTCTATATTTCCTACAAATATTATTACGTCATCTATGTAGACCATAAGATATTTTACCGGTGAACTCTCCCAGTACGTTGTCTAACATTCTCTGAAAGATTGCTGGTGCATTCTTTAGTTCAAGAGTAAGCCTTAAGATAATTTGCCGTTCAACGTTGAAAATGATGTTTTTTATGTCCGTTTCTTTCATTTTAATTTCATGAAAGCCGGAGGTGAGGTCGAGTTTAGTTTCAAATTTCCAAGATACGCCAATGTGTTCGATATATCCCGATATAATCGGGTAAGCTTCTGATCTTGTTACTGGGTTTAATTTTTTAAAATCAATGACCATCCGGTATTTTTTATGCCAGAAGCATCTAATTTTTTTTCCAGTACGCAGATTGGATAGTTATATGGGCTCCTGGAAGGTCTTATATGAGCCCATCTTTTAGTAGTTGTTCGATTAGGTTTCCCACCTCACATAAATTGGTTCTTCCATTGTTGACCGGTTCGAATATTCCGTCGAATGTTTTTTATTTATTTATTTTTTATATTACAACTGATTTACAAATAATTTAGTAATTTATCTTAAATAATGATTCTATTTCTTAAATAAAGATTCATAAAGATTCACATTTGACGGGCAGTAACGCAATGGTTAATAATTAAATACAACTGCTCAGTTCTAAAGGTTTCTGCCTTTGAAGTCTTCTTACTGTATTGGTGGTGTCCAACAAACTTTGTATGACTGCATTTTGGTGCCGAGATGATTTTTTATTTCTTCACTGATATACTCCATGTTTAAGTCCATGTTTATGTATGATAAAATAAAAAATTATTGTGTATTGTAAGCTCAGAATTTCTACCTATTATTCTACTTATTCCTATATTTTGTGTTCAATTCTTCTTTTCTCATACCGAGATATTTCCTTCCGTTTCTCTTCAACTAATTCCCTGACTTCAAGACGATAATTTTGATTTCTACGGGATTCGGTATGATTAGTAGGAGTAGGATTAGTAAGGTGTCTTTTTCATTACGGATTGTAAGTCTTGATCCTCAATAGGTGTCTTTTTGTATTAAAGTCACCACTAATAATAAAATTGGACTCTATTGATCTAAAAAGTCTACCATAATCTACTTTGTTTAGATTATTGCATGGAGGGAGGGGGGCAGTAGATAGAGGAAATACTGTCCCAGTTTCAACTTTTACGGTTTTAACTTGCATACTTTCTTCTTCGATACCAGGATCTTCATAGTGTTTAACATTCATTTTCACTATTACTGATCATTCTCCCGTTTCCTTCTGAGTGAACAGCACGATAACATTCATAATCACGTATTTTAATAAATGATGTTTCTGTCAAATGGCTTTCCGATATAAGGACTAAAGTCTTTTTTTTTCAAAATTTAGAAAAATTTCTAACTCTGGAACATGCTGTGCTAGTCCGTTCGCGTTCTAGGTGACAATTCTTAATGTTTTGCTCATTTTAAAATAAGAGGGCTGTTGTTCGGTTCCTGGTTTCCTACTTTTCTAGACGCTTAGATAAAGCTTTTAGCCCACGTTCTTGCTTTGCTTCCATATGCTTCTACATATCCGATCGAGAGGGTTATCAGTAATTACATTAAATGATTGTTGTATAATTTGCGAGTAGGTTTTACCCTGCCCTGTACTTATAACTGGTAGCTTTCGTTCCGCTTGGATTTTACATAATTTCTCTCTGGTAACCTTAGAGTTTTGAGGAAACTGATACATTTTGTTTCTTAGCCTTTGAAGGTCTTTGGCTGCGCTTCACATGCTCTGTAACTCACAGGATGATGCTCTTTACAGTTCAAGAATTTTTCAGGGTTGTTTTTATATTCCTTGATGTTTTCCAGCACATTTCACGCATCTAGGCTCCCGATCACAATATATTTGCATGTGGTTGATAACCTTGGCATTTTTTGCATTGAGGTAGCCTCGTATTTTTCTTTAGGGGTTCTATTTTAACCCTCATATTTAGTATTGCTTTGATGTTGAAAATTTTTTCAACTTTCTGCTTTTTATTAAAAGTAAGCAGAGTTGAAGCCCTCTTTTTTTACTCCATTGTACTCACCTCCAAGGTTCCCTCTAACTATTCAAAATCATGCGCGGCATAACTGCATCGTGGGCAAGTATTTTAAATTTAGCAAATTTCGAGCAAAACTTAACAAAATTACAATACAATAATTTTTACATATAATTTTATTTAAAATTTACTGGCAAATAATAGAGTATGATAGTGGGGAAATGTTGCCATAAAAAGTATGAAACTCAATAATTTTCACTGCAACAGTTTTAACACACCTTCAAAAAAATATGAGAAATATTTTTCGCACACTACGCCAATTTTATGGTTGAAAAAATATTACTGTAAAATTTAATGTCAAGAGAAAAATGAAAAATGGTATTATTTTTTTGAGCCACTACGTTCAAATTTTAAAAAAATTTCTATTTTGTTAAACTCGTTTATTTTCAAATTTTTTAGTTACGTTGCCCCCAATTTGTCACTATTTTGACTATAAAATATGCTATAAAAAATTAAACAAAAGTTGCTGTCTTTGTCGCTCTAACGTAATTTACATATACTCTTCTCTTCGATTTTTAGTATTTTTTACTGGAAAATTTGTTTCACTGTGGAATCCACCGATTGTAATATAATTTCCGATTTTTCCCTTTTATAAAAATCACTGTCAGTTTTTGTTTGAATACCTATTTTACAAAGTACATCACTTGCTACAATTTGATAACTAGAAATTTCTTATAACTTTTTGTTTAATTGATAACGACAGGACTACCGTTTTAACGAGTTCATTTAATCATTCTACTCTAAATTTTGTCTTGTTGGTTTGGGGGTCTGTTATTCGGGGGTCCCAGGTTCGATTTCTGGTGGTGACAAGTGAAGAACTTGCGACTGGGTGTTTTTTAACGGGTCATATGTTATTTATAGGTTCATCCAGTTTCAGATTTTCAAGCCATAGTAGTTACAGCTTCGTCCTTAATAATATTTTTGTGGAGCTTGAGCTTACATCTAATTTTTGTTTTGTCATTACAGTAAATGGAGTAAATTTTTTATCAATTGTTTAAAAAAAATCACATCAAATATGTAAAAAAAAAATGAAACAGCGTGGGTTTACAAATTTTTAAATTTTGTAACTAACACGAAAAAAATGTTAGCAATATTTCAGATGGGCGGACTAAAAATTATGATGATATTTATTGCATCTTCTATTTGCAGATCTTTTGCCTTTAGGTCCTCCATTAACGTCGAAAGAATGAACAAAAAAAGCGGTCCAATTATTCCATCGAATGATTTGATCGAGGATTCTAATTTTTTGTGAGTTTCGATATTTTCGAAAAAATCGTCCGACAATTTTTTCCTTAATCGGCTTCCACCAACCGATTTTATATTGAATTGCTTTTTAGTTGGAATTAGCTTTTTATTCGGATTTAATGAGAATTCGACGATCCTTATGTTACGAAGGCTCTCAATTTAACATTCGTTCGTCCTTGCTCGAGTATGCTTGCCAGGTGTGGTCGCCTTATCATGTGGTTCACATAAAAAGGATTGAAGCAGTTCAGCGTAGATTTCTTCGCTTTGCTTTACGCGGGCTACCGTGGGTGGACATGTTTCACCTACCTCCATACCTAGATCGCCTCAAGCTAATTGATTTACAACCACTTCATAGGCGCAGGGTTGTTGCAGACGTGGTTTTTGTTCATCAATTGCTGACCGGCAGTACCGACTCTCCTTTCCTCTTAGGAAAAATCAATCTAAATTTTAATTCACGAGCCTTGAGATCGGTACCTATGTTTCGAATCGACCATCATAGGACTGACTATGGTAAAAATGAACCTGTATCTAGGATGCTTCACGAGGCTAACCAATACTCCCACTTCATTGATTTTAATATGACGAAACGCACTTTAAAACAACTTTTTTATTTAACTTGACTGGTTTGGCCTTTAATATTTTATAACTTTTATAACATTTTGTTTTGTTACATTTTATTTTGTTTTATTTATCAAATTTTATGCAATTTTATTAGTTGACTGCTATATTTTTCAATTTTAATCTGCTTGTACTAAGCAGACTAAACCTCTGTTCTCCTTCCGTCCGCGACGGGTATCGTTTTGCTTAGCTGTTCACTTAGTTTGCCTCTTAATAATCAGATTTGATTTTAATACTAATATAGATTTTCCCGCTTGCTACTTTACTTTAATTTCACAGGTTAAGCAGTTCGATATCCATGTTTATAATCACTGGAATTATACTCAAAAAAATAATAATAATACAGATGGAAACTCCCCGCGCGCGGTTGGGAGGGGTAATAGGTCGTTGGGAATTATTATTATTAATGAAATTTTTATTTCGGTCGATGAGAATTTCGAACCATTTATTGCCTCTGGTTTTGTATTCTATGTACGCATGATATGATGTATCTCGATTGTATCAGCTGTGCAGTCCTCCGTTTTAATTAACAATCAGTGAAACTGATGGTTGATATTATCATATAATTCATCTATGCTCGTGTTTCTTTGTGAGATGCTGCTTAGTTGGTGCTCTAGGATCCTGAGATCCCTCTTGTCGTCATAGTTTTTATGGACGCGGAAACCCGTCTTTGATGGTAAATTATCTATATAGTCTGTTGATTGCTACTGCAAACGCTAATTATTGACATATTGTCTACATTCTACAAATTGTCGTTGTAACTTATAACTTGCTTCCATATATTGTTTATGTGGACAAATCGTCACAACATTGCAATCTGCCACGCAAATTTTGCATAGTCCGCCTCTGTACTACACAAAGTATAAAAATTTTTAAGATTTTTATTAAATCAAATGCTATGATTATAAACAATCCATGGTTATCAGATAATTTCCACGTCACTAATTTTTCTGTGATGAGTATCGCTAACTAATCAATGAAAGCCGCTTAGCATAAAAGCTCTGTACGTATAATATTTTATACACAAGAGGTAACAAGAAGACTTTTTCTTAACATCCATAACAAACCACAAAGCACAAACAAAAACAAAACAAAACGAAAAAAAACTCTGTGTAATTCTTTCTGATTTTCTTACAGCAGCAGCACTCGCGCAAAAAAAATCAAAACACCAAATCTCTTCGTAAGCCATTTTACGTTAGATTTGTGTTTTTTTGTTGTTTAATCGGTTAGCGCGCTTTATTGATTGACAAGAATACAAAATCGGTAAGTTTAAGATTTTTTTTGTCTTGTTTTGTTTTATTTTTGTTTTAATAAATTCGTTCGACTTATGAATGTTGAAATTGATTTGATTTACTTTAACATACATAAGGCTTTAGTTTTATAGTAGTTTATACATATTGTGTGTATCTCTATAGTTATTTAAGAAACTATACCTAATCGTAATCATTCAAAAAATTGTATTTATGTATTATATTGAGCAAGAATACGATTAGAAGTTTCCCATCGTATGAATGAATTTTGTATAAAGTATAAGAAAGCGCGCAGCCAAGAAAAAATGTTTAAAATTAATCCAATTTAAATTTATTCAACGATCAATTTTCGAAAATCAAAACTGTTTAACAACATACACGACGATGCATATAAGATCATATATGCACAACTTAAATCGCACTGGATAGACAGATTTCTTTAAGAAAATAAAAAAAAAATTACGCAGATAGATAGACAGAACCCGACAGAATAAAAACCTTAAATGTTTTATACACTGGAACACAACAACAACATCATTTTGATTCCGTCTATATAAATCTTATATAGCAGATATATCGCGTATCTGAGCGCGCAATGAGGTGAAGAGATATACCTGTACATACGATACGTTACATGAGATGTGATGCACACGAAAAACAATTTGCATCAAGAAGTGAAATTATATGTATGAGAGCGTGTTGTAAGATTTTCGTTCTGAAACCAAGATCGTGACGTGTGGTAATTGATTCCTTCTTATTCTTATTGCAATTATTATTTATATGTGTATATATTTGTTCGTTGTTGTTGCCATTATTACAATATTATTTTATCATGATTGTTGTTCTTGTAACCTATACGTTGTATATGGTTGCTGTTCAATCTTCAACGATTTTATTTATTTGCTGTGTGCGATTTTATACAAAATGTAATCGTTTAAAAGTACAGTTCGATTGCTGCATACTCTTACCAAGATCTTTGGGGTAGTTTATAGTTTTCAGAAATAACACTAAAAATCAAACAAGTTGCAAGTTTAAGATTAACACTATAAAAAAAAACAGCCAAGTAAAGTTTTTCGAATTGTTGATGGTGAAAAAACTAAGAGGTATTTTTAACTTTATTTTTTAATACGACCTAGAAGAGTTTTCATAATCATTTTTATAAGCAGTATTATCTGCTGTCAAATAAAAACAATGGTTATGTAAAGTTTTTTTGTTTCTAAAAATCTTTTGTTGATGTTTAAGTGACACCAGCGGGAAAACAATGTGCTACAGGAAGTTGATCCATTACAAGAAAAATATGCAACACTAATGCAAAATGGTATCACACTGCAACTATTCACACCCGAATGTTTTTTTGATCTTTTTCACAAAGTAAGTCGTGTTTATTAAAAGGTGAGTGTACTTAATAGCAAAATTTCGACTTTTAAAATAACGCTTTGTCAGAAAAGAAAAACAAAAAGATGAGCACAATGGTAACCTAAAGTATAACAATTTTTTTAACCAAATCTAGTAGCCCGAACTAAACAAAAGTTGTGTTATAAAAAGATTTGAATTTGTTATTTTTATTGTGGCTAAACGATTTGTTATTTGGACAAATACGCCAATGTTGATGTATTTGCATTCGTGTGGCTGCGGCTTTATTTCCACCGCGAATATGTAGAAATATATTTCATTTATGGCTTCTGTAATGGGTAACGCCCGAGCAGCAGCACGAGAATACCAGAGATGATATCCAAATGCGAAGTCCCTGTTCGTCTCAGAAGATATGAGATAGTCGATTGATTTGATATAGACGAGGATTGGAATTGGAATAGTGGTGAACGACCTATCTATAAGTGTTCGTTGTTTATCAAGACGTTTCGGAGTGCTAAGGTCCACGTTGCAACTTATTTTAAAAATAAATCAGTTGCACCCTTACCATGTGCAACGTGTACAACTTTTACCTGCTGACCATGATAAAAGAGTGCAATTCTGTCAAGAAATTAAAGTCGATGCCCATACAATTTGCAGTTTTTTAACAATATTGTATGGAGTGACGAAACATGTTTTAAAAAAGAGGGGATACTCAATATCCATAACTTGCACTATTGAGCCCGCCTCAATTCAAAAAAGTGCGGGTTTTTTTTACTTGATGACGTGTCTCTTCAAACACGGGGAAATATGTGGCTGCAGGATGATGGAGCTCCCCCTCACTATGCACTAGTAGTGAGACAACACCTGGATGTAAATTATCCAAACCGCTAGATTGGATGGGCCATTGCATGGCCACCGGGGTCTCCTGATCTAAATCTATTAGACTTTTTTCTGTGCGGCGTTATTGTAAAGAGCTTCTTTATGAATGAGTAAACCAGACCAATCAGGAGATGCGATAATGTATAATCGAAGCGTCCAATATTATTAAAAGTAACGAACGTGCGACGGATTAAGCAAAATTGTATACGACGATGCCGATTATATATTTTGGCAAATGGTCGACACTTCGAACACTTATTTTAATATGTAAAATTAATAAAAAAAAATTATTTTATTCATTTTGTTTTGTTTCTGACAAAGCATCGATTTTAAAAATCAAAATTTCTCTATTATTTGCATTATGTGCAGAATAAACACGACTTACTTTGTGAAAAATCGGATAAAAAACATTCAGTTGTGAATAGCGCAGTGTGAAACCATTTTAAAATCTGCGTTAGTATAGTACATTGTTTTCCCGCTGGCGTCACTTAAATATCAACAACAAAAAATTTAAGAAACAAAAAGACTTTACATAATCATTGTTTTATTTGACAGAAGATAATACAGTTTATAAAAATGATTTTATTGAAAAGGCACACTCTTCTAGATCGCATTAAAAAAGAAAGTTAAACAAAAGAACTTTTGTTTTTTTTAACTAATTTTTCGGTGGGTGCACATGTGATTTCTCTGAAAAACAATAAAAATGGAATAACTTTTGCACCATCAAGAATCCGAAAAAACTATACTTGGCTGTTTTTGTTGGAAATGAGCTCCCCTAACTCCCTGCTTCGTTTGATCGTCCAATTCTGGGACACCCTGTATAATACAATTTAGTTAAATTTTCAAATTCTTTACAATATTTTTTAAATACAGAAAACCGCGTCAACCCCCCACTAAGTGTCCTTTCCAAACTAACCGAAAGTCACCGTCGATTGAAAAGTTAAGGGTGTTTACTATGCCCAATTTGCAATACAATAAATTTACATTGTACGCGAATTTCCATAAAATTTTCCCTTGCCCTATTAAAACCCCCACAAATTCGAATAGTTATCAAACATCAAACGGTTTTATGATTTAAATATTAATGACATTATAATGAAAATAATTAGAACAATTTGGAAAGATTACTTACTATAAGCCTCCATGAAGCTGACTCGGATCTTCAATATCACTTCTGTCATGACATAAAATATGTCCAAATTATAACTATAAAGCAAATGTGTTACACGCAAATTATAACTATTAATTAATTGTTTATTAAATGCAGACCAAAAAAAACTTCATTATTGTCAAATTTTCAAAAAAAAAATTCAAAAAAAAAATTTTCAGTAGAAGTATCTGAACTATATTGAGCTTAAGAAAATTTTTATCCGGAAATATTTGGATTTTAGTCGATTGAACCTAGCCTCATGGGAGTACTTGACCTATACTACCGGAATTGCTACAGTATTGGCTACAAACCGATAGGTTTTCAGAAACTGTCTTGACTACAAGCTGAAAGATTTCTAGAGAAAACATATCTGGAATTATCTGAATATAGCCGTATGAATCTTGCGTCATAGGTAATTCACGACTACTTGACATATATCGCCGAATTCGTGACCCTAATGCTGCACCAGCACTTGTACCAAAATCAAATAAAAATGCTACTGGAAATTTTTGCAAATTAATTACAACATATCGGCATAGTTCAACCCCCAAAAAACTACCTCTAAGAAATTCTTCAAAACCCATATTTTTGTTGTATCGTACTGGGGGTGGTATTATATTTTTTTTGCAAATTAACTGCAACATATTTGCATGGTTTAACCCCCAAAAAACTACCCCTAAGGAGTAATGACTCGGAGAGCGTACTTTTGGGCTACCATTAATGGTTTTACATTATTTAAGTACGTCTCTCCCCAACAAGCATTACCGTAATTAATTTTTGAATGAAACAAGGAATAATAAGTGACATCATAATATATTTCGGGCACAGTGACCTTAATATATAAAATTTTCTAATACTGCCATATAGGTGTTGTTTTAAACCTTCAATGTGGTCTACAAATTTCAAATTATCATCTAAAGTAACACTAGATATTTGAAATGCCCAATCCTATCAATATTAATGCACTTACACTCCGTCTCACTTGTTTAAGAACACTTATTTTTTTTAAACATCAGATTGTTTCTCCGATGCTATCTATAATATTAAACAAATTTTAATTGTTATATCGGAAGAGGGCTCTATTAAGAAGATATCCCATACAGTAATTTGCAGGTACGATAAAGAACCGCTACATTTTTGAAGTAAAACTTCTTTAAGCACGCTTGACTTGCGGACTAAGCAGGCAAATGCGTTACGAAAAGTGTAATCGAACGAGGCGAACGAAACAATAAACGCAAAACGAAATCATTTTCCTTTAGTATCAGGATGTGCCATGACAACTCATAAATCCTTAGGTGGAACATTAGTTGATACCATTTTAATTTAATAATTGGTTAAAAAAATTGGAAAATAAGAAAATTGGTAAATGGAAAATTGGAAAAATTGGAATATTGGAAAATTGGAAAATTGGAAATTTCTAAATTTGCAAAATTGGAAAATTTGAAAATTTGTAAATTGGAAAATTGGAAAATTGGAAAATTGGAAAATTAGAAAATTGGAAAATTGGAAAATAGGTAAATGGAAAATTGGAAAATTGGAAAATAGGAAAATAGGAAAATAGGAAAATAGGAAAATAGGAAAATAGGAAAATAGGAAAATAGGAAAATAGGAAAATAGGAAAATAGGAAAATAGGAAAATAGGAAAATAGGAAAATAGGAAAATAGGAAAATAGGAAAATAGGAAAATAGGAAAATAGGAAAATAGGAAAATAGGAAAATAGGAAAATAGGAAAATAGGAAAATAGGAAAATAGGAAAATAGGAAAATAGGAAAATAGGAAAATAGGAAAATAGGAAAATAGGAAAATAGGAAAATAGGAAAATAGGAAAATAGGAAAATAGGAAAATAGGAAAATAGGAAAATAGGAAAATAGGAAAATAGGAAAATAGGAAAATAGGAAAATAGGAAAATAGGAAAATAGGAAAATAGGAAAATATCAAAATATCAAAATAGGAAAATAGGAAAATAGGAAAATAGGAAAATAGGAAAATAGGAAAATAGGAAAATGGGAAAATAGGAAAATAGGAAAATATGAAAATAGGAAAATAGGAAAATAGGAAAATATCAAAATATCAAAATATGATAATTGGAAATTTGGAAAATTGGAAAATTGGTAAATTGGTAAATTGGAAAACTGGTAAATTGGAAAATAGGAAGATAAAAAAATATGAAAATAGGAAATTTGGAAAGTTTGTAAATTAGAAAATTTGAAAATTGGAAAATTGAAAAACTGGAAAATTGGAAAGTCATATAATATAGACTTCAACATATGTCACTCACTGACTCACTCGAGAACGCACAGGGTGACCAAACATTTTTTTTTATATATTATAACATCTATGTCACTCACTCACTTACTCACTCCAGAACGCCTATTTTGATCCAGAATTGGGAAACGAAACCACAAATTTGTGTATACGTATACGACGTATAATACACAATTTTGAATAAGTGTGCTGTCATTTGTTACGCATGTATGTGTGTTGTTTTTGTGAACTTAGGCGCCAAAATTTATCGAACCGGGTCGAATCGGTTCAAATTTTTGTTGCTTCCTCTCCTGTTTTGTGACATTTTCCCATGGTATCTAGATGTGAAACAAATTTGTCCGGACGTAACGCCACACCATTCGCAATGTTTTTATTTTAGGTTAATAATTTTATATTTTGTAAATTAACAAGTTTTATATTTTATAAAAAAAAAGACACGTAAAAAATAAATTCACTTTCCTCAAAATTTAGCATAATTTGACAAAAGCAAAATTATGCTAAATTTTGAGGAAAGTGAATTTATTTTTTACGTGTAGTTTTATTGAATACGAAATGTTGTACAATTGTTTTTTTTTATAAAATATCCCTTTTCAACTAAAAAATGGCTCTATTAAAGTCCAAACCACACAAATGTGTGAGTAAAAAACCATAGTATGTAATGACGTCTTTGATAAAAATTTGAAGTACAACCAACACAATTGTGTGTATAGTGTATAGTTTTTTTCGAACGAAAATAAGTTTGAAAGGAATACAAAAATATGTAAGTTGTTTCAAAACACAACCAAAAATAAATTTATGACATGGTACTTTTGCCGTACCTACACAATTGTGTTAGTAAAACACAAAAGGGATATAAAATTTGTTAATTTACAAAATATAAAATTATTAACCTAAAATAAAAACATTGCGAATGGTGTGGCGTTACGTCCGAACAAATTTGTTTGTTACTAATACCAAAACACATATATTCTACACTATTGCGTTCCGGTAATTCTTCTCTACTGTTATTATTTTTGGATCAAAATACGCGTTCAGAACGCACAGGGTGACTAAAAAAAATCGTTCGTGTGATATATTTTATATATGTATTTTTTTCTATATTATAGCTCCATTCCACACGAGGTATCACAGAAACCGATTCTTTCTTCGTTTCTTTCCCCGTTTGCCTATGATACAGGTTTTAATGCGACTTAAACAAATTTTCGATGAACATAAAACATAAATGAAATAAAAAATATTTCAAGAGCATTTTTACTGTGCGAAGAGATTTCAAAAATGATTTTTTTGTCCATTTTGTTACACATACATAATCATTATCTATTACGACTAGTTGGCCTTGAGAAAGTTACCAAGTTACAAGGTTACCTCTTGTGGCATCAGACATAAACGGCTAGGTGACACTCGAGAACGCACAGGGTGACCATTTTTTTTTTCTTTCAATATTATAATTTTTCTATATTATAATATATATATTAGAAGTTTTACTTCAGTAGTGTGGTCTAAAGCACACTTATTTTTTTCTTAATAAAACGGGGTGCACGGTGCAACTTTAAAAATTGCATATTTATTTGTCTCACTTGTTTAAGGACAACTGTAAAATCAATTAAAATGAACAGTTTCCGTATCTTTTTTTGTGTTTGTAAATTTTAATTATTTTCAAATTTTTTCCATTATGTTTAAGTCGGGTGAATAGGGCGGCCAAGGCAATAGTTCTACATTTTGCTCGTGAATCCGCGCTTTGATTATCCTGGCAGTAGGAATCGGGGCCAACACTTTCCATTAAAATATATTTTTTTCTTCGGCATAGACAACTTTATGTTATGCTACTCTCTGTTTTATCTAATGGGTTGCCTTGCAAAGCAAAGACGCTGGTTCCTGCATGCTTCATTTAACGGAGGTTTTTTTTAATTTTTTGAAATGTTGAATATTTGGAACGCTGTATTATACGATGGACGATGCTCTGCTGGCCGTAACACCGGTTTAAGCCCTTATTTTGCTAATCAACAGGGTAGAATTTGAAGCTTTTCTAAGAATAGCCCATCGATCTTGTAGCCATGTACTGTTTTTTCATAGCTTTAGATGTTACTTAGGTAATTATGCACAACGGTTCAACTTCTTCCAATTTTAGCAGCAATTTCCCGGATACTATGGCCGTTCTCCTTGAAATCCGAATTTGGGCTTTTTCTTCTCATTCAAGAACTTTCCTTTAAGCATAGTTGCGCACACGTAAAGGTTAATTCACGAACTGATACTTAAATAAACACATTTTTATTAATCACTTGTTTTTTGTTTCGCAGAATATTATTTTGATGATGATTTTGTCAACAATTGATATTCTGCGAAACAAAAAACAAGTGATTAATAAAAATGTGTTTATTAACTATAAGTGTGTTTCGCCAAGTACCTACGGCAAATAGCGTAAAAAGTATCATGAACTGATACCTTACACTCTTTCATTTTTAATTTTTAGCCTTAGAAACGAAATATTTCAGTTGTCCTTAAACAAGTGAGACAAATAAATTTTTAAAGGGGAACTGTGCACCCCGTTTTATTAAAAAAAAAGTAGTGGTTCTATAACGTACCTGCAAATTGCTGTATGGGATATCTTCTTAATAGAGCCCTCTTCCGATATAACAATTAAAATTTATTTAATTATTGATAGTATTGGAGAAACAATCTGATGTTTCAAAAAAATAAGGGTTCTTAAACAAGTGGGATGGGGTGTATCATTATACATAAGATTATTAAAATGAACAGAATGACACTTAACAAAATCATTATTAGAGTTTACAATAGTGTCTCTCATACTAAACACCATAAATTTGGTTTTAGGACTCAGAATCATAGAATGCAAATTAAACCATTTTCTCAGAGTATATAAATCATATTCATGGACTCCTGTAAGTCTTCCCAGGAAACAGCACGATCAGAAAGAGCAGTGTCATCTGCAAATACTCTAGGCCTCCCGTTGAATTATAAATAAAACATAGAGGTTATATAAATGATAAACGAAATAGGTCCCAGCACCGACCCCTGCGGCACACCATTTAAAACTTGACTTTAAAATTTCATGGTCCACTGTATCGAACGCACTGGTAATGTCAATGAATAGGGCCCCTTATTTTTTATTATTGTTTAAGCCATTGTCAGATAAAAAATTTTATAAAAAGAGAATCGCATCCTCCGTGTTTAACGACACTCTGAAACCGAATTGAACATTGTTAAAAACTTTTGTCTGCGGGAGAAAATCGAGCATTCTATTTTTGATTAATTTTTCAAAATTTTTTGAGAAAACTAAAGCAACGAAATCGGTCGGGAATTCGACATATTAGTGGTAACCCCGTTTTTGAACAATGGAATAATTATGGCATTTTTAAGTATATTTGGAAGGAGGCAGTACCAATACTAAAATTAAGAATAAATGCGAGTGGCTCAAAAATATTAAAACAGTACATTACTAAAACCATCCTCATCGCACGATTCTGAATTTTTTAATCCTATAATAATCTGATGAATTTCAGAAGGAATTATCGGTGTAAAAAAAGAAAGTTTCTGTTTCAAAATATGTAGTTAGAAAACATATATACTTTTCTTTTAAAATCATCTTAACAGTTATCTTCAATACTTTCTTGATTTAAGTTATCTGAAACAGTAGCAAAAAACTGATTAAAAATATTAGCTATTTTAGAGTCATTATTATGAATTTCCCCGTCAGTGTCACTAATTTCGTAAGTTTTCCTTTATTAAGTTATTAATTGTACGCCACTGATTATTTTTATTTTTTTTTAAACAATTTCACGAAATACTGCCACGAGCTTTCCAATTTGACATTACCTGTTTATTTTTGTAAGCTACCGCTTTGCACTATGAATCCAACAATTAAGTTTTTTCGGTCCCGACTTATGATTGTAAGATATTTTACTAGAGTTAACATGCTTATTTAAACTAAACTTTATCCCATGACTCATTTCAAATTCTCTCGGTCAAATTATTTAAAAATCAAGCAGATAGTTGAGTCAGTAACTTCAAAAAGCTCAACAAAGTCAGTAGCTGAAACATTAAAAATTATTTTATGTCTAGCAAAAAAATGATCCAAGCAAGTAGAAGAGGAAGGTCCAATTATATCATTAACAAGAGATTTAACACCATTTGAAGCCATTAAAAGGGAGTAGTCATTATACCAACCCTAGAATCAACCAATATATTAATATAGATTTGATTCAGGAATGCTTGAAGTTCCTCAATAAAGATGTCAATGGCAAAAGTCCCAAAAACGCTTCCACGTTTCCTTCCTTGAAATTTTTTGCACAAATTTTAGACATCATGTCAAGTTGAAAACACTAAATTTCACACTTGGCGCTCGTGATTCCGAAGATTTTTTGAATTAATAGAAGAATTAATCGAATTTGGCCAAAGATGCTTCCACTTGTAGAGTCAAATCGCCAATCACAACATGCAAATTGCCTTGAATTTTTTTTACAAACTCCACACACTATCACAAGTGGAGAACACTAAATTCCTCATTAAGGTACTTGTAGTTCCAAAGATTTTCTGAATTAAAAAAACTTAATTTTTTTTTTATAGTGTGATGATTCTCAATATTTTTTCTGTATTTGTGTTAATTTGAGTAAACCACGTATTTCGAATTCCAAACTTTTTTTTTGCGCTACACTTTTTGATAATTTGTGTATCTACACTTTTTGAGGCTACAATTTTCGTTAAATTGTGTAGCAACACTTTTTATTAACGTTAAGTACTTCACACTGGTAGTTGTTGTACCTTGCTTGCAGTATTTCCCAGGCTCTCTTATTGTATGTTGTCGCCAGTTATTGAGAGATGACTGCGGTCCGCTAATTTTTTTGTAAATTTGACTTTGAGAATGTGATTTTTATTGTATTTAATAGTTGTGGACGAGCTCTGTGAAAATCCTTAAGAGTCTACTATGAGATTTGTTTGTTTTGGAAGAAGAGCGCTGTTTGTTCTTGTTCTTCCGTGTCTACTAAGATCTCTATGTGTAATATATCAATTTTCTATTTCTTGGGATAATTGATCCAATTTTAGCTTTATGTATTCCATTGGACTGTTGTTGTTGCTCAATGCGTCTTCATTGGGGCATATTTTTCTGTGCGTACTTCTCATCAGGACAACTTGCTTCTTGAGCAGCTTCTCGTTGGTGTGGGTGCTGGGATTGTGAATTGGTGGCCTATATTTTGACTGCGTTTTGATGCGTTATTCGAATTGCTGCTGGTATGGTGAATGTGTTGGCGGTATCGCATTGTTTAGGCGATAACGCATCTCAGCAAATAATTTGTTCTTTTGTTTCAGCAACCATTTTGCTTGTTACTCTTTCCTGATGACCTTCTTTTAATATTGGGTTCATCGCAAGTATGTCGTCATCCCTGGCAAGAACATCGGAGTATACAGGCTTTTGTGCTCTTTTATCGTTCTTTCGAGATAGGTTTTCGTTTTTCGACTATCTACGCGTCTTTGTTGTAGTTTTTTCCTTCAGCAACTTCTCGATCATCTAAACGATCATCTAAAGCTCGAAGAATAAATTTTAAAAATTTATCCGTAAATCTTAATTTTGATAAGAAATAAGTGAAAATTGGTTATTGACACAAATTTACTGTCAATTTAGATTTACTTTAGCGTGGTGTAAAAACAAAAAAGGGCTAATTTGTAAAGTAAATACGAGCACAGTTTAACACAAAAAGTTTGAATGAAGTTAGTTCAGATAACTTTTAGGCAGTAGGTTGGTTTTTCATTGTTATACCCAACTTTAAAATATAAACGCAAAATTAATCACTTTTACCATGAGCTGATAGTTTTAATTAATCTGAAATAAATCTTGAGTTATAGTAAGAAACAGTTTCAGTTTAGCAAAACTTATTTATAAAAAATTACATAAATTTATGTAATGTGTTAATAATTTATGAAGATTAAAAAAATAATAACATTTTATAATTAAAATGCATTAAATTTATAAATTGTGTAGAAAACTTAATATTGAGTTCGCATGTTAATTAAAACAATGTTTGGAAATCGTAATGGGAATGCATGTAGAATACTTTTACAACACTAAAATTCAAAACCAATTATAAAATTTTAATAAGATCACTGCTAAAATTCTTCAAAGTAACACAAACTTTGGCACATAAATATTATATGCGAGACATTCCTTTGAACTAATCCATCATACATCACGACGATCTATCTATTCAACTTGAAAAAAGCGTATCCCTTATATATTTGTTATAAAAAGATTTTTCCAACAAACTTTTCCTCAATAATATACGACGTCCAATTTATTTGTAGAACAAAAATTTTTTTTTTTTATAACACCCGCGGGGTAAATTTACCAAAAAGTTCATAAATGAAAAATTCTTTCAAAGAGCGCGCACAACTTTTATAATACGTTTCTTATGTAAAATATACTCGTACTCGTCGTATATATATATGGTAAGATAATGACGCGGGGATTATTTTTTTGAATATATGCGAGTTTAAGTACATGACTTATAAATAAACCAAAAAACACATCAAATCAATCAACCAAATCGGTTTACTTCCGTTCAACAGGTATATATAGTATGGTATATTCTGTGTGTGTTTGCATTCACACCACATTTCAATTCCAATTCAAAAATTTTAAATCGATTTATTTTGTTGCTGTCTCTGTGTATAAGATACAAAAAGACGTCACACAAAATTATACCAAGTGATATACGATAAAAGTCAATAGACAAATTTATTTATTTTTTTTTATCATAAAACTATATCAAAAAAGCACATAAAGCGATATGTAGTGGAAGAAGGTGCAGCCAATGTATGCTATACGAGTATTTTCCAAAGTGGTAAAGCTTTAAACTAAACAGTTTAAGTTTATTTTATATGGTGTACTCAGCTCAGATCAATGATGATAAAAAATTCAAACAAACATTTTTTTTTTGTGTTTTGTATCAATATAGTCTCTGGTATAAAGAAAGTTGGATATACGTCGAGTACACAAAAAAAAGCTAACAAAGCTAATAGAATCACTAAAATGTTATTGGGAAAATACACAAAAAAAGTTTGAGATTTTTTTTATACTTCAATCCGTTAAGGAAAATTTGTGTGCATATTGAATGTATGTGTGTGTGTTGTTTGGGAATTCAAAAGAATTCTAAGTTGATTTTAGGGATGATGCCACATTATAAAAAAAAAAAAATTTAAATTGATGTGTTTGTGGTTATATGAAAAATCGAGACGATGACTAATGGTTTATAAAATTTTGATTGGTTTCAGAAATATTTTTGTTTAACTCCAATACATTTGTCTTCTTTAGTTTGGAAAGTAGTCGAGAACCTATACATAACAACATTTCGCAGTAAGCCGTATAAACTTTATACGCCTTAAACTTTATAATAAATACTATAAAGTACTAAATTAAAATAAAGGTTTCCAGTATAGTAAGTTACGGAATCATAATTTGCTTCACTTAGGTAGACACAGAACTAATTATCGTGATAATGAAACCATTGAAACCAAATCGGAACAGTTATAATTTTTCGCTGCATTTTATATCATGAAAGAAGCTTACAACTGGTCTGGGTTGGAATGTTCTATAACATAACTATTTTTCGACATTTTGTCGAAGACTATATACGTCTCTCTTTCTGCTAGAATTAATTTGACTTCTGTTTCGTTAATCAATTTCCTCTTTAGCAATAGAACACACCAGGTTAGAATATATTTGAACAATATCTGGAATTGAGTCGAGTTGAAATTCAATACGGCCGAAACGAAAATATTTCGGAACGATTTGACACGAACATTTATTTGGTAGTTAAATCTATTTGAATATTTCAACATTGCATAGAAAAACAGCAACATAACATGGCGACAAGGATATTCTGGCCTGAAGAGGAATGCATTTTACCATTAAATTAATAGATGAAAAAAAATATTTGGAAATTGAATGGTATAAAATATCGCCGAAAAGAAATATTTAAAAGTTTTGGAAAACAATAATGAAATGCAGTTAGAAGTTAGAAAATAAATGGAAAAATGTGAAAAAATCGTATATTGCAGTGAAAAAAACGTAGTGGTGCTACACCCGTCACTTGTATAACTATTTTGAAAATTTAGATCGCCTTTTGGGATCACGACCCAGCATAACAACAATTTCACAAGGAACAGTTTGATAAGTGAATTTGTATTTTATTTAATTTTATAAATTTAATAAAATTAATAATTTTATAAAATGCCGATCCAGAAAATGGAGTTCATGTTGGAAATTTAACCAATACTGATTCAGAATTTGAGCCAGCTCCAAGACGAAAAACTATGGTTCTCGTAAGCGATAGTGCAATACCAAAGAATTAAATCAATTTAACGATATTATTTTTTAAAAATATAAAAAAACCGACGAAGACAATTTTGAACTTGAGGCAGAACCCAGCAAGTTTATAAATATTTTAAAATAAATAATTTTTAAAAAAAATTAAATTAATTTAGAAATTTTATTTTTTATAATATGAATAATGATACTTGTTAACAGTGGGTAGTTATTCGAAATCTATTTTTGTATCCATTTTTTTAGATTATCCTCCACCTTCCTTAAAGTCTATCGAATGCATTTTCTACGGCTATACGAGGCTTATTAAGATAAACGTTAAAAGATTCTTCCTCGACATCTCTTGGAGAAACATATGCTGTTGGATAACCAAAAATATATGATTTTACTTCTCTTCCATTTATTAATGGCGAATTTTACAAGAAATATTAATATTCATATAGTTTTTGTAACATATTACCCTTTTATTATTATTTATAGTAAACGTGTATGTAAACCTTTAAATCTGAAAATAAATATTAATTATTATTCAAAAATTTTCGTTGACAGCGAATAAAATATGGAAAATTATATTAACCTGTAATTTCAGTCTACTATACCCTGAAGTACAATAGAGGCCCATATTTTCCTGTTGATATAATCTCTATAGTATCCGTCTAATGGGGCTGTTACTGGAATGTGGCATCCATCAATTGCACCGAATAACATTGGAGGGCACTTCTTTTTTTAAATACTTCACACAATAAGTAATTTCCATCCAGACTTGGCATTTTTATTTCCTCGGGCAATATAATCTTGATAACAGCAGCACAAAACTGCTTTAAGCATCTGTATACAGAAGCTTTATGTACTCCAAATTGGTTTGCTACCACCTTGTATTCCGAGCAGGACGTATACAAAGCAATCCTAATTTTTGTTTCAACATAAATGGGTTTTCTTGCTCGGTTCTGATTATATTGTCGGTCTTAATTTTTCACACAAATACTGGTACGTGTTATTGTCGACTCTAAAATTCTCGTTCCATTCATCGTAACTATCATGGGTCACTGCTGCTTTAGGAGATTGCCTGCAAGCTCTGCAGATGTACATATGCCTCAACTTTATCATCGCCATTTGTCGTCAAAGTTTATTTAAAAATTCTTGCCGAGCAGATTTTATTTTTTGTGCGTAAAACTCGCGCATCAAAGTTAAAATTTCTTAATTTGATGCGCTACACACAGAATTTTTATTTTCTTACGCATAAAAATTGTTAAAATAATTTTTATTATAATTAATACAAAATAATCAGAAGAAAAAAGCGATCGCAAGAAAAAATTCTCCTCTAAGCAGCTGTCAAAATTTCAACTTAACCTAACTCTACTCATGTAAATACGAGAAGCCATTTTGAAATTAACGTAGGTGTACAACTCAACCTAACTCCAACCTGGTTCTGGAATCGAAAATAAATTATTTGGTCATAGAAACGTAGTAGAAACATCACAATGTTCCAATCTAGCAGGCTGGTAAATGAAATAAAAACTGAAACACAGACAAATTTTATTCGACAGAAACGAGAAATAAACTTAATAAAGATAAATTATCGAAAAATGGTGATGTTAGGATATCCAAAAAATAAAAATGTGTTTGAGATAATTGTAAGACAAAGCATAGCATGGTATATATAGTACAAAAATGCTAAATGGTCGGTCCCTTGCTTCCACAAGACTAAAATTGCCATTACGAAATCTTGCCTCTAAAACAACTTTTTTTCTGTTGAATGACTCGCAGAATGTTCACTCAAAGTCGAATTAATAGAATCCAATGACATGAATGTTGCTTATCGACATCCATCTCTTAAAGTTGATGCAGACGGACCGATAACTTGTAAATGACTGAAACTTATGTCATAAAAACAGCAATAACTAAGCTACATAATATATCCAAAATATTTTAAGTTATTATTTTAAGTATTTAAAAATATTTTAATTATTTTAAATTATTCAGTTTTTCGTATTGTGTGCCGCATGTTAAAAATTCTACGCGTGTTTGGGAAGGCCGATTTTGTTGGCTGTTATTTAAAACTGAGTCAGAATTTTTTTTTAACGACACGATGTTACGACCCAGGATCAATATATCGTCCGCGTAATCTACGATTTATGAGAGCTTGCTTGTGGACAGGACACATGGATGTGACATTCATAATGTGCTCTCTGGAGCTCTCATATACGCCTGCTAGAAATCTATGAATAGAAGATGTGCAGACATGTCCTTTTCGTAGCATTTTTCTAACACAATTCTAATAGAAAAAGTTTGATTGGTTGTTGACCTGTCCGGGAGCACCTAGACGTTGGCTAAAACATTTCAGCCGGTGTTGAGCAAAGCTATTCCGCGATAATTGTTACAATTCAGTCGGTCTTCATTTTTATATAAACGAAAAATTTGGACAATTTTGCCTTATAATTTTTCAGTATTTTATCGTAAGGTTGGTGGTGGGGTATTATCATTGATATCAGGCTAATATAATAGTGTTGGGTCATCACTTGCGGATAACGCTTGTGTATTGAAAGTTTAGTCTATAAATTTATTTTAACTTTAAATTCATTATCGTTTTTTGTAAATACTTTTCAGCATTATTGCAAAAAACGATAAAGCTCCTATGAAAGCTGCCTCTTCTGCAGGACTGATGTCGGCCAAAAATTCACTAGTATCCCTCATTTTATAGAGAAATCTTAAGTTTCATCCAGATCAATCAGTCCGTATAAAAAATAGTTTTTTAGTAGCCAAAAATCCGCATTTCAAATTAAATTTTTGAAAACTGGTCTGGATCGGTATTGGTACAAATTTAATTTAGAATCGTTTTACAAGCAACGAAAATACGTCTATGGAAGCTGCCACTTCCGGTTGACCACCTTCAACCAACAATCAAAGTGAATGGTAAATGTGCAAAACTTTCGAGGTCGAAAATTTTCTTTTATTTCGTAATAGAAAGTAAAACAGAGTTTTGACGAAACTGTTATTTTCGCTTAAATTTTGGAAAACCGTTCTGGGCCGATAATGTTGCAAAATTAATTTAGAATTTTTTAGTTCTTAATTTCTTATTCGAAATCTAAATGATATACTTTTAAAAACATTTTTGTATAATGTTTTTCAAAAATTTTAATTTTTACAGGGTAATGAGTTTAGGATTGGAGTATAAGAATTTAGTGACATGCTCAAATCTAAGGGGTCCCTTGGATCAAGTGGACTTTTCCAATCGAATTCTAACTTTGCGTAGGTATTTGATATCAAAATGAGCGAGAGTAATTCGTATTTTTGGGGTTGTGTGAAATTAAAGATATGCTCGAACCCGGGGGGCCTGTCCCCTGGACCATGGAACTCCCCTTATAGGTTTAAACCTAAATTTTTAGATTTTATATCAAAATGAGTATATTCTCGTAATATTTTTTAAGAGGTCGGGCCCCTGGGTCTAGGTAGTTCCATGCAATTTTTTAAACATTTCTGCAATTTAGAATTGAATCGCCTCAGCGAACAGAAGGATGTAGCGGTTAGAACATTCAAACCAATATTCGAATCATCGGAAGCTCATCGCTAACCCATCTTCCATCACTCAGGCAAAACGGAAAACACCACAACGAGCATTAGAAAACGAAAACAAAAGCAAAACGACGAATACGAAATCAAATCAAAAGGTACAAAAAGAAAGTGATAAAAAGAAACACAACCACGGCCCCTATCGGCGTGCAAAACTCATAGGCCGCCCCATCTTCCATGTCCAGTATAAAGTGGCATGGAGCTTTTAATGAGCAGATGGTAACGTAAATCGGACCTATAGCCGTACGTCTTCGATTTGGTAGGCAACTGCGTAAGGTAGGACGGGGAAAACGAACCGTTAAAGAGTTGGGAGTGCTTCGGATTAAAACAAAAAAAAAAGATTATTACTTTACAACGAATATACATAAATCTCGAATACAACACGCATAATTTTGATAACAGATGAGGAATGCCATACTCCAAAAATTCCAACGGATCTTTTATCAATAAATCGATGTTGCATTTTTAATGTTTAATTCTACCGTAAATTTCACAAACGTAAATCGATTGTTTCCCCGTCACATCAAAATATTTGTGCTACCTGAATTTTTAACACTAACTCACTACCGATAAGTAAAATGTTTTTTTTTTATTTAATTTTGTATTTAATTTTTTACAAATTAATTCGTTTATTTAAAATCGAATAAAATTTTCTTCGCCAGCCCAAGCTGAACCTCTCTCCTATATACGCGAGATACCCATGGTATAAAATGTTTTTGCCACTGATGCTGCACAGAACAAAGATGAGAGAAATGTAATAAACGTGCGGTGGATACCAAAAAAAAAAAAAAAATCAAAAGCAAAACAACAAAATCGCAAGGCAATGCGCAAAAAACGAGCAAAACATTTAAAAGTCGTTAAAATTAAAAATTAAATTCATTTAGGTAACTAATTAGGTTTGGTCGGTATCAATTAATTTATAGCAGCAACAACAACAAAATCAATTTTTATCTCTTCGATAGGTATACATTTTCGCGGATTATATCGTTTTTGCACTGTGCACGGTGCAAAAAATAAAAATAAAAATAAAAAATCTAGATTGTGTTGTTGTAGTTTTTATTCTTACACCACCTTCTCGTAAGTAACAACGAAACTGAAGAAATTGGTTTTTTTTTTGTTAACATAAAAAATTAACTTAATACAATCTTAATTTTATAAAACTATAATGTTACGATCATCGCGCGATTTTATTTTTTTTTTGTGTGAGCTGGGTTGAAGATATTACCAGTTCATCATCTTAATTTTTTTTAACATTTTTCCATCCGTTATGATATTTATTTTTATTGTTATTCATCATTTTCATTATTATCAGCGCGCATCTTTATTATGATCTTTGTGTTTTGATTATAAAAATTTTTTTTGTGTTTTTTTTTTGTCGAACAAAAGGACGTACGAGAAATCCGCGTGTGCTACAAGAAACCGTGTACAGTACCGAGTTAATACTGAAATATTATATACGTAATTGAGCTTAAGCCCGCGATAATTACTTCCTTTACTGTACACCTGTTTGACCTCACAAATTTTTACGTGTATGAGCATACCTTAAAACGGAAATACGGCTGAAGCTAAGTTATAAACTAAAATAATTAAGAAGCATTATGATTTTCTTCGTGTATATCGCGCTTACGTATATGTTTTTTTTTATATGTATGTGGAGTGGTGTTGTTGTTGCTCGTAATTTTTCTGTTTGACGAATCAATTATTAATTTTTAATTAAAATTTTACAAAAAGTCTATAAATCAATTTTTTTTTAATATTAAAATTTTGAAATTCGCTTCTTTTACGAATCGCATAAAAAAGGTAAAGATGTATCACATGAATTTATTCCAGGTGTGTGTTAAGTAATTCGATTTTAAAGTTATGTGAGATTGCGATATTTTAATTTTAATCTGGAAAATTTGAAATTAAAATTTTTCCTTGAACGTACACGTAAGTAACGCTAATCGTCTAAAGTTTGTGCTTCGTGGTAATTTGTCATTGATATTTATCAAAATTTATTTTTCAATGAAAATTTTTAATTTTAAAATTCGATCATGAAAAAGAATCTAATCTTAAGTTAAAAATTTCCAAATTAAAACATCGCTTGTTGCAAGTTCTAAAGTGGAGAAGCTCCCTTACTAAATGTTGACAATTGACACTAGAGAACCCAGATTTTCAGTGGCTCTTTCAAAATCATCATATTAACTTCGGTCTGTAAGACCAAGTTATTAAAATCCTGATGAAAATTTTAAGAAATTTCCTTGATTCAAAACTGCTGTTGTCGACGTTTTGAAGGTATCTGATCCCAAAACACCTTCGAAACTAAAACTTCAAGAGGAATAAACACTGGAAATTTGCGACAGTGGGAAAATAATCACACAAAGTCACAAACGACCCAAGAAAACGTGTTTTTTTCGCCATCTTCACCATGAAGTAAAGCACATCAGACCAGTTTTAAGCTTGTTTTTTGTACCAAAATGCAGTGAGATTGTATAACTGTTCTGAATTGCTTAACATTTGGTGGAAATAGAATATAATTTTACTTGATTTTTCATTTATTTTGTAAAAAATTCGTATTTTTTCATTCGCGATATTTCGCATGCCACGAGGTTAACCGAGCCATTTTATATGAAGAAACCAAAAAATAATGACGATTGGCACAAAGAAAGAAGCAAGAGACACAAAGAAAGAAGCCTGGATAAAAGTCAAGAATGTGATCGACAAGGATCAAAAACAACAAATACCACACCTACACGTATTCTAGCGACACATGGGTGGCGCAAGTTTTGCGTAAGATATTCATTTCATGTCCAGTCATAAGCCCCACAAAGTCCTTTTGTCGAAAAACCCTGTTCCATCAGGAATAACGTCCATTACTTTGTCGATACTAGCAATAAAACCTCAGGGGCGGGAAACTTTAACTCGAGATATAGTTTGTGGAATTGCCGCTCTACTAATAGCAAAAATATTGTGAACGTCCAAAAAACCTGAATAAAATCAAATCTGCAACTAAATGCTCCTCACAAACCCACATTCTCAAGATGTTTTCATCAAAAACATAATCATAACTAACGAGCTACTTGTGCTGTTTGAATTCTGTTCCAATTACCTCCTGTTAATCTTCAGTATTTAATTTAAAACCATAACTAGCCCAATAAAAGTATTCCAAAATTATTTCTTAGCAAATTGGGAAAATTTTTTACGTAATTTTCGTCCATCAAAACTTTCCTAAAATTCTCTGATATCCACGATAAAGTAAATTAAACTTTCCCTCCAACTTTAAAAAAAAAATCAAAAATAGTTTTTAAAAAATATTTTAAAAAACTATTATAAACTAAAATATTCTACATAAACTTAGCTAAGAAATTGGCCCTAAATTTAAGCGGAATTATTTTCGTCAGCCTTTTTATAATTTTGGAGGTTCTACTTTGGGAACTGTCAGCTTTCGTAGACGGTTTTTAAATTTTTGCAATGTTGTTAAATAGTAAAGCATTTATGAAAACCGACCAAAATTTCCGACTAAGATTTTAATAAATTTATCATCTTGCGCTATTTTGACGTGCAATGTACGTCATTGGTGATTTGTCTCTATAATGAAGACCGCGGGGTTCCGTGGCAATTTTTAGGGGTTCCACGAGCTAGTATCAGATAAAATCCGTGCCATAAGGTTTCATTTCATACATACACACATATGTACATACACACTACATTTCATACATACATACCAAAATTAAACAATAACGATAATTATTGGGTACAAAATTCTTTCAAAAGCAATGAAAAGCCAACGGGACTACTAGCAGTAGAATACGAGAATTAAATTGAAACTAGTTCGGATACTCGATAACTTCGAAGAGGTGCCGTTAGCAATTTACTGCTGTAATATATTTGATAAATATTAAAATTTACCCAAAAAGGCTATTAGAGAATCCCTATTCCATGAAATTGGAAGAATTGGAAAAGGGTTCCGTGGCAAAATAAGTTTGGCACCGCTGACCTATACATTTTAGTTTAAATTTTATTTGTGAGAGAGCAGAATAAATAAAATAAAAAAAAAGTTGGAGCTATGTATAATACATACACTGGTGAGATGCAATGAGATATGCGAAGAGGTGCGAAGAGATTTCAATAATTATTTTTTTTTTTTGAAATTTTGTTACACATACATATACATTATCTATTACGAATAGTTGGCCTTGAACAAAATACCAGATACCAAAAACCGTGTGTGAAATTAGGCAATAGAAATAAAAGAAATATCGTTGATTCTGAAAGAGACTATAGGAAAATAGCAAACGATTTTTTTTTTCAAAAAGAAAGGAAAAGAAAATCCATATGAACAACTTTGGAAGAGAGTCGAAAAAATATAAACAAAAAAAAATTCTTAGAACCCGATTGCAGTGACACCTACCGGGTCCAATTGTGAATTTAAACCATCCAGGAACCCACTCAAACACACACACACAAAATTTCATTAAAATCACTCCAGCCATTTAGGAGCAGTTCAGTTGGAATTTCTTTGAGTGGATGTGCACACATTTCTTCTTACTAATTGATAGCGCAAGAGGTTAATGGTTAAATTTTCCAGAATGTTTTTTCTTGTAGGTTTTCTGAAATTTAAGCGGCATGAAGATTTTTTTACCATTCTAAAAATTGTGTTTTCGCCTCAGAAATTAAGTGAGATGTATTTGTAAGTTCTGAATTTCGTTTTCCATTAGTCTTAATTTTAGGAAAGTTTGTTGGTTTGGGTCAGATTTTGAGAAAATTTGATAAACGGACTTTTGAATAACGGCAGGCGATTAAATGAGTTGCATTCTGGGGCGGAATCATGAAAAACGACCGGAAATTTTTAGCGGAGTAAAAAATATTTTCCAGCCTACTCGATTAAAACTTGAAATTTTCTATAGTAGATGAAGGGTGATAGTTATAGTGGATAAGTAAATACAAGTTAGGTAATGATTTAGCTATTAGGAGATATTTCCAAATTAATTTCTACCGGTAATAGATTTTCATACAAAAATGTTCGATAATGAATAGTCATCATAAAAAATGTGGCCGTGAAATTTTTGTTTATTTGTGTTTTCTTATAAAATATTCAAGGCAACTTTGATCATTTTTCAAAATATATTTTAATTGTGAGAACCGGGTCACTTTATTTTAACTCCGTCTGATGAGGCCGTCATTTATATCATATTTCATCACGTTGTAATATTTAATTTCGAAATGGGAAATGGCAATCCAGCATAAGTCCTGGGCGTGACTCATTAAAGAATTTGTTTTTTGTATGGGCATAGACTTTTCTTGCGATTATGATAGAAATTTGTTTTAAATAATGGAAGTGGCAATCGAAACCGGATAAAACTCTATATGTGTATGATGAAAACAGGAATATGATTGATTTTTTTGATCTTCTAATCCCCATCTAATATAAAATAATATGTTTACACGTCAAACCTCGCAAGCTCCAGCACTTCCGCCTAGCACACACAGTCGTCTACGTAATAAAATAAAAATCATAATGAACCGCCATTTTTTATATTTTCCAAGTTTCTAGAGCCAAGTAGATGTTTTAAAAATAAAAATCCAAACTATTTGTCGGTCTTGCATATCTGAAAAGGCTCTATTTTTGAGAATGTTCTATAAAGCAAGATAATCAGTTCTGCCAAATCTGACACCTCAGATATAAACTTGGAACGTTAGGGTTCAATAGTTCTTCCTAGACGAGGGTCAACGGTAAAAGTTCGTTTTCCAAATAAACTTACAATAATTTTTTCAGCCAAAATCAACAATTATATGAAAACAAAGTATACAAAACGATCGTCAGAATATGTAGTTTTTATTTCTTTTGCAACAAAAAGTTCTTAGCAATGTCCTAAAATATAATATATCGTTATAGCCATTGTTCTACACGATATAACATCAGAATTTTTGCAGACAGTTTGTCACCAACATACCATCAAAATGTGACATACACACACCATAAATTTTTAGCAGCTAGCAAATATTTTTTTTTCTCCCCATATTCACGCTTTGTCTAATTTGAATGAATCGCAGCTTCTACATAGTACACAATAGTTACAAATACAGTAATAAAAAACCGCGGATTTATTTTTTGTACCAATTTGTTTGTGTCTTACAATTTTGTATACACGTCTTCCAAACACATTTTCTGTACATTTTGGTTAACGGACTCTTTTCGGATTTAATGATTGATTTATATATTGATTGACAGGATGAGTGGAAATGTAAGTACAAAAAAACCTATAAAATTGAATTAAATCCAAAGTTGTGTATTAAAGTGACGTAACAGCGCAGGTAAGGTATATATGTAAGGTACGCGCGAGAAATAAATTTAATGAATGAATGAACGCGATATTTTATTTATTGTCTTATACATGTGCAGTCTTACATGAAAGTCTTAACGATCGTTACGATGATGATTGACTTAAATCGACTTATGTATGTATAAATATATACTCCGGATCGTGTGTGTGATTTGTTGTTGTTGTATTATATATTTTGATATATTCAAAGTGAATTGATTTCTCATGGTTTGGATTGAATGATTTGATTTATTTTATTTTAATTTCTTAAGATTATTAAAAAAAAAAAAATTGAATTCACATCCGGTGTATTTTTTGTGTATATTGTGTATGGTTTGCGTTTGTAAAATTTGCGGTCAAATTTTATATTTTCGATTGCTGAAAACTGTCTCTAGTTTTTTTGTTATGAGCAAATATTAGTTGAAATATAAAAACACTCGCTAAAATGTTTCCAAAGTGGAATATTTATATAGCTAAGCTTTCAATTTCGAACGACATCTTTAAAATTGTTTGAACAAATTTTAATTTTTTTTTTTACATTTTTCGGAATTATGACGGCTTGAGTAACTTATTACAAGCGATTGTCAAATACCTTCCGAGTGGTTTCAGATGGACTGTGTTTTGTGAAACTTTCATAAAACTTCTATGATGTTTTGCATAAATTTGGTGGTCGTTCATATTGCAATTGTTTCTAATGTTCTTCAAATTTGTCAGATGGTGAGAGTCTCATACATTATAGAGCTCTAAAGGGTTGAAAGAACTTCTAAAATAATACTGGTTGACCTTTTTTAAAAAGCGGGGATCGCACAGTCTGAACTTCTGATAATTTGTAGACATTAACCTGTTCATTTAACCTTCGTCGCAGTCTGCTCATCTTCTAGATTTATATCATTCATTTTATTTTGTTTTATGAAATGGTCATTTTTAGAAATACTAACTGGAATCCATCGAATGAATTCTATATTTCATGTAGTTGATTGATTGACACAAAGTCAACAATGATTTTTATATCAAACTCATATTATATCTGGTGCGCGTTTACTTTTAAAGAACTGACCAAAGAACTCAGTTCTTCGAAATTTAAATTCATCCTTTAAAGTAGAATTTAAACCAATCCAATTCAAATCGTGCTTTCTTCTCCGAAAGTACTATAACACTGGTTGGGGCACTTGTTATTAATGGAGTGGAAAAAGTAATGTGGTGATGCACATTATAAGGCTAACGTTAGCTTATTTTTAAAATTCGATATTATTCCTTTGTCTGGGTTGGAGTTTGTAAGGTTCAGTAAGAACGTATTGATAGCATGAATTGCGTTCAATAATTTTTCGCCCAGTCAATTATTTTGCTCTATTCTCTGGCATATAACTATAATTGTTGATATTGAAGCTCATTTGAACGAGGTTGTAATCGCCGTTAGCTCCCCATTTGATGCTGACATTTTAGGGCACAAGGATTTTGTTCTTAGGAACGCGGTTTTTAGAAAGATTGTGTGTTGACATGAACCACATTATCCAGCAAAGCTAGCTCGTTGATGCGTGGTAGTTTGGGGCTGAAACCAGTTAAATTTTGCTCACTTATTATAATCATGTGACATAGTGCTTGAAAGATCAGAGATAGAGAAACAATTTTTATATTGTTTTATGACTATGGCTTTTTCCCAACTTTCCAGCCGCTAAAAAAACAAAATAAAGTGAGACAAATAAAGCGAATAGTGTATGTCAAAATGTATTAATTAATAGTAAATATATACTAAAAGTTTTAATAAGTGATTGTCCTCACAAAGATTTCCAAACTTTTAGGCCAATATCACGAGGGAGTGTTGCTCATCCGGAACCTAAAACATATATCCCCATTAGCATATAAGTGAGATACAAGGTTCATACCCGAGTCTGTACATGATGATCAGACACATTTTGTTCACATTTTTTGTAGCAGGATTTCCGAACTTCTCGGCCAATGCTGTTGGTCATCAGGAACCTAAAATATATACTCTCATTGCCATATCAGTGAAATAAAAGTTTCATATATACCCAAATCATCATCGCTTCATATAAACCCAAATCATGACGTACATATTCTTCTGTAGCAGTTTTCACATGGATTTTCGAATACTTCGGACAATGCCAGGAGGCAGTTTTGGTCAACAAAACTCTATAATATTTAAACCGTGCAAAATGGTAAGACTTTCGATCAAATGATGCCCTACTGCATTGGGAGATCCGAAGAATTTTACCATACAACGAATTCGACTAATGAAAACATAACCTACTAGGAATAAAGATTATTTTGTCTGTCACCTATAAGAAATTCATAAATGATTAATGAAAATCAGCATGTGTGAAATAAATAAACATAGTACCATTTATTGTCCTCGGGAGAATTCGGTAGAGTGCTTGCTTTGTGCAGAGTGCACACTATGTGTGCGTAGGTTCAAAGTCGATTTGTTGTATCACTAATACCACAACTCAAAACTTCGTCTTTTCTTCATAATCATGTTTTATTTTATAAGGTAAGGAGTCAAAGTTTTTTATCTTCTCGATCCTCGATTCATGGGAATTGTGTGTAATGGTTTAAAAAAAATTAATGTCGGAAGCTAAGATACATAGTGATTGAACCGATTTCAATCAAACCAGTTGATCAACCAAAAAGAAGGAATACGTTCGGCGAAACCCGTAAAAGGTTTTAATTTGTCGTCAAACAGACGTCTGTCTAACGACGACTATCTAAAAAAATTCCTAACATTACTAAACAAAGTACAACTTTCCGATGTTAATGTCAATGAAAACCACCACTCACTTACTCAGCAAGCATTAACGATGGGAATATTGAAACCATAAAAATCGAGCCAACTTGGGTTAAACTTACTGATTTGATCTAGAATGATCGTTTTTTAAAAATGAAGATGTAATGATTATATTCGTTGGTGTCAAATTTATTCTAAACTTTTTTACATAAATCATAAACTAAATAAAAAATTCGGTCTTCAAAACAGACTGCAGTGACAAAATTACAAAAACGTAGTTTTGTCACTCTCCAGTCTGATGACCGATTTTATTATATAAAGAACCCCTTGACACGTCACCTCGATGTAAAATAAATATGTGGCTACACCCAAAATAATGCAAAATGAAGCTTTCTATGCGTCAAATAGAATAAAGTGTGATGTTATGTAAGAGATTACCAAATAGTTTAGCGGATTTATATCACCGTAAACATCATTACTAGATTTACTATACTTTTAACCTCGCCTGAAAAGTGCCCGGTGTGACACAGATGGTGACACAATTTTAAAACCCACAAAATTTTGAAATATTACCATCCTTCAAATGATACCTGTTAAAATTTCTTGACATTTAGATCATTAAGGGGTAGGTACTCGATTGGCTAGCAAGCAAGCAATTTGCTAGCAGAAATCCTGGCTACTCAATCAATTTTACCAAGAAAATTTGAATTTTAAACTATATTTTTATAAATTTTTTGTTTATTTTTGCAATTGCACAGTAAAACAACACAAAAATTTGCTGTTCATTTTTTAAGCATGAAACAGAACAAAAGTGATGACGAATTAATAAAAAATATCGGTGTAGCAATACAAATACAGTTATCCGAATCGAGGTTGATAAAGTAGAAATCTGTATACCGACATCTGTCAAAGATAAACGTCAAGTACGCTGTCATTTATTTAGTTGACATTCTGCCATTTAAGAATATGGAGCATTTAACAATCGACCAACGCGTTAAAATTATTAAATCTTATTATAAAAATAGTGATTCTGTCGTATCCACATTTCGCGCTTTACGAGCAGATTATGGTCGTCATAATCGTCCTACAAAGCAAACCATATTGAATACAGTGAATAAAATTGAACAAACTGGATCTGTTACTGATATTGTAAGGTCTGTGCATCATCGAAACATTCGCAATGCTGAAAATATCGCTTCTGTAGCTGAAAGTGTGGAAGAAGATCCAAATTTCTCAATTCCTCGTCGAGCTCAACATTTAGGCCTATCTTATGGCTCATTATGGCGCATTTTGCATCTGGATTTGCATCTTCATCCGTATAAAGTCCATTTGACACAAGAGCTAAAGCCTGCTGACCATGGACAACGAAGAACATACGCAAATTGGGTGTTGGAAAAACAGGCCGTCGATGCTGATTTTTCGAACAAAATTTTCTTCAGTGATGAAGCTCATTTTTCGCTTGGTGGATACGTTAATAAGCAAAACTGTAGAATTTGGGGCTCAGAAAATCCACAATTGATTGTAGAGAAGCCATTACACCCGGAAAAAGTCACTGTTTGGTGCGCATTGTGGTCTGGTGGTGTGATTGGGCCGTATTTTTCTGAGAACAACCATGGACGAACCGTTACCGTCAATTCTGAGCGCTATGGCCGCATGTTAACCGATTATTTTTTTACGAAAATCGAAGATTATGATCTTGACGATATGTGGTTCCAGCAGGATGGAGCAACCAGTCACGTAACACGAGCAAATCGAGATCTTTTGCAAGAGAAATTTCCTGGACATTTGATTTCGCGATTGGCTGATGTCAATTGGCCTCCAAGATCCTGTGATTTAACGCCTTTGGATTTCTTTTTGTGGGGCTACGCGAAAGATCGTGTTTACGCAAACAATCCTCAAACTCTTGACGAATTGAAAACTAATATTCGTAAGGTAATGGCCGAGATACCGCCCGAAATGTGCCGAAAAGTCATTGAAAATTACCTCAAAAGAATCAAGGCCTGTAAGAAGTCCCGTGGAGGACATTTGAATGATATCTTATTTAACTAAAAATGGCAAGGATAAATCTGTAAAATGAAATAAAAATTACAATACATTCCGAATATTTTGTGTGTTTTTTTTAAGTTTACTTTATCAACCTCGAATTGGATAACCCTTCTGCTCTTAGAACAAGAGCATCAGCGTATGGCGATAAAAAAACAATCACAAATGACATAACGGCGACATATTTTATTTATGTCAAAATAGATTCTAAAAGTTAGCATACCAACTTATTTATATAAAAAAAACACTTGGCAGCATTGTTTCATTGGTAATAAAAATAGAAATAGACTCTAAATTTATTTTAACGAAAAAATCGTCGTCGCCTGCGTCGATGGTTGTGTTTGTATTATATGTTTTCCATGACGTCCCTTAAGCTAGCAGAACCCATACAGCAGAACATTGCAAGATAGTATGGATAATTATAGGTTAATTATGGGCTAATTAAATGCCCCATTAAAAATTTTTGGGCTCCATCCCTACCAACTAAAGCGTGGATTCTGCTAGCTTTAGAAAAAGTTAGCAGAACCCATATCAAAAAATGATTTAAAAATAAAAATAAAGGTTAATTTTAGGCTAATTAAATGCCCTATTATTTTTATTCGGGTCGATGTAGAAAATGCAAAAGGCTGTATTATCATTTCAAAGATAGCAGAACCCAAATCGAAAATCGGACCAAAACCGAAATTAGAACTAAAAACAAGATCTATTGACAATCGAATTATTTTAGGCTCGGTATGGGCTAATCAAATGTTCAATTAGAAAATTTTGGGCTCCATCCGTTTTTGACCAAACTTCTGGTCATTTAATCTAAAGCTAGCAGAACCCAAATCGAAACCGCACCAAAACCGAAATTCGAACTCAAAACAAGATCTATTGACAATCAAATAATTTTAGGCTCATTATGGGCTAATCAAATGCCCCATTAAAAAATGTTGGGCTCCATCCATTTATGACCTAACTTCAGGTCATTTAATCTAAAGCTAGCAGAACCCAAATCGAAAATCGCACCAAAACCGAAATTAGAACTCAAAACAAGATCTATTGACAATCGAATAATTTTAGGCTCGGTATGGGCTAATCAAATGCTCCATTAGAAAATTTTGGACTCCATCCGTTTTTGACCTAACTTCGGGTCAATTAATCCGATTTTCGATTTGGGTTCTGTTAGCTTTGAAATGATAAAGCCTTTTGCATGTTCTAGATCGACCCGAATAAAAAAATTTAAATAGGGCATTTAATTAGCCTAAAATTAACCTTTATTTTTCCAATTGTTTTTAAATCATTTTTTGATATGGGTTCTGCTAACTTTTTCTAAAGCTAGCAGAACCCACGCTTTAATTGGTAGGGATGGGATGGAGTCCAGAATTTTTTAATGGGGCATTTAATTAGCCCATACCGAGCCTAAAATTATCCATACTATTTTGTAGTGTTCTGCTGTGTGGGTTCTGCTAGCTTAAGGGACGTTTTCCATGTTTTGTAATATTTCGCTCGCCGCCTTCGCTCTTGTTCTGTTTTGAGCTTAAGGGGTATATCCTCTATCCGGTCGCAAATTATGTAATTGCGAGGCGAAAAATGGTTACTAGATTTATTTTGCCATGCCAATTGAAACATTTTTTTTAAATTGAAATTTGTTTTGCGATTGTAAAGTAGAAATCCACGAAAAGGCTGCTACGCATTTTCCGAGGTCGTAGTATTGTTATGTATTTCTACTTAACAATCGCAAATCAAATTTAAATTTAAAAAATTGGCATGGCAAAATAAATCTATTAACCTTATGCTAATTTATTTAAGCAATCGTAATTGCAAAAAAAAAACAAAAAATTTTTGAAAAGATTATTTGAAAAACAAATTTATATGGTAAAATTGATTGAGTAGCCAGGATTTTGGCTAGCACATTGCTTGCTTGCGAGCTGATCGAGTATCGAGTTGTTTTAGTGGCGTTATACTTTTGCTAATTTCAAAACAATGGAAAAACTAAATTTCGTATGTTGATTAAACACTGTTTTTGATGGGAAAAATACCATTCAAGCAAAGCAGTGACTTTATAAGTGTTATCCGGACTCTGCCCCAGGAAAATCAACCCTCAATGACTGGTATGCTGATTGCAGAAAACATAAAAAAATCCACGAAATTGTTTTGAAAGACCATAAAGTGATGTTGCATGAGATAGCCAACATTGTATCAATGGAACGTGTTGGTCATATTTTGCACGAACATTTGTCCATGACAACAAAGCTGTGTTCGAAGTGGGCATCGGGTTTGCTCACAATGAGGTTGCAAAAAGCAACAATGGCAAAATTGCACGAATTGCACATGGAATTGCTTCCTCATCCAGCGATTATTACTTGTTTGCAGACCTAAAAAATAGCTCCAGGGAAAGAGATTTGGCGAAATGATTAATCGTTCTACTAAAAAGGCATCGAAATGTTAGAGGCGTTGTACTGATTCTATCGCTCTATAGAAGGAAATTATGTTGATGTTAATAAAATGTATTTTCCCCCAAAAGTTTTGTTTTCTTTGTTAGACCGGACACTTTTCATGCGATGTGTCAATTAGAAGAAGTATCAAAATACTTTAAAGTTTTCGTTTTCGATACTGTTCCGCCTAACGCCAACTCTGGCACTTTTTCACTTAGCACGCGGGTGATATCAATCTAAAACTAAATTTAATTATTGTGCTAATTTTTACCAAATTAGTTCTTTGAACATTTTTCTGCAATGCAAAATTGATAGTGGTTTCCTCTTTAGTAATGTTTGCACCTGACTTAACCAAATCTCCATTTCGTTTGTGAAACTTGTTTTATCTATAATTTGTAACGTCCTAACTGGTATTAAACTGATATTATAAATACTGTTCGAACTAAATCGAGTTGTTCTAAAGCCTGTAAATCCGGTTTTGAAATGAATATTGGTAAAATTAATTAACCCGGAAATCTCAATGACTTTACGCCTATCAATATTCTTCCTTGTTTGTCTAAGGTTCTCGAAAAAATAATGAATTGCCAAATACTAGATGAAGTAGTTGCCTTTAAATTGTTAAATCCGTTTCAATTCGGCTTTCGCGTTAAGTACAATACTACATCAGCCTTAATCAAAGTGGTGGACGACCTCTGGTCAGAAACCTTCTTATCTGTTCGATTTGTTAAATATTTCTAAGTCCCGACGTTCAGATCAGTACAATAATAGATAATAATGTCGCGAGAGTTACTCATTTCCGGTTCATTGAGATAAGCTATTACTTACTAAATATTTAGAATTGAAGATTCCAAATCATGTTTACAAAATTCATTACTTCAGTAATTATGACATCCATAAATAGTAATAGGTAGGTTTCAAATCTAGGTCTGAACATGGCCCAAATTACCAAATAATTATCACTTCTTTTATCAAACTCGCAAAGTGCCTGAAAGTATTGAACTGATTATGGAAAACTATGGATTACTTAAGATGAGTTTAAGGCCGTAAATGATATAAGAAGGATTACATCATTTACGGCAGTAAAATATTTAGTGCTGTTGTGGCTTTGTTAGGCTGGTATAGTTCCATCTATGCTGGTTCCTGGTTCAACGGTTCAAGTGAACATGATTTGGGAAACGAAAAATATTTGCAACGTGGTACACCTTAATTCGTCTTCGCTTTCATCAAGGTGCAAATGCTATAATAATGCAGGAATTCGATTTTGCAACCAACATTTTTATAACTTTTAAATTCAATAGTTTTATGCTCCCCTTTTCCAATTCAGTTTTTGTTGAATATTTCAGCTCAAACAGTTTCGGTCTACCATTGTAGTCCATATCAATTTTATCCTAATCCCCGTTTTTTGTAATTTCAAGAAAAATTTTGGACACGAATACTCTTTTGACGATATTTCTACCATCACTAAGTAGGTAGATATGTCACATATATGTCACCCTCTTTCGATATAAAATTTCATCCCTGTACGTAATTTGTAAAATCATATATTTTTTATTATTTAATTTAATTTAATTTAAGGGATGACGTACGTTATAAAAAAATTAAGACGGTATTGATTTTCCAACGTCGTACGTAAAAAACATCTTGCACATAATATTTTGATATAAAGGATCAGATATCCTATCACACTGGTACAAAAATATCCTGAAGCGGTCACGTGAGTTTGGTTGTGTCGTATATATAAAGTAGATATATAGATGGAATAATTTCGCTTCGAATTTAATTATACGGGAATATATCAAATTACTCAGCCCAGTGTGTACACTGCAGTCGCGTACCTCTATAAGTACAACAAAATATATTATAATATGATTATCACGCTCGAATCACAAGTCATGTCGATAAACAAAACGATTATTAGATAATTCATTGACATCATCAAAAACTTGTCTCAAGGCAATTCTTCAAGAAAATCTTTTTTTATTTTGTCGTCGCAACAAGTAGCAATTCCACAAAAAAATATATATTTATTATACTCGGTGTTGTGATCCCGCATCTCTCTATCTACGTACACATTTTTATCATGCAATGCAACGTTTTAACCCCCTTTTGATAACCAACACACTGCCATAAAAAATAACGAATCATAAAAAAAACGGAGTATATATTCTACACATCAAACCCGGAAAATGACTAGGAATCAAGTCAAGACATAAAAGTAAATTGATTTTCTTCTCTTCGTTTAGCTTTTTTTTTTTAGGTAGGTGCGAGTACGTACACATCCAACAGGTAGCTGGGTACAATGCCGCAAAAGATGAAGAGCAAGCAACACAACATAAAAAAATTCAGTTAGCATGAAAAGCTATATACTCGTACATATATAGAGTCTCGATCTGAAGCGGAGGAACTGTTTTGTTGTTGCGTTGTTTCGTTGCATATTTTAAGTGAAGTGAGATGAGATATTGAAATATTCTAAGAAATTTGTTTTTGTACATTATTACCGTCATTTTTCTAAGCACTAACTGCAAACAATTTTTCTTCTTCGACGTTCATCAGCATCACATTGATTTTTTGTTGTCTCCATATTCGTAATAAAGTGGTTCAAAGTCTGTTTGCTTGTTATGGTATATAGTTGTTTGTTATAGGTAAAAATTTATCCCGGCATTTGACTGATCAGTATATTTTAGATTTAAGTACTGGTTTAAGATGATGCGGTGATAATATTTTTACTATATTTTATTACATTATATGGCTACCTCTTAAAGGCAAAATAGCGCAAAAATATGCTTAGATGCAATTCTTATACAACCCTAATTTGCATGATTTTAAATTTCTGATTCACCTCTCAATTACGAGTATAAGAGAGATTGAATCACAGTGACTAATCTTGCCATTTGGTCGTAAAAGATGGAAAACGTTGGTCTTCAAAGATATGAAAAGAGACAAATATCAGAAAAGTTACGCAGTGGTTAAAGCTTCAACACTTGGACCGGGAGGTACTGGGTTCGAAACCGATCGGTAACGTTAATAAACACAATTATGACAACTCCTAGGTTGACGTGGAGCTTGCACAGGTGGTATACTGTATTTGTGTAACTATAGGTGCGGTGACGGGGTGATGTGTGCATGAATGACAAAAGCAAGTATTAATTGACTCTCCTTTTTAAAAAAAAAACATGCAAATATGAAAAAATTTCTGTGGCACTGAGGGCAATATACAATTATGAGCCTTTCAGATTAAAAAAAAAAGAATTTGTTTAATTACAGTCGAAACTGTGTAAGTTGGACACTCACTTCAAAAAGGTTTTGAACAAAAATCAAAATTAACAGCTTTAGAGCGTCCACACAATCAATTTTTTGTTGAAGAATAATTAAAAATGCAAAACAAAATCGTCCAATTTAGCCAGTTGACCAACTTAAAAAGATGTCCAAGTTAACAGGTTTCACTGTATTTACTTTTCTCTTGTTTCTAAGTTTTTTCACTATAAAAGTATGTCTAAGACTAAATTAAGTTAATTTTTTAAATTATTTTGTATGGTTTACAAAATGCTTACTTGCTAATATTAATTAAGTTCTTAATATTTGATTGTGATTTGAAGTAATATGCTGTAATGTAACTCTTCTCGAAAGTGAAGAAATTGCGTCTTTGGTCCTTGGTTTAGTTCTCCGTTTTTTACAACATGTCCAACAAGCTTGTCGTTTTTTCTGTCTATGGTTCCTATTTCAGTAAGGTGCGGTATGTCTATTTGAGTTTTTGGTTATGATTTTCAACGGTCCTGTTACGGACCAGATCCATATTTAATGATTTGATTGTCTCAAATATTCGTGTTATAGTTGGGTCCGCAGTCCGATTATAGACGTTCGTTCTTTGCATTGTTCACTAACAGTTTGTCTATTGAAATGTATTGTATTTTAGCATCTAATTCTAAACAAGCCGCAATCACCCAAGTAACTTCCAAAAGTATAGCTAAACACTTCGAAGCAGTCACACCAATCCCTATTTATGTTGATCAAATAATTAACAAAGACGATAGTAAGGCGATAGCATCGGATCCAATTGGTCACAATTTAAGAATCACACTGAAAGAGCTATCGAGGTCGCTTCTAGATTAATTCAATTTTTTTCAATACATTTTTGGAAAATGATCCTGACCAGTTTTATTGCAAATTTAATTTAGAATCAATTTTTCCGTAAATGTTATACTTTTTAAAATATTGGCAAGAAACGAAAAAGTTCTCGTGGAAGCTACTAAATTATCCAAATCTGGCAATTTATCCAAAACCTTATGGCAATTTATCCAAAACCTTAAAATAATAGTTTATTATCAAAAATATTTGCAAAACACCTGGCACCTCCCGATTTATGGGAATTAAAAGTTTAAGTACAAAGTTTCATCCAAATCAGTCAATCCGTTTCGGCTGTCGAGCAGACACAGACAAACAGACACCACATCGAAAACCACTTTTTCTGACTTTGAAAGTATAGTGGTTATGGTAAATCTTCAAAAATTTCGAGGTCGAAAGTTTTCATGACTATCATACTTACTTTGTAAAAGAAAGTAATAATTAATTATTAATTATATTGTATTAAATTTAATGATGATTTTGTTTCAATCAACAAACTAATTTCTCAAAATCACACCTGGAACTCATTTTGGAATCCTATCCTATGAGAGCGGAATCCCAATCGGTTTGGGAATGGCTAATTTAAAATTATAATTTTCCAAGGGCGCATGTTCCAAATTTATTAAGATTCTCATTTTCATCATGAACCTTAAGTTTCACCCCTTCCTATTGATTAATGACAGAGTTATATTGTGGAACAAGACGGTCAAATCTTATTTAAGAACCTCTTAAGCACTCGAAATCCCGTTTAACCCATTTTTATAAAAATCAGAATTAAGACCTAACACGAAGCAACATGACGCAACATGGTGCAAAATCACATTAGTGGGATGTGACACACATTAGTGGGATGTGATAAACAAAGTGGAACATCACTCAACAAGCTGCAACACCAAGCAACATGGGAATTATGATGGCTCATCAAAGGGACTCCTAAATTAATTATCCTAAAATCCGAACCCCTGAAATCTGGACAGTTCCGTTATTATACAGCACATCGATATTACAAGAAAAATTTACAACTTTTATGTTGGATTTTTTGGTTATATATTTTAATTTTAAATTGGACAAATTTAAAAAAAACTATCGCGAACTCAACTAGATTGTTTTTCAGAAAAAGGTAGCTGTAATCGTTTCCTTGCCTTCGAATACGCTGTCCAGTCCAATTTTATCAAAATTGTTGAAGCCAAATAATATGGTAAAGGAAGTTCCAAGCCTCACCAAGAACCCCTACGAATTAGGACTCATCGGAATCAATTCCTGGTCCTCGAAAACAAAATCGTTCCAGTCAATTTTTTTTTTTAAATTGGACCATGGTCGCTCTCATCTGAATGCCTTCTAAACAGATTTTCCCGAAATTAAGCCTCAATGCAACCCATTCCTGAAAATGGGCCAAGGGCCTGATATATAGAGTAGACACAACTCGTATTTGTACTAAACCTATCAACCCATCACGTGGGCAGCATTGACCGTAATAATTTAAATTGCGAATTTCTATAAATAGCCGCATACAATCAAATAAATATTGGTTTTTTGCGTATACGTACACAGTTTAACGAAAACTCACAGATCCAACGATGACATTGGAATTATCAGAATTAAATTTTGTATTAATTTTTTAGTTCAAATGAAAATTCTTCTTTGATTGTCTGTGGTCGTATGTTACCGAGGTCAGCAGAAAAGAAAAGAGTAGCTTAGCGTCAATAATTTCTTTCTACTGGCAGTCAGTCACCCACTAATGTTAAACGGTTTTTTAATAAGAACGCCTTCACTTCTATACTCACCAGCGAAAGAAAATAGATCTGCACGCAAAATACACTCAGAAAAAAACACAATTAATGTATATTTCATAAGCACTACTTTATTATCTTATATCCAAAAAAAAATTATTTAGGTATTAAAAAAAAACAAAAAATTAACACCAAAAGCATTGAAAAATAAGTTTACCATAGATTTCTCATTTGGGTAAAAACGAAAGCTAAAAATGAAGTTCCAGTGTCATGATTAAATTTGTGAGTTTACATTGTGCGCAATGTAAAGTTACAAATTCAATCAAGACATTGGAATTTAATTCGTTTTATACAAATGACAAATCTATGTTAAACTTATTTTTCCATGCCAAAAGAATAAAAAAATAATAATTGACCACACGTTGGTCTCGCTAAAAACTGACTCCTCGATTTCCCAAAAAAAAAAGCTCAAACGTGGTTTTTGTTTGTCTCGTTAAAAGGTTGGTGCCTTTATTCTACCAAGAAATATTTACTGTCAGTAAAAACGAAACGATGTCCTACTTAGTAGAATGAAACAAAAAAAAAATTCAGTAAAATTTTACTGGCAAAATCGTTTTATATGTAGTGGTGTGTTGCCATAATAAAAAGGAAAAAATACTACCAGAGTATTTTTATAGCAACATTCTAATATTTCTCGCACACTAAGATCGTTTTATGGTTGGAAAAATATTATGGTGAACCAAAATTATTATTATTTTTATAATATGTGATTCCTTCGCGAGGAGAAATTTATAAAATATTTTTTATTTGATATTGATGAATTGTAATAACAATCAAGCTTAAATTCCTTTCAAAAAAATGGAATTTCCGAAATAAATTTATTTTTTAAAGTCCTATTTTCAAGATGTCAAAATTTAACTATAAAATGTTCCCATAAATTTTTTTTTTGTTTCTGTCACTCTTATGCGCGGATTCCACAGTGAAACAATTTTTTCAGTAAAAAATCTGGGAAACCGAAAAGAGGAAAGTACACATATTAAAATTAAGAGTGATAAAGACAAACAAATGTTGCCATAAAAAGTATTGAGTTTCATACTTTTTATGGCAACATTATCCCCGACCATCAAGTATAAATTTTGCATTATCGGTAAATTGGGCATATAACAACAAATGCAATATTTCCAATAACTGCATCGGTCATTGTCATATACCTTCGCACAAGTATAAAAAGAAAAACTTGTGTACATTTCAATATGTGCATAAACGGCGTAATCAAATTACGTTCATGAACATATTTGTCGCGACATATAAAATATTCTAATGTGAATGAATTATGTAACCTCTAATTAAATAAACCCTAAAAAAAATGTAAAAATCAAAACATGACAGTCCATTACATGGTCGAAATAGTCGAAGATATTATCTTCGAGGTCATGCTATTGGGAAATTAGTATATTATTGGGATAGGTCAGTAACAGAATTAGATAGAATTCTGTTACAACTTTAGGCAAAATTAGAAAAAACCCGTGGAAACTTTACGAAATTGGGGTCGGATATATTGTGCAAAATTTGAATATAATTTTAGTCTAAATACGAGTTGTGTGGATATATCTGGCCAAGGGCCCAATTCTGGAAAGTTGGCACGGAACAATTTTATTTCTAATTGTTACAAAAGTAAGGCATAAGTGTAACCATCTCAAAATCACATAGCCTTAATCCGTCATATCATTCATTTCGAAGATATTCGAATCAAACGATAGACACAATAATTCATATATTTAAAAAATCACTCAATTTGCGAAAGAAATTAACATTTTAAGATATTGGAAACTATCCTAAGAAAATTTGCAAAATATTACAGAATTATAAAAATTAAGATCCGATTGAAGATGTAGGAATAGAAAAAAAATATTTTACTAATCAGAATGTATTTTTATTTACTTTTAAAAAATGCCGTTTTTACACTCAATTTTGAGTGATATTTTCAAATCGCTCTACAGATAATTAACAATTGTGTTGTGTCACTGATTCCATCCTGAAAGTACTCATATTCAACAGAAACTTTTAGGTGAAATTACATTTTTTCGGTGAATTTTTTGTAGCAGAATTTTCGGGAAACCGAACTAACTAGGTCATTTCTTAACCGATCATGTTTATGAGGAGGTATAATAGAGAAAGTAATACCCGGAAAAATGATTGAAGGTGATGTTCGGGAGGTAATTTTTCGGTTGGCAGTGGAGTAATGACGAGGGGCCAGGGTTAGTGACTGCAGAATAATAAATCCGGGCGAGGGGGGGGGGGAGTGAGGTTAGTCTCCTGGGGTATTGTCCGGGGTGAAATTTAATGACGATCTTATTGTTACAGCATCTGTAACTCGAAAACCTATAACTTACTTTTCGCCTATTTGCTGCAAGAGTGACACAATCCAAAATTTTTAATTTTTCAGCGATATGAAAATATCACTCAAAATTGTTTGTAAAAACGGCGTTTTTCAAAAGTAAAAAAACCTCTGATTAGCAAAATATTTTTTTTTCTATTCCTCGATCCTCAATTGGATCTTAATTTGTAAGAGTAAAAAAATAAAATTTTGAATTATTGTGAATCGTTTGATTCGAATATCTTAGAAATGAGTGAATTTTGAGTTGTGTCACTGTTGCAGCAAATGATGTTGTACCACTGTTGCAGCAAATATGTACTAAAGTAATGTTCTCATCACCAAGTGAATTTGACGAAACTATGGAGAAGTTATTTAAATAGGGTTAATAGGATAATAAAAAGTAGGTATGCGTTTAGATCATTTAGTCTCCATTATAAGAACAATTCTAGTTTATTTGGCTGGTCATAGTAAACTTCCTTAACAAGTAAAGTCAGTTCTATTGAACTGAAATGTATTTTTCATCCACTCTTTCCACTAAAAACAGTATTTCACCAGTTCTAAAATCGAAAGTGAAATACATATATTGAACAGCACAAACGAGATTACCCACAAAACCCATTATATCAAAATCCATTTCTCTAAAATCCATGTTTCCAAAATCCATAAAAAAAATCCAACAAATCCATTGTTTTTATTACTTTTATAAGCCCGGCGTCAAGCGATGGATTCGTTGGATGTTTTATGTATTTTGGAAACTAATTACGAATGAGTTCGAAGCAAACAAAAGTGTTCGTTAACATGGATTTAAATTTAAATTTGTGAATATCGAAAACCAATTGTGAAATTGATTGCTACAATTATATTACTCCTAACCATGTAAATGTATGTATCTGTGTCTGTGTTTGCGTCTGTGTGGGAGTCCCACTTTATCCTGCATTTCAAAATCCACTGTTGCTATAAAATCCATCTGTTTAGAAGAAAACCACTTTTGAGCAAATCCATCATTGTCAAAATCCATTCCCAATTTTGTCAAAATCAACTATTGATAAAACCAATTATTGACGAAATCCGCCATTCCCGACACGGACACGGACACAGACGCACACAGCACAAACAATACAATTATGCTTTCCATAGGGACCAAAGCAGGCTGGTTAGTAGCATTTATTTACAAAATTCGAAGAATTTGCATCCAAAATTGCTTTTTAAAAACGAATTTTCAAGGAAAACTCGATAGCACCACAAAAGCCGCCCGTCGGAATAATACATGTAAGAAAAAATGTAGATATTTTAGTACTAACAACTTGACAAAAACATTACACTTCCAATAAAAAAAAAGGCTTAGCCTTCGACCGAGGTGTCCATTTCCTCATTCGAGTGACAACACAATTTCCTATATTGTGTGCGCTTCCAATTGCAGACGAGCAACGTCTAATTTATAAAGATTGCCTCCTCGTTAGACAAAAATCAAAAACTTGTGCAAATTGGATTTTGGACAAGCAAAGAAGCGTGTTTTAATTTAACTCAATCCCACTTCAAAAGATTCGAAATTTGCAATAAAGTTTGAATTAAAGTAAAAACTAAATTTGAAAAAGGCATTAATTCTGGAAGCCCTAAAAAACATGTAGATAACATAAAAATTGTGTAATTTGGTGTAACAATGCTCTAAGACTATAGGTGTATTAAACCAGATTTTACTTCGATATAGTACCAGAATTGACTATCGTTGGTCAAATAAACACATCAACCAATTATTATTTTTTGATAAACCCTAATGCTGTTGTTTAGCTCATTGATGTTGTGAATTGGTAATAGCTTCCTTAAATTCGGGGCATTAACATTCCAATTCCGGTGCTTCATTTCAACCTTTCCATCAATATACAACTTATAAATTAAACACGGCTAATACAGATATTAGATTTTCGAAATAAAAACTGTGCGAAAATATTAACATACTGTAAATTCGGGCTAAGTACTTTCAAAGAAAAGTCAGGTGCTTTTCACAATTTTTTCTTCAAGAAGGACTCTACACTAAGAGGATAAATTTTCTGTATTCAGTCAAATTGTAACAAATTCCGTTTATTCCATTTATCCGTGTAACACCTATACCGTTTATAAACAAAACAGAAACGTCCTCACCCTTTTAAGACCCATTTATATTAAAACTCTCGCGCTACTCTATATAAACTGCCATTGACATATCACAATAAATTTCCATTTTCACATCCACCCATGTTTTCCCCCTTTTTTATTATTTTTTTTTGTGTTTAGTTTATTTCATTTTTTGGCCAAACAAACACACAGAACCATTAAACTTTTGCACACACAATATACACAAAATTTATATTCATCAGTAATTTTATATATCGTTCGGTGTTGTTGTTGTTGTAATTTTACGCGTAACTAAAAATACAAAGATGGTGGATTTTCTCATTTAGTAATAATAATAATAACAATAATAATAAGCCCACCAAGAAGTACAAGAAGAAGTAAATACTCGTATATAAGAAAATTGGGAAAAAACTCATTTTCCGACAAATGTAAATGAAAATATATAAATTTTTTATGTATATATGCGTGTATGTGCGTATATGCCACATGCCTATTTTTCTAATTATCTTCATTTGCGCGCACTGGGGAGGAAAGAAGGGTGTAATGTGTACACTTCACCCGCGCCAACAAAGGCGAAAAGATACCAGAGGAAAATTTTACAAAAAAAAAAAAACGAAAAACTTTTTGTTGTCCTTCTTATTCCTGCTTATACAGATATATATTTATGTGTACATGCATACTCGTATATATATATATAAAAATACACACGACGAATATATAATTTCTTCAGAAAACTTCGCATACACTTTGCCGCATATATATTATAATTCTTCATACTCAAACTACGGACATTGAAACTTCACCGCACACCGCCATATATACACGATATACGGAGTCGAGAAAAAACCAAAAACAAAAATCTCGTTTCACCCTTAAAATCACCATCACCAACATCATCTCTCATTTCGATTTCTTATATTTTTCTTACTTAACAATTCATTCTATTTTTCATCTTACAATTTTTTTTTGTTTTGTTCATAACATCCCTTTAATTTTAATTTTGGGTCCTTTTTCTCATTTACGCGTATCCTAGCTCATACACATATACTAACATATACACTTCGCTTATTATTATATTTTTTTAAAAACACACATACACATTCACATCCAAAGAAAAAAACCATTTCATTTTCCATCATCATACCATTTTTCCATATCGTGCGGTGGGTTGTTTTTGTTGGGTTGAAGAAAACACAGAACAATTTTTGCTGTTCTTCTTTTATTTATTTTTCCGTTTTATTTTTTATTTTTTTTTCATTTTTTTCTACTTTGAATATCCTTAAACTTAAATAACAAAATTAATAAGAATAAGAAGAAGAATATGACGGCGAAGAAGAAAATTAAGAAAAAAGAAATTTTTCTTTCTCGTATAATATATTTTTTAACCCAACCAACCAAATGAAGAAAATTTTCTTCTTCTTTTTCTTCAATAATTTGTTTCGTTGCTGTATTCTCGTACACACCAAAATGTATAAATTCGCATAAATATAAAAAAAAACAAAATTGCGCGTGTACTTAGTCCTAGCATTATCCTTATCAGGAAAGAATTGAGAAAAATTAAAAATGATAATGAAAGGAAAATCAGGTTTTTTTGGTTAGAACAAAAGAACGTAATATTTTTTGTTTTGCTTTGTTTCTTGGGTATGTGGAAATTATATTTTAGGTATACATGTTGGTGGGAAATATCTCATGAGTGGAAAACGCGCCAACTGAGATAACAATCCTCTTTCTTTATGTAATTTGTGGTAAGTGTTAAATCAGTCACGATAGCGTAGAAACTCTCAGATTCTAATATAATTTGGCCTCGATGATAAATTTTTCATTATACGAGTACCTAGTGTGCCTACGGAATCAGTACCTTGATATGATTTTTATGGACGCGTTACACTGTAAAATCCACTTATCATAAATATTTGCTTTATCTCTAAGAATATAATCATTTTATACTGAGGTATCTACGGGCCCCGTGATTTATTCCGTGATATTTAATTATTTATGTTTAATTCTACTAATTCCAATTGGTTTTCTTTAGCCTTTCTATGTAGATGAATGGAGTACACTGTCATAATTTTTAATAAATATAAATAATGGCTTTTGAAATTATTTCGGTTTCATTACCAAAAGAATAATAAATAATTTTTACAAAAAAATATTTTCTATGAAAAATAAAATCGAAATTTAGGCTAAATAAAATGTAGCTATTTTTCAGTAGATATCGCTAGCTACTCCATTTTTTAGGCAGGAAACAAAACTTAAATCGCATCTACGTAAAAAAAAAACACTTCACCAAATAAAATTTGACTTTAAAATGTAAATTGAAAATAAATTGTTTTATCTTTAAAGCGGTATGGTACACAAAAACCAAATTTCATTTTGGTATCGATATTTAAATGCCCAAAAAATTTATTCGAAATGGTTCTTCAATAAATTTGAGTATACGAATTTTCGATAATTTATCTACTATGTTTTACTTATACTGTCTGTATGTGTAAAATTAATAAATTAATTTCTTAATTTTCATCATTTTTGCTATAAAACATTGCATATAATAATAAATTAATAACGACAAATCTTAGACACATTTATTTTTAATTGCTTTGCCATCTAGGGAGAGTAAACGAAACTAAAATTAAATCATCATTGCGGCGTAAACACAAAAAACATCGTTTGGCGTTATTGCAACACCAATCTTGATTATCGTGTGCTAATACCACAATTTTGTGTTCCTTAACACCCTGGTTCAAATTTTTTTTGTGATTTGAAGATATAATATTTTAAGATTTGGTGTAGGTAATACTAGATTTAATATTCTAAATTTAGAAGATTTTAAACAACAAATTCGAAAGGCCGCAATACCACAAAATTACCTTTTAGGTTCTTTGGATGCTACATTTTTGTTCACTAATTTTGATAATAGGCGAGTCTCTAACATTATTAAAGAAAATTGGTGGAGTATAAAACGAAATTTTAAAACTCAATTGACCTAAGTTCAATTTTTGGGAGCATTGGAAATTATTTTGATTGGCACTCTCCAATTAGTCCCATAATTGCAAATTTAATGATGGAATATTTGAAAAATATGGGACTAAACTCTTTAGATTTCCAACATTTGTTTTGTTTTCGGTATGTAGATGATATTATAATAGCAATCTCTAAAAAAGAAATGATTATTGTTCTGGCTTTATGAGCCTAATTCATGAGCCGGATGGAAAAATTACTTTTGAGTGGTGCCATGCAATTAGCTGGCTATGGATTTTGTTCGTTATTCACATGAAATTCTCATGAGAATTTGTATACGTATAATATACACTTTTAGTATGTGTGCTGTCATTTTCTATCGTTGTATGGGCGTGTCAAATTCTCATGAAATTTCGCCAAAATCTTTACTCGGGTGAGAAAAATTCATCATGAGAATTTTTCCAATGCTCGCGAGCTGTTTTGTCATTTCGCTTATTGCCGCAAAGCAAAAACGAGGCTCACTGAAAATAATAAAAATAAAATAAATAAAAAGTCAATTGGCCCATAAAATAATACCAATTGACCAAATTTTTCGTTAGGACGAATTTAAATGTATAATTGAGGTATTACACATTTAATTTCGTCCTAACGAAAGAAATTGAGGTATCACTACATGATTATTGAAAAATGTTTACTTTGCAAATAGTCAGGTGTCAAAGTTGATCGTTTTTACAAACGTATGCATCAATTTTCTTAATCCAAACCGAGAAAAAATTTTGCATCAGGGTGTTAGCAAACATAAAATCGGGGTATTAATACACGATTATCAAGATTGGTATTGAAATAACTTAGCAAATTAATTTTAGTTTTTTTTTACTCTCCCTAGATGTCAAATAATTTAAAAATAAATGTGTCCTAGATTTGTGGCTATTAATTTATTATTATATGCAATGTTTTATACCAAAAATAGTGCAAATTAATAAATTAGTATATTTAGTATATTTCAGGTGCTAGATGTTTGTTTTATGGATTCGTTTACTTTTCATTTTTATGGTATAGCGATACCAGTGAATAATAGCTGCAGTTTCAGTATATTTCAGGTGCTAGATGTTTGTTTTATGGATGCGTTTACTTTTCATTTTTATGGTATAGCGAGAACTGCTGTACCAATGTTGATAAAAATTGGTGTATATGTTGTATGGGTCATGAGAATGGTTTTTAGCTGAAAATGGTCCACCGGAATTTGCAGCTTCCGTAGGAGCATTTTCGGTCGATAAACTCAAAACTACTGTATGAACTGTAATAAAAATTTATATATATGTTCTATGAATCGTGAGCTACTGGAAGTGGCAGCTTCTATGGGAGTTTTTTTTCGATTTAATAATTACATTGATAAGATCGCAAATCAACATACATAGCAATAGCAATTGCTTCTTCAGGAATAGCAGGAACATTATTAGATAGCAATAGAACACCTCATTCAGTACTAAAACTCCCATTAAATATGCAAATAATTTAAACACCAACATGTAACATACCAAAAACATCAGGAAAGTTATTGCAACAATGCAAAATAATAAACTGGGACGAATGCACAATGGCACATCAAAAACCATTAGAAGCATGAGATAAAACGTTACAAGATTTATGCAACAACCAACAGACATTTGATGGTATAACAATATAATTATCAGGTGATTTTAGACAGACACTAACATAGGTACCTGTTATAACCCGATCAACTCAAGCTGGTGAATCAAACGAATGTTTAAAACCATATAATTTCTGGAGAAACATTTAAAAATTTAAATTTAACAATATATATGCGTTTTCAATTGCAAAACGATGAATCGGCTATAACATTTCCAAAATCATTATTAGACATTGGAAATGGAAAAATTCAAATTGATTGTGCAACTGATTCAATTCCATTTCCACAAAACTTTAGTATTTTAAAAGGCTAAAAAGAAAAATTAATTGAAACCGTATACCCAAATATTGTACAACAATTCAAATCATAATTAGTTAAGTGATCGACCAATATTGACATTATAAAACAAGGACGTTAATGATATAAATACTGCCATTCAAAATAAAAATGTTGGTGAAACATTTTCATACAAACCAATTGATTGTGGTATATAGATCAAGACGAAGTGGTAAACTACTTTGCCGCCCCGGTGGCAAAGTGGACAGCATGCTTGCTCCAGCGGCCGGAGGTCCAGGGTTCGATTCCCGGTGGTGACAAGGAAAAAAATTTCACGGCTGGTTTAGGATCAATGAATTAATCACTCATTATCCGAAATGAAAAATATGATTATGAAACCTCATTTGAGGCGGCCAAATCCCTTGATGGGATATAGTGCCAGAGAGAGAGAGAGAAGTGGTAAACTATCCTACAGAATTTTTAAATTTATTAGATTTGCCTGGAGTACCACCACATATTCTTCAATTAAAAATTGGTGTACTATCATTTTAATACGAAATATTAACCAACCAAAACTTTGTAATGCCGACTTGCGGTTAAATAATGAATGACATATTTAATTGGAGCAACAATATTAACTGGCAAATACAAAGGAGAAGAAGTTTTAATCCCAAACATTCCTATTATAATTCCGTCAGATATGCCTTTTAATGTTAAAATAATACAATGCCCCATTCGTCTAGCTTTTGATATGACCATTAACAAATCACAAGGTCAGTCACTTGAAGTTTGTGGTTTAAATTTGGAATATCCATGCTTCTGACTTTGCCAATTAGATGGTACACGCTCACTTGTGGGATATTTTTGATTCATCTTAATTTTAATTTAATATTACCAAAAATAAAAATAATTTTTCAGTTAAAATCATAAGACCGGCAAAGCGGGCTGCGGGTACAGCTAGTTTTATATAAATATAACAAATTCTCCAACTACTTCTTACTACTAGACATCTGGAACCGGGTCAATTCTATAATTATTATAAACATGTCCTGTCCCTATATCTGGTTATTTGTAAAACCGTTAGTCTTAATCGCACACTCTAAATAATGGTGAATCAACAATAATGATATTGGCTTCTTAATTTGCAACTCCAATTCTCCGGAACTTGTCAATAAACCTTCCATCCTGGTGTGCCTGGATCCATCCATCCATCCATCAAATTCATATTGGAGGAGTTTGGAACCTGACACAAGTCGAAGTCTCATAAATATTATATCCACATTATCGACGTGTTTAAATGTTCAATCGATATATTCCATTTCCTCTCATTGGTTTTGGCGACGTTGGCGTGTATATGATCCAAAAAATGATTGGTCCAAAAAAAGGTGCAAATACCCGAAATTTGAACCAGGACGAATGAACGAGGGATTCCATCTTTCATTTTAAGTTGGTCCTCAACCGTCCATGAAATGGAGAGACCAACCACCAGAAGTTGGTAATCAACCTCGTCTATGGTAAGTCAACATCAATTAACATTTTGTAATAAAAAATTACTTATGGAAATGTAACAAGTACAGCAATTACCAGATTACTAGCAGTCAATACAAGCGGGTCAATATTTATTGCTATAAAATTAGTAATATACAGATAAATCAAGAACAGCCACCTTGACAGACAAAAGATGTAAACTTCAGGATAGATCTTATATAAACTATCGGCTATCATAAGCTATCTTACCTTCGCAATCCTCTCGTATTCTAAAGAGTTGAATCAGTCGGTATTTCCATAAAAATTTGATTCGTATCAACAGACTCGTAGTGAAATATGGCGTTATCAGCGCTTTGTAGGTTCTTTGTAGTTTAGTTTTTGGTGAAACATTAACAATTTTAATGAAATTTGCTTAATCCGGTTATATAATTTATCCATGCGATGATTCTTGCTCTATATAGAGATTATATTTTGATCATATATCATCAATTCTAAGTAATCGAACTTTCTCATGCTTCTCATTTGCCGTGGCTCTCTAGTAACTGATATTTTCTTGTTCACAACGCTGATGTGAAGCTCATTTTTTGGACGGTTTCGGAACGAACTAACTTGATTTATAATAAATATAAGGAGTTGCGCTACTCTATGTTCTGTCGAATGATATTCTCTAATGACAGGATGAAAAAAGTTTTAGCTATTTGGTTTCATTGCCGAACATTATACCCGTATGTTATTTTAGAAGCCACATACTCCTTAAAAAGTATATCAGAAGATTATGTTGGAATAAAAAAAGTCAAGATCCTATATCAAAAGATATAGAAACTGCTTGGATATTTGGAATTTCACTCCTTACGAATGGGCATCTTCATTTAAAATGGGGTGTGGGGTTACTAATGGTTTAATCATGAATAAAGGGTTTCGTTCAGCCTAACCAATCTCATTCATTTAAGTACCTAATGTTTATTTTAAGATGTTGATTAGAATTGGTTCAGGCATTTTCGAATTCCATTCGATATTTTAAGCTTATGACATTTCAATTTGTTTACTAAAGACATCGATTAAATTGTAACATCAATATCGTAGCTTTGTTAAACACTGGTTGGCTTAGAAAACATAGTGACCAGCAAAGTTATTTACAGTGATCGCATCTTAGCCACGAGTACCATTATGGACTACCGACCAAATCGTAATTTTGTAGTTTATTGAAAAACTTTCAATAGGCGTGCGACAGCATCTGATATCTATGTGCAAATTACTGAGGACTCTTAATTCAAGGTATACAGCAAAGATAAACTTTCGGCAACATTTAAAAATGCATCGTGAGTATGAGAAAGAGATAAGATGATCCTTTCATCCAAATGCTTTTCAATTTATTCTTATAAAACGTCATACGTGAGCTCAATATAGGCTAGAGCAACTGACATTAGCATATGTTAATGACATCTGGGTTCTAAGTCGCAACGTTGTTCTCTTGAGACAAATCACCCTGCCATTATACTTCCCAGCTCATCAGATCGATCTACAAATGAACCAACAAGAATGAAATGTTAACAATTTATTTGGGCGAGACACGCGACACGAGAAGGTAAAAGGGTTTAAAAAACGATTTAAAATGTTTTTTATATTGTAATGTGTTTCCCTCACTTTGGAAATTTTCCAGACATCGGCCTGGCCAACAATGCGCATAATTTTTTATTCAAGTTTCAAAAAAAATATATATTTGCAAACTGTTAAAGGATTCGCTGCGTTTTGTTGACTCGTAATTTGCAAACAATTTCCGTAAATCTTCTCCATGATTGAAGATATTTTTATCATAACGCGTCATTCACTTGATGTGCAATGCCGTAGACAAACACAAAATTTATCGCGATTTTCATTTATCTAGATTGAAAATTAAATTATAATAATCGTAATAAACAAATTGTGGTGACTAATAGAAACGCGATTTTTGCAAGTGTGCCTAATTTATCGGGATAGATTGCATTTATCAGTTATGAACACTTAATCATTCTGTTTTGGAAAAATCGAGTACCGAGCGACAGGCAGAAATAACTTAATAATCTAAATAATGCGATTATCTATAAAATCTGTAAAACGCACGATTTTTAATAATTGGGGTTGTCTTTTACACATTTATGAAGGCATTCTAAAATTAACATCTGAACATTGCGCTGGTTACATCAGTGGTCGCTGTTGTACTTGAGCGGTTGAAAAATTACCATTCATTCGTAATTCGGAATTATGATTGAATTACGAGATATGACTCCATCTAGGAAAAGTATATATGTTGAATTGGAGTCTTTGAAAATTCATTAAATTCTGGTGCCAGCAAGTTAAAACTCATTCGATGGAATGTATAGAACTGACTGAAATTGACCACACTTCCAGTCAACACCAAAAGTGTAAAACCAGAAACAAAAGAAATGTTTGGGTTAAAAATTTAATGCAACCAGTAGATATTATGTACAATTGAATCATTCGTGGAAAATGAGCAATACAGTTTTCACTCTCTTTAGATTTGTCTTTAGATATTTGGATGACTAAAAAACTTATGTGAAAATGCACCTGAAATATTAATAATTTAAATCATTACGTTAAATTGAGCTCAATGAGGTCAGTTCCTGAGTTGAGGTGACCATCTACTTTGCTTCTCGTTGTGCGAGATTTCTTTATAAAAAAGTTATATTATTTCATTATGATTGTAATATTGTAAAAACAAACAACAAATACCCGAACGCTTCATAATAAGAACTGAAAATTAACAAAAATCAATATATAAATATGTTTGTTGTTGTAACCAAACCATTAGGTATTTGGACAAAAAAACCTTTTTCATTCTTTCGTTGTATGTTTATTTTCGATGCACATGTCTCCAAAAGATAAAAAATTAAAAATTACGAAAATACACAATTTGATGAAGATTTCAAAATGGTACTGTACGCTCCATCTACTAGAAAAAATAAACCAGTGTTTTGTGTCTTAGCTTTGAAAATCGACCGTGTTACCTTGAATCGGGGCCTTAAATTTAAATTCAAAATCGTGTTTTGTACCATGTTCTGCACATATTTGAATCTGGGTTTTAAAAGACTCCGCAGTTATGTATATAACGAGTTGGCAATTTTTTTCTACTTACTACAAGAAATATACGAATTTTTTCTAGTTCAACCAAAAGGTGATCTGCCATAAAAAAATAGATGTCAAATTTAAAATTTAAAGCCTCCAAGTGAAACACGTTGGCCTAATAGAATTGATCCCATAACACCATTGAAATTTCAAATAATAAGGAGAAAGTAGGCTTAAAAATACGCTACATAGCACATGATTTTTCATTTAAAATATTCAATTATCAATTTATATCGTTGGTTAAGTGCAACAGTGACACAACTCAAAATTTTTAATTTTAATTTTTCAGTAAAGCGATTTGAAAAAAACACTCAAAATGGTTTTAAAAACGACGTTTTTCAAAAGTGAATAAAAGTGCACTCAGATTAGTAAAATATTTTTTGTTCTGTTCCTACATCCTCTATTGGATTTTAATTTTTATAATTCTTTAATATTTTGCAAATTTTCTTAGGGTGGGTTCCAATAACGTAAAATTTTAATTGCTTTCGCGAATTGAGTGATTTTTATATTGATTTGTACCTATGTAATTTGCTCGAAATAACTACATAAGAGAGTATGATTTGACACTGAATAATAAAAATATGAATTATTGGGTTTTTCACTACATATTGATGTAGTTAGCAAATTACTGCAAAACTCAGCTACTCATGTGAAAGCATGCCTTTCTTCGTTAAAGGACTTAACCACCTTAAAGCACTCCGGGTATATAATGATATGTTTGAATTCATTTACGATATTGGAGAACAACCAGATGAGTCGTGTTTGCAAACCTGTAAAAATTAACACTTGAAATTTTCAGACCAACAGAAAAGTGTTTACCGAAAATAAAATTGTGCAGGTACTCTTTGAGTTTATAAGAAAAATGAAACCTAAAAATATTCTTAATTATATATTGGAGAACAATATGCAGCCTACGGTCCCAAATTTGTACTTAGTTTTATGCATTTTATTAACATTACCAGTGTCCGTTGCATCCGGAGAAAGATCGTTCTCAAAGTTAAAAATTATCTAAGAGCAACGATATTAGAGTAACGACTTTAGATATTTAGATTTAATATCAATGGAACATCGGATACTTGACAATATGAATATATGGCTGATATTTTATCTAAATTCGCCGTAAGAAAAAGCTAGAAGAGCTTGTTTTATGTAAATTAAATTAATGTTATGGGAATAAAAAATAATAAAACGTAATTGATTGAGTTTTATTTCCCAGTAAGTTAGTTTTCTTTACCTCAAGGGGCGGCCGATGAAATGTTTACACACAAGCGGTTGTGTACTGAAACGTAGTCCTGTTTGTTAATATTGGCTTGTTTTAGCTAGGTGACTTAATGACCAAGTCCATATACTGGTCAGACCTGAGTCACGATCTCACGATAATAGGTGGTTCACAAAGTTCGCCTTTGGCCGAACTAACTAAAATCAACACTATAGGGTTAACAACGCACCTTCAGGTTGATTGCTATGAATTTTCGTCATCTAGGTGTACTAATGAAATTGTTTCTCGAGGTTGAGTGGCCAAGATCAGCATCTCGTTTTCAAAATCCCGTATTTCAAAATTCCGTAAATCAAAATTTCTTTCTTTTTTCCAATAAAATATATTAGATTATTTGGTTCTGATTTTGATGTTACTAGGGTTTTATATTTGTTTTAAACCAATTTAACCAATTTTGTTTTCAAAATGGATCATTAATTTCAAAATTAATGATCCATTTTGGCTTTAATAAAATGAACCATTACCGTTTACTAAACTATTTTGAAAAAAAATTTGTTTGTATGTTGATACTAAAACTTTAATTTGATTTGTAGTTAGAGCTCGGCTATTTTCTAAGAAAATCTATTTTGATACTTATCTGAAATGAAGTGAAGGTTCTTACAATAGAACCGTGATTTAAGCAAATATTAAGCAAGTAAATAGTTTTGCTCGTGTAAAAATAGTTCAGATGAGACAAAAACCAATATCAACAAGAACAGATACATACAAAAATTTGTTAAGATTTGTTGAACCGGAAGTTATCAAACACCCTTAATGTTTTAGATACTGAAATATGTAATTACAAACATAGAATTGTTAAAAATACAAATTTAATTTAAAATTAAATGTTTCATTAATTAAACGTAAAAACACTACAAATCGAATAATACATGTCTAAATTCTTATAAGAAACACTAACAACCAAAAACGATTAATAAAAATAATATTTAAATTTTTCATTAAAGTTGGCGTAAAAAACTTATGGACACGTATCCGGTTGTTATTGGTTGGTAGTGAAATTATTAAGTATACGACAACCGACAAGTCATTTAAATTTTTAATGTGTTCTAGTTTTTAATTAATTACATTTACAACATAATAAATTCAAAATGGATAAAACATTTAAATCAGTGTTAATGCGCATAAAGGCAATCGAGAATTATTTAAAGAAATTCGATGACGAACCTCCACCGCTAGAAGAATTGGAAAGTAGATTGTCCAACTCCGAAAAAATATATATCGAATATGAAAAAACTTAACGTAAACCCAACCGAGTGGCTCACTTTCAAAGATACCTATTTATCGCTCGTGCACAATAGAAACGACATAGATGACATTGTGAAGTTCACGTTCACACAATTGGACATGTTACTTTATCCGCTGCTTATTATGAATAAGAAAGGAATGGGAAAATGAGTTAATTCCAAATGTCCTACCCAAGTGAATTCAATTAAAAAAATTTCTAAGGAAACAATGCAGAGTGTTAGCATCAGTTGGATCCAATTTTAGTGATTGGGGAAGTCGATTCTGAGTAAACCAGTTAGACAAGGCACAGGTCGAAATACACTAATACCTACAGTTACACCAAATTCCACATTCGCATATTCATCTCAAATTCCAAGCCAACGCAAATTAAATGATCAGAAATCAAAATCATGTGAGTTTTGTAAAGATAGTTTTCATCCATTTTATACGTGTTCAGAATTCATTAAGATGCCGTGATCTGATAGATACAAAAAAATCATTGAATTATGGCTCTGTTTAAACTGTTTTGGGGCTAACCGTTTCAACAAAAACTGTCAAAAGATTGGTTGTAAAGTGTGTTCACGTTAACATCATACACTATTACACCGTACAGAGACTACTTTTCGACCTGACATAGTGGAAGAAGAAAAGAAACCGACCGAAATCAGAACCAGTTTTAATGGACAGTCAACCTACTTTACCCCAGATAACTCGTTTAGAAAACAAGTTTTATTATCTACGGCTTTAATTCTGATCAGAGGTAACAATGAGAAGTATTACGAATGTCGTGTGGTACTCGATTCCGGTAGCCAGAGTAATTTCATGCCATCTGATTTTGCTAATAAATTGCAGTTAAGTCGTAATGTAATGTTAAATCTCGTACTTCCAAATTTGAATTGTCCTTAACGTTTTTTAGTATCCCAACAATTTTAAATGCATTACCACAAATCAAGCCGATCCATATTTCAATACCTCTACACAAGTTGATGCGCTTATAGGTGCTGAATTGTTCTTTAAAATTTTAAGAAATAATCGAATCCATTTAAACGCAGAACTTCCAATAATTCAAGAAACTATCTTCGGTTGAATATTTAACGGAGATTAATTTGAACAAAATGAATTTAGTTTTTTACCCTTATGTCACCAATCGGGTAAATTAGATAGTTTAAATCAAAATTTACAGCGATTTTGGAAGGTAAAATCCCTTCCAGTTAGGAAATTATTATCAAAGGAAGAAGCCTAAAGTGAATCACATTTCAGTGAAATCCATTTCAGAAATGAAACTGGGCGCTATACTGTTTCTATCCCATTTAAAGATAATGTTTATAAAATCGGTAGCTCAAAAATATAAGCATTACGTAGGTTTGGTTATCTAGAACAAAGACTTAATTCTAATGTGGAATTAAGACAGCGATATACCAATTTTATCAAGGAATATAGTGATTTAGGTCATATAAAACTTTTTAAAAAGTCCCTCGATAACGAAGAAACAAAATCATGTTATATGCCTCATCATCAGATTTTAAAGCCAAGCAGTTCAACGACTAAGTTACGTGTTATTTTTGTCGCTTCGGCTAAGTCGTCGACAAATGTTTCTCTAAATGAATTTTTAATATCATTTTAAGATTTAGAAAATATGCCTATGTATTTACATCAGATATAAATAAAATGTATCGCCAAGTGAGAATTGATTCAACACAAACAAGTTTACAAAGAATATTATGGCGTACAAAATCATTCTGAACCTGTCCAAACCTATGAATTGATCACGGTAACCTATTGTTCGGCGTCTGCACCATAACTTGCCACGCACGTCTTAACTCAGCTTGCATTTGATGAGAAAGAAAATTTTCGTCTAGCTTCAGAGTTCATTCGAAATTTTTAAGTTGATGTTTTTTTTAGTGGTAAATTGAAAGGGGAATTCAAGTTACATAAATGGTCAGCTAATACAGATGAGCTATTAGCAACAATACCGGAAACCCGCAAAGGAAAACTATAATTAGACGATACTAGTTGCCGTGAATCAATAAAAGGACTGGGTTGTCAGTCCAATAGTAATTCATAATCACATTACAAAAAGATCAGTCCTTTCTGATATTTCTAAGGTGTATCAATGATACAGTATCATCCGTTAGGGTTGCTTTCACCAGTTATGATCATCTCCAAAATTTTCATTCAATCACTTTGGAAACACAAATCAGATTGGGATGAACCAATTTCCGAAGATTTATATCGTATTTGGCATGAATTCAGAACAAATTTAGTTAATGTGAACAGTATTTATTTTACGAGATGTGTATTTATTAAAAACCATGTTTCGGTAGAGTTACACGGTTTCTCTGATGCTTCAGAACAAGCTTTTGGTCCTGTATTTATGTCAAGAGTATAGATAATTTCAAAAATATTTCCATCCGTTAGTAGTAAATTGCGACTGTCACCAATAAAAACAATTTCAATACCAAGATTAGAGCTATGCGCTGCGCTATTACTTTCACGACTAGTAACAACCGTAATAGAATCAATGGAAATTAAATACGATCGTATAGTTCTGTGGTTTGATTCGTTAATAACTTTGCAATGGATTAAAATCTCGCCCCATAAATTAAAAACATTAATCGCTAATCGTGTAAACGAATTTGAAGAATTAATTTGCAATTTCAATTGGCGCCACGTCAATTCAGAAAACAATCCATCCAATTTAATTACGCGACGCTGCATGCCACAAGATATAAAAACCATTGAATGGAGGTGGAAAGGACCTAAATTTTTATATCTTAAAGATTGCGATGAATCTGAACATCCATCTCAAGACGACCCACCTAATTTCGATAATAAAATATTAGAATTGAAAGAAAATGTATCTTTGAATTTTCTCGCCATTTCAAAAATATATTTACTTTGTTTATAGAAAGATTCAGTTTATTTTCAAGATTAATTCGATCTATGTGTTACGTACTTCGCTTTGTACACAACTGTAACAATAAAGTTAATAAAACAACCTGCCCGGTAAGAGAGTCCAAAAATGCACCTTTGACATTGGTTAAAATTGTACAACAGCAAGAATTTCAATCCGATATGGCTCGAATTTCTGATAATAAAGAGTTAAATAAGCAAGATAAATTAAGATGTTTACGCCTGTTTATCGATGAAAATCATCTGTTCTGAGTAGGGGGACGCTTAATAAATTCCAATTTAGAGTAAGATTACAATCATCTGTTGTTATCATCATCATCACTTTACTACAATCTTAGTTCGTTATGAGATGATTTCTATTTTACGTCAAACTTATTGGCCAATTAGAGCCAAAAATACAGCCAAAGGATCATTGGAAACTACATCAGTTGTTCAAAACAAGGCCAATACTAACACAGCAAATCATGGGTAACTTACCGTTGAAAAGAATCACCTGTAGTAAACCTTTTAATACTACCGGTGTCGATCTTTGTGGTCCTTTCCAAATAAAAAACAAAAACATACAAAATAGTGTATGTCAAAAGGTGTACATTGCAGTATTTGTTTGCTTTGTAACAAAAGCGTTACACCTAGAAATTCTGTCCGATCTCACTTCCGAAAGTTTCATTGCCTGTTTGAAGCGATTTATTTACCGAAGAGGTAAGTGTGAAACAATTTGGCCGGACAACGCAACTAATTTTAATAGTGCAATGCACGGCATCGTCAATTTTCTCAAGCAGAAAATGAGTCCAATGAAATTATTAAATATTGTAGAAATTTATTGCGCTTTTTTGCCTAGTTTTAGCGGGTTCTGGGATTCATCGGTAAAACCGTTAAAATTTCACCTTCGAAAAATTGCATAAGGAAGTATCCTCACTTATGAAGAATTACACACCTTAGTCGTACAAATTGAAGGAATTCTTAATTCGCGCCCACTTACCGCTCTATCGTCTGATCCTAATGACCTGGAGCCATTAACACCGGCACATTTCTTAACAGGTGGGCCATTGTGGCTCCTGCAGAACCTTCTTGTGTAGAAAGTCCAATTAATAAATTGTCAAATTGGAAGCGAGTTACTCGGCTGGTTTAAAGCTTTTGGAACCGATTCAGCATTGGATGTTGGGTTTGGTAACAAATGTTTTTCTCGGTAAACACGATAACATCAAAGCCGTCGAAGTAAAAACTAAGACTGGCATTTTTAAACGAAGTATTTCTAAGTTGGCTAAGTTTCCGTTAGAGAATTAACCAAAGAAATTTTAATTAGTAATAAGTTTTTTTATGTTGTTTATAATACAGTTACTTTATGAATTCAAACAAATGCACTTATCGATGTAAATTTTATTTTAATTTTTATATTGGCATTGTTAACAAACTAATTAATATTATTATTATATGTAATTGAAAAAACTAGCATTTCAAGAAGGCCGGCATGTCTAAACTTTTATAAGAAACGCTAACAACCAAAAACTTATTGGCCAGCTGCATGTAAATAAACTTTTTTAAATTGACTCTTTCTTGTACCTTTCAAAAAAAATTTAATTCGCTTTATGAAAATTCTCTAGCTCACAAGAAATGTTTCTGTATCCTCTAAACTTCATGCCGATTCATCTAGCGTAAGCCAGGGATTACCACGTGAAGGTTTGAATATCGGACTTCGTTTCCCTCTTATCCCACACACCTAACTCTCTTATTATTGTATTCAAATTTCAGGTTTTAAAATAAACGCTATATCATAAGAATTTGTTCATCATAGGCTCTAGTTTCAAAATATTCCACTAGATATCAGACATCTTTGCGAAAAAAGCATACATGTTAAAATACAAAAAAATACGCAAATTAACCTCTTTGCCACACGAGCCCCTAGATGTTTATTTTAAATTAGATTCTTAATGTTTTAATTATTCGGGAATGTTCTGTAAATATTTCATCTCCGTGAATTCTAACCTAACAAAATATCATTGCTAAAATATCACTTCTCTAAATTAATAATGTTTAGTGTTGTCACTAAAACCGTAAATTTGTTTTAAATTCTGTTGAAATCGAACCATAATTATGGAATACACTGTATTAGTACTCTACACCAAAAAGTCCCCTTTTAGTAAATCGACACATTGCTGTACCACATCATTCCATATATACATACACAAAACCTAATCAAATATAGAAAACAAATTTAATTAATTTCATTTCTAAAACTAAACGATCCCAGTCTAAATAAAATGCTTTCATCCCTTTTATTCAAATTTTTATGTTTCTCAGTATACACATATTCGGAACTCTTCACCGCGAATGCAACTAAGACTACACAAAAAATATTCAAACCATACTTAATTTTGGCATTCAAAAATATGTTATTCCTAAATTTCTAACACACTACCATACAGGCATACCAAATAAGACCAACCGTCCTTACAATATTTACAAACGTCACCTTTAAAAAAAAAAAACAAAATAAAAATTCCATTTGACATATTAATGTATGCATAATTTTTTTAGGGATCCTCAAATATCATTTAATCCTGGCGCAGCACACAAAAAAAAATATTATCATACCGAGAGATAGGCCAGAAAATAATGTTAGAAATCAACATGTACATACTTTAAGCATTTTTTTTTATTACAACAACAAGCATGCAATCAAAATGTGTACCCAAAAATGTTGTATATGAACACGAATAAGTACAAGGGGTTGAAATTAGAATTAATCAAATAAAAAAAAATTGAAACGCGAAGCAGATGACAAAACTATAAAATACATAATTTTTTTATAAGGATGTAGAATTTTTTCGTAACTCATTTCTTTATAGGTATATAGATTTCTTAAAAATTTGCGTCCTACCCTCCCATGTATAAAAAAAACTGTGTAATGTACCCTTTACTTTCTCCTCTCATTAATTTATATCTTATAACGTTTTCATTAAAAACATTTCCATCGGTACATTTTACGTGTATAGTCGTATATACGCGAGTACTCAGCCATTCGCGTTACTTTCTTCGAGGCAGTGAAAATATTGATAATTTCTATTTTTATATGTTAATAAAGATAAGAAAATATAAAGTGACAGGAAGTGGTGGTTGGACGACTTAAAATAAAAAAAAATTGTAGGTGGTTTATATATTACCCGTGTTGTGTACATATTCTCGGCGTATTTATGTATGTATATGTATGTGTATATGTTGTTTATATACGCTAATGGTATATTGGGATGTTACACAAAAAAAATAATACGCCGGGGATGCATGGTGGCGGGAGACCCCCCTTAATAGAATAACGCGATCAAATGAAATTAAATAACATTTAGAATTCTTTTATTTATTTTATTTTTATTATTAACGTTATTTTCGAAATTAAGTGGATATGAACATTTACATAAGGCGAGATATGAGTATATATGCTCGTGTTATTTATATCAAAATACCCGGGGACAATGTTTCTGTGCGAGAATCGATAAAAATACAAAGTTTATGTAATTAAAAATTTTATCTATATTGCTTCAAGTGATATTTATTGATAACATATAGTTAAATGGTAATATTATTCATACAGGATATTATTAAGTAAATGTTGAAGCATAATGGGTAAATTTTTCGGAGTTCCAATAAATTAGACATTCGCCACCGATACTGCCCTTAAACATATTATCTTTATTATAAATTTCGCTCCACAAAGATTATTAACAAATAGATTTTCTAGTTTTCACTAAAACTATTTAATATGCCCCATAAAAAGTAAAGTTTGCAACAAAAATTTATCTACACAAATTAAAAAAATGTTAATACTGGACTTATCTCAATGACATCCGTTATTGCGTGAATTTCTTCAATAAAAAAATGATTTAGTCTAAACCCAAATTGGTGTGGTCTGAATCTCTTGAGCAACAGTTTTCCAATTATTTTTGATATGACCGGAAGTAGTGATATCTGGTGTAGGAATCATAATTCCTACAGCCACCTTCCATTAACATAGAACATAATTAAATTAAGTCATAGCCTGGAGCTTTTGTGATACTTAATTGATTTTAGTTTTTAGTTCCAAAAATGGTATTTAGGGCAGTTGTATTTTCATTTGCTGTTTATCTCGATAATGGTTGAAAAGTCTCTTCCACATGGGCAACAAATATAGAGACTTTTTGCTTGTACTTTTAGTCCAGGATCTGTACTCGTTTTTGATAAGTGGCACATGCCTTTTTGTCTTTGTAATCTTTTAGTTGCTTTCCAAATTGAATAATTGGTATCCTTTAGTTCAGAGAGACCAGGAAGCAGATTTTTTATGCTTTCGTTCTTTATTTCTTTCCTTAATAGTTTTAATTTGTGTGATTCTTGCAAAGAAAATTAAGGTTATTTTTATATTGCGAAGCAAGGGTATACTTCCAGATTTTACTGGCTTTTTGTTTCGCTCTAACTATAGTTCTCTCACAATTAGAGAGTAAATTAATTTTCTTAAGGAGCTGGTAGAATCAATATAGGTGAAGTTCTCCATGCTCGTTCTTGCATATATTTTTTTTAATGTATCTAATTAATCTTCAAGCTGCATCTCTGTTCTAATTGGTGCTCGGAAATTTATTCGCTCTTCCACTATTTTCTTGAATAAATCAAATTTGGTTTTATTGTAGATAATCAGTAGGCTTCTTGCGAGTTGCATATCCGCTTTGCGCCGATGGACTGTAGTTGTGTTCACTTTATAGTTGAGCACAGACAATTATAATTATATTACTTTGTGGTTGTAGTTTCAATCATCTTTCTTGTGACATTAGAGTTTTAAGCAGATTGGCGCTTGTCATTTCTTATTATTTGCAGTTGCCAGGTGTTTCTCTTCCCAGTTTATAAATTTAGCAATGTCGTTTCTGCTAAGTGTAAAGTCTAAGCCATATTAAAACTAAACAAATATTTAATTTTTTTTTGTTTTTGTTGGATGTGAGCATGGATAGTAGAAGCTCTTTTTTAATAATTTTCGTTCCTTTTGAGTCCTCGATTAGTAGTTCGTTTATATTGCGATCTTTTATTACATTTTCCTGCTTAGCAAGTAAGTGCTATCTCCTTTGTAATCTTTGTGGTATCGGGATTTTTAGTATTGATCTTCCAAACTATTGATTTCATTAGAGCTAAAATATTCGGAAACTCTGCTATATCTGCTATTGACGCTGGTGCCATCAACTTTATTGCAATTTTTCGCTGTTCGTGTTGGCAGTTTGTTTAACTTTTGCTAGTTAATGATTCCGAACTTTTGGTGAGAATTCTGCTCGTCGTTTTTTTCTTGACCTTTTCTTTGACTTATACATCCACTCAGTTTCTTTTGCAAGTTGCTCGTCATTTATGAAGCTCAGGCAATTGTGTCTGAGCTTACGTTTTGCTCATTATAAGTACCTAGATTGTTCTAGGTACTCCGTTTATTCTTGTGCCCGTTTATTCTTGTCGGTGTTATGCTGGAAACATATGAGCACATTTTCTGCCATCAGCGCTGCCGTCAGAATTTCAAGTAAACTACATGAGCGTTTTTTTGGCAAGCATAATTTTTTTTATTGCTTTTTTGTTTTGTTGCTCTATAATATTTTCCTCCACTTTGATTGATAACTCAATGGTAATACGTCAAAATAAAAAAATAATTTAAGTAAAAATCGCAAGAACATAGTTGCTATTGTTAGATTTGTTTTCTTCTACGTAGTGCAGCCTACTGCGAGGCAGAAAAATTAGAAATAAAGACATGAGTCAGAATTCTGATCGCAAAGCAGAATACATTTATTTATCACCATATAAACGTGTGTATTCTAATTTTTCTGCTTTCAGAATTCTGCCCATATGTTTCCAGCATTATTCATGAAATTTTTGTGCTTGCCTCATTTTTTCGAATTTTAACTTTTGATATCAATTTAAAAACACGTCTTGTCAAATTCGGATATTGTAATATATTAATGAGAATTTTCTACTTCGAAAATAACACATATACTCTTTCGATTTTACGATTGCATTGTTGTTGCTTTTTGTATATTTCGTTCACAAAAATTAAAAAAAAACACTCGAACGAAATCAACTACATATGGAATTGTTTAAAGAATAATAATTTTTTGTGTGTATGTGCGCTCATTCTCTTTTACGATTGCATTGTTGTTGCATTTTGTGTATTTCGTTGACGAAATTTTGAAAAAAAATCCCACGGACGAATTTTTTTGGTCACCCTATGCGCTCTCGAGTGAGTCAGTCAGTGACATAAGCGATTATAATATATATATAAGACGAGCCTAAAGAATATCCATCTGTCTATTCTTCTGCAGTTCTTCATTTTTTTCAGGCGCGGAGTGGTCTATGTGATGATCAGGGCAGTCTAAAGCTTCTTACGAATAGGCATTACAATGGTCGGTTTACCTCAGAATACATCGGATCAGCTAACTGATCATACCACATTGCCAGAGAAATTGGTTCTAGGTGCTAGGGTCTTGGTGTTCACTTATCCCGCCGTTTCCCGTTCGCCAGAGTCTCGTTAGTTTATTAGCAAGGTGTACAACTTCCATGTGAGGTTAGTATTTGGGCTAACATTGAACGAGAACGACGGCCCTTACCGCTCCCCACATAAATAATAAAAAAAAAAAATTTTATTTTTAAAGTTTAAAGAAATTCGTCTATATTTGTTTTTTTGGGCCTTTTTTTAGACAAAATATTTTTTATAAATAAACTGACATTCCCATAATGTTTACGACTGCTCAAGCCAGAAAAACAAAAAAGTCACCATAACATATCTACCACAAAAAAGTGGAAAATTAACTATCTCCACCCCCAATTTTTATCATTACGAAACCAAACTGCTAAGAAAGAACTTGAGGAGTTTCTCATTATATTTTCTGAAGGGTTGTGTGTATTTTACACAGTGACCCTGAGGGCTAAAATTGAGGTGGGATAGTTAATTTTCTACTTTTTTATAGTAGATATGTTATGGTGAGTTTTTTGTTTTTCTGGCTTGAGCAGTCGTAAACATTATGGGAATGTCAGTTTATTTATAAGTAATATTTTGTCTAAAACAAGTCCGAAAAAAATCTTTTAAAAAAATCTTAAATCTAACATGATTTTTTCATTATTTTTTACACTTAATAATGAAAAAAAAAATAAAAGATGGGTGAACATGTTGTGACCAACACCCGACTTTCTATTACCACGAATGTATACATAAATCTCGATTACACCACATTTGATTTCTAAAGCGAAAGGTAACTCAAGGGGCTCTTGGTAAAACTGTGTTGTGTATTCAAAAAACATTATCCCTGCTTAAATTTCAGAAAAACATTGTGGGTTAAAAATAAAAATTTTAAATGTGTTTACATCTTCTAATTCTTTGTTAATTTTTCTAAACGCTCAACTTTTCAACATCATAACAAAAATTCAAAAAGCTCCCATTGGAGCTGCTACTTCCGGTACACATATGTGTTTCCACCAAATTTCGAAAGGTTATGAAGATAACAGAAAAAGTTTAAGTGTGGATTTTTGATGTAGAATTTTTGTAAAATGAAGCTTTTTGATGAGAACTCATCATTTCTGGTAGCATTTAAAAAATGATCTAAACAAATTTTGTTTGAAATTTAATTAAAAATCTTTACGTTTTTAATCGATTTGAATTGAAAAACTTATAAGGTTCTATGAATGTACACATTTCCGGTGAACCGATGTCATCCAAAATCCACTGGAATCTCCAAATTTATGGAAAAGCTTAAATATGAGGTGTCATCTCGATCGATTAATCCGTATGGATTCAGTACAGGGACCGCATTTTTGGTGCAAATCAATTTGATGTCAGAAAATCGTCATTTGAGCTTAAATTTTAGAAAACTGTTCTGGACCGGTATTGTTGCAAAATTAATTTACAATCTTTTAGTTCATAATCATCATTTTTCGCATATATATTATAAACGTCTATGTCACTGACTCACTCGAGAACGCACAGGGTGATGTTTTAATTGAATACAAGTACTGTGCACGTTATTATTGTTAAACGTCATTGTGCTTATTCTACTTTTAATATGTTTGTTGTTTTATTTTCATGAAATGGGAAAAGCACAATTTCGTTAATGAATTGCTTATTACTTTGTTTATATATATTATAAACTGACTGAATCACTTGAGAACGCACAGACCAAAAAAAATCGTCCGTTGTGATTTCCTTTTTTCAAAATTTCGTCAACGAAATACACAAAATACAACAACAATGCAACCGTAAAATCGAAAGAGTATGTGTTATTTTCGAAGTAGATAATATCTTACAATATCTGAATTTGACAAGGGGCCTATTTTTTAATTCATCCCGAGCTGGCAGTGCGCTGTCAAAAAATACTTCATATTTTTTTATTCAACCTGGGTAATTTTACCCGGTACACTGCGTTTTTATTTGTGAACTGTGCTTACGCAGTGCATACTCGGTTTTTCAAATTTTACTCTGAAATTAATGTCAGTGTACGAAGAGTGTGCAAAATAAAAAACAATTTATTACTCTATGCACGCACCGGATAATTTTACCCAGTTCAACCTTTGCTCGGTGTACACTACCCAGGGTAAGCCTGCTTGCTCGGGTTGAATTAAAAAATAGACCCAAGACGTGTTTTTAAATTGATATCAAAAATTAAAATTTTAAACAATGCGGCAAGCAGAAAAATTTTATTAATAAAATAGACAACTAAACTGCCAAATTAAGATATATGGCAAGGCAAAGTCAGGAGTCTCTCGCGAAATTACGTGCAAATGATGCTGAATATCAACGAAGACGAATTTCCCAAATGATACCCGATCAATTGCAGGCACATCGAACTGCTCATGCAGCATCACAACAGAATCGAATTTCCCAAATGACACCCGATCAATTGCAAGCGCTTCGAACTGGTCAATGCAAATGACATCACCAGAAGCTGCAGTTTGGCGTGAGGCTTCCTTTATTGTTATCAATTACAATGTTTCCTAAAAATGGTCTCCGCTACATTGATAAGTGATGGGAAATGACATTAGCTTCGGAGGTAAAGTTTTGGTACTTGGCGGTGATTTTCATCAGACGGTACTAGTCGTTCAAAGAGGAACGCACACTGAAATTATCGAATATTGCATTAAATTAAGCCCTCTGTGGAACCAATTTGAACAACTTTCTTTGACCACCAACATGCATTTGTGTATGTATCATTTTTAATAATATTGAGCAATTGTCAACAGATGAACACTCAAAAAGATTTATCGTTGTTCCAACGAATGCTCAGACGCTTGAGATGAATCGAAGAATAATTGACTTGATTCATGGTGATGCAGAAATTTACTACAGCGCAGATTCGTTAGTAAACGAGGATCCTAACGATGCACTCAACTTTCCCGTTGAATTCCTCAATGAACAGAATCCTTCCGGCATGCTCCCTCTTGTATTGCTTTTGAAAAAGGGTGTTATCATAATGCTTCTACGAAATCTAAATCCTAAGAAAGGTATGTGCAGTGGAACGCGTTTTATTGTTGAAGAGCTATCGTGAAACTTTATTAAGGCCAACATCATTTCTAAGTGCAACAAAGGCAGCACGGTTCTAATCCCTCGAATTGATTTGGCACCTTCTGAGACCAATCAGCCATATGTTTTGCGACGATGACAGTTTCCAATAATTCCAGCATACGCAATGACGATAAACAAGGCGTTTGAAGATGAATTCCCCAGGTTATTAAAAGACTGGCCTTTTAATGGAACGATTTATGGTAAAAGGTTAATTAAGAATTTTCATTCCTATCAATCAATCCATTTAGGCTGTTAGCGATTGGGTCTAGTCATACTTACATGGAACAAAATCTCTTCCTGATTCACATAATTGACTGTTGTCACTAGATTTGAAAATAAAAACTGCATGTATTACCTTTAGCTAAGATACAATTTTGGAGATATTTCTGGGTAGACGTACTTATTTGAATAAGTCGGTGTTCACATAAATCGGTGTTTAGAAAACAGCCTTAGGCCTTTTTTCAATTACTTACTTATTTGCTTAGACTTACTTATTCAAATAAGTAACTCGCGAGGTGACTGTGACCATCGAGCAATAAATATATAAGAGAAATCAAGTAGTGCAAATTTTTTAAGGCAATTTTTCCGAGTTTAATCTTATTTTATAGTTTTAATATATTTATATATACAAATTTAATTTTTTTCTATATTTAATCCATATATACGTTTCTTATAAACATATCGGCATGGTTATTTTACAGGTCATTGTTCTCGTGAGGCTTATAAAGATTGCCAAAAGTAAAATAGATTAACCTCGGAATCTCTACATGAGTCCTCTTATGTATATTTTGCTTTATGCTGTGACTTACTTGAATAAGTACATCTACACAGAAATTTCTCCAAAATTGTGTCTTGTATAGGTAATACATGCGGTTTTTGTTTTCGAATCTAGTGACAACGACTAACATGTCAAAAATTTGTTTTTTCTTCCATATAATAGAAATTCCGTTTTGTTTTTTGTTATTGCGTCACAAATAAGTCGGTACAATGAATTGGAACGACTTGACCGACTTATTCAAGATGACGTCAAATAAGTCAATAAGTCGGTGTTTGGAAAACACCCTCAGTACACAAATTTCAACCAACTTGAAAACATATTTGAAATAATGATTAAAGTTGTGTTGTAATGTATCGCAGGTTAAACATTCGAATAATATACAGAATTCTAAAGCAAGACAAAATCGGCATTTCCGTTTATATTTTGGAAAACTGGTTGGACCGAAATTGTTGCAAACTTTTCAAATATTTGAAAAAACGAAAATGGAGGCTTTCACTTCTTGTGTGCCGATTTCAGTTAAAAATCATTGGGATCTGCTAATTTATGAGAAAAGCTTAAATATGAATTTTCATCCCGATCTGATCGTATGGAAAAATAAAGACTCACTTTTTGACCTTAATTCACTTAAGGTAGGATAAAATTCGATATATTTGAATATTTTTGTTTTAAATAAATAATTATCGACTCATAATGAAACTTTGTCAGTATATTTCAAGAAAAAATTTGAGTTACTTAACCTAAGATCATCACTTGAATTATAAAATATTCATATTTAGAAGTTATGTTTTCTATAAAAAATTTAAGGTAGGAAAAAAAAATTGGTTTACGCGATGCCTCCTGTTCTAGTTATATTTGTATTCTGTTTCAGCATTACAAACATTTTTGAACATTTAATAATTAAAACAAAAATTCAATAGAAAGATTCAATCAGAAAATATTACATTGTAGAGCCTCCTTTTACTTCCAGCACAGAATTGAACAGAAAACGTTACCGTCAACAATTTCTAATAAAATCTTTGCTGGTCCGCTATAAACGAATTTTTCTGAAATTTAGATTCTTCGCAAAAGTTTCTCGGCAGTTGGGTCCCTCTTACTCCTTTTTAAATTTTATCGAAACCATCTGAATAGTCTGGACTCCATAGAAATATCCTTGATTAAAATACTTCGAAATCAGGATTTGTTGCAATCGCTTCTGGTTACTCGAAAACTCAGTCTCAATAATTGTTATCAAAATCGTTCGACCTGAATATTTATTTGAAAAAAAAATACTCGGGTCCTAATGGTGGATTTACTGAAAGTATTTTCCGAAATTCGGACTCATGGGAATTGATTCCTGTCACTCAAAATTACTCATCGATTAATAGTCGTTCTAGCAATCTTCTACCACTTTTAGCCATAATCACACATTTTAAGTAACCCTGACGATAGACTTCTAAAAAAAATTTCGTGTAATCATAATCAATAGAAGGACGTCCAAAACGATTTTTTCCCAAAATCACACTCATTTTACTCGATTCCTGACAATCGCCCTCCACTTCCCCTCACAAATTTTAATAGAATTACATTGCTTGCGACCCGAATTTTTTTTTTCAAGAACCTGGAAACCAACATTCACTATGTTGATACCAACCTGTACCAATTTCAAGCGATTCAATCCATCGACATTTGGAAATTTCCTTATCATTTTTCATTCAAGCCGTTTCCAAAACCTTGCGCTTTAAAAATTAAAATTTTTTGTGAGACAGACAGAGATAACGACTTTTTCACCAGAAAGTCAAAGAGTAAATTTCTACATCAGTACTAAATCAATATTAATATACACAGTCAAGTGTATTTTCGTGACCACTCACTTTTTCCATTATCACCCATGGCAACCTACTCACAGTTGTGTGGTATACATATCCTTTGGTGTCCCATCGATTATCAGAGTATTTGTTGGGCGAGGAAATTTGTGGAGATTGCTGATAAAGCATGCCCTTTTTTATTGAAATTTATTAATATTGGTTACCAGGGCAACGTGTGTAAAAATGTTTTTCGTACTATGGCGCTAAAAACAAACCGCGTGCTCGATTAGTAGATGAATTCATAAATAAGTATTTCGATCGAGTATGCGGTTTAATTTTGTTCGCACCAAAGAGGTTTTGATAATACTTTATTTTGCTAGATGGGACGATGATCTAAATTTTACTTCTTTGGGGTTCCCATGTGTTCACCTAACCATAGCAGTGGTTGTTTCACTTGTGATGATCTCTCAATAGGCTCTAAATTTGCATTTAAAGTTGGCATATCTACTGAAATTCCTCTTAAGTATAAAAGAAACATCCTTATTTGATAATCCGGCTGCTAATATGATCATATGCGAGTACGACATGTACGAAAAGTTTTAGACATCAATTTTAAATATACGCGGTATACCTCTAAAACATTTACAATTCCCGCATCTCTTTAGTAACCTGTTATATATAAATACGAATATACGCGTATGAAGGTACACAATCATTTTTCTTAATATTTTCTTGAGACCTATTACTTTTGAGTATATTTAACATTAATTTTTTTTTCTGTGTGGTTTAATATTAAAATCCAACAACAACATGATATGATAATATACGCGGATTTTATATTATTTGGTTACCATTGTTCAGCAAAAAAAAAAAAAAAATAAAAAGTAAATATGCTCAGTCAGTAGAGTATGATATCGTTATGATATGAAGCATAAAAAAATGTATAAGGGAATTGATAACACACCACCAACATCCATATAAGAGATATATAAGAATGAAGAAGATTTTTTTTTGTTTCGTAAAAATCCTTAAGGATTTTCTGTTAGATACGTAATTTTTTTTATTTTTTGTTAAAATGGCGGGCATAAAAATGATTAGAAAGATTATATTATTATACGCAAGTATTGTTATGATTATTATTGTTATTATTAGAATTTTTATTAGAGGTTTTATTATTGCGCGTTCTCTACTTTGCGCGGTATATCTATATGTTGATTCCGCATGCGAGGAGTTTTTATTCGCTTTTTATTAAAACGATTTTTTTTTCATACTGCTCTGCATAAACAGCGCCCGAGCGCTAGCTACTTATGATTAAGTGATGTTAAATTTATCGTTCTTAAAATTTTATGTATATTTATGAGGTATGAGTACTCGCGCGATACAGGTTTGAAGATATATACATATACAAAAAAATAAATATGATAGATGAATAAAAGTTGACGTAAAAATATGTCAAAAAAGTACCGACTTATACGAAAAATGAAAAGGGTGGTGGAATTTTAAAATCCGTTCGCATTTAAATCCGAGACCCAATTCCACCACCCTCGCGCAATTAAAAATCTTTCCGTTTTTTTTTTTATAAAGATTAACATAAAGTCAATCGAGTTCAAAGTGAAAATCGTATATATATACGAGTAAAGGTGTTTTTCATCCATAAATTTTCATTAAATTCTCGAAATGGGAAGAAATGGGTACGTAAAATAAATAAATCAATATTTTCCCAAACACACACACACACCAAAAAAAAAATTAAAAACATGACAATAACTTTGAACCCAACAAACACCCATTTCTTATATTTCATAACTTATCTATAAAACTTTGTTTTTCTTTACATACACTTTACTCGTATTTTCCGAATACGTAAATTATTTTTGGGTGAACCATCATCCATCCATCTATCCATCCATTACATCGGAAAAATCATAATAATAGAACCAAAGAAAAGCAAAATAAGTTTTTTTTCTTGAATTGTTGTTGCTGTTCGCTATGTTCACTAATTATGCATATAGGGAATCGATAGCGGGGGTTAAAGCCTATAAGGTAAATATGACATTCCGCCAGAATACGACTCTACCAAAAACAGGTATATCATTATGTTGCAGATATTTTTGGAGTAACGATTTTTCATTAATTTCAATCCCAAATGTTCACTCATTACCCGGGACGCAATATTAAATTTAAATTCTTTTTTTGTTTCAATTGTTATTTTTTGTTTTGTTTTTCACTCAAACCTAATGATAAAAATATATAAAATCACTCATGCTACTTGAGTTATTTTATTTGATTTAAATAGGATTTCGATACTACAGAGTGGTCTAAAATTTTTTTGTAAAGGTCACTTAGTTTAGGAGCTTCTTGAAATTGTAATCTAAAAAAATATTTGCTAAATAAATTAGAAACAAGTAGCACAACCCAAAACAATCGCCCACATTATACTACTCCACATACAAACCAACCGCAACGGGGATTGGAAATGGAGAAAAAAAAATCGTATATGGAAAATTATTTTTTCTCGTGTATTGGAAAATAAACAGAGATGGAAAATATCATATAATTTGGAAAAATATACATTACAAAATAAAAAAACGTTACATTACAAAGGGATGAGACAAGGAGTGCGCGAAGAAGGGTGGTATTATGGAAATAACATTAAAACGTATACGCGATTTTTTCTTTATCATTAATTTAAATACAATTTTTTGTTTTGGTATTGCTGTTGTTGTATCATCGTCAAGCAATATCAACATTTGGAATAAAATTAAAATGAAAAAAAAAATTGTGTATGAAATTAATTCCAGAAGAATATTTACGATGTATAAATACGAGTACGAAGTATATACGGATGTGTGTTCGAATGTATCTCCCTCGTGAAAAGTATTACAGCGTTAAGAATGGTGTCTTTTCTTCTTCTTTGCAATTCATCTTGTGCTGAACTTTGCTAATGATAAATACTTGTATATTTAATGTTATTCGTCAATCACTAACTCTAAATTTCATCGGGTTGATATCAAACTCATTGCTGGACTGCATGCATTGTGCATTTACGAGCTAACAATTCAAAATTTTACAATTAAAAAAAATAGGTTAGTAGTGCACACATTGAGTGCAGTTTGGTTCCTTTTATAACTTTGTATAATGAAAGCAAAACTATAAGTTAGAAATGATTGTGAAATACAAAACAAAAACAATACCAAAAATTTTCACTGTAAAATTTAAAAATATTTCAATTGGATTTGTTTTGTAGTAAACACGAGAAAATTGTGATAAAATTTATTAAAGGTTTTTCAATGCAAATGTTATATCTCCGATCCTAGTGATGTTCACGGGGTCTCACCTATATCACTGAATAGCTAAATCTAAACCCCGCGTGAATGGTGAACAAGATTTAATTATGATGATGTTTAACTAGTCCAGGGTATTTTTAAACAATTTTGGTTTTTGATTTCAATCTATTTTCCAATTTTCTGTGACTGCTTCTAGAGATGTTCATAGTTTTTTTTAAAATTTATTTTAGGATATCGTAGACAAAGTTCTTGAAAGTTCTTCTATTAGAATGAACATTTTTTTTTTTTTTTTTTTTAAGTAGTATTAATAAAATTTTAATTATTTAATAACCAGAATGCCACTGAAGACTGCGTTAAAGCCGAAATATCTGGCCAAAAAATAAAAGCCACCAAATTTAAAATACCAAAGCTGTTTTATTGCAAAAAAAGAAAACACGATTCGAAATGAACCTGATTAATTAATGATGATATTTACTGTGCCATCCCAGGCTATTTAGGATTTCCATGAATTTGAATAAGTTTTCGATTTTTTTTTCACCGATCCTAGAGATGTTCACGGGTTCTCACCTACATAGTAAAATAGATCAGCAGTGTTACATAGGTCAACAACCTAAGAAATGATGTTCAAATCTAAATTCTCTCATTATTTTTAATTTATTTTACGTTAGTTGATGCATATCTAATATAGGCAATCGTCTTATTATCTAAGGTGCAAAATATGTTTATGTTTATTTTGATACTGAAACACTTAAATTATTAGTTGTATAATAAAATAATAAGTTAGTGACGACGTTAGTAGAATTCGCTAGTACCGAATCATACGCCGACCTAACCGTTCATTATAGTGAGTAATGATCAACCTGGACAACATACGAACGTCAGTATGATGAACACACTTAAAATTCCACCACAAATAACAATTTTAATTTAGCACCCATTTCCATCATCCATATTTGTCCTTAATATACCTGGTTCGTATTTAATTGGCTCACTATATTTTAAGGAAGAAATACATCAGCTAATTTATGCATGGAGGAAATATGTATAAGTTCAGTGAACAAAACATTTTTAGTTCAATTCAACTCCATATTTTTTTTAGTTCGTCCTATTGTCAGTAAAGGTCAACATAATTTATATGGTTCGAAATTTTTTACCATTTTTGGCATGGCACTTCATTCTTAATTTGTTTTTCAAACAATTTTTTTTATGTTATGCGGCTAACTAAATTGATGGTTAGCTCATACCAGCTGTTTATAGATGACACAAAACAAGCCTGAGTTTTAGATAAAATTTTCTAAATAAATTAACCCTCGCCCTAAATGCCCTATTTTTCGGACAATTTACTCAACGTATGTGAAATCTAGTTATGAAGTTTTAGTTTCAACGTTGCAATTAAAAATATAAAAAACCTATGATAAAATAATATTTATCAACAATAAAAGTAAAAACAAACAATATAACAATTCAATTAAAAATAATTTGAATTGATCTTATAATTAAAATGAACGTAAAATATTTATTTTCAGTCTTCTCAAGTTATTTTGTATGGAAATCGTAAAAGCAACTACGATGTCCATTTAAGCACAAGTGTATGGCACATTTTTTACAAAAAAGAAAATTAACTGCAAAATGACTGATTAAATCATACTGTATTTCTTTGATAGGCCGAACTTCGCACTTTATCATTTTTTATAAAGTTGGCGATGCTAAATTGTTGTGTGATGGTTTATGGTCGTCCCCGTTTACGAGATATTAGATTTTTTTCAATTAATGCGCTTGCTAAAGTAATCTTAAAATTCATCAGATCCATAATATTATTTTTATTAACGCCACATTTAAGTAAATTTGCTCTGTATACCAACCAGCTAGAGCAGACAGCCAATTCAACGAAATGAAAAACAACACTTAATGACCATTTTTTGGACTTAATGAAAGTGCGATAGTAGCTGATCAACTGATCCATTAAATCCACCTCCCCCATTCCATTATTATACAATTGAACTATTTCCGGTTGTTGTACAGAAATATATTTTTTTCTGGTTTACTCCACTGAGTGACCATTTTCTGTGAACCAATTCCAACAAAATTCAAATCGATTGGCTCTTGCAGTCCCGATCGCGTTTATATTTTATTTCTTTAAAGTTTCAATTCAATTAGAATGTTGAAAAAAGTTGCCGAAGTAAATTGTTTGACCGGTTTTAGTAATTCTGTCACATAAATGAAAAGCCACAGAAGCACCGAGTCCGAGTCTCTGCTGATCCTTTTGACGAGGTCTATCGACAGAACATTATGCCAATACATTTTTGTCCGAGAAAATTTTCCGACGCTAATTAAAATATGTAATGCAAAAAGTATCTCGATTTCTGCCGCATTGATCAGCTTAGTCTTTTCTTATTTTTTTGTTCTGCATATATATTTGTATAAGTTGCTGCATTTTTGAAAAAATCAGCCGTGAAGTATTTTTCAAAATATTCAGTTGTGGATTTTACCAATTGTATATCTTCATCTAGTAGATCTTGCATAAATTCAAATAATGTCGTTTGACATAAATTCAAATGATGTCGTTTTGTTCGGGTCTTAATATTTCGTCGATTACTTCATATCCCACATTTTCCACAATTTTAAAATTTTGATCTGCCAAAATAGTGTAATTCGAAACATTCTGGGTTTGTTATTCGCTTTCAATATTTAAAATAGTGTTAGCCGTCTCAGTTTGTTCCTCTTCCTCTTCTACCACCTTCTCGTCAAATAAAGATTTCGTCCCCGTCGATAACGTCTTCATCTGATGTAAAATCAAATTCCGTTTCAAAACGCCGCCCCGGTGGCAAAGTGGTCGGCATGCTTGCTTCAGCGATCCGGTGACAAGGAAAATTTTCACGGCTGGTTTAGGATCAATGAATTAATCACTCATTATCCGAAATAAAAATATGATTATGAAACCTCATTTGAGGCGGCCAAATCCCTTGATGGGATATAGTGCGAGAGAGAGAGTTCCAAAACTGTTTTATAAACGCTCCAATTCCGAAAATGTATAAGATTTTTTAGTTGGTGGGACGGTTTTGCGTTTTTGGCGTGTACTCATTCTGTAAACAAAGTATAATTTGAAACCAAATAAAAATAATAATTTTGCAAGAAAATGATTTAATTTGTTTACAGATGAGTAGAATTGTCCCAAAAATGGAACGTTTTCATTTATGTCCTATATATGGGACATAAGCTTTTCTCAAATTTGTCCTACAAATGGGACAGCAATTTTCAGAAAAAATTGTTTACTTTAATCAATCGTAAAACTATCACAAACGGATTTACAAAATATTATTTGAACATTTAACTTTAAAAAAATATACTTTTGCTCTGTGCCTGACACCGATTTTTTGTCTAAATTTCCGACTAACTAAATTGATCGTTAGTTCACCCAGGTGTTGTTAGACGTCTCTAATATTTATAAACCAAAATCTACATTTAAGTTTTTCTAGCAGATTTTACTTGAACATCAGAGAAAAATATGAAATAATTTTAGAGGTACGTTGCATACAACATGGTGTCCCATATATGGGACAAATTTAATGAAAAGGTTAAGATTAATAAATCACTAAAATATTTCTAATTGGAGATTGATAAATCTGAAACAATTTGACAGTTTAGTCAATTTAGCCGTGTTTTTTTGAAAACAGTGTCATTCGAGATCATGATAGCTTAAATCAAATTTTGTCAAATTAAAAATGATTTTTTTTTAATTCAATATCTTAGATCAAATTGCATAAGACAAAAAACCATCGAGATCGTTCGATAGCGTTTCTGAATAGTTGTGCGTATAATAACAGAACTCTAAAGAACATCAATAATACAAGAAACCCATCTAACTTTAAAGATGAATATTTATTGTGATAAATAGAGGACTGTGTTATCCACCTTATGCAACAAATAGAATCAAAAAACTGCGGCTTATGACAAAAGAACGACGTCTGGCACACATAATTAAAACCCCTAATACTTTGTGCCTGATACCATTTTTCTCGACTAAATTACCGACTAAAACCGTGCTATAGCCGATAATAGCCGATTCGAAACAATCTGGAAATTGATAAAGTTTCAGACGTGATTACGGTGAAATTTAGACATAAAAGTCGGTGTCAGACGCATAGTATAGTAGTTCATACCAGTTATCAATAAATGGCGTAAAGCATAATGCACCGAAATTGTATTCTAATTCGTTAATTTAATTTGAGTTTTATCAATTGTCGAAGTATTTATTAGCTGCGTTTTTCTGAAATGGTTGTTCGAGATCGGGATAAATTTTATTTTGATTTTTGCACCCAAATGAATATCATTTATATATTGAGAATAAAATTAAAGCGCTTATAAGGGCATACAAAGCAGGTAAAGATAATGAGAGAGGAACGGGAGCATCGGCAGGCTACATTCCTTTTGAAAAGGAACTAGATCAAATTTTTGGGGACAAACCCCTAGTTGGATGTAACCATATCACGGACACAGTTTGCTTCGAACCAAATTCCTCTTCCATTAGTTCATCCCATTCCCCCTCCCCTATTCCTTCATCCCAAATAGTTCCTCCAACAGCTTCACCATCCTTAATACAATCAAACAGTTGCTCATCGAGCTCCACTCCGGCTGTACCGAATCCCTCCAAAAGAAAATTAAATCAAACCGAGATATTCGAGGAAAAAAAATATTATTATTTCTGAATGATGAGTGCAATCGGCGGCACTCCGAATTGTTAGAGATTTTGAAAAATAATAGAAATTAAAAATTATTTATTACTACTAATAGTGGAACAAATTAAATACAATGAATTTAATAATCAAAAATCATTTTTTTGAATTTTAACAAATTTTTTATTATCAAAGTTTATGTAAAATACAACTAAAATTAAATTTTGCTTTGTACTTATTACTACATACTTATACTGGAACAAATGAAATAAAATGAATTTAATAATAAAAAAATATTTTTTTTGAATTTTAACAAATTTTTTATTATCAAAGTAAATGTAAATTACAACTAAAATTAAATCATGCTTTGTTTATATTACATTTTTCTGTATGAGCTCCGCAAACAATCTCTGTCGGCGGTCATTTTCTTCGGAAACAGATGGCTGATCAATTTGTACCGAAAAATTTGCTGGCGCTACCTGGTCGACTTCAAATTCGTCATTATGCATTAAACAGATGTTATGCAAAACACAAGCTGAATAAACTATTCTCGTCAATAGTACTAGGTATATCTACTCGGTAAAGTGCAGTAACCTACGGAAGCGTGTTTTTAATAATCCTATGGCATGCTCAACAACAATACGAGTTGCAGAATGGACTTTATTAAATGCCCGTTGCCTTTCTGTCAGGGTTACATTATCTTTGAATGGTGGAACTAACCATTCTTTAGCTGGATATGCGCTGTCACCGAGTATAAATTGATCATGATTGAAATAATAACCACGGTTTTTTTCAAATTTTCGAAAAATTCCGCTCCGTCTGAGAACTCTTCCGTCGTGGTATGACCCAGGCTCTCCACAACAAACGTTAATAAATTTTTTATTTGCATCGACAATAACTTGCATTGAAATGCTAAAAATTTTTTTTCTGTTGTAATAATACACCGAATCTTCTTGTGGGGCCTTTATTTTAATATGAGTCCCATCGATCACACCAATAATATTTGGGATTTTTTTATGTCTTTCAAATTTTATTGAACTCATTTCCGCCTCTTCGTGTGTTGGCCATTTCAAAAATTCTCGACCTGTAAATATAAAAATTATTAGTAACTAACAATGCCAATGACAAATATATTCATAACATACATTTATCAACAAAAAAATCGGCCACTCGAACAACAACGTTCCATGCTGTTGATTTCGCAACCCCAAATAAATTCCCCAACTGACGAAATGATTCTGTATTGGCAATGTACCACAGAAATATATATATATCCACCTTTGCATTTAATTTTTCGTTACCGGAACCGGCATGCACTTCTCTTGTTGTTTTGTATTTTTCTATAAATAATAAATATTAAACTAAAATTCAATCAAAACCAATAAAACTATTACCTAATAAATATTCAACAGTTGATCGATTCAAACGGAAGTGCATTTTAAAATCAGCATTTGAATATTTGTCTATAATATCTATAAACCGGTCAACTTTCGCGTGCGGCACTCTCTGATCGTCCTCATTGTCTGAGTCTGACGCAAATAGAAAATCAGTTTCCTCTGTATCTTCATTATAACTTACGACGTAATCTAAATAATACTAAAAAGTACAATTTATTAATAATTTGTTTTATTTCTTTAAAGTTTTTATTACACTTACATCAAGATTCATTATTAAACTTTAATCACGCTCAATTTTATCGCTCTCAATATTTTAATTTTTTTATTTAGCAATTAATTTTATTTTAATATAATTATGTTTTACTGCACACAAAATTTTTTTTTGACAAACTTCTGACAGTTAATAAAATTTCCCTGTATTTTATCGAGGTCTCCAACACCATATTTCAGAAAAACGCAGCTATTATCGATGGCAGACAATTCACAATTTAATACTCAATTTAGTACTAAATTTAGTACTAAATATTAAACATAGTACGCGTAATGGATACGGTAAGATTTAGAAATAACTAGTAATGGATATTTAGTTGAGTAAGTTATTTTTTTGTTTAACTTTCGACTAACGAAATTAATGGTTGGTTCATACTAGACCTTCAAGGATGGCGCAAAACAAATCGTGTGTGTGGTTCAAGTAAAATTTGTTAATTTAATTAAGATTTATCAATTTCAACAATATTTTTAATTCACTATTGACAAATCTGAACTAAGTTTGAAGTTTAGCTCGGGATCTCCTTCATATATTCGAATAGGTCAGAAATTTTTCTATTAATATTGTGAAAATGTGAACGAACGATGATTTTTATCATGGTTTCCAAAATTTAAAATTTCTTATTTTTCAATATTCTCAGTTTGAAATTTGTTTTTTTCGCTAATTTACCCTATAATTGACATTCCCAAATAATGTACGAGATCCTAGAGATGTTCGCAGGATTACGTTTACGTTTAGAAAGCTCGGAGCTATGATTATACCATTAACTAGTGCCTAGTCTCTTTTAATGATTTTTACTATGTTACAAGACTTAAGAAATTTTCAAGATTCTTCTGTTGCTGATTTTATTTTTAGTTAACGACGAATTTCACAATAAGTGGACTAGCTTCATCCTCCTATGTAGATCCCGTGTTATCTTATTGTGACAAAACACGAAAAAAGGCATAAAAATGAATAATTTAAGTCGAAACTTTAAACTACGCAAAAGTATAAACGTTATCCTGTAAACATCTCTAAGATTTCTGTTATTTAATTGTTGTTACAATAAATTGAGTTCGTAACTTATTTGGTCAATTTGGTAAATTTCCAATTTGCTAAAATACCAAAATTTCCAATAGAGAATAAAATTAAAAATTTAGAAGTTTTAATACAGTAAACCAGAATAGCGAAATTGCATGGCGAAAAGGAAAATTCTCAAATTTGACCATTTTTATTTGAAAGAGGCCTTCCTAAGCTAATTATAGATATGTGTGATAAACCCTGCAAACTGGACAATTTTAATACAGTGAACCAGAGCAGCAAAATTACGGGAGAAGGATCGAACGTCGTAGAGGAAAGATGTGTTTTTGTCTCTCCTCTAAATAAATAAATAATTTAAATGTGTTTTAATAAATTAATTAATTAACTAATATTATATAATATATATGTGTTCAAATAAATAATAGTTTTAATATTAATAATAATAATTGTGTGTTCGTAATAATTAATAAGTAAAGTGAAAATGATCGATCATTTACACTTTGAAATGTGTGTACGCGTTGTTTTTAGTTTTAAGTTTAATGTAGTTTTTTGATTAAACAGTTAACTATTTTTAAAAAATAATTATATAATAATAATTAAAAAGTGGTGTCCAGTGGATGAAATGTTTTTATATACATTAAACCGTGTTGAAATATTTGTAACGGCATATATTTCTACGCGAAGTTTATGTCGTTTTAATTTTTCGATATCTGTATATGTATATATCTGCATATTCAGAGAAGAAAATGGAGAGAAGTATCCTTTTAATATATTTTATTATATACATAAATGTTATATGGTGATTGAATGGTTATATATTGTGGGTGTGTGTGTAAATACAGTGACGCTTCGGTAAGTCGAATTACTCCTTAAATCGAATTTCGATTTATGGTAGGAACATTTTTCATCAGTTTCCTGTTTAAAAAATATATATACATATATATGTTTAATATCTAATATGTGTACATATGCTCGGGTAGTTCGAATGAAATTGGTTTTTGATTTCTTTTATTCGAATTTTCTCTATCTTAAGCATATTATTTTGCAAACTAAATGGATCGACTTGTAGAAGTTTTACTGTATAAGTGTACTAGGAAGAATTCAAGGTGTTGGTGTGCGAATGGATGTTGTTTATATGTAAATAATAAATTTCTTTATTCTTGAAGCTCTCTTCGCTCTCACTATTCGTTTTGTATTTACACACAACGATAATTGTCTTAAACGTATGGAAAGCAAATGTGTGTATGGATGTACAGATGTATGATCCACGATATCCCATTTTCTACCAAAAAAAAAAAATACATAAATTTGGCACATTAAAGTATCAACCACACAAATGTGCGAGTATAAAACATAGTATGTAATGTCGTTTTAGATAAAAAAATTTCGCTTGATTATGTAGGTTGGTTCAAAACACATATAAAAATAAATTTTCTACAAAATCCTTTGTCTTACCCACACAATTGTGTGAGCAGGCAGGAAAATTGATATGGAAAAGTTGGAGGGTATAATATTGCTCATGTAAATGTAACGTCAGTGACGACAACATACATGTGATTACGGTTTTTTTTTATTATTTTTTTTAAATAAACAGATAATAAATGTATATTTTTTTTCTAAAAAAAAAAAGCTTATTTAAGTTTCATAAGTATAGTTGAAGAAATTTTTTAATTATTTTCTTATTTTCAGTTAAAATCAAACAATGTTTTACTTAAATAAATCATTCAACAATCTTGAAATCCACATCAACTAAGAAATTGTGGCCTTCTTCAATTTGTAACCAAACCCATCAACTACATATTTCTGATAAGAACAGAAATATTTAACACTTCGTTTTTTAACTAGCGGAAATCGTGAAATAACGAGAAATAAGGTCGAGATTTAATTTTGATTTGTAATTTAGGGTACATCGTCTGTTTAAATTGATGAATTCTTGAGACCACAAATGTTTTTGAAAGTTGTGGATCGAGGAGGCATTGCTGTGATATCGTTGATAGTGATTTGTGAGCTGAATTTCTTTGTATATATCCCTTTCTCAACCAAAAAAAAAGGGCCATTCAAGTCCAAACCACACAAATGTGTGAGTAAAAAATCATCATCATCCATTACATGAGTTTTTGATAAAAATTTCGCTAGACTTGAAGTACAACTAATACAATTGTGTGTATAGGGATAGTGTTTTTCTTTTTTTCGGACGAAAATAAGTGTTAAAGGAATGCACAAATCTGTAAGTTGGTTGAAAACACATACAAGGGTAAATTTTTGACATGGTACTTTTGCCGTACCCACACAATTGTGTTAGTGGGTACTTAAAGAGATATACAGATATTTAGACGTAACAATTATTTCATAGTGGCTTCAGACAGGTACATATTGTTTTGTTGGTAAACATATGTATAAACAATTTTACATGTTTTTGCTAGCAAGGTGTTATGTGCTGTGGTTATTGTGTGATTATGGTTTTATGTTATATACTCATAATTGTTCTATCCCTATTTTGCCGTCGTTTTGAAAAATATATCTCGACGGATTGTTTTCTCAAATGTTTCGACCATGGAATGAAACGTGGGGTGTACGCAACAAAAAAAAAACAATTGTTTAGTTAAACCACAGATAAGGATTACTATCTTAGATGATGATCTTTGCCGCGACGTGTGTGAATCGGGGATGTTTGATTTGCATACCCGGTTGTAGTGGGGTACGATGGAGTTTGGAGCGGAGGAGATGAGATGCCTAAACTATTTAATGTATAGCTCTCGTTCATTTTAATGTGGGGTTTCATAACAACTGTTTTGTGTGTTGGATGTGTGTTTAAGTGTGACACGGGCGAGGAAAGTGGACGTATGCTGCCCGTTTATTGTTGTCGATCGTTTGGGGGTGTCTCTTTCTCTTGCGTATGTATTTGTATTAAATGTGGGTGTGTGCTTGAGGGGAGTGTTGTGTTGTGTTTGGTGCGGTTGCATATCTGTATGTGTGTATATGCGGTCGGAGGCGTTGTTTTTTTTTTTTTTTTTTTTTTTTTTTTTTTTGTAAAAGAGTTGTTGCAGTTTGCTAAGAAGGTCAAATTTATTTTCGCGTTTTTTTATAATTTTGGTTTATTTATTATTTTGAACGGTAGGGGTGGGAAGGTGGGAAGAAGTAGCAGAGCGGGAGCGGACAGAGAGGGATTTACTCTTGAATGTTCAGTTGAGGATGGTGGAACTTACGGACATTCAGTTGTATACGATGGGTTATAATAAAACTCAATTTTATTTTATTGCTAAGAAAAAAAAAACTCCATTATTTTTATAATAGCCTTCAATCGATCTGGCATCGATTCTACTAATGTTTTCGTTGTTTTTGTAGGAATTTTATGTCATTCCTCAATAATAGCTGATTTTAATTGGTTTTTTTGTTGAATTGAATGATTTTCTTTCATTTTCCTTTCGAGATTGTTAATTGGATTTACATCTGGGCCTTGAGGTCTTAGTCTTAGTCCAATCACTTTTGGACCCTTGAAAAGACACCATATTCTAACAATCCATGCTTTATGTTTAGGATAATTGTTCTGATAAAAATGAAAAATATTTTCTATATCCAGTTTTCGAGCCAATTCTTATAAATTTTCCTTTAAAATGTTAAAATAATTTACCTTGTCGATAATCCCATCAATAAATCCCAAATGACCAACCCCTTTATGACCCATAACACCCCAGAACATTACACTATTTCCACCGTGTTTAAACGCTGGACATACATTTCTAACATTACAATCTTCACCGCGTTTTCTCAAAACTTTTTGTTGCCTTTTACCTCTTTGAAATATGGTAAATTGACTGTGATCGACAAAAATCACATTTTTGCAAAATTCAATACCTTCATTTTTATATTTTAAGGCAAAATCTACTCTTCTGTATTTTCTTTACTAATAAAAGGCTTCTTCCTTGCTATACGTGAAAAATAACCATTTTTCTTACAATTCTTTTAACTGTAATGGGATTTATATCTTTACCATTAAACCTGAAGAGCATTTTAGTTAATTCTACTTCAGTTAACTTAGGATTTTGTCTTATTTCGAGATTAATGAACTTTTCATTTGATGGTGATATTTTTCTCGGACCTTTTGTGCTAGGTGTATTTTGTTTTCGGCCTTCTTTAAAATATCGATCATAAATTTTTGTCCTGTTGATTTACAAATGTTAAGTAGAAAATCACTAACGATCATATTAACCGACGTACTTTTAACCATTTTGAAAGAATACAATCAATTAAATTACGAGTGTGAAATAAAATAAATATTGAACTGCACTGACTGAATAATAAACAAAAAGCAAAGTAGAGAAAATACGCACTAAAAAATTATAGCTCTTCCGTATGCTCAAGTGTTTTTCCGTGAAGTCGTATACGACTGAATCAGCCAGGCTACACACGATTTCAGCTTCTGATTTCAAATTAAGTCGTCATAGATTTTTATTGTTAATTTAGACCCTTATTTTATATTGAAACACCAAATTTTTTTTTTGTATTGTTTTGTTCTGTTCTATTTCTATTTTTTCATTTTGGATTCAGCGAAAAATTTAATGTCACAGTTAAAACGGATATTGCAGGTAAACGGGGAAAGAAAGGAAGGTGAAGCCGGACTTATGTAACCACATGTACCATGTGTGGCATGGCTCAATGTCTGTAAGTTTTGTGATCTTCAGATTGGTATCCTTTTTGTTTGTTTTTGTTTTGTTGAATTATTTTTTTTTTTGTCAGCTGTCTAGGATGGTTGATGGACTAGGATTGTAGGGAGGATCCGGGGAGGTTTTCGTTTTCTTATTAAATTTCAACACTTTGATAGAAGAGACGTGCCGTGTACGAATAAATGTTTCTGGCTGTATGTGTGTATATATGTATATATATATATATACAATATATGTATACATGTGTTTACATATGTATGTATACATGTATTTATTAGATGCACAATTGAATGTTTTTATTTATAATTATTTTAGTTTATTATATTATTTTATTATATTATATATGATTATGACTTTTTTTTTTTTTTTTTTTTTTTTTTTTTTTTTTTTTTTTTTTTTTTCTTTATTTAATTAATAAATGTTCATATTATTTAGGTTTAGGTAAACAGCAATATATTAATTTATTATTAATTTTCAGGACATATACATAGGCTTGTGAAATAATATTTCTTTGTAATATTAATTGCTGATTGTCTAGTTTAGACTTGTATTGTCTTTGTGTTACTAACCATCGTCTTTACCTAGGTGTATGTAATCGGGCCGACTGAAACAATCAATTTTGTTTAGGAAGTCGAAAAGTATCAATATAGTATTCAATTTCAGGTGATTTCCAGATACATGTGAAATAATAACATTTTTTCTTAGGTTGCTGTTTTAAAGAAGCAATTGTTGATGATCAATACCATCATTATCCATTAAACCTATTAAACCTCTATCCTTCCCCTAGTAGACTAGTTTTGTGCTGTTTTTCTGGACCTTACTTATATTATGTGTAAGTTAATTAGCAACTCTTTTAATTTTCATTACTATAATGAATTAATGATCACTTATTTGATACACATTAATTATAAAGTATTTGCTAGGGTCAGTGAAAATTGCCGAATTTAATTGTCATTGCGGCGTAAAACAAACTCTTTTCCGTATTTCTTTCTAGATCGATAAAAAATCAAATTTTTAATGATTTTAGATAAATTTTTATTTTCTGTCATTTTGCGCGTGAAAATCATGTTTTAGTATCTTGTTTTTATGTATCTTAATAACTTGAACCATGAAGAGTAAGTAATAAGGTTGAATATATTGAATACAATTAAGTAGTCAATAATAATCATACAGTTTGTTTTCAGGTTTAATAATTAATATATGTTTACTGAGTTATTTGGCTAGTTTGCAGTGGATTTATTAAATGCTAAGGGTTTTAGAGAAATTATTAATAATTTAATGTTAATTATTAATATAATTCAAATTATTATTATTATAATTCAAATAACTATGGTTTCAGGAAATTATATTGTAAGTTGTGGAGTTGTAGAGGATTAAATTAATAAATATTTATATTATTTAGGAAACCGGTAGATTAATTAAGAATTAATTTCAGGAATCTTTAGATGGTATGAATTAATATTTCTTTTAAATATTAATTGCTGGTTGTGTAGATTAGAATTGTGCTGTCACTATGTTACTAACTAGTGGCTTTACCTAGGTATTTGTAACCGGGCTATTTTAATGTATTAATATAGAATTATATTACAGAAATTTCCAGATGCACGTGAAATAATATTATTTTTCTCAGGTTGCTGATTTAGTGAGGCAATTGTTGAAGATCAAAGCAATACCATCGTTATCCATTAAACCTATTAAACCTTTATCCTTCCTCTAGTAGATTAGAAGTAGATTAGAATTGTGTTGTGCCGTACGATCGCTAGGTGTCTGCAACCGGATCGTTCCGTCCCAAAAAAAAAAAACAAAAAACCTTTCCTATCCTTCCTATTGTTATGTGTAAACAGGCTGTAGGAATAGGCCCGGCGTTATCCGGGACTCTTGGCTAGCACTTGGTTCTACAGTCCAATCAATCAATCAATCAATCAATCAGTGAACCAGAGCAGCAAAATTACATAGCGAGTTAGTGCATTTGAAACTAAGCTAACTTTTGATTTGTGTGAGAACCTGGAAAAAATTTTTCATCATGGCCAATTTGTATTATAGTATACCGCCAGTAACGCAAAACTACATAGCGAGCTGAAATGAACTTCAATAATAAAAGAGAATTTACCATATTTTTTAATGGCAATTTGTTTTTGAAAATAATCTTCCTAAGCTAACATTTGATATGTATGACAAATTTAGTGTTTGAATCTAAATAACGAAAGGAAATTAAGCTAAGCTGGAAAAACTCTCGGGATCTAACGTTTTCTTAATACAGTAAACCACCATGAAATTGCATAGCTAGTTGTTCTAATCCCAACTTGCAACGCAATTTTTCGTTTCTGCTGGTACTGCATTAAAAAGTGGTCAGATCTCAGAGATTTTTGCAGCTTGACTGACACACATATCAAATGTTTGCTAAGAGAAATTACGGAACTTCTGTGGAGATTTTCTAGATAACCCGTTAACGTGACATATGTTTTCGGGTTTTTCATTTAACAAAGAAAACACCGGATTAAATTAAAAATATTGGGTAAATGTTGCCAAACTATTCTCTCTATTCCATTCCACTCAATTCTGAACTACTTGATATATACTATCAAACGAAGTTCAACCAAAGACATCTGTTATTTTACAATATTACCTCTACAGGCGACCAACTGGCGTTTCAATAAATTACCAACCGTGCTATGTCAATATGTCACCATTTTCATTATGGCCAAGATTTTTGGGAACTGCAATAATTTCGAACGCTTTAAGAATTGTTTAAGAATTGTTCATGTAATTGTTCGCACCTTCTTTATGTGATTGGAAAACGTATGTGAAAACGAATTAATCAATTATTCCGATGAAAAATTGGAATCAACGATTCCTGTAATGTTTGAGAATATTGACAGACCTTGTTTTAATGTGGATCTATCAACAGAAACTTTTCTCAATTTCCGTGCTAATAAAACAGATGCCGCCTATGTCAAAATTGGTACAAAAATTGTCTATCTTTGAGAATTGGTCAACATTTTGTTAATAACTTTATCATCATTATCTTTCTGATTTTAGACATTTCGATTTAAATTTCTGAGATGAATGGCTCAAGCTTGGCATCGGGAGGTGCATTCAAGTTTTTTCGATGATTTGGAGAGATTTAGTATAATGAAAAATGTATGCAACTACCGAAGCGTCATCTTTCTATTTCTAAAAGCACACTAGAGTTTTGAGAAGAACAAACTTAGTTAACTGATCTAAATCTATTAATATTTGGGTTTTACCCAAACTTGGTCTAGGGTATGGCCCTTAAAGATGCTTTTTCGAAATTCTCATATATCCCGGACAGGACATCTTATTAGTTTTACAGATTTTACGGAAGCCACGAATTCATAGGGTTCTCATTACACATTCTCGACCAATAATATTATCGCCGAACGGTCCATATAATCTCCACACCGGCAGGTCCAAAATACACCTTCTTATCCTTGTCTCTCAAATTTGGAACGCGCTCTGGCCATTTCTCGATCTGAATCTTAAACTTCAGATAAACGTCACTTTCGAATTCGCTGACATTTAATTCTAGAACACTAGCTGTTTCGGGAGCGGCTAAACCGCCCGTCAAAATTAAAGTACTCTTGGAAAAAAAATAATAATAGTGAATAGTGGAGAGTAGATAGTTTTAATTTAGTGGTAGGTGGTTGTGGATAGGTGGGTGGGTGCTGGGTAGGTGTGAAGTATTTATGAATTTATGACTTTATACTTACACTTACTTATCAGTGTAAGTATAAAGTCATAAATTCATAAATACTTCACACCAATTTAAAACCGCAGACGAAAAGTAGAAATTCGCATAATAAAAAACGCTCAGCAAACATTCACCAAGACAATGAATGAAGCAGGGTTTGTAATATTCTATCAAATACAAAAAGTTAAATAACTACTATTTGACTAAATTTAAAATCAATTTTTATTGCTTACATTTTTACATTTGGAAGACTTCGCGGAAAACGATGTTTCGAGTGAAATGGCGTTCATCTCGCAGCAACTTCCCTTGTTGAGGATTTTCCATTTTTCATTAGCTGTCCATGCGAGAAAACTGCTGTCTGTAGATTAATTCCGACATGAGCGAAAGTTTGACCTTACAAGATAAAGACAATATCTCTACCATTGTAGTCTGTTATAAAGTTTCGGGGCAGCTTCTTAAAAATCATTCAGTGCCATTGCACATTCCTTTTTTTGGGTTTAAATTACTCAGCAGCATTATAATTACTCCAGGTATCAGAAGTAAAACATGAGGTGCTAGGCTGATATCACCGAATCAGCACTGTAATAAATGTCAGCTTGTCCCGGCATCATGCCGTTGATCTTACGATTCATCCTAAGAGTCTGTTGATATATCGGTGCAACAATTAAGCGTTTTGCCAACACAAATATTTCAGAAATATTCGTGCCAAAAATACTTTTAACCAGGTCTCCAGTTTCGATCGGGATAATTACAAATGGGTCTAATTTTAGTTGGGTCGATGATTAAGCCAGCGTGACCTGCAGCCGCGTTCCATATGCTAAAATGCTTGACGTTAAATTGGTAACTTTTTCTTCCTAGAATGGAGAATGTGGTATCTTTTAAATCCTCCGTCAACGGTACCTTCCAATAAGCCTTCCCAAGAGCCCTGTGATGTTTCATACTGGATAAGCATCCATATTCTGTTGGTTTCTTTATACCAAAATCACGATGGTCTAGTGGTTGTGTAACTCACGATGGTCGAAGTTGTACCCCACTGAATACTGTCAATCCAAAGGTTGACCTTAGTCAGAGCTCATAATATTATTCCTAATACGTATCGATGTTGTCGAATGAAGTATTTCTCCAAAACCGATTTGGGACTTGGATTTTAGAATTGCATTCCATGTAGAGAGGAATGTGGAAATGACGAAAGCAATGATAGTGCCATAATATCTTTGCTTAATAAGCTCGTTTGTCAGTGAATCCTAAAGGTTTCTTTAAACACAAAAACTGTGAGATATTATTGGTACGACTTCTGTTTTTATTGTTTTATAAGAATTCTATTGCCTGTCAAATGAATATCTTCGGAAGGTCTTCTCAAGGTGAGTAGAAAAAATTAATTGATTGGTTTTTAAATCATAAAGCGCTTTAAAACCATGACCATCTGACCTCAGCATTTTTCTCCCAAGGCAGCCTACGTCGGATGATAACAAATTCTTTACTTCTTCCTAGTTAGGTTGAATCTAATAATCAACTAATTTTCTTCTTCAAGTTCTTGATAAACTTGAACATATAACTCATTTCAGGAACCTGAAGAATCTGATCTGAAAACTTATTCCGAATATTAATTGTTCCACTCTTACCTTACTGAACACGTTTTCCGTTTATTAAGATTTAATATTCATCATCTAATCCATTTTGTGTAACCTCCAGCCTATGTGTCCACAACGTGACTAGTTGTTTTAATTTCAAAAATTCTGACCTAACCTATAATTTTCATTTAGTATTTTTACGCAATTTTTTAAATTTTCAAATAAATTGATGCGGTTTGTTTGTTTTCAAAATAATTTTACTTTAATAATACTTTTCTAAAAGAAAATTTGTGTTACGTTCGAGGCTAGAGTTATGGATGTTTGTTAACAATTTTAACTGCGGCCGTATTCCGCTTGCTAAAAACTCTTTATTTATATTTCCTGCAAATACTTAAAACAAATACTAACACAAAATTAAGCAATTAATTATTATTTTGTAGCAACAGCTAATTAGCTAACGGTAATTAAACAAAAAGCTGCCGCGTTTCTCTAACAAATTCCAATTGTACATTTACCTAAAATTAGTTATAAACCATTTGCAAATATAGCACCACCATAGAAAAAAGAAAATAATTAGCTTCTTACCACCTCCCCAACAATGATGTGACATTTTCTGTCATAAAAATCCCTTTTCTTTAACTACCTTGTTTTTTATATTAATCCATCCATACCTTGAATACCACCATCATCTCTTTAGCGCGCCGCACATGACATCGCTTCATCTAAAACAAGAGAAGAAAGCAAAAAAAAATGAAAATGTATCCAACTAATAATGCGATTGATATGATTACCAAAGCACATCAAAAACGAAAGCCAACAAAAAAAATCCTAACTCACCCCTTTCATTCTTTAACTAAACAAAACGAAAAACTCAAAATGTTAATAACAAAACAAAAAAAAAAAATTTTTTTGAAACCCTTAATTTTCTTTTTAACATTATACATGTCTATAACCGTATATATAGTATACGACCGTATACACATTGAGAGATAAATAAATTTTCCATCGTTGTCGTGTAAGTATATTCCATATACTTTCTACATCCCCCACCGCAGCTTTATATGTGAATGCCGAAGATTAATAAGAAAAAATACACCAACTTTCCGTTTTTTTACCATTTTTTCCTTTTTTTTGGGTGAAAAACTAAGAAGAAAATGTACATACGTATATACATATACATATAATATAAAACAAAAGCAAAAGGAAAATTCGCAGCACACAGAGCACACGAAAATAAGAAAAAAAAAAAGAAAGCAACTCAAGAAGAAAGTAAAAGTTTGAGGGTGTGTTTTAATTTGGAAATTTAAGATCGCGCGAGGGGGCGTGAGTTATACTCGGAAAAATCACAAAAAATGTACGAAAAACAAAAAAAAAAAATAGAAAATTTTCTTATTTTTCTTCGTACATCGAGCTTTTATTTTTTATCTTGCGAGCATGAAAAATAATGATGATATGGAATGGATGGGTTTTTGTGTGTGTGCTTCATTCATGTTCGCGCTCGTATATTTGCTTGCTGTGTGCTGGATATATCGCTTTTTTTACGCATGTACATCTCGAGAGTTGATTTTATATTTTCTTGGATTTGTTGTTTTTTGTATTTTTTGTACTTGTAATATTTTTTTTATTTTAATGTATATTTTCTTATCATTATTTTCATTATAAGAACGTAGCTATATATTTAAGAATATGGTTAAATCATCTCAATATAATATTCATATTTACAGATCGACTAGCTCTCGTTATAGGGAGCCTTATTTCTAAGATACATTAAATCCCAAACAAAATATTAATATCAAGAAAATTTACATCTATAATTAGAAAGAGTTGATAGTGGAAAATGGACCACCTTAACTAGCCATAAAATATAATATCGATTTACAAAAAACCTCGACTATTTTTGTATCGAAAAATGAATATCTAACAATAAAGTAATCGAAAACTTTTTATATTTTATCCAATTTAAAGCAGTTTATGGGTTTCAAAATCATTAGTAAAATAAGGTATACAAATCATGAAAATTATCGACCTCGCAATTTTTACAGATTTACCTTTCGCTATACCGCCGAGATAAAAAATAATAATTTCGTGTGTGGCTGTGTGAGCAGATTTAATGTCTGTGAAGATTAAACGGATTAAAGAGAGAGAGAGAGAGTGATCTGAAATCGGTCCACCGGAAATGGCAGCTTCCATAGGAGCTTTTTCGACTTTAACAAGACAAGCATTTTAGTTTTAAGAGATAGTCATAATCAGTAATTATTAATAGTAAAACCATTTTCATTATGTGCAATCATAATTAGTAATAAGTGATCAAAAAATATTTTAAGAGTTGCAAACCTTCAAAATTTAAAATTTAAGTTTTATTTTTCATTGCATTTCGTAGTTCGCTTTACACGACCTACCTTACGCAGTTGCATGCCAAATTGAGGACGTCGAAAGCCGAAAGTATCACAGAAATTATAAACAATACAGAAGAAACTGACCATATGTTCTATTCGATAATAGACATACCAACAACACAGCCAAATCAATAAAAATCACTCGCCGTAACAACGATCGAAGGTCAACAAGTATATCCAAGATTCCTAATTCGTCTCAAATTAACTCATGACAACAATGCAGTGGCAAGGAGAATCATCAGGACTAAATCATTGCCAACAAATAATTTAAAATAAACACAAAACTAATCCAACGACATAAATCAAGCAAAGTCAGAAAATCATTCATCAAATTTAGTCAAGAAGCCAACGAATCCATTTAGTCATCAATAAACCAAATCAAATTAAACCGTTTAATTATCTTGCCAAAATTAAGTAAGTCAAGACGTCCAATCAACAAAATTGCTTAGTGGGGTAAGGAAACAAAGCAATCAATATTAAATTATTAAATCAAAAAAAACTTGGAGTTACCAAGCTTCAAAAGTTAAAATTTAAGATGATGCGTGGATTTAAAATAAAATTACACCCAAATCTTTTTTTACGATACGGTGATACGTTCTAGCCGCGTCAAAACACCAACGTAAAAAAGCCACGTAAAACTGTGCAAAAACGACATTAACCCTTTCAGAACTTTTCCTAAACCCAACACACAAAAAAATAATTTGTGGTTTATTCTTAAATCTGAATCCCCAGACCTTCAAAATTTGCAAAAAAAAATTAAAAAATTTTCATTTTTCCGGACTTTCCAAATTGTACATTGTTATGTACATTGGTAACGAAGTGGTGACAATATTTACCCAACAATAAATTTAGTTTTTTATATTATAACTTTATTTTGTATTGAATATAATTAAATTACATACATAACGATGGGTTTTTAAACAAAAAACAAATATATTGCACTTAGCAAAATAAAAAACTAGTTATAAAAGAAATAAAATCAAAATAAATAATTCACGAAATGTAAATAATAATAATTCACCGATAGATATTTAATAATAATTCAGTCTTTCAGTTTTTGTTCAGAGTTGCGGCTACTTAGAGTGGAATTTATAAAAACAGTTTCGTTTAGATAAACAGCACAAATGCACTTTGCATTTTTCACAGTATATGTGCGTCCGTTCTTTGCATTCAAGATATTTACAGCGAGTTGCTTCTTTTTTATCATCAAATAAAGGAAGATGATTTTGACCATCGTATTGGACTTCCTTGTTAGGTCGAAATTCTTGTTTTTGGCGTTTGCAATTATCTTGAAAACTTTCGTTTAAGGCATTATCGTTTGGTGGTCTACCTCTTTTTCTTTCGGAGTTGGAATGTATTAAAAAATGCACAATTTTCAATCGGAAGTTTAATAAGTCTAGTATTTCTTTTCCATGTTTTTTAATCCTCAACATCTCACGGCGATATTCAATCCAACTTGAACATATAGCAAAATCTAAAAAGTGCATGATGACCCGTAATGTCCATTTTGTAGACTTCAAAAAAATTCTATAGTAGCTTATAAATTGGTCCAATAGGTCAACACCACCCATTGAACTATTATAAAGTTTTATAATTTCTGGTTGATTGACTGTTATAAATTTTTTTGTTTTTGAGTCGAACCTTCGAATAGTATCCATTATTCCTTTACCAACGAAATTGGAAGCTAAATGAACTACACGGCTGTCGAGCCATTTAACAATCACAATTTTGCCATCATGGCTTACAACTTCCTCGACTTCGCCTCGAGTTTTCTTTTTAAATAGATGATCGCTGGTAAATGGAGGGTTAGAAAATCTATTTAGGCGCACCGTCCCAGCGGCGTTAATTCCTTTTTGTTTTAGGACTTCAAGTAGGGCATACGAAGTAAAAAAATTATCACAAAATAAATTGTGGCCCTTCTTCTCCAATCTCTGGCACAGGTGAAGAACGGTTGCTGCCCCAAGGCCAAATTGTTGCTTTAGATATGGTGCAATTTCCGTATTTGCGCCCTGGTACATTAAAAAATCATAAGGCTGGCCGCTCTTTCCACATATCACATACACTTTTAACCCCCACGGGCAAGGCTTTCCTGAAATTTCAATGAAATATTTGGTCGGGATTTTGAATACAAAAAGATTCTTAGATATAGTTTTTTTATTTTTTAATAATATAATAAACGATGTTCAACGTACCTTTAATATACTGTTTAATTGACAAATGACCTTTGAAAGGTATCATTTGCTCGTCGACACTTAAATCTTGTTCAGGCTCTAATTGCAATAAGCGAGTGCGAATCGCTTCCAATAGTGGACGTAATTTATAATATTTATCCTTTTTATCCTCCGTTGATACCGCCAAATTGTTAACAAAATGCAAATTTGTCCGTAGACTGTGGAATCTATTTTTAGACATCACCTCACTAACGAATTTAATACCTATTAAATTATCCCAGTACATTTTTAACTGAGGGAATCCTGTACTTCCAAAAAATATATGTAGTCCAAGCAATTTCTTAAGCTCGGTGACATTGGTCGATTTGAAATTTGCCTGATTATTCTGCATTGCATACATATTCGTATAATGGGCCATTGATTCAAACAATTCATCAGTAAAGTACTTACTAAAATATTTTCCTGGGCAATCGTTTTCATCTAGCTCGTTTTCAGTATTGATGTCATATGGAATAAAATTTGTTGGCGTAGGTTCGAAATTATTGTATTTCCACTTAATTTTATCTTTCGCAGTAATATTAAAGTGTTGAAATTGATCAATTATCTCAATTTCAATATTTGAGGCAACTTCATACTCGCCTAAATTAGAAACACTGGCAATTTCAATAAACTGTGGAACTGGTTCATCTTCCAAAAGTTCATCAACGACGATTTCCTGTTCCTCTTCAACCCGAGATTTTTTATTTTTTTTTATTTCGTTCCGGATAGCATCAACTTCGTGATTAACTGGCAACTGATTAGAGTTCTCCGGGAAGTCCCAGAATCTGGCAACCCCTTCATCGAGCGATTCTTCTTCGAGTGATTCATCTTCGCTCGCCATGAATATATCATATGCTTCTTTATTTGTATACATCTTTGAACGGAGACTCTATTTATTATAAATATATATATAAAAGCATACAAATAGGTGAGTTAATCAATTTATGTTAAATTACAATTAATATTTACCATTTTAAATTTGTTTGAATAAATTTTTTTAAAACTAACGAATTAACCAGTGGTTTGATTCTAAAATATAAAATTTGCATTATACACCAGATCATAACTTTTGTACACAGGAATGTACTTTTACACTTATGCACATGCTAGTGTACATTACCGTTGAGCTGAACTGTACATTACACTGTACATCATAATTAACTCAAAAAATAGACTCGTTTCATATTAAATGTTAATGTTATTGTATAAATAATATTAAATTTATGCATTAAACTTTGAGAATGTATTTAGAAATAATAAAATACTTTATTACTTACCATGTAAAATTGGTTTCAAGGTACTACACTATTGAAACAAAAAAATTCATCCATACCCCTTGACGTTTTCGGTGCAACTAAATTAAATTACGTAGCTCTATTCAAATATATAATCGGGGAAAACGAAAACTAATAAATTGAGCAATATAATGAGTGTGTTCTATTCTCTAAATAATTATACCACTTGCGTTAATCAGTTATAAAAGTACATGTACAGTGGTATGTACAGTTTTAACGAAAGGGTTAAGTACATAGAAAAAAGGCCTAAATGGTCTAAAATATTTTTTTTTTGTTTTTCAGAACCGTGTTATTTCAAAATCGTGTAAAAAAGACCGTGTAAAAAGGTTTGGGTGTAACAATAAACGTGAAATAGTCAACCCAAACCGCTCCGCGCAACACCACCATTTCTCTGCCCACCATTCTTGCAAAAAGTAATCAAAAGCGGTTTGGATAATTCCCTATTGCGGTATAGGAAATAAAATCAACAAAAACCTCGATTTCGGAATATTCTTAAAGAAAGTAGACCACGGCCACGCGGTTTTGGAGATTAGTAGTATCAGGATTAAAAATAAAGGTTGAACCAGATGGATGTGAAGTTATCCCAGAAAAAATAAATTATTGCAACAGGAAACACTAAAATTAATTGTTTATACCAGACCAGTAGGTGGATTCCGGATGCGTGAAATTGTTAGTGGAACGAGATTTTGTAGTAAAACAAAATAAAAAAATTGAAAATTCAAGTATGTATATAGGAAGAAAAATATAAAAAATAATCTCGACCCACTCCTGCTCCTCAAACCGGAATCTAACAGCAGGACTTCATTAAAATTATTTAAATTGACATTAATTCAGCCCAAACAATATTAAAACCTAGTAATAAAACATATTGCATGGAAATAAAAATATATTCAAAACCCAGACATATTTTCAAATAATCAGGGGAGAGTCTCCTGTTGTGGCCTTGTGGGCGCAGTTTTGTTCTTGACCCATAATTTTTATTTGAGTCCATATTACGAGGATATATGGATATCAATGAAATCCTAGAGGCTTTAGTTAACTGTTTTCTAAACAACTACCTCGATTCCGTCAACTAGAAAAATTTTACGACCAATTTCGTGGTCTTCTTTTTTAGCAAAAAAAAATCGTAACCGGTTGTGGGCGCCTTTCGAAAATTCGTTGTGAATGGCAATAGCTGGAAGAAAACGCACCTAATTCTAAGGTATTTCGAGGTTTGTTAATTTTTAAGGCCTTCAGTGTCAAAAATACCAAAAAAATCTTTTTTTAATAATTATTTATCGTCTTCCTCATCTTCCAAAAGAAACACAATCTTTACATGTGAAATAGTTGGAATGAATGTCTGCGCACTTCAAATGCATGCAGGAGCTTCAAACAGATGATATCATTATCAGATGGTAAACAGTTCTTTCTTTAGATCGTTTGGCCGACGGTTTGCTAGGTGCATTTGTCTTCTTTTTTTACACTTCTTCGGATGGGAGACGGCTGCTCGCATTGCATCGGTTAACGAACGCGAATTCGTGGCTTTTTTGGTAATGCTTGCAGGGGACCAGTTTGTGTTTAGATGTAGAAGGTTTTGGTGTAGTAACCACTTTCAATCAATGTACAACATCTGTCCCAAAAAAGGCGATTCGATGCTGGTCCTCCTCATCAATGCGATTCTCGGAGCCAGCTTCTTTCATATTCCGCTCGACCGCTTAAATAAAATCAACATCAGAATAGATGTCGGGGTCGTATGGACGAATTCCGGATGCTTTGAAGCAGGATTTAATAGTTTTGAGTGTCAATGTCAGATCAAGAGTTTTACAGACAAGGTCTGCAATATCCATCATCTAAAACAACGAGATGAAAATTAAAAATTTCAAATTGAGAGAGCAAGGTGGCTTGACCTACCTTGTTGGCATTATTTTTTGGCCATGCAAAACACTGTGACTTGTAATAGGTCTTTATCGGTCCGAAAATACACATCCAGTGGCTGTTGTTTGTGACTACATTGGCAACGTTGATATGATTTATTGAAGAAGATGGTGTCCATTTTTGTTTTAGGAAAAGAAAGAATAGTGGTAGACTGTTGCCAGCAGCGCTTACAGTTAAGGCCATTGTCACCGTCGTTCCTCTTTCAGCGGCTTCAAGTTTTCCGACACATCACAAACTCTTCATTTTGCCAATGGTTGACGCACTCCAAAATATATTGGACAAGGTCCCTTTCGTGGATCGGTTTGAAAACCTTTAAAAAAAATTCCAATTGAGCGCAGAATGATTTTCAAAGAAGGAAAGGGAGAACAAACCTTAAACTCACCATTTTTTATGAGGTCCGTTGGTTGCATTCACGAATGAAATCCAACAATACAGCATCTTCCACAGATGCCAAGTCGCTAAACATCTCTTCCGTTTTATGAAGGTTGCGTTGCAAACTGCTCCGCGCAATTCCATAGGTTCGTGCAATCGATTTAATATGCTTTTTTAAACTAAGAAATCCTTAATGTCACGAGCCAACGCTTCCAAAATCAATTGAAGCTGAGTCAGTTTACTTCTTCAGGGTTGTCATGGCTAAAAATGTCTTAAATTACTTTAAAATGTTAAAGAATATGTTATGTCAGCACAAACGATGATATCTGACATTTTTAAAGTCAAGCCCACAACCGGAAATCACAACCTTTCTCGAAGTAATAAAAAAAATGTGATGAAACTTTGATATCCATACCTGTTTGAGATTATTCATTTCGATTTATTGCACTTTTATGACATTGGCAAATTACAATTGCGTTGGTTTGTACGGACTTTTTTTTCAATGTAATAGTACCAAATGAACAAGCTCGTCCATTCACTTCGATATTCAATTCGCCCACAACCGGAAATTCTCCCCTATTAAGGCAAATCCTTGTCAAACGTATTGACCTATTCAAATATGAGATTGTAGATTGAAATTTTAATGGTGAGTAACGGATATGATTGTAGGTTTGGTTTCCACAACTTGCGGTTTTTGGGAACTATGAAATAAAACGTGTGCGCCTGTAGTGCCAATCAGAACGGTACGATTTACTTGATATTTTTATGGTGCGTAGGCAGCATAATGACAAGTCGTTAATAAAATTCAAAATAATGCTACCGCTATGATTGGCTCTACAGACTCATATTTAAATGGGCCAATACATTTGACAGGGATTTTCTTTAATAATTATTTGAAAATTTTTCGTTCAAACATGCCTGGGTTCTGAATATATTTTTTCATTCCATTCCAAAACATATTGCAGCTTTATTACGAGATTTAAAAATTTTTTGGGCTGAATTAATGTCAATTTAATTAATTTTGATGAAATCCTTGGTTTGTATAAACATATAACTTTAGTGTTGCCTGATGCAATAATATATTTTTTCTGGGATAACTTTCTGGGCTAGCTTCATATACATTTGCGCAACAGCATAATCAATTTTTGGTTCAAAATAACTTAATTAATATCTTAAAATTATTAAAATTAAAGATGGGGTTTGGGCCGTCTGCTCCCTTTCCCTAAGGTAAATAACAAATTAAATGATTTCTCTTTTTTTTTAGGTATCTGTTTTTTCCTATTAAATTTTATCGGATATAGAAGATAGTTCTCGTTATAGATTTATAGTTCTCGCAATTTTCGTTCAATGTTTTCAGAATCGGCCACCCAGACTCCAAGTAGGCCACAAACCATAAATTTCCGTACACATAGGATTGATGGCTAAATTTTCCACTTGCTACTAAATAAAATTTATATCGTAGTATTTTTCTTACTTACCTAAACAAACCCCGATGGTCGTGTAACTTCTTATAAATTTCAATGTAAACCCCATTCCAGCTAACAAACAGCCTGGGTTCTAGGAACTACATGGGCTACTACTCAATTGGGCTTAGAAATAATATAATTGTTTATTCTTAACACCGAAAAGTTTCCTCGTGTTTTACAGGAAACAATTCCGGACAGAGAATGAAAAAGTCGCGGTACAGTGGCCGAATTTCTGTTTAAATCAGTTTTTGGCCAAAATTTGTCACGCTAAAATATTGGAAAACTGATCTGGGCCAGTTTTGTTGCAAAATTAATTTAGAAACGTTAAGCTTATATTATGTTTTTCTAGTAAATGATATACATACTTTTCAAAATATGTTTAAACCCCGAAAAAGCTGCTATGGAAACTGCTACTGGATCTCTACAGTTTTATGGAAAAAGCTTAAGTGTCAAGTTTCATCCCGACCACCCTTTTGGTCTGGGCTGTAGATAGCACATAAACATTCAGTTTGCACGGCACCTAACACACACATAGGCACACACATAACCAAATCTGAGACAAGAAAATCTTTACTTAAAACCACGGCCCGAATAATAAGGCCTAAATTATATCTCGCTCTATGAACAACACTTCATATAGCGAATTCTTTGACGTGCACCGTCTAACCTTGGATGAGGTATTTTGGTCAAAAGATAAGTTTCAATGCAGAGCTGTTGGACCCGCAGAATAACTATAGATTTTGGTGCTTTGTTGGTTTGAGATAAGAATTGTAATATAAAACAACAAGAAAATGCTGATTTATTTTTGATACACAGAAAAATAATTTCTTTATTCAAGAAATGTAAGAAAATTATTCTTGATTCAGGAACTAAGTAAATAATTATCATTCTAGAGAATAAGTAAATTAAAAAAATATATTTTATTGAAAACAGTGTATGCAATGTAATGTACTCATAAAAGTATTTTCTGATAATCAAACTTTAAAATCTATTTGAAATCTAATCTCGCGAAAAAATTATTTAACTTTACTAAAAATCATTTTTTGCAAATTCTTAAACTGATAAAATATTTCTTAAAATAAGAATGCATTTCTTAGTTAGAGAAAGCTAATAAATAAAAAGGTTTGATAGGTAAAACTAAAAATAAAAACGGTTTGCTGCGATCGTTGCTCCGATCCCCCAAATTAAAAAAAATATATTTTTTTTTACTTCATGTTAATTATTAAGGCCTCAAAATATTATTTTGTTTTCCAACTATGTGCCAATTACAAATACACGGAGAAGAATAACGAAACGGAGAAAAACTTTACACAAAAAAAAGAAAATAAACGGAAAGGAATCGGGTAAAGGAGACAACAAAAAAAAACTTTTCCGAAACGTTTTTTTTTTTTTCATTCTTCTGTTTTTATATTTCTATATTTCTACTGATTTATGTTTGTTTTATTATTAATGAGAAAAATGAGAAGAAAATAAAACAAGTGGAAATTTTTCATAATTTTTCTTTATTTTTTCCGTTTCTTTTTTCTTTTCGTCTTAAGATGAGAAATGATTTTAAATTTGTTATAAAAAAAAAAACAAAAATCTAATTAAATTTTTTACTTTTTTTCGTTTTGAAAGTTTTTTTTCTCTCGTTTTTTGGAAAATATGAAAATTAAAATGGAAAATTTTGATTATTTTTGTTGTTGGTGGGTGTAACAAACAAAACGTATATATGTGTACAGAAATTAATGAATTAATGGATCAGCTTTTTGGTTGATAAAAAAACAAAAATTGTGATGTGATTTGAATGAAAAGTTTTTGAAAATTTTAACTCTCCTTTCTATGTTTCAGGTGGTGTACAAACCATGACACGAGTGATATTTTATCAGGTATGTGATAAATTTTGCATTTTTAAACCACCAACCGTGCATCTTATCTTTATACGTAATTTTTTTTTAATATTTTCTATTAATTCAACTGGAAATGATTAGAAATGGTTACGATATCTTTATACCCATTTTCACCCCTATACCAATGCCAACAAAACAATAAATACGATAAAATTTTCCGTTGTTTTTTATGTTGTTTCGGACTATCAAAACGCGCACATCAAGTATATAAAAGCAACGACAAACGACAAACTGTGCATGGTGTGGTGGTATGGTAATGCGGGAACAAAGAAAATTTTCTTATTAGATTTTGTTGCTGTAAATTTTGGTGTGTATGTTTGCTTGAATAATCATGGCACTACATACTTTTCCCACCACGCACTTTACACTAAAAGTGTTTGCATGTTCACGAAAGAAATTGGCTGTGGTGAAATTTTTTCGACAGCAGGGTATGAGGGTGGATATTTTAGATATGTAATATGTATTTTAGTTGATGAATTGTGCGTGTGTGATATCATTTGTTCTTAATCTCCCGCGTCTTACCGTTATACATATATAACCGATATTAACGATATACACAACGTATATGTAAAAATAATAATAAACCAACTGACGACTGACTGACTATATCGTATTCGTATATGGTGTTTTAATATACCTATGTTTCTTAAAGGTGTATTTTTGGGTATTTAATGTTTATACATATTCTTATTAAAATCATGACATACATTTTTGTGAATTGGGTTTATTTATGTTTGATTGTTGACGTACGAGTATATCGTTAGTGTGGTAGACTAACTTATGGGCAAAGAATCGAAATTAACCAAATACAAAATAAATTATAATTAGAAATGGTTAGATTTTATTTATTTTTTTGGGAAACACATAACACGAAAGATTAATTTCTACTGTTGCGTGAATTGTTTAATCGAAAGTAACCATAAGTTGTGTGTGTATGTTTATAAAAGAATTATATATGGACAAGGGTGGTAATTATTATACATGTATTATGTAATGATTTGAATTATACAGTTTCAACTTATGGAGCTACGAATAAATTCAGGTATTTGCGTCAACAACTATTGGCCTGTTTTTTTATTACATCGGAGAGATCAGAGAGATAAAAAGAAAGCCTTTTCCGTTTTTTTATTTAATCGGATCGATCCGATAATTATTTTTTGTTTTTTTTTATTTTCTCAGACCATTCTCAGATTGTCATTTGTTCATCTGAATTTTATTTCAGATAGTTCAGAGAAAAAACATATTGACAGAAAATATGGCGACACCTATGAAAAATAGTAATTAATAAATGAATCTCAAATTATTTTTATTTTATTTTTATTAAATTAATTGTAAAATTAATAATACGCCACTTTATTATTTTTTCGTACCCAAATATACCCAAATTACATATTTTCTGTACGTACATATACACTGTACGTATACAACTCGGTAAAAAGCATTTTCAGATTAAATATTATCCGATTTGACAGACAAATAATCTCTCTGATTTATCTGATATCTCGGATACAATAAAAAAAAACAGGCCATATGTAAATCTCAGAAATATATTCTGGGAAACACAGAATTGGATTATTAGAGCGGTTGGCGAAAATATAATAATAAAAACGAAAAGCGATTTTTTTCATAGCACACTTTATTGATTTTCAGAAATGTCAATTATGACAACTGAGTAGTAGTGTTGTCCGATAACGTTTGTTTCATGTGTTCGTCACAAGAGGTTCATATTGTCTCCAACATTGCAGGCTTAAGTATTTTAATACTTAAGTGGTTGTTATGCGGTATCGGCTGTAGGCATAGCTTTATCATACGGTGCTTGTAATTCTGACATCTAAGTCTGACGACTCGAACTCGTCCGCCAGATCCTGGATGAGTACCCTTGCCGTTTAACCATTTCTCGACAAAATTCTTCAGAAGTGGTTATACATTCTCAGAAGGTGCTGCTACCGAATAAGACGGTTTACGCTAATTTCTAAAACAGTATCTCAGATCTAATTCAGATGTCACTATTTAAGATGTTTATGGCTTTATTTAACTGTAATAGAATTAAATTAAATTTTATTGTGTTATGCCTTTTTATTCTGCGATACCGCCTTTTCTGACATATATACTCTAGAAATATCTAGAATAGAAAATCAATGGTCAATCTGATAAAAATTTAAATTTTGTTAGTTAGAACTCGAAAAAGAACTCCTGTATGGATTTGATCAACAAAACTATAAAATATTAACTATCAAAAAGTTATTTCAGTCAAAATTTGTAATCAAAATATGGACATCTTCTGTTCTCATTTTTTACCAATTGGTTTAGTTTTACTGCAAGGTCTTTCATTTAAGAATCTATTGATTCTTATTGACTCTTTAGTATGGTAAACAAAATCAAAACTTTCTCTTTGCACCGCATCTTTCACTATATAAAGGTATACTCAGGCCATTCATAAAAATCATCATGCACCATTCAACGTGTGTTGTAGCACCGCTTAGTGATTGACTAGAATCTTCATAAATATTCAATTTGTTTTTACATCTTTTGTTCGACAGCAATGCGAATTTAATATTGAAACAACAGATTGAAACAGCAATTACGAATTTAATATTGAAACAACATAGAGATTCCATTCCCGTAAATTAAAATTCTTTTGTTTTACAAATCTAGGATCAATAACATTAATTTTATTATATTATCAAATGTTTGTTTTATTAATTATTTGGATTAACACAAATTTTCGCGAATTTGTTGAACAATTATTTTGGAGCAGCTCCTGTGATTTGAATATCGGTAAATAAGCGTACACCGGTACCTCCCGTAACTTTGAGCCTAGCTGTTTAGCATGATCCTGTATAACATTTCTTGATACGTTATTTGTATCGGTAGTATCGGTGCTACATCGTCGCCTATGTAACCCACATCGCGTAATTTGTTAAGGAATCTGGAAAAACGGTGCTCAAAACAAATTAAAAAAAATTAATTTACAGTCGGAATCGAGTTCATCAAAATATATTTTAACGAGACAAAATATATTTAAATCATAAATGTCATGTATACATCTTCTAAAAAAATACTGTATCACGTTCATTATCCAAGTTTAACATTAATTAACATCCACTTCTTAAGTAAAAAGGCGGCATAAAGATATGGCGACGACATGAAAATTTGTCTGCCTGCTTGATTTACAATAAAATTTGCACTATGTGATAGCTGTTTTCCCTTCATGGGATGTGAAGGCCAGAGAGAGCGAGATAGCTGTTATTAATGCGTGGATTCCACAGTGAAACAATTTTTTTCAGTAAAAAATTCTGAGAAACCGAAAATTGGAGAGTATACATTTTAAAATTACGTTAGAGTGATAAAGACAAACAAATGTTGCCATAAAAAGTATGTATTGAGTTTCATACTTTTTATGCCAACATTTTCCCCGCTTACTGCCAGTAAATTTTACTGAAAATTTTGTTTTGTTTCTCTCTAACAAGTAAAGGATTTATATTTTTTTCTGGCGTCAATTTTACTGAAAAAATGGTTTCACTGTGGAATTCACACACTGTAGAACGATTTCCGAAAGTATTGACATCCAATGTTGCAATTCCTTCCAGAATCCAAATCCAAATTAGACTTAAGAATGATTGTGTCAAATCCAGTGAAAATACAATAAAACTACCAGTCGTAACACACTGTATATCTTGAAACTGATCCTTTCAGTTCAAGCGTTTATTGCAAAGAGAACATTTTACATTTTTGTTTTACAATTCTTGACAAACTTAATTTATAAAAATCTAAATTATAATTTATAAACATTTTATAAAATTGTATAAAAAATTTGGTGAAAAGTGCGCTAAGTTTAAATTAATTATAACAGAGATTTATATTAGTATAACAATATTAGTATCAAACGCACTCTCTATACCGAACACTAAATGGTATAATCTATTACATTTAGTCTATGAATTAACAGCTGTCTTTAATTGTCAATGTTTACAGTTTGTTTTGGTTTGTTTACTTAATGTAATTGTAAAATTAAATTTAGTTTTAAATTAAATTAAATTAGTTCTAACAATTAAGGGTAAGTAATCATATACATCTATATTATTGAAACTATTTTCCATTGCAGTTTATACGCTGGTAATGCTGGAGTTGGGTGATCTGGATGCTGGATTTTAGTGTGGATAATATTAATAAAGTGTACCAAAATCCAAATAGAAGTTTATTGTTATTTATTTGGGAATTGTACCAAAATCCTCCAACATACTCCCGCACGTTAAGAAATTAATTTCTTAACAAATTCTCCTGTTTATTGGTTGCTGCGTGATGATGCGACGAACTGTTTATTTCCTGGTGCAGCTAATGATTGAAAAGTTACGTAGATCGTAAGAAAAGTTAATCATCAGGTTTAAGTGATCATTTGAATTGAGTGTATGTTCAGCTTGCTATGACATGACGTACACATAAGTCCATTAATGAAGCTGGACTTAATGGTTGGAATTGGATATAAATTTTCATCCTCGTCGTCACCTCAACATAATGAAGTGTAGGTTATAGTGATGATTAATTGATTGGATATATGTTGTGTGTTGAGCACTGCATATTAGTGTCCCCTCGTAGTGAATAGTCCAGTATGATGCTGTCGTCTATTTCAATAAATTGTTCGCCATGAATATTACGGAAGGTTGGTTTAAGCTGTCAATCGTTGTGACTATTGGATCATCATTTATCCTGCGTAACGATAACGTGGTAAATTCGTGGTATTGCTGAATTTCCGATCGTAATACGTTGCGTATCCAAGAAATTTGACTGACGTGTTATTGATTATCCCAAAATTAGCTAAGTGAATTGAACCAGAATTACAAGTTGTTCTGTAATAGAAATTTTTAGATTAGCTATCGTTTCATAAAAGTATATAGTTTGTTCGAATTAGGCGAAATTTTAGATTTATGTGACAGGCAGTAGTATCGTGGTTCCACCAGGCTCGTTCGGGTATTTTAATGTAGAAGATTTTTGTATAAATTTTCAGCTTCCTTATCCATCTCTCGATTTTGTGGTGTACTGAGCTTTGTTTAAATTGCCGATCCAAGTTTTTTATATATATCACAAGTCGTTTTTGGAACTTGAATGAAATCTTTTCGCAATATCGTTGTACTTTTATTAGCGGGGTATTGGTTGCTGGAATTGATGTGATGCGTTTGTAAAAATAGTTATCCGCTAATATGGATTTCGTGGAGATGCTGCACGATTTTAGTGCTGATCGAAGATGATGCTTGCAGATAACGTATTTGGAATGATCGTAAATTATAATTTCAAACCATGAATTACAATTGAAAGTGCGGAACTCGAAAAGATATTGTAGAAATGTTTTATAATCCATGGAAGACTTGGAAGTCGTGATGATTTTCTTGGTTGTCATTTGATTCGCGTTTCCTGACTCCTTCGTTGAGAACATCACCGCCAGCTTATGATTCATGTTTTTGGCTGAGATTTTAAAATAAAGTGATTTTCCGGATAACTTATATCTTAGTTGGTTTGAAACTTGATTCACTTCTTGAAACCTTCTTAGTGACTCGTTGGTATCGTTTTCGCGGGTCGTTATTGTGAATCTATTGGCATGAACATCTGTGAATTGTGTTGGACTTTGCATAATTGAAACTGCGATTGACCAAATAAAATTTGAATGTATCTGCAAGTTTAGAAATTTTTCTGAGGTAAGTAATTCATGTAATATGTCTGCGTCTAATGACATGTAAATTTCAATATATTTATTGAAGAATGAATAAGCCGAATCCAGATATAATGGAGCTGGATGTTGTTTTCGTTGGTGTTTTTTCAGTTGAACTGTATTAGTGGTTTTTGGTATGATATGAGCTTTCGAATAAATAGTGTAATGTTTAATTACACGTAATGTCATATCAGTATAGCTCTTTGTTATTCCAGCAGAATTTGTTATTTGGCCGTATTTGGAATAAAATGATTCCAATCGTTTTAGGTTTAGACCAAAGTTTTGGACATATGACTTTATTACAAACGAGATTTGTGAATCAAAGTCATTTGGAGTTTGCTGAAGTTGTCTTGATAATACTAACGCTGTCGGCAGTATGTAATGAGTGTTTGAATTAAGTGTGTGTGATGTGGTGGACTGGTAAGTTTTAGCTGAAGGTATAATTGAAGCGGGCTTAAATAGATTGTTGTCTTCAATTTTGTATGAGCAGCAGGAACGTAAATTATGAGTTGCTGAATTTGGTTTGTATTTTCTCGTAGGTAGTCTAATTTGATAATGGAGTAATGTGTGAAGTAGTTTGTTATAGATAAGACAAGATGCGTGGTTTGTACACTTATTGCACGTGGGTCCCTTTTGTAGACAATTTCGGTATAAAATAATTTTGGTAACAATTTTTTCTCGAGCTTGAATCGATAAATTTTTGAATGTGCGGCATTTATGCCTCAAATGTAGATTATCACATTCACAAACAATAGAGATAATGAAACCATGCGATTTAGTAGAGGAGTTTTTAATAGCAACCGTTTCCAAAGTTTTGCGAGTTGTTTCCATTAACTTTAATTTATCGTATTTAACACTTAAAAATTTAATAAATGCAGAAACATTTGAGATATTCTTGTCAACAGTTTGTTCGACCCAAGCTTGCCTATCAATATTCTTTAAGATTAAGTAGATACGAAAATAATCTTGCACCTCACTGCCACTTCCACGTTTTCGAAGACATGTGATTATTCCATCAGCATTTTCTGCTATCTGCGGTAATTCGTTTCCGTTTGAGTATTGACAAGGTTTCTGATTGAAAAAAGATTTATGACGAGAAATAACTGTACGATTTCGCTTATTGTACCGTTTGCAAAGCAAATCCCAAGCTTTATTATAATTGTCTTCTGTGATACGGATATGTCTAATTAATGAAACTGCATCGTCTTTTAGCACTTTAGTTAAAATATGAAATTTGTCTACGTTATTTAGATCATGATTATTGTGCACGGTGCTTGTGTATGACTTGTAGAATGCTGGCCAATATTGATAATTTCCTGCAAATGGTTCGATAAGTATTGCAGGAAACCATGGTTTGTTTTTCGTATTATTGCCCTCGTAACAAGTGGGTGGTTGCGAAATATGATTTTCGAAATTTTCATTTAAATTAACAGGATCGGTAGTCATGATGCTTCGATTTAATGATGCTTGCATAAGCAACATGCGAGCTTGATGATATGTTTCATTTACAGTTTTAGTAATGGGCTCGTAATCTTCGCTAACAGTTAATAGCTCCAATTCGTATTGATTAATAGATTGGTAATGAATATTAAGATATTCTAAGCGAATCGTAATTGCTTCTATCGTTGTGGTATCGGTAATTGTTTCAGAGAAATTTAAAATACTCTTGACTCGATTGAACGCGCGATCGCGTAATCGTTCTAAAAGTTGCACCATTTTAATATTAATTTAAGCGTTCACAATTAACTTTTAATTATTGTTTTGTATACGGATTAAGCACCATTTAAATTAGCATATGATTAAAGCTTACGATAATAAATTAATTGTGTACTTATCTTGTCTTATTGCATCCATGTGAGAATATCCCGGGTTTCGGCACCAAAAAATGTAGAACGATTTCCGAAAGTATTGACATCCAATGTTGCAATTCCTTCCAGAATCCAAATCCAAATTAGATTTAAGAATGATTGTGTCAAATCCAGTGAAAATACAATAAAACTACCAGTCGTAACACACTGTATATCTTGAAACTGATCCTTTCAGTTCAAGCGTTTATTGCAAAGAGAACATTTTACATTTTTGTTTTACAATTCTTGACAAACTTAATTTATAAAAATCTAAATTATAATTTATAAACATTTTATAAAATTGTATAAAAAATTTGGTGAAAAGTGCGCTAAGTTTAAATTAATTATAACAGAGATTTATATTAGTATAACAATATTAGTATCAAACGCACTCTCTATACCGAACACTAAATGGTATAATCTATTACATTTAGTCTATGAATTAACAGCTGTCTTTAATTGTCAATGTTTACAGTTTGTTTTGGTTTGTTTACTTAATGTAATTGTAAAATTAAATTTAGTTTTAAATTAAATTAAATTAGTTCTAACAATTAAGGGTAAGTAATCATATACATCTATATTATTGAAACTATTTTCCATTGCAGTTTATACGCTGGTAATGCTGGAGTTGGGTGATCTGGATGCTGGATTTTAGTGTGGATAATATTAATAAAGTGTACCAAAATCCAAATAGAAGTTTATTGTTATTTATTTGGGAATTGTACCAAAATCCTCCAACACACACAATGCTTTAATTCCACGGAAAAAAATTGCTGACAGCAATTTTTTTGCTGATAAAACGCAAAAAAAACTACTTAAAATTCCATAAGAATGACAAAGAACATAAATATTTTTTATTTCATTTTATAGTAAAATTTTATGATTTTACATTTTGGCATAACTTAAAAATTTCATAAAATTTTTAATTTGTTCACTTTCGTATAATTCGACTTTTTTTTTATATATTTTAACTTTAATATATATACCACAAAAAACCACTAACGTTAACAAATTTCAGAACAAAAAAAAATCAAATCGTCATTTGACTATAAAAATGGCGAACGACTTATTTTGTATGAATGTAAAATAAATTTCTTATCTTTACATACATTTTATGTAGATGCGTGAAATATGCTGTCATAATAAATACTCCAATGTACATTTTTATAGCAGCATTATGGCAGCAAACTACTACCATCATAACTATTCTCTCAGTAAAATTTTACTGGCAACATGTTTTGTTTCGTACACAACCAGTAGAATCTATATTTTTCTCGCTTTTATTTTTGCTGACAGCAGATTTTTTCCATGGAATAGGGCCATAAGTTTAGTGCAAAAATTTTTAAACATAAATTGGGAAACTTACGTTCCACGAAATTTTTATAGGGCACAATATTTTCCCATTTAACTTTAGCTGTGTTTCTTATTTTAATCCGTAAATCGAGCATATTTTTCAATTTGCCGCCTCAAATATGGTTGCATAATCAGATTTTCATTTCGGATAATGGGTGATTAGTTCATAGATCCTAAACCAGCCGTGATTTTCTTCTCACCGCAGGGAATCGACCCGAGACCTCCGGTCGCTGGAGCAAGCATACTTACCACTTTCCCATCGGGGCAGCGAATATTAACGAAGGGAATATTAACGTGCTAAATTACTCTGAGGAAATTAACCACGAATGTGAAATTGTACCACTTCTTGCAAATAGTCTATACAAAATATGGCTGTATAAAATAATTAATTCATTATTTAATAAAATCAATATAAAATAATAATCAACATTTCTTTCTGTTTCCATTTTAATAACGTTTGCAAAAACAAACAAAAATGATGAGAATGGCAATATAGATTTTATTTTGAATTACGTGAAGCTAACTATGAAAGAAGAAGCCTGAAATAGGGAAGAGCAACAAAATTGATCAGATCGATGTGAGATGAAATAAGAAACAACTATTTAGTACTCAGATCGATCAGATCGACTAGATCGGAAATAAGAAACACAGCATTTGTTTCGAAAATATTTACACCAAACTTATTCCCTTAGTAGGCCAGAAAACAATTTAGACTAAAATGCTATGAAAAAATTTTTTCCAATTCCCAATGTCCCAGAGAAAGTCAGAATAGTGCCACTTTCGCTTTAACATTTTACTGCGTAGTGATGATTTTGCACATTAAAGGACCGTCGCTCAAAGTAGTTTATTTTGACAACTCGGGGTTCTATTCTTAAATACGATACGAAAACGAAAGTACAAGATTCCTATTCAATTTTAAATGAGATTCGTATGAATGTAATTCAATTCAAATATGAATTTTGTACTTTCGTTTTCGTATCGTATTCAGGAATGGGACCCCTGTATTTAGTTTTAAATTGTAACTGTTTATGAAATTCTACTTGTTAACATATACGAGTAAGGACATATACGAGTAAGAACTATTACTATAACGTAACAACTATAACGTACGAAGTATACAATTTTTACTACATTCCGTTTTTCGAGCATAGTGCCACATATAATATACATAGGAATACGTCATTACCATTTAATAAATTGGTTTCGAATTTCTCAAATGTTTTGAGATTTTTACTGATTGTTCCAGAAACCATTTTTCAACATTGCCTACATTCTCTACATTTTCGAAATCAAATTTTTAATTGTCTACATATGACATGTAGAATATTTATTATCTTCGCGGTGTAGGCAATACAGCACAACACTGTTCTAGATTTGATCGCTCTTTCAATACGTTTTTCCTACGGAGTTTCCTACAGACACAATCTGTGATAAGCTTGCGAGATGTTATTTTTCGATTTATGATTGGAATATTTGGTTGCAATATTATAAACGCCACATCACCTCCCCCAGTTGAGTCACATAGTCATGATGATGTTGATCAAGTCTATTTGTCGTGATACCGAAGGACATCTGTCGATATGCTCAACACGGTAACGGTTGGGCGTAAGTCCGTTAATGTCATATCTTCTCTTTTAGTATCGTAATCATCTCAAGTGATTGCCATCAAGCGTTTGGAAAATTGATAAGATCAATGGTATGATGAATGTGCTATGAATGAACATCGCCCATTGTCGATGTGTTTGTTTCTGGATCCAACTTATTCCCGATGATAATAATTAAGATGGGGGTGGCTTCAATCATCGAAACCAAATTATTTCGTAATAGAAATCGAATAGAAATAGCATGATTTATTTTTTATCAAAAAATGGAGGATTATATGTTGTGGACACACCTGATTTCAAAAAACTAACAAGGTCAATCCTCGTTTAATTTTTTGACTTTTTTTGTAAATGCTGAACTCTTAAACATCATTGCAAAATTTTAAGAAGCACCCATTTAAGGTGCCACTGCTGGAATTTAGATTTTTACCGCATTTCGCAACGATCTCCCAATTAATAGAAACACTTTTAGTGTAAAGTTTTATTTCGAATAGTCAATCTGCCTGGACTGTAGAGATGCGGATTTATGGTGAAACATAGTTTTTTTTTATCAAAACTCGTCAATTCCAGTAAAATTTAAAAAAATATCTGAAATAATTTTGTTTAAAATTTAATTTACATTCCTTTTCTTTTCAACAGTTTTTCGTAAAAACTACTTTCCACAATATTTACAAAAAAACGAAAAAGCTCAAGTATCAGGTTTCATGTTCATCCCAATCAATCAATCCGTTTGGGATGTAAAGCGGTTTTCTGCCAAAATTGCTCGATTCCAGTTACATTTTGGAAACCTGATATAAACCGATATTGTTGCACATTTAATTTAGAATCTTTTACAAACTAATTTTTTCATTATTTTACCTCCAAGAGGCTCGTCCTGCTCCAGGATGTTAAGGACTATAAATTCGAGGTATTAATACACGATAATCAAGATTGATATAAAATGACTTGGAGAATAGAAAATTTAGTTAAAAAATATTTAACATTATTTGATCGAAAAATCTGTACTAAAACCGATTTTTACCGTAGTAAACGATTTTTTTGTTTTTACACCGCAATGATGATTTAATTTTAGGTTGCTTTTAGTGTCTCTAGATTGCAACAATTGAAAATACACCCATCCCTCGCTTGACAAATTAATCCGTTCCCGATAACATGTACGTAAATCGAGATTTCGTTAACCGAATTTTTAGGATATTTTTGAGTATTTGGGTAAAATCTTGAATTAATTAAAATTGTTTACAAATCTGTAAGAGGTGTGGTCGTTAATTTATTATTATATGCAATGTTTAATAGCAGAAACAATGAAAATTAGGAAATTAATTACATAATTAATTTTTCACATACGGACAACACAAATAAAGCATAGTAGATAAGTTATAGAAATTACTCAAATGTATTAAAGAAACAAAACAGGTAAAATACATTATTTGAGCATTTAAATTTCGATACAGCCTTAAACAAAATCGAGTTTTTTTAAATTACGCTTTCCAAAATCATGGTTTACAAAATCTTGATTTACATTTTCTAAAAATTATTCTTCCAAAACCTTTTGTGTGTCTTTTACTTGTATAGAGTTTAACGAATTTTGAAAAACCGAATTTAGTTGATAAGAAAACGATCCAAATTTTTCAAAATTAGGCTTTTGAAAATTGCGCTTTTGATAAAACCCCGTCAAAAGCGGTATTTTCTGTTTTTGGAACTCATTAAAATTTTTTTTTATCTACATATACATAGATTAAAATGGCTTGTGATTTGTCTTTTAAAATAAATTTTTGGAATATGCCCATGACCAATGTAACTTGGCTATTCCTAAACCAACTATTGTGAAATTTGGTATACTGAGAAAATGTCAATAAGATTTGGAAAGTTGAGCTGGTGTGACATGTTATAACATCACATTTTCGATACTTTATCGAAGTTTATGTCTCGCTTCTTTAGAATAAACATTGACACTATTTCACATTTTATATCAATTACCAATTTGTTTTATACCAATTTGTTCGCATTTGTACTAGTAGGTTGTGGTAGCAATAGAATAGAAATAATTCATAAATGAAACAGTTGTCCATTATAGGTTAGGAAAACTTGAAATAAACTTCGATAAAGTATCGAAAATGTGATGTTATAACTTGCCACTCCTGGTTGATCATTTTATGGTGGTTATATCACGAATTTATATCACTACTGGGGACTTTTTTATGATATAATTCAAAACAAAGTAGTCTAAATACAAAACCTTGCAAAATGAATTTTGAGGGGAAAAATGATAAGCTGACGTTTCGTCGTATGTATGTTTTAGTTTTCGTTAAGTTATATGAATGTTTCTAATGAAAAGGTTTATAATTTCAAATGCCAAAATAAAAAACTCGATTTTTCAAATCAAAAAAATTAAATCGAGTGATAAAATACAAAAATTTTGAATTCAAACAAATTAAGTTTCACTGACAAAATAGAATTTTTCAATTCAAATATGGTAAATTAAATTTTATTTTGTGTATCAAAAATTTTATTTTCCTTCCCACAGAAGTAGCCAACGTCACCGCATAACAAAACATCAAAGAACTCAGATGATTGAGCGTGTTACTCCTTCATTAAATGTTGCAAAAAATCGGAATATACCATCAGCAGACGGGAAACGTCAAAAAAAATATTTAATATTTAGATAATATAAACGATATTATATAAAAAAAATATTAGTGTTGATAGTTGATCATTATTACACGATTAGAAACACCTAACAATTTTGGCATCAAACGTAAAACAATTTTTATTTGTATTTGTGAAAACGAGATGGAAGATATTTCGGTCTGTTTTATTTGAAACAATATACGACGTGACATAATTCATCCAAATTCATCCAAAATTCATTTTAAGTAACCTACGACGTATTCTTTATGTCACTCTTGATATCACGATATGTGATATAACCACAATAAAACGACCACTCTGCGGCACTATTAGGGTAATTCCCCGGTAATAGGGAATTGGGGAAAGAATTTATATGTAATTTCAGTTCAAATATTTTTTCCAGCCTACTGAGGAGAAAAATTTGATGTAAATCTTTTTAAAATGGGAATAATAGCTGCGTTGCTTTTGCAAATCCCGCTTAGTTTGAATATTAGAGGCCAATTTTGGTTTCAGCAATATTTGTTTATGAATTTCCAGTAACGAAAATAATTGTTAATCATAGTTGGCGAATTTATCAGTAGCAGTTAAAGTAGAGTTGGCTCTAAATAAAACTACAAACAAAAATATTTTCATAAAATCGATTCAGATTACATTTACTACTGACATAAAAGCCAACTATGATGAACAATTATTTTCCGTTACTGGAAATTCAAAACAAATATTGCTGAAAGCAAAATTGCCCTCTAACATTAAAGCTAAGCCGCTTTGCGAAAGCAAAACAGCTAATGTTTCCATATCTAAATTGGCAGAGAAAATTATTCTCAATTTTATTTTGTTTTCAAAAAAATTACCACTAGCTTTTTACCTCAGTATGCCAGAAAAAATTTAATAAATTTAAAATAATATTCAAGAAAAACGACTTAGTTCCATTTAGAATGGCCAGCTCTACAAACTAAATTAGAGTATAATCTATTAATTTTTGAAAAGTTGGATTTTGTAAATTCAATTTTGCAAATTAGGTTTGTGATTTTTTTGATTTCAAATACATCCGAAATGGCCTAGTTCCATTTTGTATAGTCGAAACTCTATCGACGAAATGGCTAAGTTCATTCGGCATAAATGTGTATTGGTTCAGGTAACCTAGACCAGCCCACAACGACTTCAACCCATTTATCTGTTAAACCATTAACGGAACACTTTTACGATACATTACCACGTGCGTCACACCATTCACAAATTTTCTGCACTTTTTTGATTCCGTTGTATTTTGTATATAGTTGTGGACCAATAAATTTTTTTGATCTAAATATTTAAACAACATTTTTTTTTTATTTTATTAAAGCACTTCTTCCGCGAACATTATATACTTTAGACGTTTCATCCATGTCCTTCCCCAATTTTAAAACCGTCGAAAATAAAGTAAAAACATAAATTTGTAAGAATTGAAAAGAACGAAACGATAACAAAAAAAAAATCTTTTTTGTGTTATATTTTTACGGTCATTCAACTACCGGTGAACACAATATAAAGCTAATTGCCGGTCAAATAATAATATATAAGAGTATACATAAGATGTATTTTGTGTGTTGGTTTAATTTTGCCAAACCATTGCCACCGCGCGTTTTGAATGAATGACCTTTACACACACATACACACTACTCAAGGAAAACGGCGGGCAAAAAAGAATAACGCGCGCGGGAAAACACAAATTTGTTGTAAATAAAAACCAAATATAAAAAAAACGCACCACCACCACCCTCTCAGCTGCAAATAAATTACCACCGCGCCGAGTACCGACCAAGGGAACAGCGGAAAAAAAAATTTTTTAAGATAATATTAAGATGCTGTTTTTCTTCTGATAGACTATTTCTTTTTTTTTTGTGTTGTGCCCCGTCTTTTATTTTCTTCGTTTTTCATTCTTTTCGTCTGCGTATTTTCTTTTGTGTTTTCGTTTTTTTTTTAACTTTAATTTCCAGTATCTTATGTCGAGCAAGAAATGAAACAGAAATTTGGTCTCTTGGTCACTGTGTCAAGCGGTCAAAAAAATGTTTTTAAGTATTTTTTTTTTCCTTATTATGCGATGACGACAACAACGAAGACGATAAAGTGTAGAATTTTCCTTTTAAAACGAAAACGAAAATTTTATAGAAAATTTTTCACCCTCAACGAATTTTTTTTTGGTTTTTGTTGTTTGAATTCAATTTTAATCTCATTTTTTGTTTGCCGATGGTTTTGGCTAATTTTTCTTTCATAATTTTTTTTATGTGTACAGATTTACCAAAAACCCTGAAAAATATTTTTTGTAAATTAAATTTTTATTTTCTTCAATTTTATTATCCTTAAAGTGAAATTTATAAAATAATAAATGTTTTGGTAAAGGATATTATCGTTTTACGTAGAGCGTTAAAGTTTTCGCGGTTTTTAACTTTGATGTAAAACTTGATTTTTTAAATATTTGGTTACGAGTTTAAAAACAGCATTGAAGTTTAAATTCTAGTTGGTGCTAGGATAAAGGATGTAGGATCTCTTCTTGTATAATATTTAAAATAATTTGCCGTCGGAAACTTTATTCAATTAATTTTGGTGTCTTTACCGACGGAGCAGTAAAAATCACAAAAGTTTCAACATTATACCATTGATTGGTTTGACTGCCTTTAAAAATATTAGTCTCAAAAAACACTTAAACCAGTCGTGGTTACTAAATTATTATTATTACTGTTATTATTGATTATCATCGTCATCTCGTCATTATATTTACCGACGGAGTCCCACTCATAAAAGTAACATGGGATTGTTCTTGCCTGCCCGATCTGGTAGGTTTACTAAGTACCTATTTTCGGAGGAACGAGATTTAAGGCAATCACCGGATGTTGCTCTTAGTTATTTTCAGGTGGCATTCAATCTCAAATAATGCGTTTAATAACTTTAAACGATACGGTATGAGGACTTGAAGATACTCTTTTTATATGGCAGTACTTAAAAAACGTAAAGCGTCCTGAGATCAGTTTGATGAAAATTTTTAGCATTATGTTGCCTGGATGCATAGTTGGTTTAATTTCGTTGGTCAAAATGTTTTTCAGTATAGATTCGGATTATGAAAATTGTTAGCCCATTTCACGCTCGATGTAATCTTTCGATCTTGTCACATGTAAATTACACAACGAAGTTAACAGTAGTAAAACCTTGCATCAGCCCATCTTATGTATCGATCACATAATATTTTCCGGTTTTTGCATTTGTTTAACGGTTCAACAGATGCTTAGTCTCCGGTGTATTACAAATAGAAACTAAATTCAATATTAACAGCCGACTCGGCGTTTGAATGTGACTGAGAGATTTCAATGTGAATTTAAAAATACTTTCTTATTATTGAAACAGTAGAACCTATGGTATACAAATACCCGCTTTATGCCCGAAATGTAAATTAATAATAATTAATTCGGACCGCTTTTTTAATTTTAAAAATACATTTATTTTAAAATAAAATGAATGAACAGATTAATTAAAATATTGTCCATCGCTGCCCTACGACTTTTCCCTACCTCTCAGGCAATTTTTGAATCCCATTTCGGGAAAACGTTTCGTCGTTTGTGGCGATCCCAGTTTGAAGTTAATTTTCAATTTCTTCGAAAGAAACGAACCGGGACCTGCCAAATCGGGTTGCATCCGTCGAAACAACCAGTAATCAGAAGGAGTAATGCCCGGAGAATACAGCGGGTGTGGTAAAATATCGGACTTGAGTGTTTCCAAATACTTTTTTCCGGCTTTTGCAACGTGAGGCCGAGCGTTGTCAGGCAGAAGAATTACTTTATCGTGCCTTTCCTTATAACTAAGTCGTTTTTCTCATGATGCACGGCTCAAACGAATTAATTGTAGTCTATGTACCGCAGGCCCGTAATAGAATCGCCAGGTTGTAGTAGCTCTGGGGTACCGAATTAAAAAAGTCTGAATTAAAAAAGTTCTTTAAACATGAATTATAAAAGTTAATTTTTGTATGAACATCTGCTACTTATTTTAATTCATATTTTTAACTTAAAATTATGAATTAAAAAAAGCGATTTTGAAAAATGAGAAATCTCAAAAATGAATTAACAAAGGCTTACACTATTTCATTTTTAAAACACCTACCTTAATTCATTTTCAAAATGAATTAAAAAAGGCACATTTTATTTCATTTTATAAATTAAAAAATCTTAATTCGACTTTTAACAAATATTCAGAAATGTGCATTACATTGGGCTAAAGTTTAATTCAGTAAGAAATATAAATTTTTAAAATTTTTAAATGCAGGATTGTTTATTAACAGTTTTTAGGAGGGGGAGGCTAAATTTTTCCGGAAAATTGTCCCATTTTCCGGGAAAATTTTCACTTAAGAAAAAAAATTGCGTATTATTTTATTCAAAATACGTACAAATGTGTAATCTTTATAAAAATTTGGATATTAGAATTGTATCTTAACAGTTTTTCAACAGTACAAATAATTTTTCCGGGAAAATTTTTCAATTTATCCAGGAGAATTTTAAAATTTTTTAATTTTTTTTTTTTACTTAGTTAGAATTGTACAAATTGTGGAAAAGCGGGAGTTTGGGCAGCCCCCATCCTCTAAGGTATAAACGAATTAAAATTACATTACAAAAAATTTATATGTACGAAAGTTGATTCTTTTAACATTTGTGGCACTATCAGAAAAAGCGATAAGAGCGATAGAAACTCTTTGATCTGTGTCTGCAAGGTTGACGAAGCAATTATTATTAATAAAAAAAGCATATAAACATTTCCTAAATTTATACTCCTTACCTGATTTTACGCCTTATTACGCCTTCTTTTGCATTGCCAAATTTTTACGTGCCAAATTCAAATTTAAATTCCAAAAAATTTTCATTAATGAAAATAACATTTTTTTCATTTTATAATGAGGCTTATATTATTTCATTTTATAAACACTTATATTAATTCATTTTCAAACTGAATTAAGAAATGCCTTTTTAAATTCATTTTATCGAACTTCTTTATTTTTTTTTCAACTCTGATTTTATTTCATTTTTAAAATGAATTAAAAACACTTATTTTAATTCAGAAAAAAAAACTTTTTTAATTCATGTAGCCAGTAGCTCTTAATACACAACGCCTCTAGGCATGCAGGTCCCACTAGGCATGCAGATGCAAAGGTAGGTTAGCTCCCACTAGATACACAGATATGCAGTGTGCCTTTGAAGCAGCTCACAAGACAAAAATCACATTTCCACGCCTCTTGGTTTCAATTCATAAGGGACCAAATTAGATTTCAATCGTATGGAAACTGTTTGTTGGGTCATCCCTAATGTACCGAACAAGCTCCTCTTGCGTTTGAGTCGGATCTTCATCGAGCAATGCCTCTAATTCATTGTCTACGAATATCTTGGCTGTCCTAAGCAAGGCTTATATTCAACACTCAAATCATCATTTTTGAAGCGTCGAAACCATTCTCTACATGATTTATCAGTTGGAGTATTGTCACCGAAAACTTCCACAAACATTCGATGTGCTTCACCTGCACTTTTAAAACAAAAATTAACACTTTCAGCAAATGCTGTTTAGTTATCACAAAATCCGACATATTGAGCACCGTAAAAAACACGATTTTTATGACACTCAAAGCAATAAAAACTGAATGTTAACGGCAGATGTCTAATCTGACAGCTGATTTCCGTTGTTTCAGGAAATAACCAGGAAAACGGACCGAATTAATTTCTAGTCCCAATAATTTCACCTAAAAATTGTTTTCGAAAGTTTTCTAACCGAATCCGACACAGTTCAGTTTGCAGGTGGCATCCACAAGGGCACCATACCTTAGAGAGGTTGAAACGCCTCATGAGAAAATACAGAAATCAGGTGCTGTTCTTATGTCTGCTGGTCTAGAATTTTCGATAGAATATTTCATCAAGTTTTATGCATAATTACTGGAATTCAAATTTAGTTCTGTGTTCTGATCAAATTCTGCCTATGATTGGACACCGATATCTGTTGAACTCAGTATAATATTGTTTCGACTTTACCCTGTAAAATCTGGTTCGTATCACTAGATTGCGAATATCACTATATAAGTTTGATGGTTTAAAGCACCAATTCCAATAATTTAGATCACTTCCTGAATATTCTCGAATATACTAGACATACTCTCACAATAGTTTTCCTATCCACCAACATTAAAATACGACAACAACAAGGTTCACAATCATTTATTAATTCACTTTATTCCATTTCCAATTATCTTTAATAACACCATTAATTTATCGCACTTCCCACTTTCGCTTTTAAACTACCGGGTTTCGTAGGACACTAAAACTTGCCCCATTGGATTCATTGCACCTGTATTTATTTACCGCGCTGAATATTCCAGATGTAGCATCGGAATGAAGTTTATGTCAAAATAACAAAATATACACTGTATCCTATAAGTACTTAGAATTGAAAAAAACACTCAAATTTTGAACTTTCATAATACAGGTAATCCTCCAAGAACACGGAATTCGAACAACACGCTTTTAAAGAACACGGAACGTATTAATCGTGTTCTTTGAGGGTTTCCTGTAATATCTGAATTTTTTTAATAAACACAAATATTTTTACACTATACGAAGGAAACTTTTAATTTATGTGGACAGTTTTGAGTGAAATTCGAAAAATGAAATTTTTTGCAACAAAACACACTATGAATTGCACAGAGATAAGCGAAGTTGTTCTGAACTAGTAATTGATGTAAGAAACCAATCTTATTTATCCACATGCTCGGAAATCTCTCCGAAATAATTTCAAATGTTTAAGAATTTTCGAATTTCGACAAAAATCTCAGAGATTTCGGAGCATGTGGATAAATAAGATTGGTTTTTTACATCAATTACTAGTTAAGAACCACTTCGAACGTCTCTAGGCAATCCGTAGGGGCCGAGATAAATAATTTCAAATGTTTAAAAATTTTCATATTCCACTCAATTATGTTCTGTCTCAAATAACAAAAATCTCAGAGATTTCCGAGTATGTCGATAAATAAGATTGGTTTCTTACATCAATTACTAGTTCAGAACAACTTCGATTATCTCTGTGCAATTCATATTGTGTTTTGTTGTAAAAAATTTCATTTTTCAAAATTCACTCAAAACTTTCCACATAAATTAAATGTTTGCTACGTATAGTGTAAAAATATTTGTGTTTATTAAAAAATTTCAGATATTATTATGAAAGTTCAATATTTGAGCGTTTTTCCAATTCTAAGTACTTATAAGACACAGTGTATATTTTGTTATTTTGGCATAAACTTCACTCCGTTAGATGTCACACGGTTTTTGCAACGGTTATATTCTAGACTAATTGGTTATAAAATAAAACTGTTATAAAACGTCTTCTAATGCTTAAATCTAGATATCACAGTGTTATAAATGTCAAAATACCAAACCTTAACTGAAAAATTTACATTGAATTAGTAGATTGGTACATTACAATCATATTTAAAATTGAGAAATGTACAACTTCGACGAACGTGTTAAAAATAAGTTTCCATACAAAATGCATGCTAGGTACTAATCACTCAAATTAAGATATTTTTTCTTCACTCACATGAGGGTTAATTCTTCATGATAATTGTGCAGGATCTAATGTTTGCACCTTCTGCATAGATCTCCCTTCTGTCCATGGGCTGTGGCAATACCGTTACCTTAACCGTTCCAAATATACATTTCAATGTCCTGTTCTACGGAATTCTTTATTCCTAAGATAATCACTCCAACAATCTAAATTCGTTCTGGCCAATATTCGTTCTTCTTTTAGGTTTAATCAAACTAAACTGCCATAAACGCTCTTCGGCATCATCCGAAACCATCGCCACATCTTTAACAAGTTTCTCCTGTTTCTTTAAATCATACTTACCGGCATCATCCAAGCGATGCAATCTGTGTTCGATTTTCTTCGCCACCTCAACACCTGTGGCATCCATACCATCACTATTTCCGTTCACCGAGAGAGGTGGTATGTGTGATAATCAAAAATGAAAGTAAAAGAAAATACATTTTCGTACTGTGTGCCTCGCTGCGTCCGTGTAGTCCAACTATGGGACATACCAAATCCCAATTGATACCATTATCTTTTTTGTCGGATATAATGAACACCCAAGATGACCTTTTGGTTGTTGGGGATTTTAACCTACCTGAGTTGATCTGGACACAGTTGGAGAATTGTGATGTCGTTGCCTCAAACACTACTAGTACTAAGGAATTCTTATTCATTGCTATGGCACTATTCTGGTAATTCCCTGGGAATAGGGAATTGGGGAAAGATTTTATATGTAATTTTATATGATGATTTTATATGTAATTTTTAAAAATTTTTAATCTGGCATACTGTGGTAAAAAGCTAGTGGTAATTTTTTTGAAAACAAAATAAAATTGGGAATAATTTTCCCTACCAATTTAGATATGGAAAAATTATTCCCAATTTATGAATATTTACATCAAACTATTCTCCTCAGTAGGCCCGAAAAAAATATTTGAACTGAAATTACATATAAAATCTTTCCCCAATTCCCTATTCCCGGGGAATTGCCAGAATAGTGCCACTGAAATGTCAAATGGTAGTTTATTTCAAATTAGCAATATTTACCCATTTCTTCCCAGAATTAAAAATATGGCTTAAATCCTTGAAAACTTTGTTGATAGTAACCATTAAACTCTAAATTTAGTAGTTTTGGAATTCAACTGGTCAAAAAAGGCCATTTGGGAATTACTACTGCCAAAATTGTTTAATGGAACAATTTAATTCTTTAGACTTAAGTTTTATGTAATTTTTTTTACAACAAATTAAAACAAATAACAACAAACTCAAGAGGTACTTGGTTTATCTAATTCAAAAACATTTAAATTCTTCATTTAATGTTTCACACAGATCACCTGTTTATCATCCACATCTTCTTCTCGATGCACAAGTAGTTAACAAATGCGAACCACTTTGACAAGCCGGATCGTTTCTAGTCTTGGGCATGGACCAGGAGTTAAATGTATCCATAACCGAGCAATTTGCCTTCTGAACTACTGATTTCGCTACCACCCATTGAGCAGCTGGGTACCGGAAACTTTTTTTTGTGAAATTTATACAAAACTCATTAGATGACAACCACAGGTGAAATTCCGGTGTGGCTGTGGATTACGGTTAAATATGCTCCTTTGTACGAATTTTTTGTTACAGCGTCTTATGATGCTGTTCCGCAACGATATTCTCTAACTGTGCCAGTCCCTACATAGGTTTATTTATAATCTGACGATTTTATTGGTGAAAAATTTATCAAAAAATAATGAAAATTCCAAATTTTTCAAATTGTTATGTGTTTACCTTGATATAAATATCAAATGCATACAATATCCATTTTTTGAGACAAAACCCAGGATTTAAAACCGAAACGAATTGGTTTACTACGCATGAACTGTTTGCAGGTATGTCGTCCAAAATTGAGAAAATTTGATTCATCTAACGATAGTCCGTTTTTGATAGGTGCATATTTTATGAACAATTTATTCATTCCGTCGATAAACAGTCACCCTTTTCCGAGCTTGTCATTGCATTGAACCGATTCCTCCGGATTGTATTAGAAACTGCTGAATTGTGGCAATCATCATATTGTGACCAATATAATTTTCCTGGGATACTTTGTTGTATCCTGAAATGATAAGGATTCCAATTTACGCATACATCTCATAGCAAGTAACGTTAAGATTTGAATTTCTATTTTGAGTTGAATGCAGGTTTGAATAATTCATTAATTTCATCATAAGCTCTTTGAAGAATAGCTTAAATAATTCCACAGGATGCAATTCGCTAGATAATCAGGAACAACTACTCAATTTTGTTTTAATTCATTCATCGATACCACCATTCATCCATTGATGTAATACTTTACTTTTCGATTCAATACGCGATCGTTTCTCTGGAGGCGGAATTATTGGTGGAGGTATATGACTGCAATCTCATCTTCGAAATTGAGAACTTCCTCGACCATATCACCATCCTCGTTAATCACTTGCCTTTCATTTTAAAATTCAACCTCTACTTCTATTCTTAGCATTGTACTCACTATACAATCAGTATTTACAAGTTGTTCACAACCAGAATTTTCGTTCGTTTGCTCATAATCATGGGATGGGCACTAAATTACACCACGTACTTTTACTACATTTTTGCCTAAGTTGGCATTACTAATTATTGATTTTTATTTTATACGTAAATTAACTTTTTAATTATTACCAAAAACATTTGAAAGTGGACAACAACTGTACTCAAATTCCCGATAAATGGCTCAAAAAAAAATTCCTATCGTTTGTCTCAAACCAAAAAAAAAACGTTTTGTTTTATGTTCATATTTCCCAATAATATTTAGATATGTAGAAGATTATAAATCGTATCAAAAACCTCGAAGGTGACTCAATGGCCAACTATCTGTATTAGACATATCTGAATCACAACCTCTGAAAAGTCTGAAAATGACCTAAATACACCTAGACGATCAAACTTCGCAACTAAACCAATTTTGTCTAACACTGTTTCGTCGTAACGAGAAAACAAATAAAATAAAATCAAGTCTTCTTTGACTTACAAACCAAATGTTTAATTTAGGTACTATGGCTGCGTACCAATTGTCGAGTAAAAGTCAATTTTAAGTAAATTTTTCGGTAAATTCAATTATTTTTGTAAAACTCTGTACTAAAGAAAAACTGAAAAGAAAAATCTGTACTAAAATCGGTTTTTACCGTAGTAAGCGATTTACTCGATTATTGGTACGCGGCGTATAACGCTCAAAGAAGAATTATTTTATTTTGCTTTCTCATACAACGAAACAGTCTAACACTTAGGTAAAATGGGTTTGATTGAATGCAGTTCAATTTTTGATCTTAATCAAAAAGCACACTTAAAAATATAGGTTCTAACCAAAAAACAAGTAAGTTTCTCCAATATATCGGTCGCAAACTAGTGTGTTTTAAGTTCATCCAAACCACCACTCGACACTGAACAATTTTCGAAAATCAAAACAACATAGGCCCAGGAAAGGCCTGCGCAAAACCCAAAATTCTGCGGTTCTACAGTTTTAGCATACTTAAACTATGTTAACTGAATATTAGTTTATTATTTTCATCACGTCTTCACATCTTAATTTAAGATAAACGATAAGTGACTACATCAAGTGATTAGATCAGTAAAGGAAACCACCTTGAACCAATTTCACTTTCAAAATTATATGTAAAAAACGAGCAAAATCCATATCACAGTATGTAATATAAAACACATTTAATCACATTTGAATATCAAAATACCAAAACTAAACACATCTGATCCGGATGCTGAAAATTAAAACAAATGAATATATGTATATACAAAACTAAGCCATAAAATAAAAATATTCAAATTCTCCAGATGACTAAAAAATTCTAAACAATAAGCATATTGAACACCTTTCATCTCTAAACATGAGTAGTACACGTTTTTTTAACATCCCTCCGCGCGCAACCCTTCACTTTTAAAATATTCACGTTACACAGTAGAATTTTTTTTTTATAACCCGAATATTTCTAAAAACCCCTTTCGATTATTTATTTATTTATTTATTTTTTATACGCGTACATTGTTTAGTAATTTCTAAAGCATTTTTTTTACCTTTAGAATTTGTTTTTTATGTTTAACCCTTTTTTAGCTGTGTAGAAATATTGTATTCTAATCAATCTAAGCTCGTAAATTTTAGACGAGTAAAATAATATCATTCGATGTAGGAAGGTATATACGATTATGGGGAACGGATAATTGCGCGGTTCAATGTGTTTTCGGGTTTACATAATATGTACGTAGGTACGCATAACGCGCGTCAAGTAACATTGAGAAAAAGAGAGAGGGAGAATAAGAAGGGTTGTAAATATTCCCGGGATTTTTTTAAATCTATATATTTTATTATTAATAATAATTTTTTGACATAAACGGAAGTACACTTGTGCTCGTACCCCGCATATACGTATCCTATATAAATATAACACGAAGATTGATGTTTCTTATGTTTCGCGCTAGGATGTACGCGAACACAACAACAAAATTAAAAACCCAAATAATAATCATTAAATTTTAAATTTCATTCCGCATATTCATCCCTAGAGCTCCCTTAATCGTTTCATTTCCATCTCATTGTCTTAACGACGACTTTTTCGTTTGCGTATATCGAATGTATATACGCGAGAAATCCTATCAACACATCTTTTATTCGCTGCGCTGTATACGTATGTACATGTTCTTATATATATATGTATATCTATATGAGCATCTGGATAAATATATATTCATTAATCTTAAGAAAAAATACATGCGTAAAAAAAATTTTATTCGGCCATATTTGAAAATTATATTCACAAGACGAAAGAAACAAAACGAATACGAATAATAAATAACTTTCATTTGCCATAAGAAATCTATCAATAAAAACGCGTTAAATTTAAAATTTATATACCCCACGCCGCCACCACCCACCACCATCCCCCAGCATAAAACAAAAAAATTAATAAGTAACTCTATACAGCAGCAATACACGACGTATTGATTAATTTTCGGTTCCCCATTTCTCTCTATGCCATGTACGTACATATACACTCGTAAATACATATATCTACATATATATATATACACTCGTGTTCACCACCAAACGGCCCATCCTTCTCTTTAACTTACAATCTTAATATTCCTAAATTAAACAAAACGAAGAAGACGAGAGCACAAAAAAAAATCTAATATTTCCCGAGAACCGAAGGAAAAAAAACGTTTTTCTTATCCATACGACACCCTTTCAGTATTTTTTACTGCCTACGAATAATAATAATAAAAATTTTCTAACCTAAAATTTTCTAACATCCTTCTTAAAATCTCATCCTTTCCCGATACCCATCACGCAAATACACCATTCTCCTCTTAGTTTCCGAATCTCATACCCAAGATAATGAAAGTAAAAAAAAAAAAAATTAAAAATCCTACTCAAAAAAAAAAAAATTTTTTTTTGTTTTGTTTTTAATTCGAGTCGAGAAAAATCTTAATATATTATATAAGAGACGGCTAAAGATGTTGCTTGTGTGTTTTGATGATGGTGACGGTGATGATCATGATGTTGATGATGATGAAGAAAAAATGTTATGTATTCAGATTCTGCGAAAGAATGGTAAAGGATACGCAACTTTCTTTTGTTTTTTTACTTTTGGAGTAACTTGAAATGATATTTGAAAAGGCGTTTTACGAGAAAATATATCGAACATACACGGGAAGATTCGTTTCGTGTATATATGGTACGTACAAAATATAAGATTTACCATAGAAGGATGAGAGACTGGAAGATTCGTCTTTTTTAATTTGCTTTGCCACTGTATATAGGATGTAGATTCACCACCTTACCTCTTTCTTGGCCAATTCCATATTCGCGAAGAATTTTGATTATGCTTCTGCCATATAATCTGCGTGTTGTTCGCCTTCACCTAATATTTAGGCTCTATTTGTTTTTTATTTTGTAACTAGTCGTTTTATTCGTGATCGCGATGCTTCAATATTTTTTCGAGTTGTTTATGTTGTGGAGTAAAATTTTATAAATTTGTCCAACATTTCTAATTATAATAGATAAAATATTCCAGTGTTCCTAGTGTTCGAGTCAATTTGAGAATACCCTGGTTCCATTTACGTAATTTTTTCGCATAAGCTTTCTCTCATATTCATTGGTTTACCATTTTAATCTAGTTTTTTTTACAATACTGCCCTGGTAACAGAAGTTCACCAGTTCACAAATGCTATTTTAGAAAAAATCTACAAAACGCATACAATTATCAAGATTGCTATAAAGTACGGGTATTGCTAGTTCGTTGATTGCGTTTTTATAAATAATAAAAAATTAAACATTTTGATGATACTTCTGATGATTTTTTTGATGAGTTTCATGAGATTATTTTTAAATTAAAAGTTTTATGTACCGCAAAATATAAAGGGAACATATGACGAGCCCTTCAGTAATTCTCACGATGATTTTAATGATGATAATCAGGAAACACGCTTGTCTTATTTTTGTTTTTACACAAAATCACAAAATAAAATTTAATTTTGCGACTTATCATAATAATTCGCTAAGGCATTGTGATTATACTTTGTATGAAAGTTCAAAGTATTTTCGTAGTTGGGTTCTTACTGCAGCCTGATCAGTCTGCAGTCTGTAGAGGAATGAATTTTTTAATTCAAAAAGACAAAAAATTCAATGTTTATTTTAGGTCAAAACCATAAACTCCCAACATCTTGGTAACCTCACGTCGATGAAAATGTACCGAGATTGAAATGAATACATGAATTTAAACAATTAATCTTCAAGACATTCATTTATATATTCTCTAATTAGCTCATCGGATTGGAAATAGAGCAATTCTTTATGAAAATCATTTATGAATTCACTAGTTTTATAGTGCATGAAATTCATTTGAATATTCCCTAATGAGTTCATCGGTTGTGTAATAAAGATATTCCTATTGAAATTCTCACATTGTTCATCAGTGTGTTCATTATTAGATAGAATTATATAAAAAGTAAATAAGTGAATTTACATCACAAGCCCATATATCGTTCATTGAATGGGTAAGCAACAATTTCTTGATGAGTTGATCGATTAATTCATCAATCCTCTGTTACTAGGGCGATGCCTACTAGTATCAGAGCCATCTATGATTTTAAAGAGCCGTAATATTAAAAAGAGAGCTTTAAATAGAGGGGAAGCTATTATTGAGTTACTGTAAGAACCCGTGGTAATTGACAAATTTTTGAACATAAACTTATGAAAGAAAAATTAAACAAATCATCTAAATTTTAATTTTATATTTTTAATAAAATATTCAACAAACACATATTTAATTATATTATATCATATTATATCATATATCATATTTAATTTAATAATTTTCCATTAAAAAGAGCTTACCGTTTAGTTGTGTAGGTTAGTAAAGTAAGATAATACAAGGTGCTGCCGCGGATTCCTCTTACATCCAATTTAAAATTTAGTTTTATAAAAATTTAACGTATTTAGTAAATTCCGGTCCCATGCACATCAGAATTTTCGAGACGAACGATGCATTTAATAGCAATCTAAACGATCACATTTATAACAAAATTAAAGAGAGAAAACATGAGCTGATACGAGATTTTATGAATCACCATGTAGAACTAATAATTATTATTCATATAATAAAATTTTTTCATCAAAATTTATTTATTTTAAATGCATACAATACAATATCGTTGACATTGTTGATTTTCTTAATTAAATATTATTGCAAAACACAACAAAACAATTATAATTTTATAAATAAAAATTGCGGTTGGCGTAAATAAAACTTTTCGTCGTAAAATATTCACCATCATAGTTGCTGTGCGCTGTAAAACAATAATAGAAAAATGTCAGAATTTTTCCAAATTTTTTCTTTTTGTATTTCAATCCAATTCTCTCGTGTTGGGTTATTTTCAGTTCCAGAAGATCTCCATAATCTATTGAACCAGATAGTATTCATAATAAATTGTTAAATTTGCTAAACAAACATTTGGGTTTTATTGCTTAGCTTTAATTTATACTTAGTGACATCTTTTGATTGGTTTAGTAGTTGCGAAAAGCTTTATCAAATTTCAATGTTTTTATTTTGTGAAGCTCTGTTTTGTTTATACTAACAGGATGAAACAATATAGGCTGCGAATTTGTTGCGATGAAAAATCAAATTTTTAACAAGTAACGAAAAAACAGTTTTCGAAGTTTGTTCATCAACAATGTTGAAATAGAATCCAAAACACAAAAACTAATATATTACATTGTTACTCCAAAAGCATTTTTAAACGAATGTTTGTGTTCGAAAAATAATGCTCAAATTTTTGAAGGAACACTCTATACTAATTTCTTATTTTCTGTACAAACACATATAAACAAATTCTTGTTTCTACAAAATTTGTGCTAGACTAATTTAAATGTTTTTGCGTGAATTCGACATAATATGATTCAATTTTAAAATATGCTTCTCCTGAATATTGAATTAACCATTGAAAATTCAAACGAAGCATTGTTGTTTCTATATACAAAAAAGCTTCTAAAAAAATATTAAAATTCACCGGTTTAATATGAAAAAGTACAAAAAGCTCATGGAAAAAATGGCGGAATCTTAAGGCTTTTATATTTAGGAGGCTCTGCTAGTATTCATGAAATTGTTTTATTCATTTTAGAATTGATCGATATTTCAAAGTAAGTGCTAGATTTTAGAATAGGTTTTCACGAATTGTAAAAATTGTATGTAATACTTTTTTTCAAAATTCGAAACATATTCAAAATTTTAGAAAAGTTTATTTTATTTGAGAATATTGTTTAAATTAAGATATTGATTGGTTTACAGCCCAAATTCAAAAACTAACTAAAATTTAACAAAATTGGTTTTAATTTTACGCTTGGCTATTATAAACCGGAAGCGTTTAAGTTTTATGTTCCCATAAATTTATTTCATGAAATCTTTGACAAGGAATCCAGGAAATACTAGCATTGCCAACGGTTTTTCTATATATCCAGCGTTGCTACTATAGAAAGTATTAACTGTAATTCCTGGGGCCGGATGTTGTATATCATCACAATTTTCGATTTATTTTATGTCTCACGTTTTAGAGTTAAATGATGGTACTGTTTCATCTTCCCTATTATTATATTTCTATTGTGGTTTCAGCAAACTCGAATTAAACATCATTCTATTTCTATTTTACGATGTCTACGGTTACTCGATTTGTTTATTTATACATCATAAACGGATATACGTTTCTCGAAGTGTGGAAAAAGACCAAAGTCTATATTTAATTGAAAGGTTGAAATAGCGATTAATTTCGTGTAATTGTTTGGGTGAAACCGCATATCATTTTGCTTTAGAATAATGAGACATAACTAAGTTGAAAATTGTGATGGTATAACATACCACCCCTGGTTAGAACCGAATTACTTCTTTAACGAAACCATATGTTGGTAAATATCCCTTAATGAGTTTCATTAAGGGATGGCTCACACGGATGGCTTACAGATATAGTGGCCATACGTCAAGGCTGTGTACAACCAATTTGGCTTTGCCCGCTTTTAATCGAAGTTTATTTCCCAGCGACAAAAGTAGCCCAATGTTTTGGAGTATTTGTATAATTTTACTAGATTAAAATTTAATACCATATTGGTAATTGTATGACAGAATTAAAAGGATGTATATTTTTAATGTCAATGATATTTATTTTCCCTCACAGCTCTGCGTTTGATTTAAAAACTTAACTGTGTATAAAGTTCTACTTTTCAACAGAAGGTGTCCATTGTTTTTCAATTTTTCTCGAAATTGCTCTAAAAACTAAAGCTTTATCGAATGTAGAGCAGGAATGGAGCTCTTTATCTTGAAATGGTCCCATTAACAACGAAATCTTTCAATTTTTACTGATTGCTAACAGACACAGTAATTTCCTATACTTTCTCTACATTGTCGACACCATTTCTTAAATTGTCTACATACATTGTCTACACATGTAGAATGTTAATTAATTACGCAGTGTAGACACTGCAGCACAACACTTATCGACTGAATCTTTACTGGCGCTAAATGGTCACTGTTTTGTATTGAATACATGTAACATCCAAGACCATAGCGAGATTTTAATATTTCGTCAAGTTCTGCTGAAGAAATCGTTATTGTCTAGGGTGGGGATATCTTTCGAAAAATTATCGATAGATAGAAAAATAGTCGAGGGATTTGCTTAAATTTAAAATTGTCCTATTTGTGGTGTAAGTTATAACTGATACTGTCACGATTTTCAATATAATACTGTTTTGCAGCATGCAGTAAAACTAAACACCGGTAATATTTTGAACCTTCAAGATTGTTTTGAAAATAGTTTTTACTTTTTAGACTTTCGACTTAACAAAGCTACTGTTTGTCTTCGACGGTGGATTTGCGCGTTAGATTTCGAATTTAAAGCTAAAATTTCAAACCAAGTCGCGATTTTAACTCCTAAATCGTGGCATGGCTTTTTTATGTTACAACTATCAATAGTGGCAAATTTCATCCAGTGCTGCAATTATTATTATGAACTAACGAATATTATTACTAGGAACTAACATTATTAGAACTAACGTATTTAGCAAATGTTACTATGGTGTGAACACGATTTTCTGGAGGAAAAATTTGCATGTTGGTCAGGCTCAAAGTCAGGCTCAGCTCAAATTTATTCTTTGTATACCGTACGCCAAAGTTACTGAGGTCGTTCTGGAATAAATGAATGTCATTATTAGTTGAAATATATTAATAAATTTTGACAGAAATAATCCTATTATTAATTACGCATTCAACGTCGATGAGGCTCAGGATGAAGAAAATTGTCCAAGTGACTACCTTGGAGTACTCTTAGATGACTCGAACAGCACTTGATACCTACGTTCTACAAGGTACGACTCTACACAAAGTAAAATTTGAGGAGGGAATCCAAAAGCACTTAGTTTACATATGATAATTTTATGAGAAACTTTTATGGCGATTTGCTTGTAGTTACAGCTGTCTGATTTGTCACCCTTCTTATGAACCGAAAAAAAAAGTTTTCCAAGCTGATGGAATATACCTGCTGAGAATGAGTTTGGAAAAGTGCAGAAAGCCGTTGATCCAAACTTGAAGTGCATTTTTTAATACGATAAAAGACAACACATGACCAGATGAAAAATCGTCTCTAACCTTAATAATTACGTAACTTCCGGATATTACGCCCCGGACACCACTCCCCCCATTATCCCCTGCCAATTACCTCCGGTTCATTACCCCAATCTATTTTAACCCACAGTCATTACCTCTGGATATTACCCGAAAAATGCCCCCCCCCCCCGTCCTTCAGATCATTAAAAATAAGAATGATGGGCCGTTTGCAAAAAGTTTGCTGATTACGGGATAATATACCATTCCGTCAGTGACACTATTCTGGTAGTTCCTCGGGAATAATTTCTGTTCAAACATTTTTTTTCTGGAAAAAGTAACACTAGCTGTTTACCTCAGTACGCCTAAATAAAAAATTTTAAATAGACATTACATATAAATTCCTTCCCCAATTTCCTAATCCTGTGGAAGTTTAAAACCTCGTAATAAAACGAAATGGAAAGAAAAAATATATTTAGAACCCAGGCATATGTGAACGAAAAATTTACAAATAATTACATATATAGGTTTAAAGTGCTGACATAAAGACAAATGGTAATAAACCGGTTTAATAATGACGAGTATACTGACGAGTTGTTACTATATTTGGTTTGGTTTCCGGAACTCTTTGTTTCCAGGGGTTATTAAAGCAACTACATGTCAAATGTATTGGCCCATTCAATTATGAGCCTGTATAGTGCGTGGGCAGTGTAATGACAAGTCGTTACTATTAGGTTTGGTTTCAAAAATGATGGTATATACCAGTGAGCCCAGTGATGACCCAGCCTTGACCCAATTTGCTCATTACATTCAAACAATTTTTATTGTGTAAAATATCTAGAAACGAATTTGCGTAAAAAATGCGTTTTTTGGTTTGTTGCTTGTACTTTGTGGTTTTTTTTGCATACAATTAGTTTTATTCAAGTGCTCAAATACTTTTAAAAGTCAGTTGAATATTGTCGATCATATAATATTTTTATTTCTTATACTTGAAATTTAAAATATGTATACGTGGTAAAATGAAACGAGCAAATTCCGGTATTATCGGACAAAACAAAGCACTGCTTTTAATAAAAAAGCAGCAAACAACATGCAGCATTCGTCTTTGAAAGCATCTTACACAATATCATACAATATATTGCCAAATCCAAAAATCCTTTTGTTGAAGGTGAATTCTTTAAGAGAAATTTCGAAGAAGCCGTAAAATGATTTGGGCATACTTGTGAGAAATGCTTCCATAAACTTATCACGCAGTACAGTAAGTAGGAGAATCATAGATTTAAGTTCATATGTGCCTAGCAAACTGAGATTTGCTTACAGATTGCAAATATTTTTCAATAGCATTGAATGATTCCACAGATTTATCTGATACAAGTCAATTGCTAATTTTTGCCAGAATGGTTTTTGAAAATTTCACCACCAATGAAGAAATGTTGAGCTGTGTACCTTTGCACAGAACTACCAAAGGCATTGATATCTTAAGGGCTGCCGAGCAAAAAATTATTTGTTTTGGAAATATTAATAAACTAGATAGCGACCCGTGCGACCCATGCAAGCATGGGTCGGAATTTATGATTTGATTATAAATAAAAGATGAATTAAAATAAAAATTAAAAATATGCGAAATAAAGAAATTAATCCTCGAAACATTGTAATAAGTAAGTAATAAGTATTTTATGTTTCAAAATTTAAAAATATCAATTTTTGAATCCTACGTGTTTTCAATGGCAAGTTTCTGAAAAATTAATCCGCCACAACTCAGCCCGGGAAAAAACCTATCGGTGTAACTCTAACGGCTATGAACTTTTCTCACCGAACCCTAAAAGCATGACAAATATCAACTTTCGGCCTAATACCCTTCTCGGGTTGAAAAAAGCTACGGACATTTGTGCATTATTAAAAATATTATCGGGAATATTTGCGCTGACGCAGTTGCAATGGTCGGCAAATTTAATTGACTTAAGTTTACTACGAAAAAAAGGTACAATTCACCAGGAAAGTCTATGTGCAAAATCGTTCAATATTAAAAAAATTAAAATAGTAAATAAATTGAATTCCTTAACACACAGAGAATTAAAGAATTTTTTAAAAGAAAATGTAATTTTATTTACTCAAATTCGCTGGCTGAGTAGAGGAAATTGCCTAAATGGTTTTTTTTTATTTTACGAAGGGATATTTTAGCATTTATGGAAACCCGAATATCTGAAACCGAAATCGTCAAATTGTTAATTAGCAGATTAAAATGTAAAGAATTCATTACATTTTTGGCATTTATGAATGATGTGTGACACATTTGAATTCACTAAACTCAAATAATGGTTTTAAATTAAAACTTAAAATTTATAAAACCAGGTTAAAAAATAATAATTAAACTAATAATTTAATGTTTCAGTTGTACAAAATACTAGCAATAGTTTAATGAATTTGAAATAAACGGTCACAAAATAATCACTATTTCCGTGACAACCTAATAATATGGGTTTTCTTTCTATATAAACCCTATACGCAAATCGGTTAAAGAGAATTGAAATTGAAATTATGCAGCCGTGCTACACGTAGTCTCGTAAGACCGGATTCACTATCCTTTCATTCCCCTTTTGCCTACAAAATCCGTTTTAACTGCGACATTAAATTTTTCTGTGAATCCGAAATGAAAAAATAGGAATGATAATAAAAAAAATTTAAGGCCATTTTTAAGATGTAGATTTTTTATTAAAATTTATTTTGGAGAGAACAGAATAAAACAATACAAAAAAAATTTGGTGTTTTAATATAAAATAAGGGTTTAAATTAATAATAAAAATGTATTACGCCGTAGTTTGATACCAAAAGCTGAAACCGTGTGTAGCATGGTTGATTTTATTCGTATTTTTTTCGTTGCATGTGCTTTTTTTCGTGCTATCGTCTCTTGTGAAAAAAAGCAGAAGAAAAAAATCGTCATTTTGGAGCAATATGTCGAAAAAAATTGTTTGAATGAACGAACGTAACCATAAAGGTGCCTTAAGTAGTAGTAACAGACTTGTCTGTGTATGTTTGCCCATCATATTTTTTGGGTATCACTGGTCTATGCAATTGTTCAACATGGCATAGAGTATACTTAAGCGAATAAAGGGGTAATATCCGGGGGGGAGGGGTAGACCCTAGACTATTCAAATACCTGACGTAATCCTTGTCAGGTTCAAAATCATCCTTCGAGAAAGATTAACAGCTAAAATCTGAAAAACTGGTTAGTTATTATTTTGGGATCATCGGAATAATGATCACAATACTTCAAGATCAAGGGATATCCGGTAGATTTCAGCTTATTGCAAAGCTCTTTAGACTTGCTTTTCAACTCATTATATTTGTATAGATAACTATTGAAATCAGTTTCACTAAAACGGCTTTGCGAAAAATAAAACGGGGTGAAGTCTCGGAATTAGTGTTAACGCTACCATACTCTTAACAAATGGTAATTAAAATATTAGCTTTCGTAACCACTCTATTATTAACGTCAGAAGTAAATACAAGATCGAGTTGCCAGTCTCAATTGTTTTTAATATTGCTGATCTGCATAGCAAGCAAGAGTTCGACATATTATCCACGATTAAAGTTAAAGTTTCCTTTATTGTACGTGCGTTCGTATACATAGTGGGTGTTCTCATCTGATTGTGTTGATTATATTGTGATTACTGGGGGCGTGACAAGCGGCTGATATTAAAGACTATTTTTATTGAAGTAAAGCAGCGATTTCTAGCGGAACATAAACAGTTACTTTATAATGGCTATTTTATTTTTACTTTTCATTACCTCGAGATATTTGCAGATTAATCATTCACTATACGGCAGCAGACAACAAAATGAATTTAAAAAATCTATGTGTGTATGTGGTACTGTGCAGAGTAAATGTAGGCATACCCTTCTCAATGAATTTGGACTCAAGTCAAACCATCGAGAGTGCCAGTTTTCATAGGTGTTTTATGTATTTGCAAATATTTTGAAAAGTAAAAACTAAAAGATTTAAACAAATTAAAAGAGGGGCGTAATCTTGTTGGTTTTCTGAAATTTAAGCTGTGGTAAGTTTTTTTTGTGTATTCGAGACGCTAACCTTATCTTATATTTTGGAAAGAGTGGGACATCATTGCAGTTTTACAACAAGATAAAGTTTTATTAATAATCATAGTTAAGGCTAAAAAAAATATTATTATTATTTTAAATAATAAATTACCGAAATTATACCGATCCCGTGCTGATTTTTATTAATCCACTGAAGCCTAATTTAATCCAAAATATACAATTCCTAACCCAACCAAGTTAGCGGATTATTTTATGCCGAACTGAGACCCCCAATTTTGCACGATTTAGTGAAAGCATGATTATTTTTGCTAATATTAAAATAACTTAAACTAAATTAATATAAATCCCTAAAAGATTATGACTGTAGGTTTTAGTAAAATATTAAATTTCATATTGCTTTTTTAAACCGAAACTGTTTTGCGTATATACGTAGGCACTTTCATTAAATTCATCGCTTTGCGGCATTACCATTAAATATGATAACTGCGTTAAGAACGTACATTGAAAAACTCATAAAGTTTTACACAAATATAACGCGCCAGGCACACCAACCAACAAAAAAAAAGTAGCGAAAATCTCGTTAGCAATATCGTATAGAAAATATCACTTACTCATCATTTCGAAGACGTGATATCAAAAAAAAATGGTAATCATCTCTCCTCTATGTATCCTTAACGTATAATAAAAGGGATAAACTATGCGCATATACTTACATAGTTTGTTATATAAGAAAAGGCAACACGAAAGAAACCTCAAATAAAATAATTAAAAATCATCGCTTCACGTCTTCATCATATTTAAAACCAAACACATAACGTTTTTCTTTTCAAAGTTGTTTTCTTTTTATATAATTTTCATTAAAAAAAGTAAAAAATTAAGAAGAAACGAAGAAAATGGAATATCAAGCCCATTTTGGTTTCTTACTAATAGCTTATTTTTCTCAATACTAACATTTAAAATTTCATTATTATACACTGCGCGATATTATATACACTTACATACATCATAATATTATATAAGACAAGAAAGAAAATTTTTTTCCATTTCCATCATCATCGTCATCGCGTAATCATTTTGCTTTCGTTTTTTTTTTTTGGTCTTGTATTTTTTTGTTAATATCCAATGTTAAGATAAATGAAGTATAACACGCTTAAATTTTATAGTTTAACATTTTTTTTTTTTAACAATTTCCATGGATGAAAATTTTCACTTTTTCCAAAAACAAAATGAAAGTTTGTCATATACGTAAAAGGAATTTTCATAACACTGAGGGCGATTTTTTTTTTTTTTTTGTTAAATTTATTTACATAATTGAATTTTATGGGAGAGTGATGTATTATAAAAGAAAGGGTTGTAAATTTTTCATCTTCCCTCGCACTAACTGATTATATGTGTATGTATCCATGAATGACGGTTATGTGAGTAATGCTGATCATTGCTGAATATGTAAATACAGTACGATATAAAAATGGTTGGCTATATTTCAGATCATGCTGTGCTTTTACAAAATTCTACTTCAAAATCTAAAACTCTGGATGTAACAAAAATTTAGTATGTAATTGAAAGTGTAAATTTTAATTTTATGAAAATATAAGAGGCAGTACTATCACAAAAGGAAATTTTCTGCTGATATTTTTAGAAACAAACCAGCAGATTTATGAAATTTTTGAGCACATCAATAATTCTCAGCAAAAATTTTATGTAAAATCAAATGATTTATGAAACAGAAAAGAAACGGTAATCAAATAAGAGCTAGATATTTTTAATTTGAAATAAAGATAAAACTGTATTAGATATCAGTCTATTTTTTATTTATTTTAGACATTGGTTCATGACATTTTTTATTTAACCCTTATGTGGGTGACAAGATACCCGGGTACCTTTTGCACTTTTAAACGCGTAGCTTTGTATGTTCCAGCCATAATAAAAAGTTTTAATTTTATGAGAAGTTCTAGTTCAATTGATAGATTACGATCACACTTAAAAATGAGAATTTTTACAACTTGGACGCACGTGAGAGCAAAAAGTAGTTTAGTTATACGAATTAGAGTAACAAAGGTACCCGGGTACCTTTATACATTTTACACTATATTTGAAAGAAATAGTATGCAAATATTTTATAGTTTTGTGTTATATGTCAATGTATTTCATTGTTTGTATTTCTGTTTAAATTTCTGTTTATTTATTTCATTTAATTTATCTTTATATTTTTATTTACATATTTCAAAAAAACTAAACAAACATTTTTTTATTACTATCGATCATTTTTTTCACTGATGTGACACGTTGGATTATTTACGTATTTTTACAGAATGTTTTTCGAAAACTGACATGTTGCGGCTAATGCAAAACTGTTTTCAATTTATGTAGTTTTAGCAAAATCCGTTATAAATTTCAAATTTGCAAAAAAAATTTGAAAAAAATTAGTTTCCAGAAAAATTTGCCTGTAAGTACCTTAGTCACTCAAATTAAGATATTTTTTTCTTCACTCACATGAGGGTTAAAAACGATATCATCTAAATGATCGCCTCTGGATCTTTTAGATTATTCGATTCTGAACCACCAATTGTTGGCCACTTTTTCACATAAAGCTGCACTTATTTCAACAATAACACAAATAATGTTGTTTAAGGTCATTGAGTGTTTGTGGTTTATTGGAATAAACCAATGATATAACATAACACTAAAGAAAAAAGTCCAATGGAGTTATATCGCATGATTCTGACGGCCAGTCGGTATTTTTTGAGATACTGTCGTCACTTTTCTTTCAATAAATTGACTGTGTCATGAGATGTATGACGTTATACATCTCGTTGAAATCACATATCGTTCAAGACGAAATCATCTTATTCATGAGCAAATGTAAAAAACTTACCAAAAGAAATGCTCGAAAGCGTAAAAAAATCGGGATAAATAACTAGCCTCGAGAGAGAAAAAAGTTTCAAACACTTTTGGAATCTAGCTCACCGACTTCGTCAGTGGAATTTTATTACCGAGTTCACTGAAGAGACAGAAAAGCACATACTGAAATGTTCAACCAGTCATTCAAGAGATGCCAAAAAACGACAAAATGTAGGTAATTTTTATGTTATTTGATTATATCGCTAGTCACTACCATGAGAACTTTTCTAGGTTTGACAAAAAAGCCAATGGATAAAAACATCATGAGCAAATAACGAAGAGGCAATATGTGACCATAGCAAGGCTCCGCCTTTTTATCACCCCATCAAAAGGTTTTGACAAAAATGAGGATTGAATCTGTTTGGTAATCGTTTGGTCAGGATTGGTCAATTCTTTTTATCGTTTGGTCACTTACGACTAAACGGTAAATAAATAAAGAGAAATACTAAAAAAAACTTCCCGGGTAGCCTCATGGCATGGCAATCATACCGTTTTTACCAAATTTCATTAGGAAATCTTTAGATCAGGACAGGTTAACCAACACATTTTGACATTTGGTACCATTGGACCATCCAGGAAAATTTGATTAAAATGAAAATCGAGAATTTCCATTAAACATTTCTTTACAAAACAATTCAAAAAATTGTCTGTTTCTCCGTTGATTTGATAAAAACTGGATTTTAAAAATATCACGTTATATTATAGTATTATTATATTTTCTATACCAAAGAATTATTTCCTTAACAGCGCTAAAACGGAAGATTTGTGAACTAAGGCGCTGATTACAAAATTGTTGCTTTTCCAAGCCCTTTGAAATAATATGCCGCACGTGATTATATCTGAATGTTAAACGTTTTTCTCGCCAGCGCCACCACGGTAGCTTTGAGTACTAAGTTCTATAGAAAAAAGTATTGCATTCTCCAAGACCTTTTCAACGATATACTACAAACATATATCCTACAATAATGGTGTTTTGATACTGACTAGTTTTCAGGTGCAGTAATGTGCTGTAAAACTATTAAGGTGTAAAAGAGAAACAACTAATTTAAATCGTAGAGAACACTATGCGCATTTATTTTGACGTTATGAAATATATCTGTCTGTGCTATATATCTATATGCGCTGCAATATTTTGTTTTGAAATATGTTTGTACACGTACACACAAAATCATATTACTAAAAAACGTCAAAAAAAAATTAAAGTTGATTTATTTTTTATAGATTTGCCAAATTTAAACTGCTACAAAAGTAAGCTATATCATGTGTTGCTGAATGTAGTTTCATGTTTTGTTTATTTGTTGTATACACTCATTCTTTCAAGTGATTTGTACTTAGATTGCTTGTCCTACTCTATTTTCATGCTTAATCATATGAACAATGTGATAAACCAGTCAGTTTCATAACACTATAAACGAAAACTTAGTGACCAGTTCCAAAACGGGGAATATTTTTCAATATTTTCCTGAATTCATTTTATTTTTTTTTGTTTGTATGTTGTATTCACTCATTCTTTCAAGTGATTTATACTTACATTACATATCCTACTCTATTTTCATTTTCATATTTCATTTTACTCTATTTTCATATTTATTTATTTTCATTTTTTTCAATCACATGAACAATGTGATAAACTAGTCAGTGTCATAACACCATAACTAAACTATTTTTGGATCTATGGTATATCAGGGTTTTTAAACTGCATTTATTGACACCTTCAAGCACTTGTTACATGCTCTGGGTTCACCAGAAATTCCTAAAATTTTTAATTAACAGTTAGAAAAAACACTTATATCGATTTATTTCAAGATAAGTGTTTATTCTAAATATATTTCTGATTTTACAAATAAAAACATTGTTTTAAATATCACTTATTTCATGCTCCAATATCAAAAATTATCAATTAAGTGGCTTTCATAAATACCAAACACCTATAACAAACATAAGTGGTTTTGTTTTTCGCTTATTTTAAAAATAAGGCTAAAAACAGTCGGATTTTGATGAAAAATTGAAGGGAAAGAAAAAACCTGAAATACTATCGATGAGAACATAGTTCAATATAACCACTTATCTCGACTTAAGCTATTATGTTAAATTGCCACAAATATACTACACGAGGTTACGAGAAAAATTTAAAGCAATGCCGTGATATTGATTGAATGATTTCCTATGGCAGGTGCTTGACCTTCTTAGAGATCCCAAAGCCCTCTCAATTCGAAATAAATCTAAAAGAAAGTTGGCGAAAAATAATAGAATCGCATCTCGAGATATCATCGGACACCTAGGTGGACAGACATTTTTTTTTGCATTTTTTAGATCAGGAATATTCAAGACGTCGATAAAAGTAGTTTTAGAATAGGGCCATTTTTCTTAATTTATATCAGGATTTCAAAAACTCGGTCTTACAGGCTGGATGGATGGGTATTTGAACCGATAATTAATCTTCTTTAATTTTTAGTTCGGTGAATTGAAACGCTTTTGAGGTCTCTACCTCAAGAGGGTCGGGTACCGACCCAGAAAAATTACCTAATGCCACTATTACTGTGGTCTGTTTGAATAGTCTTGAACCAGTCTTGAACCTTGAATTTTGACTATACAACTTTAGTTCTTAAATTCACCGGTTTGGCGCTTTTAGATGATTTCCCGTTTACTATACAATATATACTTGTCCGTATACCGTAGAAAAGGTATTGGAGAATAAATGTTGCTGAAACACCTTATTATTGAAAATAAATATTGTGGCGCTGGAAGCAGTTACAATTTGTCTCATTTTTTTACAATCATACGGCATATCGTTTCAAAAGGTTTTGGAAAAGCAACCATTTTGTAATCAGCGCTTTAGTTTACAAGTCCTCTGTTTCGGCACTGGTACCTAATTATAAAATTAATATAGGTAACCCCGAAGCACATGATTTACTGATTCCGTGTTCTTTGCAACCGTGCTGTTCGAGAGTACATAAAACGGGAATCTGTAAAATGAAAAAAAGGTGGTTTTAAATTTTTTTCTGTTATTTTATACAAAAAACAAAATAAAAGAAGAGCGACATATATAATACACATGTTATTCTTTTTCAAAAGATTTACTCGAAATCCGTGTAGTTTGAAACCGTATAATTCGGAGGATGGTATCCGTGTTCTATGAATCTTGTATTCTTCAAGGGTCGTATTCTTCGAGTCGAGGGCTACCTGTATAGCATTTGTACGTGTCGCATATTATTAAAAATTTCTTGAAGAATGTCACACAAACTTAGGTGATGCATCATGTAATCAAAACTCATGTTTCCCATTCAAATATAATCGTGTACAATACCGTTTTAAAGGTCTTGGAAAAGCAACAATACTGTTTTTAGCGGTTTAGTTGATAAATCGACCGTTTTGGCGCTAGTAGCTAATTATTAATTTTTATAGAATATAAGTGTGGCATATCATTAAAAAGGTCTTCAAAAATATCGCAAATTAAGCTAAAGCATCTTACTACACCAAATGTCAAATGGTATTGCCGATAACGATACATTTTTCTTATTCTGATATAACCATGTTAAAAATAAACTTCGGTGTGTTGTTTTTTTCGGAGTTATTGAAATCCTGATAAAAATGTTGAATATTGACCTTGGTCCAAAATAACTTTTCTCGACGTTTTGAAGGTTGCGATCCGAGTCCGACCATCTGGATGTCTGGATGGAGACTATTTGTATCGTAATTTATTTTTCGACAATCTCCTTCTCCTTGAATATCATTTCAAAGATATTGAATCAGACAATAATTTCGAAACATGTTTAGTTCATGAATCCACTGTTTTGACGCTGACAGCCAATTTTTCATCTTTTACACTTTATTAAATATATATTGAACGTATATCGTTGGAAAGGTCTTTAAAATTGCAGTAAATTTTTCTAATCACATTATTAGTACTCAAAGATACCGCTGTAGCGCTTGAAACTGTTACAACTTTTATTATTCTCATATAATCATGTATCATATCTTTTAAATAGTCTTGGAAAAATCAATAATTCTGTTATTAGCGATTTAGTTGATAAATCCCCCGTTTGGCGCTGGTAGCGAATTATTCATTGATTATAAATATATGAATGTAACATTTATTGAAAATATCTTGAAGATTGTCACAAATCTAGCTGCAGCATATTATTACGCCAAATTACCATTGTGGTGGTACTAATTACAGATATATTTGTTCTCATTCTATTATGATCACTCCACAATTTATTTCACAAATTCAGCGTTTTGTGCTGGTAGGAAATTATTCCTTTGGTATAGAATATATACCCATCCCTCGATTTACATGGTACTCGATTAATATTTTAAAAAAAAGTACTAATATTTCGATGTTCAATGTGCTTTAAACGCTGCCATTTCATTTTTGTATTGTACTCCATAAGACGCACTCAGGAAATGTTAAAATCGAAAATGGTTGGAATGAATAATTCCCTTTAGTTATGTTGTTCTATTCAATTGAACTGAACGTTTGAAAACGAAATTTCTTTACATCTCATTATTAACCTATCCTAACAAGAAGTAAGGAAATTTTGAAATTTATATTAGTAAATTATGTAATATGTAAATTTCTTCTTAACCATACAGTTTTTATAGACCTACCATATCGTCAACAGGAAAGAAAACGAATCTTACCTAAAGAACATGTAATTTCGTTAGAAACCAAAATCAAGATTTTGGATAGATTGAAATCGGACTAGGGATCAACTTTTTGTTGCAAAAGAGTATGGTTTGAATGAGTCGACTTTAAACAGAATAAAGCGGATTCCATTCGTAAAAGTGCGGCGAGTGGTACCACGATAGGACAAAGGTAAAAAGAGCATACCGGTCGACAGTAATTTTTCAAGCACTTCAACTTTTCAACCAAATAAAAGAAAAGACACCCACTACCTCGAGAACCGAATTTTCCGCCAGTAATAGATGGTTCGAATAATTCAAAAAACCGCATAACTTACATAATCTTCAACTAAAAGGTGAAACATCGTCCGGTAATGGAATATCGGTAATGAAATGAAACCGGACTGTTTTGGAAGAAAATACCGAAGAGAACTTGTCTATCTAAAAATAAAGATCTGCACGGCTATTTTGATCCAAAAATAATGACAGGAGAGAAGAATTACCGGAACGCAATAGTGTAGAATATATGTGTTTTTGTATTAGTAACAAACAAACTTGTTCGGACGTCGCGCCACACCATTTGCTATGTTTTTATTTTAGGTTAATAGTTTTATATTTTGTAAATTAACAAATTTTATATTTCATAAAAAAAAACAATTGTAAAACATTTCGTGTTCAATAAAACGACACGTAAAAAATAAATTCGCTTTCCTCAAAATATATAGCATAGTTTTGCTTTTGTCAAATTCCCCATCCAGATACCATGGGAAAATGTCACAAAACAGGAGTGGAAGCACCAAAAATTTGAACCGATTCCACCCGGTTCGCTAAATTTCGATGCCTATGTTCACAAAAACAACACACATACATGCGTAACAAATGACAGCACACTTATTTAAAATTGTGTATTATACGTCGTATAAGTATACACAAATTTGTGGTTTCGTCTCCCAATTCTGGATCAAAATAACGCGTTCTGCTTGTGGACTAAAAGCAGCAAAAGATAGAGTCACGTTGCTATTTTGCAGCAAGGCATCGATGAGATCGAATGTTAAAGCCACTCTTTATTAACAGAGCTCAAAAACCACGACCGACGAGACGTTGAGTATTTTATCAGTTTACCAGTTCTTTGACGGGTTCACCAGATCTTCGTTCTCGAAGCGAAAAGCTATTTGGAGAAAAAACCTTGAGCTTAAAGCGCTTATTATTAAATAATTCACAGAGCCATCCAATAATATTACAGCATTCAAATGTTAAAATTGAGTTTTTACCGCCCAACAAAACATCAATGATCCAGCGGCTTGTAATAAAACAAAGTCAATGCTCAGTTCAATAAATTTAATGAAGTGAATAGAAAGCTGGGATGAGGATTTAATTGAACAATTACGGTGTTCCCAACTTTCAGTGAATTTTTCGGGTTTGCCAATCTCCAGACCGAAGTTCTGATTACCTCGTGAGGTTTCAGCACCGAGCACTTTTATATTAGTATTCATTTGGCTCTTCCATCTTGAATTTTCTTTGTTTTGTTTATATTTTGAGCGCACCTAATCAACCAATTATTTATAAATTGTGCAACCGCTCAGAAATTATTATAAAGATTGGGTTTATTGAAATATTTACTACCAGGTGATACACGTACCATATAAGGGCCATTTCAAAGCGCAAGATCGCGTTTATCTTTCAAATCAAAAACACAGCACGATGTTTAATATTTCCAACTTTTTAAAAATTTCGAAACCCGAGTTAATTAAATCGGTCCCAGAAATTAAGTGAAACAATTGATTTGCATGAATTTTATTTTGTGTGTAGAATAAAGAGAGGAATTAAAAAAACAAAATAATAAAAGTTTAAAATCGTTACATACTCGTACTGAGACTGGCACGAACCACAATTTGTTTGATTGTTATCTACCTTCGAAAGGAAGGTCATCCGTTCAATTTGTGGTCCTATCAAAGTTTCGAACAACGAGTAACGGATTCGCATGAACCACGAAAGAAAGCAACTTCTCAAAGGTAGCTATATTATCGGCTACATCAAATCCAATCGAGTTAGCTAGCTCGGCCACGTTGCAAGGTTTCCACGGTATATCATTACCTGATTCTCTTACGTTTGTTTTAATAATTTTACACTATCGAGAAGTACTTTGATCAAAAAGTCCTTCTAGCAGCTGTACGTTATTAAGAAATTTTTTAAACAAAACTTGAGTTATCTATTTCCACCCATTATCTGAGCGCCGAAAATTAAGTAAAGATGCAATATACTCAGCAACGGTCCTACTAAAAAGAAAAAACTATTCTGCGATAAAAAGTAAATAGTTGAAACCTAAATAGAGGTCGTGATCTAAGTAGCGAGTTTAATGAAAGATAATTTGCGTACCTATTTGTGAATCCTACTGTATTTATTATAAACAAAACAAAAGTAAAAACTTTGTTTTTCGCCGGTTTTTCTTCCAAGATGATGATGATGTTTTTAAGAAAAACATAAAAAATAAAATATAAAAATTGAGCACGCAGCAAAGAGTTAAAAAAGGGTTGTGTTCATTAATTTAAATATAAGGGATTCATTTATATTTTTTACGTATACTCGTATATGTATATATGTATACGAAGCCAAAATGAAAAATTTTCTAATTTGCCCACACCATACATCATATCGTCCACCGCACGTCGTTGTACCCCACTATACCCGAGATACATAAAACTTTATTTTCTATCTAATTTTAATCTAAAAAATTCCACTGTGTTTTTCGTGTATGCTCGCGTATGTATATACATTTTACATTCAAAATCAATGGATGGATGGATGATGATGTTTTTTAGTTAGAGGGTTGAAAATCCTTTTCAAGGCAACAAGCATCACACACACATACAAAAAAGGGTTGAAAAAATTTCTTAATTCTATCTCTTTTCTATATACACTTTTTATTTTTTAATAAATCCAATCTCTTAAAAATGTTTATAAAAAATAAAATAAAAAAAGTTTTTCCATTTTTTTTTCTTCGTGTAACTCTGCTTTTCCTTCAACATCAACATTTCACACACACAGACTTAAACAGTGTTTCTGTTTTTCAAGAATTTTCTTTTTTTACGAAATAAGAAGTATTAAAAATAACTTTTACTTTTCAAAAAATAAAAACGAAGAAAATTTTTTCGGGAAAAAAGGGTTGTGTTTTTCCTATACACATATAATGAAACTCAATGTTTATTGCTTCGCTGTTTTTTTTATTCGTTTTAATTTTATTTCGCTTCATTTAGAGAGATGTGGAATTACAAAAAAAAAAAATGGGAAAAAATGAAAGGAATGAAAAATACGCCATCTTTAATTTTCTTGTCATTTTCTTCTTTTTTAAGAATTATATGTTGTATATGTAAGTATATAGATTGAGTATAGGGTATGCTCGTATATACAATGTGCGTTGATTAAATAATTTACCGTTTTTTTAAGTCGTTGTTTTGCCATTTTCTTATATTTTCCGTGTTTTAATCGATTTTTCCGATTCTACATACACTTTTTATTCAAAAATGTAATTCCATTAAGAAAGATGGGAGAACTGGATGTATGGTTTTCTGTTACGAGGTGATTGATTGAATTCCCATGGTGCGGTATATTTCGATTGTTGCCATTCCATTATTTAAATCAGGATGCTGGTCAGTTGCAGAACCAAGACTAGAAATTAAACTCATATAATTCTCTGCCTCCCAGTCTCAAATAATCTGGTTGATGAACTATTATCAAGCAGCAGTCTAAAAAAATTATAATCAGACGATAAATTTTAGAAGAGTGGGGGGCATATAGAACACTATACATACACTGAAGTTCGGATGTTTATGTTGCTTTTTTTTGAAAAAAAAATTTGAATGTTTATGTTGCTTGAATAAGAACGATTAACAAATTTTAATAAAATGTTATTTTTTTGATTAAAAATATAATTAAATTCGATTTATTTTCATAGCTTCATTTATTGCCCTAATAAGGCATCTGGTCGAATTGTCGACCTCCTTCGTAAACTTTCCGAGACAGCTAACCCCTTACGTTTTCCATGATATTGAGATCGGGAGAATACGGTGACCACGGCAAAAGTTCCACGTTTTGCTGCAATATCCATATCCACGACTAGATTAGCTGTATGGATAGGGGCATTATCTGATATATCCATGGCAATGGCCCAATGTGTGATTGTATCATTGAAATGGGAAAATGCTTTTTCAAGGATGCATTTGTCTTTCAAGGATGCAAGTTGATGCGGTTATTTTTCTGGTTCAAAATGACAAATCTTACCTGATCATAAAATAATACAGCTCCCCACACCATAACGCCTCCTTCGCGGCTATGGTATTTTGTTGAAAACTTTTCCTCTTTTCGGCGGTCGTAAAAATAATAGTTTAATCCATCGGGACCATCGAGGTTAAATTTCTTATCATCATAGAAAAATACACGTTTCCATTTTTCAGCTCATAAGCTTCCTTCGAATAAGGTGATCTGATTTTTTAATGGTTCTCCTGTCATTTGACTCACTTCCACACCTGCTCTCGGTTTAATTTTTGCACAAGATAGTGCGTAATTGGATGCTGTCCTTAGTCTGGCCCGCTTATCGGCTGCAGATGTAGCGTCAACACTTTAGCCTTTGTTGTTTAAGCCATATGATTTTTTTATAAAATTGAAGATTACAGTCTTACTACTATTTTGTCTGCAATTGCTTGTAGAGAGTATTTTTCGCCGTGTAGCACTTTAATTTTGGCTATTTCTTCTTACTAAGTTTCTTTTCTCAACCTTTTTTATTTGTGTTCAAATGGCAACTTTTTTCAAAAAAAAAAATAATTTAATTTACGTTTAAATTTGCTAACACTTCGACTTTATTGATAACTATGGTCGTTTCTATTCAAGTGAGACAAACAAAAAATATACTTTTTAAGAAAAAACAAAATAAAATAAAATTCTTCTGGCCTACTAAAATATTTTTATTTAAATATTTTGTCATTTTGAACAAGTATTCATCGTGTAAAAAAAATCTTAACAAAAATCTTAAGATAAAACAAAACAAAAAAAAAACATAAAATGTATGTGTAAATTAACAACGTCTAGGTCTGTTTGTAGAATCATATTTGACGAAACTGAATCAGACTCCTTTGAAATAACGTGTGGTGTTTGGCAGTGAGATACACTTGCGCGTGTACTGTTCAATTGGCGCTTCAGTACGTAAGGAAAATCAACATTGAAACTTCGTGCTGTATATTTAATAAATCAAGCCAAATTTTTGGATTTGCAGATGATATCGTGCTTCGTGGAGATGTCCACCCAACAGGTTTACTATTTTTTCCGAATAAAGTTTTTTTAAATAAAAAAAAATAGATTTAATGTTTACAAATCTTTTATTTAATGTTTTGAATTATGTATGAAAAACAATGTATGCCAAAAGCCTTTTTGCTAAATTACACACATTCCACCCAGTATCATGTCAATCTCTTCAATCAAAAAGATGTCGGGAGCAGTTAAATTTCGTGACCGTGGAGGCCAATCCACATCACTAGATTTTGAAGTTAACTGTTGTGGAAATATTTCCCATAACAATTTCATGGTTTCTCTAGCAGCGTGACATCTTCCACCGTCCATCCAAATATGATCCAATGACCCCCCAGCCTAAATTGCATACCATACCTTTTTTTAAATTCTTTGATAATCCGGTAAATTGTAGGCTTTGAAGGCACCATATTCTTTCCGAAATTTTCCCTATTAAAAGTTTACAATATTAGCAAGATAGAAAAAGAGGACATTTAAGAAGGAGGTCTCAAATTTAAAAACTCCTGGCCCCTTCATTTTTCAGTTCCAAATTTAAAAAAAAAAATATTTTTAATTCAAATGATTCACTAATCCATGATTAATTAATGCCACAATTAAGATTATAATAAAAATATTAAGGACGAAAATATTTGTGGTTCCATTTTCATTGAAGCGAGCAGAGCGGAAAATAACTACAAAAATCAGTTCATCATGTAAATCATCAAAAATTAAATCACATTTCAGTTGCATTATATCATAAAAACATTTATCATTATTAATTTAAAAAAACAATAATTTAGAGTTACTATACCCCCTCCCCCCCCCCCCCCATAACCATGTTTTAATCGTACTTCAACGAGCATTGAAGTTGCTTCAATACATTTTTATCATCTTTTATCACTTTAAAAAAATCGTAACAGCTTAATTCTTTACAGTTGTAAATAATAGTGATTATTCCGTTGGTAGATGGTAGGGTCAATCTATTCCGCTCTTTGGTCCATTGTGCTGAGATCATTGAAAACACTCTTTCAGTATTAACATTTTGTCCAGAAACAGCAAAAAAAAATTGCTAATTTTAGAAAATTCATTATTGCAGCATTCGTTTATATAGTTAAAAATTTCCACCCATTTGTCGCAGCTGATTTTATTTTTAAAACCATCGTTGTCTAAATACACACCTAAAATTTTTTTTAAATGTGCAAGTTCATCAAATAAAATTGTGTCATCAATTTTTATTTCTCTATTGTACAAAAATAATAAAGTCTGCTCAATTTCTCCCCATTATGGAACCTTTTTTAATGACATCCACTGGAAATGTTCATAGTCCTTAAAATGTGTGGCCCAGGAATCGATGTAATTTAATGTAATTTGGTAAAAGTACAAAATTTGTTCCTTAAAAGCCGTTGCTTCCGTCTCAAAGCCATCCTCAATATTTTTGCTTAAAATACTTTTAACTATTGAGACTAGGGAAAGTATAGAAAATGCTACCAGTGGAAAAAAATGAAGCTTGCTTCAGATACACCCGAGACAGTTTTTCGATTTTTAAATGATAATTTTAATAATAATTGTAAATAAATATATAGTTTTTATATTTTAATGCAATATACAAATAATATTATACTTTCCACGATCAATTTTCATAGATAATTTATAGAAAACCATGACTAAACTCTTTTTCGTAGTAATAGTTTTTTCCGCGAGAGCACAGGGGTACAAGAGGCATAAAATTTTCTTCTAGTCTCTCTTTTAAAATATTTTTTAGCAAAGACACGATTTTCATAATTTCAAGAAGTGAATTTTTTTTCTCTCTCCATTTCAAGAATTTTGATATGGTAAGTGTACATATAAAGAGTGAGCAAACAATAAGTACGTCAAAATGTAAGCCAATAAGCCACTCATTGATAAAATACCACGCAGTTCAAACCAATAAACCTTTTCCATAAAATATATCAATTATAACATCAACCAAATCCAAGAAACAATTAAACTTCAAAAAACTTTTTTTTAGGTTTAGCTAGTTTTGGCTGTTTTGTAATATAAATATTCATCATGTCAATGAAACAAGTTTTCTCAAAAATTTGAGCTAAAATTGTAAATATTGAACCAAAAAATAAAGAGGACATTTTGCAAATTATTGCAGAGGACTTTTCCTCCAAAAAGTGGACGTCTGGTATCCCTTAAACTCTTTATTCAATCGAATATTTTTCCATGATAAATTTGCCATATGTGTAATTCACGATTGTCAAGTATGAACTATTAATATTAACATTCGCCTAAATGGCGGCATAAAAAATGTAAACCTTTCAGGAGGCGAATTATGTAAGCATTACGAGTTACGACAAATGACGTCAAAAGGCCTTTTTATTTAAAGCATACGACTTTTTGTTGTTGTTTTAGTTGTACACATTTATAAATACGAGACAAAAGTCGTACCTACTATCTATTTTTTTCTTGTTTTCATTGACAATTTGTCAAAATTAGTTTGAGTCGAAACTCGAAAGTCGTACTCGTAATGCTTACATAATAACCCCCCAGATCGGCACCCTAAGTTAATAAATAGATTTAATCTAAGAAGGCAATAAAAATTTCAATTGGATTTATTTTATTCTAAGGAGACCTCAGTAAACTTTGCTTGACATTGTTATTTTGGTTTACAATGGAAAAAATTAGGAACGCAATAATGAAATGAGAAAACGCTTTGGTTGGCCATTACTGACATATTTACTTTTTTTATCTTATAACTTAAAAAGAATAACTAAGATATATCGAGATAAAATAAAGTGCAGATTGCTCTCGTGATTGTCAGTTACAAATTTCTTTAGATAAACGAAAATTGGTGCAGTGGTTTTCACAGACAAAAATTTTAAAAACACTTGATTATGGTTACTTCGATGAAGATGTCGAATACTATCTGAGAATGATAAGTTGTAAACCTCAATAACATTCAGTTCTCAAATGTCAGAAACAGTAGTCATTCTCGTACTCAATATTTATAGTGTTCAAAATTTAAGAAGAAGTTAACTTTAAATTAAACACAATATGACCAAAATAATAATAAAAAAAATCGAAATATTCCCCTAAACCTTTAAACTATTTACGATAATACCCACAATCTCATAAAAATAGCCAACCTGTTAGGTAACACTTGAATTACAGTAACTGACCAGCCCCTATTTATTACAAATAAAAATCTGAACAAAACAATTTGTCGTACATAATTCGCAACAGTCAATTAGGAAGCATTAAACACTGGGATTATTTATTAAATGCCCGCATGATACAATTGAAACATAACATAATAGAGTGGTCAAGCGATTTATATTATAAATTATTTATGAAGGGTCCTGCGAAAAAAAAAAATAATTCGGTAATATAGCCATCACTCTCCCTTCCCATTTGACCAGAAATATACTACAAACTTGTTTTCTTTTATAAAATAATTAACCCTAATATACCCCCAATTCGATATATATTTTGTGTACACAGTAGATTTGTAAGTCTATTTATTTTCTAATTTTCGTAACAAAATATAATAAAGTTATAAATGTCAATTTAAAAAATTTGTTATAATAACGAACGGGTCAAGATATATTAATTATCGTGTGTATTCTCGAACGTAACCCTTCTATATGTGCGCGACATTAAAACTACCCCTTCTACCCGTACTCGACAATATTTTATAAGCGGACGAGTGTAATTCCTACGAATTTATTGTGGTCATTACATCCCATTATATCCAATTGACCATTTAGTTATGTACAAAGAGATTATATTGGTGTATTATAAAACATCACCCCTTTGATTGTTATTCAAAAGGATACATCATACCCGTCTATATAAGGACGATATACCTAATAATAATATACACGTAAGGTGAGTTAATTGAATGATCGAAAATTGAAGTAAACGAACGGCAGGAAAAACACTTAGAAGTCATGCAATATAATTAAAGATAATAGAATTTGTCTTGTGACCATGTCTTTTGTTTTTTTTTTATTTATAAAGTATTATTGTGCGGGGTTAGAAGAGGTGTATAGGTAGATTCCCTCGTATATACGTAATTTACGTCTTATGTTCTTTGTAATAATTATGATTAAATATCAGCCGTCGTTTGTGTACAATAAACATAATGAATGACAAGGACATTTAGTTGCATGCAATAATGATATATACTCGAGTATTAATTAATAAAAAATAAATAATTTAATTTGTGTCGAACGATATATCTATACCTAGATGGATATCGATAGTTGGAATGTTTACTTAGAAAATTATATGTACTGAGGTGAGATATGAGTGTTATGAGTACGGAAAGGGTAAACATTTTAATTGGCTAACTGTATGATGAATATATCGATTATGTATGTACGGGCTTCGTACTTTGGTCTGATGGCCAACACTCGATCTGTATAATATCGGCTTATATTTTGTCTAATATAATAATAGAAAGAAAAGTTATATCGCTATGTTGACTTTTTAGGCATCAATTGTTTGCAGTTTATTTGTATAGACCTGCGATTTAAGATAGCCGCAAAGGAAGATGTCTAAAGGCGTTTAATCGCACTATCTCGGTGTCCAATTCACGGCGCCGCTGCGCACGAGTTATCTATGCCCTCAATGTGTGACACGGCTCAGTTCTTTTGGAGCCACATGTCGTCGGTTCCCATACCGGGTGTGTAACGAAACCCTGGTTTTCAAAATCCCGGGTTTCAAAATCCTGATTTTCAAAATCCTGGTTTTGTATCAAAAACATCCCGAATTTTAGGAAAGCCCGGTTTCAATTTTTAAAATTTGTTTTGTGGGGAAATGGAACTCTTAAATGATTTTTTGACCAAATTCAAAAATGAGTTTGCGATAAAGTTCTGGAAAATGGATAATAGGGATAGAATTTGGCAATTTCTTAACAGATTTTATTGAAATCCGATACGTGTGATGGAAATGGGATTCTAAAATAATTTTTCGATAAAGTGGCCGAATGTATTGAAGGGCCGAATGTCTCGAAGGGCCACATGTGACGAAGGGCCAAATGTGGGGTTACTTTTCGTTTTTGGAAATATATTTTTTTTTAATTTGTTTTCAGGAATATCTCGTAATATTTTTTTAATCAAATATTAATGAATTTGGTTGATAAAATTTTACTTCACCAAAATGTATCACTGACTGGATACGTTGAATTTGCCATTCGGACAGAGCAAGTGTTAATATATGGCACTGTTGTTGTTATTTGACAAAAAAATGGGAGCTCAGATTTTTCCGACTTCGACTCCGATAAAATAACACCCGCCTCCGACTTCGCAGACTTGGCTTTTTATAGTAAATTGTTTTTTAGAAGAATTTTTAAAAACGGGATTTCGTAGTACACTTATCCATACCATCTATGCCAGTTTCATTTTGGAAGAAGTTCGAACCGATGATTCCGTCAGACCAAAATCCGCACCAAACAATGACTTTCTCAGCATATGGTGCTGTTGTATCCCGTGTGGATTATTATCGCGAAAAATCCGACAACATTTTTGGCTCGGGATCCTTTTTCTATTTTTTTCTATGTCTTGACGGTTTTGATGAAATTGCTTAGGAGGGTTTTCATCCAGTGGGCCTACATTTTTTTCTGACTCGCATGAATTTGAAAAAAAAAATGGTGTAAAGGATTTTCAATTCTCAGGAATCCATTGTGGTTGGTCCAGATTTTAAGAAAATTCGTTTTGAAAGTCACCCAGTAGGTCCCGAGTACCTTTTTTTAATGTCGAGAAAATCTGTTCAGAAGGTTGTTCGGGGTCTGTCACGATTTTGATAAGAATTGATAAAGAAGAAATATAAAATGAGGAATTGATTTCGATGGATTCCTAATCAACTGGGTTCCTAACTTTTGGAATATTCGTTTAAGAGGCCCTTCGTGGGCTTTCTAATGGCCATTCCTGCCTGTTGCGTTGAGTCCTAATTTTAGAGAAATCCGTTTAGGAAGTTGCAAGGAAAAGATTACAAGGAGCGCATGATGTTGCTTGATGTTCCACTCTACATTTGGGACGTTACATAATATTGTATCATATTGCACCATGTTGCTTGATGTTGCATTTTATTGAGAGATGTTGTGTAATGTTCCACTATGTTGCGTCTCGTTCAGATGGAGCCTTCTTTTAATATTTTATTTGGCTTGATTAATTTTGATAAAATTTGGCGGAACATGGTTTCGAATGCAAGCAAACGAATCAAGTAGGTCTGATTTCTGTCGAGTTCATTTAGGAGTTCAACGGATGGACCGTCATGTTTCAACATGTTGCATGATGTTGCACCATATTACAGGATGTCACGTGAAGTTGTACACTGTTACGTTATGATGCACCATATTCCACCAATTTGTAAGATGTTGCATCTTGTTAAGGGATGTTGTAGGTGTTCCAAAATCTTGCTTCATTTTGCACAATGTTGCTTTATTTGCACCATGTTGCGTAATGTTTCACCAGCGTTATGGCCCTTAATATTGTGGAATGTTGTACCAAGTAGTGTTGGTTGCATTACGAAACATTGCAAGGGTGCACTTATCGGGTCCTTCTGAAAATTTTGTTTGTTATGAGCAGTAATATTGATCCAATATTAATCATTCGTTATCCTATCAATATTTTGGCTTTGGTTCCCTTTTCACATTTTCTTCCGCCTTAAACGAGTTCGATGTCTCCTTGGTGCGTGGGACCCGGAATATTTTATTTATTTTTTTAGAGTTCTTTTATTTATATTTTTAATTGCTGAGCAAGTGTTTTCGAGTAGCAGAAAGCGATTGTAGTGGGTCCTGTTTTCGAGAAAGTTCATTTAGAGTGTAATCTGGTGAGTACAGATTCCATTATTCATTTTTATTCGGCATGCACAATTTTAATAAAAATTGATGAAAGATGATTTCGAATGCTAGGAATTAATGTTGATAGGATTAAATTTCAGAAAAACTCGTTTTTAGAGTTCTAGGTGCGGATCGTGTCCATTTTTTAATTTTAAAAATTCCGCTAAATTGTCGTTTTATTTTTAGAAAAGTTGGTTCTCGAACACATTTTGTGGATGGGATGGTTGGTTTGAAATTACGAAACATACTCCCACAGACACAGGTTATACTAGATTATTTTTTGGAATCAACCATAACCACAAAAGAATCAAATTCCTAGTAATCCTGGCGAGTAGCCATTTCGAAGGTGGTACGCTTTCATCTTTGATGAGCACCAATTGACCGAATACGAGGTTGTCGTTTGTTTTCAACCACTTTGGTCGTTGCTGTAGGAGGGAAAGGTATTTAGTCGACCAAATTCTCTAAAACAAAAACATTTTCTGAATTTGCTGGTAACGATTGAGACTGTTCGTTTTCACATCGACTAATGTTAGTTCCGGCGTCGTGATTGGTGCCACTTCACCAATTAAAATGTGCCCTGAAGTGAGGAATGCTTAAATGATTTTACCCCTCCTTCGATCAAGCCGCCATAATTTAATGAAGCAGGCTAAATGCTTTTGTGGGGAACTTAGACACCAGCTCCAAACGAAGTACTTTCGTAGATAAACAGAAGAGAATACAGATGTTACCAGTTGTCGATGCACCTACATAGTTTGATGGGCCTGATTTTGAAGTTTCGGATCAAGTAGTGTTTTCCAAGCTGTGTCAGCATGTGCTGTGGACTACCGCAAAATAAGTAAATTGGGAAGCTGGTTGTATTGGTGGGTGTAGATAGTATAAGTCATTGTGAGACGTTGCAATTTCTGCATGCGTTGCGAATATTCACTTTATTTTTCGTTCGTCAACATTTCGTTCTTTGGTGTGGCCGTTGTCTGGGATCTACTCATATTCAAACAGGATCTGCCCACCACCACGGATAACTGTGTACTATTGAGGGTTCAACACCGCGAGAATTGCAATCAACGGGGTTATGCTAAGCGCCAACGTTTCAATTAATAGGTGGAAGATAATCCAGGATTTGCGGAATTCGATTGGCCACAAACGCCTTGCAGGTAGGAGAGCTGCATAGCCAACCAAGTACATGCTTGGCGAGGAGCAAGGGATCAGATATATTGGATGCCTGCGAAAATATTGTTGTTTTGATCAGTGCACGAACATTCGATGTTCATCTTGAAACCGGAACAATCGGTCGAAGGACACCAATGTAGTCCAAGTGTTTTCACGGCTTCGTCCCAATTCAGCTCAAATTGATCCTGATGCTAGTAGAAATTGATCAGTATCTCATTGAGAATCTGTTGTTCAAAGCGATCATATCGTAGCAGTTCCACCAGCAGTGATCACTCTTAGAAAATCGACGTTTGATATGTTAGAGTTGAAGAACTGCATCCTCTCGGGACCTTCGAAGCGGCGATAACTTGTTATTAAAAGGCAGGATGACTGTGTATTTTCCGTTTTCGTTGCGGTAGTGTATCGATTCGTAGTGCCTTTTGCATTCTTACTTATTGTACGTTAATTTTCGAAATAACATCCTCGATTTCCGGAAACCACTTAAGTATGTTTTCGATGGTATCATAATATTCGATATAGTTACCCTTAAACTGGACATTTGATTGGTTGCCTGGCGTTCCACCTTAACAAAGAGGGTGTAGCATAGTTTAGTATTTGCCAAAAATGTTGAACCGCTGCTGTACTCTCCGAAATGGTGCTGACTTGTGATCCCGAATCCAACATGGCCGAACGAAGAAGCTTTGATTTGAGAGCGATACGATAGAGTACGATTGATAAAGCGAACAGTACATCCATCAATGGCGTTGCTCACGTTGTGTAGTAGTGTATCATGTCTTTTATTGGAAACCTGAACTTGCAAATTGAACTGGTGTGGGCTATACATAGGCACACACAACATCACACATGCCCACAACCTCTTTTTTCGGGCGTTATTTGACCATTCCTCGAATGTCAGAGGCCTAAATTGATTACACTGGAAATTTCAATGTATTCGGTACAGGAATACGTTATGATTTCCAGCACAACGTGAAAGTGAACGTGTTCAAAAAGGGAATCAAAAAGATCCCGATACGATGGGTGCTCGAGTTAATGACATTTTCCATTTCCGTTTCTGGATCTCATTTGGGATGGCTAAAACTAGGGGTACCTTAGGGGTGCCTAAAACTTGCAAACAGCGAACGGCGTCCGTCGATGTATTAAGAATCGTATGCGCAATCCCAAGGATGATTCAACTTGTAGTGCAGACATGGTTCTAAACTTTCGAAGATTATTGTCAATGATGAACCGATGATGATTGTATCGATCTCGAAGATGCAACACGCTTCTCAGCAATTATATAATTGTCGTTGGTCAGTTCTTCGTTATTGTGGACGAGGTCAACGAATACATAACATACACTAAAGTTTTAAAGTTTTAAAGTTTTAAAGTTTTAAAGTTTTAAAGTTTTAAAGTTTTAAAGTTTTAAAGTTTTAAAGTTTTAAAGTTTTAAAGTTTTAAAGTTTTAAAGTTTTAAAGTTTTAAAGTTTTAAAGTTTTAAAGTTTTAAAGTTTTAAAGTTTTAAAGTTTTAAAGTTTTAAAGTTTTAAAGTTTTAAAGTTTTAAAGTTTTAAAGTTTTAAAGTTTTAAAGTTTTAAAGTTTTAAAGTTTTAAAGTTTTAAAGTTTTAAAGTTTTAAAGTTTTAAAGTTTTAAAGTTTTAAAGTTTTAAAGTTTTAAAGTTTTAAAGTTTTAAAGTTTTAAAGTTTTAAAGTTTTAAAGTTTTAAAGTTTTAAAGTTTTAAAGTTTTAAAGTTTTAAAGTTTTAAAGTTTTAAAGTTTTAAAGTTTTAAAGTTTTAAAGTTTTAAAGTTTTAAAGTTTTAAAGTTTTAAAGTTTTAAAGTTTTAAAGTTTTAAAGTTTTAAAGTTTTAAAGTTTTAAAGTTTTAAAGTTTTAAAGTTTTAAAGTTTTAAAGTTTTAAAGTTTTAAAGTTTTAAAGTTTTAAAGTTTTAAAGTTTTAAAGTTTTAAAGTTTTAAAGTTTTAAAGTTTTAAAGTTTTAAAGTTTTAAAGTTTTAAAGTTTTAAAGTTTTAAAGTTTTAAAGTTTTAAAGTTTTAAAGTTTTAAAGTTTTAAAGTTTTAAAGTTTTAAAGTTTTAAAGTTTTAAAGTTTTAAAGTTTTAAAGTTTTAAAGTTTTAAAGTTTTAAAGTTTTAAAGTTTTAAAGTTTTAAAGTTTTAAAGTTTTAAAGTTTTAAAGTTTTAAAGTTTTAAAGTTTTAAAGTTTTAAAGTTTTAAAGTTTTAAAGTTTTAAAGTTTTAAAGTTTTAAAGTTTTAAAGTTTTAAAGTTTTAAAGTTTTAAAGTTTTAAAGTTTTAAAGTTTTAAAGTTTTAAAGTTTTAAAGTTTTAAAGTTTTAAAGTTTTAAAGTTTTAAAGTTTTAAAAGTCCCTATTAAAATTTTGTGGAACCAGAAAAACTTAATTTAGACAAAAAATGTATGTCAAAATTTTCCCAAATAGTGCCACTGGCATGGAAATTTTGATTTTAACACTGTCGATTTTTTCGTGGAAAGTGTTTTTACCATATTTTGATTTCACGTCCTTTGAAATGATCTGCAATCGGAGCATGCAGATCCAGGTTATTCATGGGTGCAAAATCGGTTACTTTGTTTCGATGTAAGCTTTCAGTATTGCTACTATATCTAATCTTCGAAGAGTTAATGGAGGTCTCTTGTCAGTTCCATGTTCCAAATTTTGGTTGTTGCGAATCCAAATTAAATATCCTTTCGTTTGTTGTAAACCCAATTTATACTAACACCGATTAGTGATCACTCATCATACCACAATTGTAAACTGAAGTTTATATGCGATTTATTTTCGCACATAAGTTTGTGAAAATGTTTTTACTGAATTTTGTTTCCATAACAATCAAGTGAGATTAATGAGCGGAACAATCACATACGCTCAAAATTGTTGAAATGAAATATGGACAAATAAGAATCAAGTTTAGATATTTTTGTTGTAAATTGTTAATTATTTTGGACGTAGACAGTCCAGCGTTCATAGTACAAGCTTCGTACGAAGTGATATTACCAAGTTATTTTTAGTTTGGTTTCGGCCAATCAAGTGGAGAGTTATATTAAATTCACTATAGTACGAGTAATTGTTAAACAATTCGTAATCTTCTGTTATTGCATGCCAAACATATTTAAATACTTCGTAAAACGTTTATGAAAATGCTACAAAACAATTCGAGAACGTTAGAGCAACAACATAACTGTTCCACTTAAACCGTCCCTTACGCAACCATTCAACTAAAAAGTACTTATAAAATTATCGTAAATTATCCAGATTCTCGAGTTTAATTTTTCACAGGAATGCTCTCGAAACTTTATTTTAAAATGCGAAAATCTCCCGAATTCAATAAACTTAAATTCTTTGAACAAAACTTTTTTTTCTGTAACAAATTTTACCGAACAAACTTTCCAAAACCGCCACTTTAAAGCATCTCTCACCTGCTAACATTATAATTTGTATTTTTTTTTGTTGTTGTTTAATCTAAACTTTCTGCAAAGTATATCAACAACTTAAAGAAACCCTAAAATGCAAAATAATATTATGAAACGACTATAATACGCATTCGTTTGTGTAACAATTACAGTGACGTTATTTCAACAATACCACGAATCACATTTAGAATTTCATATTAACTTTTGTTTATGTTTATTTTCAGGCTTATCGATTCTATCCGTAAATTGGGTCAAGTACCACAAGCACCATACATGATGTAAGTGAATACAACAATTATTTCGTTTTTTAATATTTTTGAATTATTATATTTTATGAAATGCGTAAAAATATATCACGCCGCGCGTGGCTCATTTACACAGTCACCTAATTTTCAGTCGCAATGCTTCTCCATACAAAAGAAAAGTGTGTGGTATACCACTAACATGGAAATCAAATACATAATTATACGTAATTTTCTGTTGAAACTGGAGGTTATTTTTCTACTTTTTTTTTACAATTATTCAAATGAAGTTCCGTTTGTATTGTGTTTTCGTACAAAAACAAAAAAATAAAAATAAATGAAAAGGAAAATTGTTCGGTAGAAAGGAAGGATAGAAATTTGTGTCAAACACCTTTTTGTAATTTTCTTCTACCGGATTTTTTTTTACCATATCACAATTTAAACAATTAATTTTAGCTGTAATTATTTTTTTACATTTATTTACCATACATTTTCCACTGTGTAGATTTTCTTGTGGAAAACAAAAAAAAATTCAAAACCGGATAGAAAACTTACATTTTTTGTATGATGTATGTTTGGTGGTTGCGGAATTTGGTTGAACTATAAACTGCAGACAAGAAATAAATCACATATTGTTGAACTCATTTTCATTTGTAATTGGACTTTTATTTTATTTTCATTTTATCTAGGTTGAGATTATACATGTAGAATAATCAGTATGAAACATTTCCGGACACCCAACAGCAAAGCTGTAAATATTGTGTCGATCTCGCCTATTGGCTTGATGGGCAATTAATTCAGCTTGGGTGAGACATTTATTGAACAAAAACTGTTCATTTATGGCTTAGAACATTACTAACATTGTTGTGAGATTAGTGGCATCTATAGTTTTATAACAGTTTTATTGTATAACATGATTATGGTAGAGAAGAGAACCGAGAATATTACTTCTGTATAGTTCCAGGCGAGACTAGAATATTCGATCGGTATATAAATTCGAGTGCAACGAATATAATGAGTTGGTCTCGGTGAGTTGTAAATGGCGTATTAATTATTTATAGTTGTGGTTTAGTGTTGGTAAAATAAGAGTGGGAAAATTATTGTCGGAATAGTTTGAGAATATGCCAGCAGTGTCGTAAGTATTTCGTAAATATTTGGAAATTATTTTCGGGAATATTACAGTGGGGGTCAAAATTACGAGAATTGGTGTTGTAACCGTTGTACAACGGTATTCAAAATCCAGCGATTCATAACAATTGTTGACGGCGATGGAATTGTGATTATTAGAAGATGAGTGTTAAGGATTTAGTGTGGCGTCGGTACGAAATCCCAAATTACAATAGACCGAATGATCAAAATCTCGACAAAAAAAAATCCCGGCTTACAAAATCTCCACTTTTAAAATCCCGACTTTCGAAATCCCGACTTTCAAAATCTCGATTTTGCTGAATCCTTAAAAATCCCGACAAAAGTAGAGGTTCTTTTAAATATATTAAATATTAAATTTACTTTTTTTATCTTCATTTTTATTAAGAACTCGGTCTTTTTTGGCCGATCTTGGCTAAATTTGGTTTATCGGATATAATTTGAATTTTTAGAATTGGACCTGCTCAATTGAACTTGGCCATTCCTCAGCCAATTGGATGGGGAATACAATTGGATATGTATAAATATGGGTTTTTGATGAAATATTTAATGATAAAATAAATAAATAAATAAAATTAAGCGCTATTAATGTAAGCAATATTTTAGCATATTGCAAAATGGCATAAGGTACGAAACGGCACAAGGTACAAATTTGCGTCAAAACTGCATATTTCAACACGGCATATGACAAATGAAAAGAAACGTGTCTATTTCTTAGTCGATTAAGATCAAATTTCACATGTTCCTGTGGTAGGGTTGAATTTACAAATGATTTGCAATAAAATTGATTAAATTTCTTTTACATTATTTAAATAAAAACTTTACCAGGTATGTTATAAGAAAGGTATTTACCTTACCAAATTATTTGAACCTTTAGTATGCATATAATATTTTCCTTCGCCTAAATTTTTATATAGAGCTTCGAAGTTCTAGTTAGTTACTACAATTGCATGATCGTAGCGGTAAAAGCGCTAAAACTACCAACGCAGAAAGTGAGAAACTGGAAAGGGCAAATCCGCCACCTGAAAAGAAATCTAAATATATTATTAAGAAAAAATATAAACTTAGTTGTAACAAAAAAATTAATACAGAAAATATCGTTTTCAAATGCTGGAAATATATTTAGTACGTAGAAATGTGTGAGTATTTATTTATGCACTTTTGAAAAATACCGAAGAGAATCTAACGATAATAATCTTTATGAAAAATGCCGTTTTGTACGGGTTGCGTACGATTTGCCAAATCCAAAACTCCAAAAACGAAATTTCAAAATCAAAATTCCAAAAATCAAAATTCCTGAAACAAAAATTACAATAAAAACAATTTCTAAAAATAAAATTCCAAAAAAACAAAATTCTTATACAAAATGCCAAATTTCACAATTCCAAAAAAAACTCCGGATTTATAACTATGGAAATATATCTTCGATTAAGGTTTATTCAATAGTACCTTGTAATTTGTTAAAACTGTTACAGTACTTATTTATGGGAACGGGTCGGTTATCCAAAAAATAAAATTCCAACTGACCTAAATTTCCAAAATCCCAATTAACAAAAATATAAAAGTCCATTTCACAAAATACGATAACATAAAAAACAAAATTCAAAATTCCAGTTGAGAAAATTCCAAAATTTATTTATTTTAGAAAAAAATTCCATATACAAAATTCTATTTTTTCATTAGTTTAATAATATTTACAGCATTTAGGAAAAAAAATTATAATTGGTTTATTTTAATTAATTTAATTGTTGTTTTTGATTATTTCAATTAATTAAATTTAATTTAATTGTTCTGAAATACTATTATTTATACTAATTTTATTTATTTTACTCAAAAAAGATTCCCGTTGTTTACCAGATTGATTAACAACGCTTAAGCCGCATTCAGTGTTGCGTTCTTTCGTTCCTTCCTTCTTTCTGAAATTGTTTTAAACCAATTTCATTGGTTAAAATTTTTTTTTTTTTTTTTTTTTTATTTAAATAGTACAATCTTATCACATGATAATTTATTACTAATGATGATAACGCACTTATTTGAAACTAATAAGTGGAGCGAGTGTGGGTTTACAAGCAATCAATATGCTGCTCCCAATAATGAATTTTTATTTATTAGATGACCAGTTCATGCGGTTTAATTCTTTTAAGGCGTCTCAGTTCTTGTGTTATGTCAAGAAGTTGTATTGCTTCACTGTTGGTATGTTGCAGTAATCTTCTTTCATGTTTGATGGCAAATTCCTGAATCACTTCATCAATCCATTTAACGTTTAGGTCGTTGTGTAATTCCTCGTTGGTTACGTAGCGGTAAGCATTCGTTATTGTTCGTAGAAATTTGTTTTGGCAACGTTGAATAATTAAACGATTTGATTGTTTAGTACAGCCCCAGAGTTGGATACCATACGAACTTTAGAATGTCTTCCTATTAGCCAGTACATCTCACGTTGTTTTATTTTCATTTGCTCTGCTTTTTGTCTAATGTGATATTTCCAGTTCAATCTTGAATCGAGATGCAATCCGAGATATTTAGCAGATTCAGCTTGGGGAATTTGTACCCCATTGAGAAATGTATGGATGTTGCTATTTTTGCGCCGCAACGTGTATGTTACGTGTACTGATTTCAGCTCGTTAAGCTTTATTTTCCAATCCCTGGTCCATTGGCTGATTCTATCGAGTGCTTGCTGTAAGTATTCTACTGCTTGGTTCTGCGATTCGCTTGATGCCAATACTGCGGTATCATCAGCAAAAGTTCCGATGAAGGTTGTTTCCGTTGTCGGTATATCAGAAGTGTAAAGTAGATATAAGATGGGTCCTAATACGCTACCCTGGGGCACCCCTGCTATGGCTGGGTAAAAGTTAGAGCATGTTTCTTCATGTGATACTCTAAATATTCGTTTGGAGAGATACGACTCGAGCAATTGGCAGTAATTTTCTGGCACTAATTTACTTATCTTGTAGATAAGACCCTCATGCTACACTCTATCGAAAGCCTGTGATACATCTAGAAATACGGCAGGGCAATATTTCTTCTCTTCTAGTGCTTGTTCTATCTTTGCAGTCACGCGATCAACTTGATCAATTGTCGAATGTTTATTCCTGAATCCAAACTGGAAATCAAGTATAATGATCATTGGTTTTAGTCGTTTCAATAACAACTTCTCAAACAACTTTGAAATAGTAGGTAACAAAGAGATCGGCCTGTATGATCCCATTTGCTCGGCTGGTTTGTCTGGTTTTTTTACCATGATTATTTGTGCAACCTTGAAGCACTCAGGCAAATATTTAAGTCGAAAGCAAGCATTATATATATAAGTTAACATAGTGACTGCTCTCTTTAATAACTCCTTAAACATCCTTGGCGAAATTTCATCAATTCCAGGTGACTTTCTGGGATTCAAATTCATGTCTATTTCTTGCGCAATTTCTAGTGGGGTGACACTTCTAATATTTGATGGAGATCTATGAACTGGTTTAGGGTCAATGCTAGATTGTATGTCGTGTGGTTGAAATACTGATGCCAGATGTTGTGCAAACAGTTCTGCTTTGTATTCATTACGTCGCACCCATTCTCCATTTGTGTTCCTTATAGGTGGCACTTGGATTATCGGTCTCTTGTATCTTTTAGTAGCTTTCCAAAGAGAATAATTTTTGTCAGCTTCAGGACCCAGTCCTTTCAAATAATTTTCAGTACAAGCTTCTGTATGTTCTTTAATTAATCGGTTAACTTTATTACTTACCCGATTAAATTCTCTTTTGTCAATAATATTTCTGGTTCTATGCCATATGCGTCTTTTCTTACGCCTTTCTTTTATCAGTTCTCGAATCGCCAGGGGGTAGTTGATCTCTTGTACGACTTTCTCACCTAATACGGGTGTAGCCTCCTTAGCAGCTTCACGCATGGAGTTAATAAAATATTTAGTTTGTAATTCAAGCTCTTCTTTAGTTTTAAGACTAACTTTTAACTCAATTAGATTGTCCAGTTTCTCTCTAAATAATTCCCAATCAGTAAATTTATTAGTAAGGTTAAGTTTGGTTTTCTTTTTTACGACTAATGTACTCACAGTCATTAAGACCGGTGTGTGATCGGAAGTAAGGTCGTCAATACCTTCGATTTCAATGTAATTTGAGGCTATTCCTTTCGAGATATAAAAGTCAATCAAATCAGTAACTTTGTTGATGTCTGTAGGCCAATAGGTAGGTTTACGCGATGAGTGATATTCACAACCTGACATTTCTATTGTACTTAGGAGTTCTTTTCCTTTTCCTGGTGTTATGAGTCGAGATCCCCACGCAGTATGTTTCACGTTGTAGTCACCTCCTATTAAAAACCTTGGTCCAAGTTTATTAAAAATGTTAAGATATTGATTTCTTACGATATTATGTCTTGGTGGACAGTAGATCGCCCCTAAACTTAGTTCAGCACCACCGTGGTTAATCGTTATTACAGTAGCTTGCATAAATGGCTCCTTAATTTCTTCTTGCTGGAAATGTAGGATATTTTGTTTGATTAAGATTGCTGTCCCTCCTCGAGCACGATCACTCGGATGCAATGTCCAATAGGTACTATATCCTGTAATTTTGATAAAGTTTTTCTCCGTAAAGTGCGTCTCTGATATTAAAGCTACATCTATGTTATTGGTTCTTAGAAATACTTCTAGTTCTTGAGCTCTTGCATTAAGCCCGTTGGCATTCCAGGCAATTATACGTAGGAACGTTATAGTCATTTACTTTTTATGTTTTAGCGGTTTATTTGGTGGCTTGGAATTATCTTCCAGTTTATCCACCCTGGTAGCAAGCTGGCTGAAATTTTGTCTCATTTAGTTTTTTCTGATACACCAGGCATCCTTTGTAGCTAGCCGGATGACCTTTTTCTCCGCACAGTGCACAAGGTGGTATAACATTTCGCGGCTTTTGACATTGTTTTGTTTGAGCAGATTGCAGAAGTTCTTTGTGTGTCCTAACTGTTGGCAATTTGTACACTGTGGTATACCTATTACCTTTTTAGGTGGTTCAATAGACACCTTCCAATATAGCAGGTTCTTAATTTCGTATATGTCCTTATTGTTTTCCCCCTGCTATTGGTTAAAAATGACGTTTTTTTCTTGTAAATTTTTTAAAGCAACTTGGATTGATTTAAAAAAAATTTCAGATGGAAGGAAGGAACGAATGAACGCAACACTGAATCCGCTTTGTTGTTGTGATTCTAGAAAACAGGGTTGCGTTTTTTGGAATACCAATCACCCCTTGAAACATGCTAATATATACTAAAAACTTGTGTATGGAAAGTCATTAATAAATTAGCACTGTAACGGTTTTAGCGGCAATTACAAGATACCGTTAAATAAACCTTAATCGAAAATTTCCTAATTATGAATTAAATAATAATTCCAAAAAAACAAAATTCATATACAAAATGCCAATTTTCAAAATTCCAATATACAAAATTCCAAAAAAATCCATTTTTTGCGTGCGCCTTTCATATTTCCAAGGCAAGAAATGGAATTTTTAATTAGGAAATCTATTAAGGTTTATTCAACGGTATCTTGCAATTTGCTAAAACCGTTATAGTGTTTATTTGTTTTTATTATTGACTGTACCATCCATATGCGAGTTTTTAGTATATATTAGCATGTTTCAAGGAGGATCGGTATTCCAAAAAAAACGCAACCCTGTTTTCTAGAATCACAACAATAAGCGTTAATCAATCTGGTAGACAACGGGAATCTTTTTTGAGTAAAATAAATATAAATAATAGTTTTTCAGAGCAATTAAATTAAATTAATTGAAATAATTAAATAATAATAATTAAATTAATTAGAATTTTAGCGAAATGCTGCAAATATTATTAAACTAATGAAAAAATCGAATTTTGTGTATAGAATTTTTTTTCTAAAATAAATAAATTTAGGAATTTTTTCACTTGGAATTTTGAATTTTAATTTTTGTATTATGGTATTTTGTAAAATGGAATTTTATATTTTTGTTAATTGGGATTTTGGATATTTAGGCCAGTTGGAATGTATTTCTTTGGATAACCGATCCGTTCCCCATATTTCCATGGCTATAAATTGGAATTTTTTGAAATTTTGTATATTGGAATATTGAAATTTGGCATTTTGTATAAGAATTTTGTTTTTTTTTTAATTTTATTTTTAGGGATTGAGTTTATTTCAATTTTTGTTTCTGGAATTTTGTTTTTTAGGCGTTTAGGATTTGGCAAATCGTACCCAACTCGTTTTCTAAAATCACAACAAGCGTTAATCAATATGGTAAACAATGGGAATTATGTTAGAGTAATAATTTTCAAAAACAATTAAATTAAATTTAATTAATTTAAATATTTAAATAATAACAATTAATTATGAATTTTGATTTTTTTGTTATATTTTGTAAAATGGAATTTTATATTTTTATTAATTGTGATTTTGAAAATTTAGTTCAGTTGGATTTTTTTTTTTCATTGCGAAATATGCAATTTTAAGAATGCCGTGGTGCATTGAAATCCTTTTTAACCTTTTAAAAAATTTGACTTACATAACATTAAGTTAAAAATATACTTGTCTTCATATTTTAAGACGTTACCACATTGCACTCATTAGGAAAAGATTTTCAAAAGCTCGATTTAAAAAAAATTATAATTCTAGTGCCCGCGGGCGGCCGACCGCCTTCAACAGAATTACTTCCGGGATTGCAAATTCCCAATATTTTGCTTCATAGCCAATTTTCGCGTTGAAATTTTTAATTTTTCAACCAATTAATTTTGTTTATAGTACTCATTATCATTCAGGTTTTGTTGTAATCGTTCCACCAACATTTTTAACTTTTTCTGCTTTATTTCTAAATTTTTTTTGAGTAATGCTACTTGTTAAAGGAATTTTTACATTTTTTTTTAGATCTTCACAATTTCTGATTGGGTTTTTATTTGGCTTTCTAAAAGCTGTATTCTTTTTTTATCTACTTCTATTGTTGAATTTTTCTATTTTGATTTGATTTTACTACAACTGCTGATGTTCTGCAAATGTTGGGATTTTTTTTTTCAAGATCCATCACCTCGTCGACATGTAATTGTTATTGCCCTAATTTTTAGTTGAATCTTTTCTGCAAAACATGATTCGCTGGGAGCGCCGAATTTATTAATATTAATTAAATCATCAACATGTTACTCAAGTTCATTAAGCCAGTACTGATTGTTAGTCCCACCTCCAGTTCCGTGGACTTCCTCTTTATATTTTGCAATTTTATACTTTATATTTCTCTTGTAATCATTCTAAACCTTAATAACAAAAACAAAACAGAAGTAAATAACCACGATCACATGATTTAACACAAACTTTTCTCCAATCTACCCATTCTCTAACAGAAGGTCCTACAGCATTTAACACAATGCTTAATTCCTTCTGAAAATCGTTAACTGATGATTTTCTGTGACCAACATTTGGGAACTATATCATGATTTTTCTCCATTGTATCAACCAATGTTTTAAATTGTATATTGTTAGTTATTTTTAACTTTTGTCTTGAAAATAAAATTAAATAAATTTTTTATGTATTATTTTATCGCCATTGCAGATGGTGGATAAAAAATACAAATATTAAATTAAATTAAATTAATTAATTAAAAATAATTTAATAAATAATAATAAATTTAATAAATTAAACTAAAATTCTAATAAAGTAACTATTATAAATAATATTTCTACAAACTACACAGTTGAAATCGAATTTGCTATTTTTGAGCGATTTGGAGTTTAAAGCTTAATCGTTTGTGGTGTTAGTTTCCGATAATCGAAAGTCCTATTTGGCTTCGGTGGAGGATCGGTATCGATACGATTTGGGAAAGTTGTTACACCTTCCCTGTTTTTTGTATCGTAGATCAGATCCTCTTTAATTTTCCGAAAGAGAGAAGTGAATTGTAATTATTTTCGGCGCTGTATAGAACTTTAAATGTTACATTTCCCAGAACATATTTCACTTATTTTATTTAGTTGACAATCTTAAGAGAGACGGTTGTATTTATTATAAACACAATGGGGATATAGTATTTTAACCATTATACCAAGAGGTTACTGATATTTCACGCAGTAATTTTCCATCCATATTTGGTTTTATTTGGTCGCACATCAGAAATACAAAAAATTACCATAAAAAAATGGGGACGAATATCAATTTAATTATACACATCCTTTAAAAACAAACTTTATGTGTAATGACAAAATAAAGAAAATTATTATTATTAAAATATTTTCTTAATTAAATTTTCTCATTTTCCAGACGATTCAATATTTACTCGTAGATATCCCGCCCTGATGTATATGACACAATATATGCATGTACATGTAAATATTACTTACTATGTAGATACGACTAAATGAAAAACTCATTTAAATTTTTCTTTGTCTATCACTAAAATGTGGGTAGTATGGAAAATTATCATACATAACACAGCACATTAGCCATATGTAAATTATTAATCTTTTGCATACTGTTAAATAGTACGTCTTAAGACAGCACAAAATTACCATAAATTTTCATTACTAATATTACTACTTTTCCTTTTGTTTTTCATCTCATCAACAAATACATTTTCCCCTACTTGCATATAAAATTTTCCTTCGTCTTTTTCGTCATCGTCATTATCTTATTTGCTTTGCTGTACTCGGGTATACACATAGCTACATATTCGTATAAATTAAAAATGTAAGAAAAAAATCTCACAATTCCTGGGACTAGCCAACTCATTCTCAACGACGACATGGAACTGTTAAAGATTTTCTTTCTTTCTTAATTTAAATTATTTTCTCTGTATATGCTACTGCTGCTGCTACTGCTACTGCTGCTGTATATTGCTTTTCTATTTTCCATATATACGAATTCATGAAAAGTTGAGGAATGGAAAATGTGTAGAAAAACTAGAAAAAACGGAAACAACAACCAACGAATGGATGTTGGTAAAGAAGAAAATTTATGTTGTATGTGCTCGTTTATAGATTATAACTATATATGTATGTATATATATATACAAGACAACAACAACAACAACATTAATGAGGGACTAAGGAAGAAACGAAACGAAGAATTTCAAATAAGAAGGCGTCCATTGTTATTGGTATTGTCATATAGAGTCGTATATTTGTAGAGTTGGAACTTTGCTGAAAACTGGAAATTAGCTACTTGCAGCCCCGATATAGAATTCACATTCAGACAATTTTTTAATTATTTTCACTACATATACAAAATTAACGTTCATAGGGTGAGGCCACTAAACTTGTAATGAAGCCTGAGAAAGATAATTCCGCTGCAATTTATTTATGAACAGCCACTTTACAGTTCTATTTTTTCCAATAATTTAAGGTATCCGATAAACAAGTCAGTATAAAACGTTTTATTCAGATAAACTCGAAGAACCAATTCCTCGACTTAATTCAAAGTAATACACTGCGGTTCAGTTGATTAGACGCACTTACAATTTTATGTTCCAATTTAAATTTTATACTGTAATTTCTCGCGGAATGAAGAAAATATTTTTATTGAGAAGCGAGAGAAATCTCTACTTAATAAATCCATAATCGATATTTATTCTGAGGAATTTTTCGGTTCAGGATTAGATGCAACTTACAAATATAATGAAAACACAGTCATCTATATTTTTGTATACTACCCCCATTCTTTAAAATTACTTCAAAGATCCTGTCCTTGAGATATTCATATAAAAATTTTAAGTAGTTCAACGAAATCTCTGCCCAGGCAGCTTCAATTCCTGCAATCAGTTCTTCGTTGGATTCGTATTGTTGCCCCTTCATAAATTTTGGGAGTGAGCCAGCCCCAAACGTTTTCGATGATATCAGAGCCATGGTAATATTTCAACGTTTTGACTCGCAATCCACGACTTTACAGTACAGGCATTGTATATGGACGCACTATCGTGTTGGAAAATTCACTGAAGAGGCCGAAATAGCCCCTGAATTTCTGGAAAAACTATCATTATGTGAAGTAGTAGTATTATTCATTAATTATCATATAAAGAAATCAAAACAAAGTAAAAAATCGAAAATAACATAAAATTATTGCTTAGTTAGCCACGACATCGTAAGACATAAATACATTTTGTTTTTGTTTTTTCAAAAGTTGTCAAGTTTGTGTACCTATTTGATTTATAAAAAACGTGTGAACGAAATTTAAGAAAAAATCCATACGGGAATATTTATATTCCCGGCCTAGGACAGAAAAAATATTCTCGTACTATTATTACTTGTTGCTTAGCAACAAATACATACTGGAATCATGAGCTTTAAGTTTCGAAAAAACAACGGAAAGATATATTTTTTCCTACGATCGGAGAAAAAAATATTTCCTTAAATTAAAAAAAAAATTTAGATCAAATATGATTTCTTAGTAGGCCAGAAAATGAATGTTTGATAAAAACGCTATATAAATATTTTTTTCTAATTCCTTTGCCTATAGAAAACCCAGAATCGACCTGCTGTGGAGAGAAGTTTGGTGTAAATATTTATAAATTCGGAATAATCTTTCCATATTTAAATTGGCAGGTAAAATTATTCCTTATAAAAAAATGTTTAATACTAGATTGCCCAAAGAAGTCATTGTGACTGTTTTTTAATTTCAATTAGTGAACAAATTATATTTATAATAATATAATTTCTTAGGAATTTTTGTGGCTTTTTATGCATGATTTAAATGCATTTATTAATGGTGGTTTTTACATTCCCCCTCTTTATTTCTGATATATGTATGTGTTGTACCTATATTGCTCAAAAGCGGTCATTTTGACTGCTTGGAAAATTTAAAACAATTAAATGACTTTTATTATTGAATTCAGTAAATTTCTTGTATGACCAATGCGGCCCAATGCGGTATTGAAATATCTATTCTCATTTTCTCGATTCCCGTGCCATGATAAATTTTCGATTTAAACATGCACAAGATAAGTTCCAGCTACTCAGTAAGCTTACACTTGTACTTGTTATTCAAGTGGTACACTTCTTCTAAAAAGATAGAATTGTATATTTTATATCATTTTCGCCCTAAATTCATGAAAGAAATGATTAATACAAGTGATTTATTTAAAAAGCTAACGAACATAAGTGAAGAGTGCTCCGATATACAATCAGATGCAATAAGTTCTGAAGTATCATCGAAGATGAAGCGGTTCACATTCACAGTGAAGCATCTCAAACTCAAGATAGCGATGAAGAATTCACCAGTAATGATGAAAATGAAAATGACCTCAATATGCCCAGAAAAAGGTGTAGGATGCGAATTTTTTTAGACTCTGATGAAAAAACTGAAAACACCTCTCAGGAGATCGAAACAGCTGCTGATGGTACTGTGAGGTCAATATTTGGCGAAGGCGGTTTCGTGGTAGTTTACCATCTCCTTGTATTTTCAAGGATGTGGAAGGGCCAACAAGTTACGCATAAAGGAATAGTATGGCAGATAATGTTTTTAGTGCATTTTCGTTGATAACAGATGACCATATTATGACGCATTTAAGAATCAGCACAGAAGAAGACCCCGAATTTTGAAAAATGATTGGATAATATCATTGCCGGAAATACGTGCATTTATTGGAATTTTATATGCTCGTGGAGGCAAAATATTTAAAATTGAGTTATTTATGGTCAGCAAAGTGGGGTCCCGAATTTTTTACATAAACTATGGCAAGAGAAAAGTTTAAGCGAATTCTACGATTTATTCGTTTAGCCAGGGGCTAGTTTGCGCAGTATTTGCCTAATAAATCCAATAAATTTGGCATACAATTCTGGCTTGTAGCAGATGTCAGCAGCAAATGTTTTGAAATGGTTTTCCTTATTTAGGGAAAAATAAAGAACCACCATTGACAAGGTTTTTCTAAGGGAATACGTTATTCTGAAACTTTTCAGTCATACACAGGATAGATTTGGCTGCTATAAATGCTTGGATTCTTTACAAAGAAACAACAGGAATAAAAATACAACGAAAAGAGTTCTTGTTTCAATTAGCAGAACAGCTTTCCATCGAATATGTGAATGCAAGACATAAAATTCCACCAGACCCTGAACACTTATTAAATACTTGTTTTTTTTTTGAAAATTTTAATTAAAAAGTTTTTGTTCAAAAAGTTTAAAAAATCACTCGATCGATAAAAAATCACTCAAATGAGTGCCCTGTGGGACTTTGGATGTTGCTATAATACTTGTGGGCAAGGCAGCCCGGAAATGTACTTAAGAGTCAAGCCATTTATGCTATTTATTACCAGAAAAATCAGCTTTATGCTTACTTAGAATGATTCAATGAAGAATTTTGTCAAATGCCTCGCTTATATCAGTAAAAATAGCATCGATCTGATAATCATTCTCAATAGCGCTGATGCATTTAGAGACAAAAGCATCAAAATTTGGTTCTGTTGTAAAATACACAAAACTACAAAAATGAGAACTTCCTTAAGTCTCTTCTTGGCAGCTTGGTAATGCAGGTTCATTATATGAGTTCTTATTACGCAATCAACAAAGCTCTTTATTATACCCCAGAAGAGCTTGATTGAATTTTTTACTGCGTACTTATGGCATAGAGCTGTGAATACAATCAAAGACCTCGGCATTGAACAGACCTGTACATGTATCGTTTTCGAAAACGTCAGCATTAAATGAAAAGTCTATTTTAAGTAAAAGCTGGTATAGAAAATCGAAGTTTGATTTTCAGAAGTTAAATCTTATGGAGTCTTCCACCATGATGTCACTATCAGAGGGTGGATGATAATCGCCTACCTCAAATTTAGGCAGATTTGATCGTTCAACAATCGAACTGATTTTGTTTTCAACTTACGTTTTCAGTTTCCTTGATCGTGGTACGGGTAAATTCTATGAGATTTATTGATGATGATCGTTTTGACATAAACCACTGTATATTATTTGAAATATACCGAGGAATCACTATGTTAAAGGTTGCATACTACTGGTTCAAGCAATTTTGGAATTGAAGATATTGATGTTCTTACAAGCATAACGAAATTGTAAAATTTGTATAATCTTTTAACAGTAAAGCAGCAATGCCATTAGGTCCACACCTGTCTCCGAACGTTTCCAGGTCACGACGGATATCTTGATTTAAAATATGGGGCGTAATTACACATCCCATGGTATTGTCATTGTTTAAGTTTTCATACTTATGAATAACATCTTGCTTGTAGACTGATTGAAAGAAATCGGCAAATCATTTGATGTAGTTTGAACGTCGCAATAATTATTTCAATCTATTTATGATGAACGTCTTTAAGAACGAATGCTGAGGTCAATCTTGAACTTTTTATACGGGAGGTTCGTTTGTAAATATCAAGTCAAAATTTTTATAAAGGTAATTTTTTATAGAACATATTTCGCTTAAACTTATTTGAAAAATGGTGTCGATAAACAAGCACTCGGCATCTGTGCTCACATTTATAGGTATAAGTTGGCCTACATCGTCGCCATATGCATCCAACTAATATCAGAAAAAGTACACCACCACCAGATTTTTTAATGCCTTTTCAGCGATCGACTTCAGGTCTGACTGTAACGTTTATATACGGTCACTCGGTATTATGGCACCTATAGTTTGATCGTTTGTCGATGAGTAACCAGTTTTCTACTTCCCTAATCGACCAATCGGTCATAATATTTTTTGTTGGTTGATCGACTGAAAAAAAATGAATTAGAAGAAAACCAGAAAACAAATTGGTCGGATCTTGTTAATTTGACAGCTATAGTTTTTAAAATAAAAGTTCAAATTTGTTTTCTCTCCTTACAAAAGGTAAAATATTTGGAGATACGCGGTGCTTTAAGTACTTGATCGAGTGATAGAAACGTGGACTGTCTAACGTTCATCAGTTGCTGAGGTTGTAAGAAAAATTGCGCCCTATCCGATGACGTAATAAATGTCGTGATCCCAAACACAGAAACTGGCCAACAGCTACATGAAATGACGACTAAGAATATTGGTACGAATTTCGGTCATTCAATATGGATTCGTTCAGCGTTTTGCAAATAAAACACTCAGCGTTTAAGTTGCAAATTTTATTTTCACCAACGCCTATAACTTCTTCGACAATAAACTGTTTCACTGTTTTGTTTTTATTCTCGTCGTTACTTTTACTTTTAAATTGGTCGAAAAGTTGAAATTTTTAGAATTCAAATCGGGGAAATTGAATCGACGCTTAATCCACGTTCTATAGATCACAGATTAAAAGTTTCCGAAACTCTGTTTATCTCTGTTTACCTCGGTGTTTATAACACTTTTGTCAGTTGCTACTGATCGAGGTTTAGTTATTACACCCTAGCATTAGTTTTCCATATATAAACTACAATTACAGCTGCGTTAGTTAGGTTTGGTAGAATTCATCACAACATTTTATTTTGTTTGATCCTCAATCTAACGACTTACAATTATAGTCAAATTTCAAATATTTGGTTCGCTGGTCCACTTCTTAATGCTCGTTTTAACAATGGGCAATTACATTCAAATTAGGCCATCAAGTCGATAAGACACCCAACTCTGTGATACTCACTGTGCGAAAGAACTCCGTTTGAATTAATTTCAGAATCCAATATATTGGGGGTACAAATTGAAAATGCGGGATTTTTTTCTATTTTTGAACGTTTATTCTGAAAAAATGGTAACAAATGAATTATTCAAAATATTCTCCATCGCTAGCCACAACTTTTTCCCATCTTTCTGGCAATTTACGGATACCGTCGCGAAAAAATTCGGCCGGCTTGGCTGCTATCCAGTCATCGACCCATTTTTGGGCTTCTTCGTAAGAATGGAAGCGCTGGTCAGCTAGGTCATGTGTCATCGATCGGAAAAGGTGGTAATCGGAAGGAGCAATATCTGGGCTATACGGCGGGTGGGGTAAGACTTCCCATTTCAGCGTTTGTAGGTATGTTTTGACCGGCGCTGCAACATGTGGCCGAGCGTTGTCATGTTGCAAAATTACTTTGTCGTGTCTTTGCTCGTATTGTGGCCGTTTTTCTTTGAGTGCGCGGCTCAAACGCATCAATTAAGTTCGGTATAGTGCTCCTGTGATGGTTTCGTTCGATTTCAATAGCTCATAATACACCACACCCAGCTGGTCCCACCAAATACAGAGCATGAGCTTGGCGCCGTGAATATTTGGTTTGGCCGTCGATGATGATGCATGGCCGGGGTAACCATATGATTTTTTGCGCTTCGGGTTATCGTAATGGATCCACTTTTCATCACCAGTGACAATGCGATGCAAAAAACCCTTCCGTTTTTGCCGTTCGAGCAGCAGTTCGCATGCAAAAAAACGGCGCTCGACGTCTCTCGGCTTCAGCTCATACGGCACCCAATGTCCTTGCTTTTGGATCATTCCGAGGGCTTTTATACGATGGGAAATGGCTTGTTGTGTCACTCCCAATGAATCTGCGAGCTCTTGTTGAGTTTGACACGAGTCTTCATTGAGTATTGCCTCCAATTCAGCATTCTCAAACTTTTTCACTTGGCCCGGCCGCTCTTTGTCCTCAACGTCAAAATCACCACTTCTAAACCGCACAAACCATCTCTCGCACGTTGAAACCGATGGAACATGACTCGGATAAGCCTCGGAGACCAATCGATGTGCTTCAGCAGCACTTTTCTTCAAATTAAAGAAGTAAATTAAAACTTCCCGCAAATGCTGTTTTGTTGGCACGAAACTCGACATATTGAGAGCTCAAAAAAACTATGAATTTGACACTGCGACAAATTGACACATACTGAAAATTAAAGCTATAAGACGTAGCTTTGACATGAACATAGTCACAGTACTGCCTGACGCGTATAGCGTTAGTAACGCCATCTGTTATCAATCCCGCATTTTCAATTTGTACCCCCAATATTATTGAATGCTATGGCTGGTCGGTGCAATCGCTCGCTGGTGAACCAAAGTTAAGCCAACCGTACCTTGATCAATTTTACCAATAAAAATATACTAAAATCCCCAATGTACGATAACAACGACCACAATATATTCAAGTTCCACTCTGGTTTTCTATTTCTTTATATTTTGCAATATATGAGAACAATAAAACAACAACAAAATAACAATAACAACTTGAGATGAAAATAAGAAACAAAAAAAAAAATCCAAATATATTTTTCCTTTTGTCTTTTCTTACAACATCGACTCTACATATAATTTCTTTCCCTATATATTACATACAGATATACTCGTACATACCTAAATATTTAACATCGAACCCCACCCCTATATATTTATAAAACAAAAATCACCCGTCGAAAGAAAACACATTTCAATTTTTTCTTTTCACTATAAATATTTTCAAACTTGCCCTCGACTCTCATACCACACACAAGCCTCCCCCCAAACCATATACCACCCATCATATATAGAAAAACTTCATTCACTCATTTGACCACCCAAATTTATTTATTTATTTCAAATAGAAAAACCTCACAACTACGATGCATACATCCTCATTCTTAAATTACGATACGAATAAAAAAAAATTTACTGGAGGATAAAAAAAGGATACCTTCTAAGCTCATACCGTACTACTCATTATTTAAAAAAACGAAAACAAAAAATCGGAAAATTTATTTTCGTACACACACACATATACATTCACATATAACATTTATTTATTTTTCCGAATCTATCCATCTCTCTTCCACACTAATTTCTATCCGTAATATTTTAAACAGGATCGCGCTATCCTTTTCCAAATTATACAGAAATTTTGCTTTCTTTAATTTTCCGTCATCATCATTATCATGATTTTTTTTTTGTTGTAAGAAATTACGGAAAAAGGAGAAAATTTTCTTGTATAAGACTTTTCATATATATATATAAACGACGATAAGGAAAACTCATTTACATTTTTATGTATTTATTGTTGTTGTTTTATATTCATTAATAAGCAAGGATGTGTGTATATATGGTTGTGTATACGACTGAGAAAAAGGAAACATTTTTATAAGAAATTATTTATATTTCGCTAAGAAAGAGATGGAAAATATATTAAATATTTGTTTTCTTGTATCGTGGATATCCTTTTTCCATATACATACTTGGATAACCGAGTGTGTATGTGCGCTACTGTCAAACGATCAAAACAATTTTCTTAAAACCATAGAAGTGGAAATTATTTAAGAGATTTTTTTTTTGTTTCACGCACAACAACAAAATTTTTTTTGGGGGAAAACGGATATCATGCATGAATTTTAATTTCCATTTATCGTGTGCGCTTGTATGAGTAGGAATATGAAATGGGGAAACAAAAAATTTAAAAGAATTTCATATAAGAATCGTATATTTTGGGTTGAGTATGTTGTCTTATGTGAACTGCTAGAATTTTTTTTAGTATAGTGTTTTTTGTAGTAAGGAAACAAACCAACGAACGTGTGTGAGGAATTTTTATTATCGCAGTTGGAGTTAATTATTTTGGAATTACATTTTATTTATTTTATTGTCATGTGTAATTTTAGAAATGTTTGTTTGGTTTAAAATGTTATTATGGTTTCAAGTTCAACAATTGTCGATAATTGTTAATGAAAGGCTATTGTAAAATAATTAATTTCTAAATAAAACTTTTTCGATGTATTCATTAATTCTTGTTGTAGATTATAAAAAACTCAAAACCCAAATAATGACCCAATTTCAAGATATTGGTTTATATTATGGATAAATTTTTTAGCCGATTGAGGTGAAATTCGTCAGACGTACAATGAAAATTAGATTCCAACATAAACTTCGTGTGTGATTCTCTAAAATGGTTAACTTGACCCATTTGGAAGAAAACTCTGGTAATCTGAAGACTGTTGATTTCCATTTATGAGTTTGAGTGAAAAATGAAAATGGGGTTTAGTCATTTCTTATCAAATTTTAATTCTACTCGGTTCATCTATGTTTTACAAGATGTGTTGAGTATCTAATTAAAGCTTTCATGTGATAGGTTTAGAATTGACAATCAGATAACTAACGTTTGCTGCCCTCAATACTCATATGTCTAGACCAAAAGGCGCCCAAACCAATTTGAGTTCCAAGGGATGAAACTCGCTTTGTATTGTGAAGATTTGCAAACTTTAATTTAACATTCCATAAAATTAAAATTAGAATGAAAATAACGTATTTGTTAACCGATTAGAACGATTAAAATGTAATAAGTACCAAATTTGAATAGTGCTGAAGCATATCTCAACCCATGGAGATAGAGCTAAATTTGTAAGGTAAAAATTGACTTCCTATCCATATCTACATATATTCTGATCAAGTGACAATTTGTATTACATTGTTTTAAAATTTTAACCGCTATAAAATGACAATCATGAGATGACTTTTTCAAAATGTCACGAAAATTATTGTTAATATTCGGTGACTATTTTTTTTTTTTTAAATTAGTGTGAATACAATATTTTTATTGGATCAATTCGAAATCACGAAATTCAAAATTAATTACATTAGTAAAAAATATATAAAATGTTTATAATAATTGGTGTGAATTTCTTTTATAATTAATGAAATTATGCATCCAACATTTCGCTAAACCTCTAAATAACGAAAACTTTTTACGAAGATCACTGCCATCTACATTTCAGAAAAGAAACTGAGGACATAAATTCGATGACGTATCACGCAGTACATCGTCTGGTACTCTTGGTGCGTTGGTGTGGATAAGGCTCTCTGTGTATATAATGAACTCACACACACACACTGCTCTCATTTTATCATTTGATGTCAATTTAAGTCTACACATAAGTGCCAGTAAAATAATGTTAAGATATTTACACTTTACCCCCGTTTTGCGATATAGGTAAATTTTAAAATTAAGTAGCGATAATAATCCGTTTCAATTAGGTCGAAATAACGACCCGTTTTCGTGTAATCGTCGATTGAATTCGACTGTATTTTTACCCGGACAAATGCACTTTTGTTTGAAACCGAAATTTTTTTTGTTTCAAATCATGGTACGTCGATTGAATTCGACTGTATTTTTACCCGGACAAATGCACTTTTGTTTGAAACCGAAATTTTTTTTGTTTCAAATCATGGTATATTGTACCAGATATGAAAGGTTATTTAATTTTGAATAATAATCCGTTTAAATTAGGTCGAAACAATTACCCGTTTTCGTGTAATCGTCGATTGAATTCGACTGTATTTTTACCCGGACAAATGCACTTTTGTTTGAAACCGAAATTTTTTTTGTTTCAAATCATGGTATATTGTACCAATTATTAAAGGTTATTTAATTTTGAATAATAATCCGTTTAAATTAGGTCGAAACAACGACCCGTTTTCGTGTAATCGTCGATTGAATTCGACTGTATTTTTACCCGGACAAATGCACTTTTGTTTGAAAACGAAAATTTTTTTGTTTCAAATCATGGTATATTGTACCAATTATTAAAGGTTATTTAATTTTGAATAATAATCCGTTTAAATTAGGTCGAAACAACGACCCGTTTTCGTGTAATCGTCGATTGAATTCGATTGTATTTTTACCCGGACAAATGCACTTTTGTTTGAAACCGAAAATTTTTTTGTTTCAAATCATGGTATATTGTACCAATTATTAAAGGTTATTTAATTTTGAATAATAATCCGTTTAAATTAGGTCGAAACAACGACCCGTTTTCGTGTAATCGTCGATTGAATTCGACTGTATTTTTACCCGGACAAATGCACTTTTGTTTGAAACCGAAAATTTTTTTGTTTCAAATCATGGTATATTGTACCAATTATGAAAGGTTATTTAATTTTGAATAATAATCCGTTTAAATTAGGTCGAAACAATTACCCGTTTTCGTGTAATCGTCGATTGAATTCGACTGTATTTTTACCCGGACAAATGCACTTTTGTTTGAAAACGAAATTTTTTTTGTTTCAAATCATGGTATATTGTACCAATTATTAAAGGTTATTTAATTTTGAATAATAATCCGTTTAAATTAGGTCGAAACAACGGCCCGTTTTCGTGTAATCGTCGATTGAATTCGACTGTATTTTTACCCGGACAAATGCACTTTTGTTTGAAACCGAAATTTTTTTTGTTTCAAATCATGGTATATTGTACCAATTATTAAAGGTTATTTAATTTTGAATAATAATCCGTTTAAATTAGGTCGAAACAACGACCCGTTTTCGTGTAATCGTCGATTGAATTCGACTGTATTTTTACCCGGACAAATGCACTTTTGTTTGAAAACGAAAATTTTTTTGTTTCAAATCATGGTATATTGTACCAATTATTAAAGGTTATTTAATTTTGAATAATAATCCGTTTAAATTAGGTCGAAACAATTACCCGTTTTCGTGTAATCGTCGATTGAATTCGACTGTATTTTTACCCGGACAAATGCACTTTTGTTTGAAACCGAAATTTTTTTTGTTTCAAATCATGGTATATTGTACCAATTATTAAAGGTTATTTAATTTTGAATAATAATCCGTTTAAATTAGGTCGAAACAACGACCCGTTTTCGTGTAATCGTCGATTGAATTCGACTGTATTTTTACCCGGACAAATGCACTTTTGTTTGAAAACGAAAATTTTTTTGTTTCAAATCATGGTATATTGTACCAATTATTAAAGGTTATTTAATTTTGAATAATAATCCGTTTAAATTAGGTCGAAACAACGACCCGTTTTCGTGTAATCGTCGATTGAATTCGACTGTATTTTTACCCGGACAAATGCACTTTTGTTTGAAACCGAAATTTTTTTTGTTTCAAATCATGGTATATTGTACCAGATATGAAAGGTTATTTAATTTTGAATAATAATCCGTTTAAATTAGGTCGAAACAATTACCCGTTTTCGTGTAATCGTCGATTGAATTCGACTGTATTTTTACCCGGACAAATGCACTTTTGTTTGAAACCGAAATTTTTTTGTTTCAAATCATGGTATATTGTACCAATTATTAAAGGTTATTTAATTTTGAATAATAATCCGTTTAAATTAGGTCGAAACAACGGCCCGTTTTCGTGTAATCGTCGATTGAATTCGACTGTATTTTTACCCGGACAAATGCACTTTTGTTTGAAACCGAAATTTTTTTTGTTTCAAATCATGGTATATTGTACCAGATATGAAAGGTTATTTAATTTTGAATAATAATCCGTTTAAATTAGGTCGAAACAATTACCCGTTTTCGTGTAATCGTCGATTGAATTCGACTGTATTTTTACCCGGACAAATGCACTTTTGTTTGAAACCGAAATTTTTTTTGTTTCAAATCATGGTATATTGTACCAATTATTAAAGGTTATTTAATTTTGAATAATAATCCGTTTAAATTAGGTCGAAACAACGGCCCGTTTTCGTGTAATCGTCGATTGAATTCGACTGTATTTTTACCCGGACAAATGCACTTTTGTTTGAAACCGAAATTTTTTTTGTTTCAAATCATGGTATATTGTACCAGATATGAAAGGTTATTTAATTTTGAATAATAATCCGTTTAAATTAGGTCGAAACAATTACCCGTTTTCGTGTAATCGTCGATTGAATTCGACTGTATTTTTACCCGGACAAATGCACTTTTGTTTGAAACCGAAATTTTTTTGTTTCAAATCATGGTATATTGTACCAATTATTAAAGGTTATTTAATTTTGAATAATAATCCGTTTAAATTAGGTCGAAACAACGGCCCGTTTTCGTGTAATCGTCGATTGAATTCGACTGTATTTTTACCCGGACAAATGCACTTTTGTTTGAAACCGAAATTTTTTTTGTTTCAAATCATGGTATATTGTACCAGATATGAAAGGTTATTTAATTTTGAATAATAATCCGTTTAAATTAGGTCGAAACAATTACCCGTTTTCGTGTAATCGTCGATTGAATTCGACTGTATTTTTACCCGGACAAATGCACTTTTGTTTGAAACCGAAATTTTTTTTGTTTCAAATCATGGTATATTGTACCAATTATTAAAGGTTATTTAATTTTGAATAATAATCCGTTTAAATTAGGTCGAAACAACGGCCCGTTTTCGTGTAATCGTCGATTGAATTCGACTGTATTTTTACCCGGACAAATGCACTTTTGTTTGAAACCGAAATTTTTTTTGTTTCAAATCATGGTATATTGTACCAGATATGAAAGGTTATTTAATTTTGAATAATAATCCGTTTAAATTAGGTCGAAACAATTACCCGTTTTCGTGTAATCGTCGATTGAATTCGACTGTATTTTTACCCGGACAAATGCACTTTTGTTTGAAACCGAAATTTTTTTTGTTTCAAATCATGGTATATTGTACCAATTATTAAAGGTTATTTAATTTTGAATAATAATCCGTTTAAATTAGGTCGAAACAACGACCCGTTTTCGTGTAATCGTCGATTGAATTCGACTGTATTTTTACCCGGACAAATGCACTTTTGTTTGAAAACGAAAATTTTTTTGTTTCAAATCATGGTATATTGTACCAATTATTAAAGGTTATTTAATTTTGAATAATAATCCGTTTAAATTAGGTCGAAACAACGACCCGTTTTCGTGTAATCGTCGATTGAATTCGACTGTATTTTTACCCGGACAAATGCACTTTTGTTTGAAACCGAAAATTTTTTTGTTTCAAATCATGGTATATTGTACCAATTATGAAAGGTTATTTAATTTTGAATAATAATCCGTTTAAATTAGGTCGAAACAATTACCCGTTTTCGTGTAATCGTCGATTGAATTCGACTGTATTTTTACCCGGACAAATGCACTTTTGTTTGAAACCGAAATTTTTTTGTTTCAAATCATGGTATATTGTACCAATTATTAAAGGTTATTTAATTTTGAATAATAATCCGTTTAAATTAGGTCGAAACAACGACCCGTTTTCGTGTAATCGTCGATTGAATTCGATTGTATTTTTACCCGGACAAATGCACTTTTGTTTGAAACCGAAATTTTTTTGTTTCAAATCATGGTATATTGTACCAATTATTAAAGGTTATTTAATTTTGAATAATAATCCGTTTAAATTAGGTCGAAACAACGACCCGTTTTCGTGTAATCGTCGATTGAATTCGACTGTATTTTTACCCGGACAAATGCACTTTTGTTTGAAACCGAAATTTTTTTGTTTCAAATCATGGTATATTGTACCAATTATTAAAGGTTATTTAATTTTGAATAATAATCCGTTTAAATTAGGTCGAAACAACGGCCCGTTTTCGTGTAATCGTCGATTGAATTCGACTGTATTTTTACCCGGACAAATGCACTTTTGTTTGAAACCGAAAATTTTTTTGTTTCAAATCATGGTATATTGTACCAATTATGAAAGGTTATTTAATTTTGAATAATAATCCGTTTAAATTAGGTCGAAACAATTACCCGTTTTCGTGTAATCGTCGATTGAATTCGACTGTATTTTTACCCGGACAAATGCACTTTTGTTTGAAACCGAAAATTTTTTTGTTTCAAATCATGGTATATTGTACCAATTATTAAAGGTTATTTAATTTTGAATAATAATCCGTTTAAATTAGGTCGAAACAATTACCCGTTTTCGTGTAATCGTCGATTGAATTCGACTGTATTTTTACCCGGACAAATGCACTTTTGTTTGAAACCGAAAATTTTTTTGTTTCAAATCATGGTATATTGTACCAATTATGAAAGGTTATTTAATTTTGAATAATAATCCGTTTAAATTAGGTCGAAACAATTACCCGTTTTCGTGTAATCGTCGATTGAATTCGACTGTATTTTTACCCGGACAAATGCACTTTTGTTTGAAACCGAAATTTTTTTTGTTTCAAATCATGGTATATTGTACCAGATATGAAAGGTTATTTAATTTTGAATAATAATCCGTTTAAATTAGGTCGAAACAATTACCCGTTTTCGTGTAATCGTCGATTGAATTCGACTGTATTTTTACCCGGACAAATGCACTTTTGTTTGAAACCGAAATTTTTTTGTTTCAAATCATGGTATATTGTACCAATTATTAAAGGTTATTTAATTTTGAATAATAATCCGTTTAAATTAGGTCGAAACAACGACCCGTTTTCGTGTAATCGTCGATTGAATTCGATTGTATTTTTACCCGGACAAATGCACTTTTGTTTGAAACCGAAAATTTTTTTGTTTCAAATCATGGTATATTGTACCAATTATTAAAGGTTATTTAATTTTGAATAATAATCCGTTTAAATTAGGTCGAAACAACGGCCCGTTTTCGTGTAATCGTCGATTGAATTCGACTGTATTTTTACCCGGACAAATGCACTTTTGTTTGAAACCGAAAATTTTTTTGTTTCAAATCATGGTATATTGTACCAATTATTAAAGGTTATTTAATTTTGAATAATAATCCGTTTAAATTAGGTCGAAACAACGACCCGTTTTCGTGTAATCGTCGATTGAATTCGACTGTATTTTTACCCGGACAAATGCACTTTTGTTTGAAACCGAAATTTTTTTTGTTTCAAATCATGGTATATTGTACCAATTATTAAAGGTTATTTAATTTTGAATAATAATCTGTTTAAATTAGGTCGAAACAACGGCCCGTTTTCGTGTAATCGTCGATTGAATTCGACTGTATTTTTACCCGGACAAATGCACTTTTGTTTGAAACCGAAAATTTTTTTGTTTCAAATCATGGTATATTGTACCAATTATTAAAGGTTATTTAATTTTGAATAATAATCCGTTTAAATTAGGTCGAAACAACGGCCCGTTTTCGTGTAATCGTCGATTGAATTCGACTGTATTTTTACCCGGACAAATGCACTTTTGTTTGAAACCGAAATTTTTTTTGTTTCAAATCATGGTATATTGTACCAATTATTAAAGGTTATTTAATTTTGAATAATAATCCGTTTAAATTAGGTCGAAACAACGACCCGTTTTCGTGTAATCGTCGATTGAATTCGACTGTATTTTTACCCGGACAAATGCACTTTTGTTTGAAACCGAAAATTTTTTTGTTTCAAATCATGGTATATTGTACCAATTATGAAAGGTTATTTAATTTTGAATAATAATCCGTTTAAATTAGGTCGAAACAATTACCCGTTTTCGTGTAATCGTCGATTGAATTCGACTGTATTTTTACCCGGACAAATGCACTTTTGTTTGAAACCGAAATTTTTTTTGTTTCAAATCATGGTATATTGTACCAATTATTAAAGGTTATTTAATTTTGAATAATAATCCGTTTAAATTAGGTCGAAACAACGGCCCGTTTTCGTGTAATCGTCGATTGAATTCGACTGTATTTTTACCCGGACAAATGCACTTTTGTTTGAAACCGAAATTTTTTTTGTTTCAAATCATGGTATATTGTACCAGATATGAAAGGTTATTTAATTTTGAATAATAATCCGTTTAAATTAGGTCGAAACAACGGCCCGTTTTCGTGTAATCGTCGATTGAATTCGACTGTATTTTTACCCGGACAAATGCACTTTTGTTTGAAACCGAAAATTTTTTTGTTTCAAATCATGGTATATTGTACCAATTATGAAAGGTTATTTAATTTTGAATAATAATCCGTTTAAGTTAGGTCGAAACAACGACCCGTTTTCGTGTAATCGTCGATTGAATTCGACTATATTTTTACCCGGACAAATGCACTTTTGTTTGAAACCGAAATTTTTTTTGTTTCAAATCATGGTATATTGTACCAATTATGAAAGGTTATTTAATTTTGAATAATAATCCGTTTAAATTAGATCGAAAGAACAACCCGTTTTCGTGTAATCGTCGATTGAATTCGACTGTATTTTTACCCGGACAAATGCACTTTTGTTTGAAACCGAAAATTTTTTTGTTTCAAATCATGGTATATTGTACCAATTATGAAAGGTTATTTAATTTTGAATAATAATCCGTTTAAATTAGGTCGAAACAACGACCCGTTTTCATGTAATCGTCGATTGAATTCGACTGTATTTTTACCCGGACAAATGCACTTTTGTTTGAAACCGAAAATTTTTTTGTTTCAAATCATGGTATATTGTACCAATTATGAAAGGTTATTTAATTTTGAATAATAATCCGTTTAAATTAGGTCGAAACAACGACCCGTTTTCGTGTAATCGTCGATTGAATTGATCCACTTTTCGATCCCCGTCAGGATTCGACACAAAAAACCCTTCCGATTTTTTGAGCAGTTGCTCGCCCGTGAAAAAATGGCGTTCGACTTCCTTTGCTTGAGTTCATATACGGAACCCAATTTCATTGTTTTTGCACTATGCCGATGATCTTGAAACGGGTTTGAAACGCTTGTTGAATTAATACCAAAGTTACAGCTTCTCTTGAGGAGCCACTTTTAAAACGGCATATGCTTCACACAGAAATCGATGTCCATCAGCTGCAATTTTCTTGTGGTTTTCTGGAAATTGTACCCCAATAGTTTCATCATCACTTACACACAAGGTAGTTCTCGGACAGGTGTAATCACGTGGCCACCCCTAGCTAACAATCCCCATATATGCTATAAGGAAAGAGAATAAGTTTTAAAGTGATATGAAAAAAAAATATTTTCGTAATTCTTAAACTTGCAAAATCAAAACAGTATCCCCCTGTTCCACTTTAAAATGAAGAGCAAGCCAAAATTAAATTTAAATTGTGGTAATGATTTTCCTTTTTGGCATAAAAAATTTGTATATTTTCACAGTCGGTAAAATGTTTAAAGATTTTTTTTTTAAAGAACACAATTTGTTTTCTACAGCTATTCCATGAATTAAATAAGGAGCGTGCAACAACACCATTTGTATTGTCCTAGGTTATGATTTTGTACATATATTTCGGTTGAATACAAATCAATCATATTTAGGATACGAATATGATGCCATTCGATTTTACGAGATACCGGGATATTTTTACATCAAACCAAGATTTTAAATTTTGCCACAGCTGAACACATATGCATAAAAGGAAAGCTCGTTAATATGCCGTAAATATTTTATCCGCAGCGCATAAGTAAAATAATACGACACCTTAATAGCGAGTAATACACTCGTTTGACTACCGCAAAAATCTCGGTTTATGGTTTTAAAACAACCCCATTTATTTATATAGAAAAAAAAATTGCAAACAAAATGTTTTGTACCAATTTTAAGGTAACATCTTGTCTGTGTACACCGCGCACCACTTTAATGTGGAATGGGGGTTAAAAGGATATGAATAAATTCCTTTTTTTATATGATTTGAATGTGTGGTACCTATTTCTACGTACTCTCCCGAATGATAAGTAATTTAAAAGAAATACACATATGCGTAAATTAAGTAAGTGGTGTAAGAAGTTCGTGTGTTCAAGGCGCAACAAAAAAAAAAATTTTTTTTTTGGAACGTCTGTATTTTTTCCGTACATGTCTTCACATAAGTCATTATTATTTACATATAACACCATCCACATATTCTCTAGAGAAAAGTTTTATATATTTTCATAAATTAATTTGCATATATTCAAAATGTATCTATCTATCTATAATGTATGCGCGTATATGTCTCATTACTGATAATAGATATAGTAATAACTTATCTCGGGTACGTATACGAGTAGACGAGGAAGCTCGCATGTAAATATAAATATTCAACGCACATTGTCAAATTTGAATTATTGGCAAACATTTTTTTTTTTGTCTATTTTAGGGAATCGGTAATTATAATCTAATGTGGATGCGGAATAAAGAGATGTGTGTCTCTTAAAATGAAAATAATCACGTCTTATTTGCATTATGTGTATGCAGAGCGTGTGTGTGTGTGCATGACATAATTTATTTCCCACATGTAATCATATAATTTTTTATTAGGAGACACTTCATATATATGGGAGCTACCCTAGTATTTTCTTCTCAATCAATTCATTTTTCATATTTTTCCGATTTTCGTTTGTTTTGGTTTTGTTTCTATATTGTATTCCATTCATCATTCTTTTACTCTTATATCGGAAAACTCGATATATTCGTATGTGATTAAGTATACATATATGGAATGTTTTATGTTGAAATTGGTTTGCCTTGTTTGAAAAATTTTGTAGCAAACTAATTGACAGTTTATTTACTTTAAATGCAACAACAAACTGTATCAATTAGTCTCAGCTGGCCAATTTAGCAAAGCATAGAGTTGTGCAACGGTTGAACAAATTTTACTGAACACTAAGGCTCTTTTCCAATTATCGACTTATTTGTGGACACCGACTTATTCGAATAAGTCACCTCGCGAGGAGACTTATTTGAATAAGTATGTCTACACAGAAATGTCTCCAAAAATGTGTCTTGACTAAATGTAATACATGCAGTTTTTTTTTCAAATCTAGTAGCAACGACCAATATGTCAAGAAAATTTTTTCTTCCATATAATAGAAATTGCGTTTTTTTTTGTTATTACGTCACAAATAAGTCGGTACAATGAATTGGAACAAATTGACTGACTTATTCAAGATGGCGTCAAATAAGTGAATAAGTCTGAAATAAGTCGGTAATTGGAAAAGGGCCTAAGATGAGAACTTAAATCATGATCCGAAAATCACCATTTTGATGTAAATTATATTTCTAGATGTCTCTTTTAAAGCTAAGCAACATCGTGTCGACGGTAACAGAACCCGTCAGTCAACCCAAAAGTACTGAAGTATCACGTGCTACTTGAAAAAGAATTGAGATAACTACCAGTGATGGCAGTGAAGTATGTCCCAAATAACAAAAATAAACTAGTATTAGTAAATACACTGTAAATTAAATTCGTATCAGAATTTTGAGTGGAAACTAGAAAATAAACTCAAAAAAAGTTTTTTTCATTCTTCATAGTATCCCGGAAAATCATTTCCATTTTTCCTCATTTGTAAGTAGTTTTACAGAAGATAATATTTCAATATATCTAAATACCGGGTATACAAAATTTGTGTACAAAGCCATTATGTGGAAATTTCACGATAAGAGAATATCGATACAGAGAATACAATCAAGTGAGGTAAAGGACATTTCCAAAAAACGGGATACTTCTGAAATTTGTTCTAATAAATTAAGTCAGTTTATTAGGTATGAGTAGCTTTAGTTTAAATATATTACTAAATTTTGAATATCGCAGAGTTTGTCAGAAAATTTCAGTTCGTCCAAATGTTAGCTGCAAAGATGATCAATATACCTATTATCTTTCTTTATTTCATTCATACAGATTCACGTATACATAATACATCAAATTTTAATTACAGCAATAAAACTACTCATATATAAATTACATATAATTTGATTTAATCTCCTTTCAAGGGGTTACCGTAACTCAAGACCTTTTTTACCTACAATATAACAAATATACAAATAATTTCAATTAAAATACATATTTTTAAAGTTAACTAATTATTTCCATACTTTTACGATCTTAAATTATAATACTAAATCGTTATACTAAAATAACAGAGTTTAAACAAGAACTTTCAAGCACAATCAAAAAATCAAGAGCCATTTCCATATCTGGGGAATAGCTGTCATTTTTCGTTCTTGCAAATCTAATCGACGCAAATCTAAAATGATACCTATCCCCTAGATATGGAAATGGTTCTTGATTTATTTGATTGCGTTAACCTAAAGCTAACATTTGGACATAGTGAAATTTTCCGGTAAACTCTACGATATCCAGAATTTATCTAAATTAAAACTAATCAAACCATAAAAATCGATTTGAATTACGACATCGAAAATAACATCACTACTATCGTTTGGAAAGGCTATCATTTTATCGTGGTCGAATTTTCCGACAGACTACGATTTATTTTCTAAAATATTTATATCATTGAAATCCACACACGTCAGCTTCTGTTCTGAGTTATACTTTGTATTCTTACAAGAATTCATTTTGTTTACTTTTTAATGTTTCATTTTTAGCCAATTTTTTAAAAATATCTTTATGGTAAATAAAATTTAGTTTAAACATAATGTTTAAATTGTATACAGTTTTAAATTAATTTATTGATCTTAATTAAATGACAATGTGTTTTATTTTGTTTCTCAAGATTATTTTTTACTTATTTTTTACTTACGCCTATTTTCGTCTCTTTCTATTATAATATAGTTATTTCGCCAAAATTTTAGTTTAACAGTGTAATTATTAATACATGTTCTGCATTAAAAATTTCTTATTGGATTTGTATATGTACACGGGATTTTTAATTAGGACTAACTTCACAACCGTCTAATAGTGATGTTTGCCATGATCTAAAGAATTGCCTCTTAATTCATAAACCAGTAACCATTCCGCTAATATTCTGAATTTTCGTCATGAACTTCAGGAGCAATCAATCATTCAAATGAAAGCCCAAATTCTTCAGCTCACATAATTCCTCCTAATATTGAGTCCACCTCTATCAACTCTCAACATAGCAGCAGCGACAATGTTAATCTTCCAAATATCGTTGTGACATGCGCGTATCCGAATCGACAAAACAAAATACAAATCAGTTACCGATAAGTAAATCACTGAATTTATCATCGATAAATTTTCTCTTTAAATTTTTATTTATTTATAAATTTACATACATTTACGCCGCACGCACGAGTTGACCCGGTGTTAAGGGTGGGTGTTGCAATGGGGAAATACTGTGGTAAAGAAAAAATTTTGAAACACGCTCTGGAATAAGGGAACAAAAAAAAATAATGAATAATTTCGCTAACCCTTTCTTTGTGTTTCTTGTTCTGCTCGGTATCACGTACTTGAAGTTTGTCCTAACTTGTCCTAAACCCAACAACAACGTTTACAATTAATAATAAATTTTAACAGTGTAAAATATATTATTTCGGAAATAATAAAAACCCTTTGTCCTAAGATATTTCTAAGAGGTACAACTTTAAGAGTTAGTGTTTTCACTTTGAACTAGACCCAATTCAACAAGAAATCACGAGTTTTCCGGAAAAAACTAGGGGAAAACTGGGTCTAATATTCAAAAGTTGTAGAAGTCGAAGTAAAAACTCTTTTGACCTCAGATACTTCTTAGATCCCTAGTTCAAAAATATTAGACACACTGTTCCTACTCCCAAAGTTGCCAGCTCTTAGAAGTATCTTAGGACAAAGAATTTGTTACTTTGATATTGTCTTCTAAATCTCTTAAATTTTAAACGCCAATTAAAATTAGGAACGTCTAGAACAAAATTCACATTACTATAAAGTTTCGTGAATTTTTTCCTAGACGTGTCTTAGAATTGTTGCTGGGTTTAGGACAAGTTAGGACAAACTACACGAGAATTCGGTATCCGTTTTTCACCCGCCTACACTCTGCTTAAGGGCTCGATCCTATTTGCCTGCATATCTTCTTTGCTTCGCCCACCTACTTATAAATACAACCTTTCATTTTTATGGTAGATAGTTCGCTCGTCAAGGAAAAGGTCAGCTTTTACAGTAGCCCAGCTGAATAACAAACAGGGCGTATTCACGGCTGTGATCTGATAAAAGATGAAATTTTTCGAAATGGATTTTGATGCTATAGGATTTTTCTCTTCAACAATGGCGACTTCTATTATTTTTATCCATTTTGGAGCACTCACTACTATTCGAACACTCAGGTAATCGCAGTCTGGCGCATTGCTGTGAAATTGTTTTGAATAACTGGGGCACTGGCCAACAAAATTGCATTCCAATTGCACAAAAATAGATTAAAAGTAGAGGTCTCATTATCATTTGTTTATGGAAAACGTCAAGAGCGCGATGAGTGAATGGGTTGAGGGTATCTAGGATGTATAAAATTTTCGGTATATAAAATTATCTCGATCTTGAGCTATTTCAGAAAGACGTAGATAAAAATAAAAATGAGTTTGGAGCAAAATTAAAAACTTAAGTTTAAACAAGAACTGGGATGTTAGTTAATTTGTTCTCAATTTGCTGAGAGCAGTGAAATGTATTTTAATGGGCTGTTAGGCACTTGATTTCATGAAACTAGTTTAGCCTTTCTGGCTTCAAATGTATAATTATGTAATAATTATAAAGGGTGGGCTATCTGTTGGTACTTTTTTCAATCGCTGAATTTTAATACTTAATGTTATCTGTTCTAAAAATTCTTTGACATGTTAAAAGACATATGAGTCGCGTACAACTCAAAAACGCATTTTGATTGATTGTCCAAATTTATTATCGTCTACATTACGACGCATGAGCCATCGCAGACCATTTAAATCGTCGTCGTTTTGTTAATTCGATGCTTGAACGGAAAGAAGGTTTTTCATCACAAATCATCTTTAGCGATGAATTTCATTTTCATCTTAATGGGTACGTCACTAAGCAAAATTGTCGAACTTCAAGAGCGGAGAATCCTCCAAGAGTGACTGTTTGGTGTGGTTTATTTGCCGTTTTTCTTTGAAAACGAACAGGAAAATGCCCTTACAGTGAATGGGGAACGTTATCCTAACATGATAATCAGTTTTTGTGGCCCAAATTGAATGAATTGCGTATCAACGACCTTTGGTTTCAACAAGACGGAGGGAGATCCCACGCGTAGAACAACCATTTATTGTCAACAAAATTTTATGATAACATAATTTTCAGAAATTATGAAGTTTTTCATGGCCACCAAGAAGCCCACATTTCACACCACTTGTATATTTTTTGTGGGGTTATATCAAAGGTAAGGGGTCTGCTAATCATCCACAAAAACAATTCAACAACTTAAAAACAATATTCAAATAAAAAACACTATAACTATAGCTCAAGCGGCACAACTGTGTAGGTTGATATTGAAATGCCGTAAGTTTCAGCTAATTTATATGCTATCAAATTAGTATACTTTTTTCAAAAAGGATTCCGATTTAACTAAAATTCGTTAAATCCATAAGTTTTAGAAAAAAAAAAATTAGAGAGGAGCACCTACTTCTTTATATTCTAAAACGTCAGCGCCACAACAGTAAAAAACACAATTATGTATGTTGAACTTCAAATCAAGTGAAACTTATATCAAAAACCGACATTACAAACAGGTATTATTAACCGACTCTGACTCTGACTCTAAATGTGACTCTGACTTTGACTCTTACTTTGACTTTGACCTTAACTTTGACTTTGACTCTAACTCTAACTGTGACCCTGACTCTAACTCTGTCTCTGACTCTTACACTGACTCAGGCTATTAAGAGTCATAGCCTTTGACTGTGACCCCGACTATGTCTCTGACACTGATTCCGGCTCCGTCTTCGAAGCTGACTCTAACTCTTACTGCGACTCTGACTCTCACACTGACTCTGACTCCGACTTCGAAGCTGACTCTAACTCTTACTGCGACTCTGACTCCGACTATGACTCTGACTCTGAATCTAACTCTGACTCTGATTCCAACTCTGACTCTGATACTGACTCCGGTTCCGGTTCCGGCTCCGACTTCAATCCGATCTAGTATGAGCGTATATCTCATAATTCATGAGATGATAAAAGATGTTAAAAGTACCACTTTAAAGTGCAAACCTGAATGAACTTCTGTACAAATTCATAAAACCTTCTATAAAACTCCCCAAATAGAATCGATTATCCTACCAAAACTAGTCATAAAAATTTACATAACCCAGTTGAACTGATTTGCGTATTTTCTTTGATTATACATACAACAGTTATAAATGAAAAGTGAAAAGTCAGTGCTTTTTGTTTTCCGTATTTTCATTGTCATATGTTTTATGTTGTATATGTGTGTAAATTTATATGTACATTTTTCTACTTCACATACAGCATAATTATGTGCGTGTGTAACTCACATATAAATGTTAAGAACGCGTGTATTCATAAAAGAACAATAGGTCGGCGGCACACAGGTAGATGCTAATATGTAGCCGTAATAATAACCTACTACAGGCGCGATACAATTCCGATGATTAATTATTCGACTTAAGTTATGCACTTAAGCATTTCAATTAAGTTTTAACACGTTATATAGTTTTATGTCGTGGTGATTTTTTTGAGAAGTGAGTACGCGTTCGCATATAAGGTTATAATATACTTTGGGTCATATAAGGATTAAAAATTGTCCCCCCAAAAAAAATAAATTTTAAATTTGTAATCAAAAGTCGAAAAACTTATTTCTTAGTACGTTACCGTTATCGCATAAATTAATCTTCTAGTCGCAAACAATATAAAATCAACATAAAAGGGATTTTATACATGAGCATTTTGTTATTTATACAAACATACATCCAAGTTCCATACACATACATGTGGATGTTATATCATTCGAATGACTTTTTAAGTGGAAGTTTTTTATTATTTGAGTTTTCTACATTTTCTTTTGTTGTTGTTGCGACGTGGAAAATTTATTTTATTTTTGATAGTTTGAGGAAAAACAAAATATATATATATATATATAAAAATAAAACATTGGGAACAGGTGAAAATTTATTATTTTTCAGTCGGAAAAAAATTTGTATGAGGTGTACTTGCAGGGGGGTTAAGCATCGCGCTTTGGTATGGGAAGTGGTTTTTTATATTAAAATGTTTGGTAATGATTTCCAAATTTTTGTTTAATTTTTTTTTATTTTTCGTTTGCTATATTGATGTTACCTACATGTTATATGTTATGTGTATGTAACAACTTCTTATGTTTGGTTCTGGCATAATTTTAGTTTTGTTTTATGGATATTCGTCATAAATTTAAGGGAAGTATTTTGTATATAAATGTTTAGCAACAATTGCACATAATCGAATTTCTTGGGTTATAATGTACTCGTACTAATATTCATACACATGAAGAGTGCAGTATGGGTAAAACTAACACACCTACACATGCGGTACGTTTAAACGTTCGATAATCTTTCATTGCTTCTAAACCGTTTCTTATCGTTTAGACGTAGCCGCTAGTATTTCAACAGTTGCTCTGCTTTGTATGGTAAGGCAAGTTGTACCTTGACGAAGCAAAACGCGATTATTACTTACATCATACTTCAACTAGGGACTTACGGGTTCTGTTACAGTAATTAGTTCAGCTTGAAAGATACTGAAATCGTCATAAAACTCTTTACCCCTTAACGTCCAAATCTGATTGATTTTATTTAAAGTTAAATCAGGTTCAATATATAAACCAATCAATTTCTTATCAATGCACTTTCATCAAGGAGGCTGACCTTATAGTTTGGATATAGCACATTGCCCCATGCTTCAGCAAAAATAGGTCCCGCTTCGATCCCTATCCTTTCTCAATAGCGTTGTGGTAGCAAAGTTCTATAGTTATTTTCTTTACTGTTTCTTATACATTACGTCTTCAAGTTAGTTTGTTATTCAGGATAAGTCCCATATACCTATAGTTATCTGAAAAAACCAAGTTTTTGCAGAGGTATGCTGTATTACCTTACTCAATATTTTCCTAGTGTCCACAATAAGGATCGTAAATATACATGGCTGTGTTGGATTCTTATTGGGTAACAACGTTAGAAAGTTTGGTTCCTTTTAAAAAAATAACGGTCAGTTATTGAACCAAAAAATAAACCCAAAAGTCCTGCCTGGTCCTTCATCCTGTTGCCATTAAGAAAAATAACTTTTTGTTTGCAGGTATTTGCAGTTAAACAGCAGACGCTTCAATCGGGTTTTTCGGGCATTATAAGGAAAATGTCCGCTAATTTAAAATTTGTATCGAATCACCGAGTCACCTTGCCCACTATTAGAAATTATAATTCTTCGGTTAAAAAAGAAATATAACTATATAGGAACATTACCAGCGCGAAGGATTCCACGATAGCTGGGTTTGTGAAGCAATTGATCACACCTTGATCTGCCAGTTGTCTCTATTTTTTACTACCGTTCGTTTCGATTTTTCTTGCATCCCTATTCGAACCCGCTTTTATTTTGTTAGATTTTCTAAAATGGATCTTAGATGTTAAACAGATGTACTGTAATTTAGTAACAAAATAATATTCAGATTGTTTGGAGCTTTAACTCACAAATGAAGATTACCTATTTTATCAGTATATCTATTTCCTTTGCTTTATTTTGAGCTCCCAGGGCAGTGATTTAAGACTCTGCGGTTGTCTAGGTATTTTCACTTCCTCGTTTTTCTCTATCCTATCCCTACCGCTGTATCCGTTGAAGGGACCGCCTCATTGTGGTTTCGGTATTGGTATAATGAATCCTAGACATTCTCAGATGTGCCGGATAAGCCATTCTAGCGTGGCAGAAGGATGTTTCTATCTTTTTCTATTTTTAATTTGTATCTGCTTTTTATCCAAGCAATGGTTGCTAGAAGTTGTTATCTCTGTGCCACTCTTTTCTCAAATGACGTCTTCAACGTCAATTCAGCGACTCCCATTTCAAAACTAAGAAATTTGGTCTGTAAAGCTCTTAACTCTCCCAACTTTTTAAATTTCTAATTGAAAGTTGGTATGTCGGAAGAATCAATTTGAAATAGTAATTTTTTAACTCCTGGTCTACAGCAAACTCACCTTCTAGCAATTACCTTTAGTCAGTCATCAAAACTAAACCACGACTAGGCCATCGACTGCATTTTTATATTGGGAATGCGGCCGCTGGTGGGATAAATCTGTCAACTTAGTATGATTTCAATGATATATATTCCAAAATATATTCCAAAAAGAAAAATATAAAGCCACGCCCATCGGCCCTTTGAGAATTTCACTAAGAAGCTTGCCCGCCCACCATTGGCGATTTTTTCCTGAGTAAGACGAGCTGTCCTGCTACGGTTCCTTGGTTTTAGCCAATATAAACCATTCCTACCGCTAGAGGAATCTTTCTGGACTAATGCTCCATTTTAATATACTCTGTGAATTAACCCAGAATGTTAACAGTCGAAAAAAAGACAGGGTGAAGTTTCTATCAAAAAATTTAACAGAGGTTAGTAACACTCTAAATCAAATTAAAATTGGAATAAAATGAGTGATTTGTAATACACTGTTAAGTTTTTTTGAGGTAAAAACGATTAAAAATTGGTTTGGTAACGTCATTAACCACATCAAAATAATTTTTTAACTTTTTTTGATTATTTTAATGAGAAGCGATTTGTAGCAATTCTTTATTGCAAATATGATTTAGACAAACTTCCACTATAAATACCGGATAGGTCCAACCAATGAGGAACATTTTGCAGAAAAAGATTTTTCCAAAATGTAAAAAATTCGTCATTAGCAGTTTTCTACTGCCAATATGAGTAATTTTGCAATTTGGCAAAAACAAGACCCTATTGGCCAGGGTTCTACTATATAGACCAGTCAGATCTACATGGGATACACTGTTTAAATGTCTGTTGGCGATCTACAGCCTGACTGATCTTCTTACTTAATTTTTTTTTTTTAATTGGGAGATCCTAATTACTATTGACCGAGATCGGTTCACCGGAAGTGGCACTTCTATAGGAGGTTTTGCGTTTTTTGCATTTTTAAAAGTTGCTTACGAGGAAAAAGATTATGAACTAAAATCTTCTTAAAATTTAAGCGGAAATAACGTTTTTTGACAAAAAAATGTTTTTTAACAAAAAAAAAAATCGGCCCTGTGTAGTCCAGGCGAATATTCATACTTTATTTTTTCCACAAATTAAGAGATCCCAGTGAATTTTAGTCAAAATAGGTTCACCGGAAGGGACAACTTCCATAGGAGCTTTTTATTTTTTTTGCAAATATTTTGAAAAGTATATATAACTTACGTGAAAAACGATAAGTTGGATACAATACCGTTTTAGGTCAGTTTTCAAAAATTTAAGCAGATAGGACGATTTTTGACGAAACCCGCTTTTTCAATAAAAATTCGGCCCTAGTATAGCCCAGGTGGACTGATTGATCGGGATGAAACTTTATACTTAAGTTTTTTCTATAAATTGGGAAATTTTGGTGAGTTTTGGCCGAAATTGGTCAACCAGAGTGTTTTGGCCCTAGTGTTTTGAAAAGTATATCATTTACGAGAATGACGGTTATGAACTAACAGATTGATAATAAAGCTAATTTAATTAAAATGAATTTATTTGTTTTGCAAGAATACTGGTTCAGATCAGTTTTCAAAAATTTCGGCGGAACTACGATTTTTGTTAAATATCTGTTTTAGTAAAAATTGGATTGATTAATCGAGATGAAACTTCATAATTAAACTTGTACCATAAATTTAGAGATACCAGTGATTTTTGGTCGAGATCGGTTCATCGGAAGTGTCAGCTTTTTCGTTTTTTGCAAATATATATTATCACCAATTTTCGTCATCTTTACAGACCAGGCGAATTGACTATTTGGAATAAAACTTTATACTAAAGTTTTTCCGTAAATTTTGAGATCCATGTGAAATGTGGTGGACATCTGTGTCCCAGAAGTGGCAACTTTCGTAGGAGATTTTTAAATTTTACAATGAAGATTAAATTTTTAACAGGGTTAACCTTGTTGAGTTTTTGAAATTTTACAATGTACAATTAACAATGACTTTTTATTATACAAAACGATTTTTATCAGAAATCTGGTATTATTGTCCCGATTCTGAAAATGTATAAATTTCTTAACTGCAACTTTATAAAATTTGCTTACAGAGAAAAAAATACAGTGTTCTAAAACTTGGTATTCACAAATTGTGAACTTTTCGCCACTGTACATCAATACGAAATAAATTCGACACTGTAAGAAAATTCCATTTTATTTTAAAATATTCTATCACATTTGATTGCGGCATCAGAATATTGACATAAACCCGCGTTATAAATAAAATTTGCGATGTTTTTATATCATAAAAATATTTAATTTTATATAAATTAATAAAAATTAAGTTAAAAAATAAGCATGTGTTGTACAGTTTGTCAAACAATATATTATTACAGTTGGTGACATTCGTTTGTATACCTTAAGAACAATATTTTTTCTGTTTATATCAGAGACAAACTATTCGTTTCGACTGTACAAGTATGTATTGCATTATCAACATTTAGGCGTATATAAGTAAATCTTAAACAAATAAGTTTTATCTAAAAGCTCAAAAATTTCAATTGGCATTAACTTCAACTTTTGCTGGTATAGCGATGCTATCGTGCTAGTTTTATCGAGTTATTCGCAATCGAAATCTTGATATGTAATTTTACGTCATCAAATTTGATGCTTATACTAGTTTAATGATATATTGATTGATTGTTTTTTTCTGTATTTTGTCCCCTCGCTAACAATCAATGAAAATACGTATAAATATCGCGTAAAAACAGTGAAATAGTCATTCAGTTCTTGAGCGATTCTAACAGTTTAGGTCTAGTGAAATAAAGCTAATATTCTTTTGTAATAAAACAATTATTCGAATACGGCTGGTGGGAAAAAAAACATTTATTCTTGGTAAGTATAGAGGCAACACCCAACTAACACTCAATGTAATAGTAGCAGACTGTACCCTAGCTATCGCGCGGGACGGAAATTGTTAACGCGTCAGCGGGTTTTCGTTCTAACAGAACCATTCTGCTACCCCATATACTTACTAACAATAACATATTTAGAGCGACTTATTTTTGCCAGAATGCAACTACGTTTGATTCAAGCCACGGAATGGGTTGGTGAAACTAATTAACTACTTCAGGGTTTTGTACCCTAATCAATTCCGTTCCCTGTAAGTAAGGGTTAACCCGTTTCAATTAAAAAAATTATTAATTTCCAGAAGAAATGCTCGGTATCTTTCCTCAGGCCAAATACGTATTTCTTTAATTAGTTGTTTTAGTTCGTTGATCAAACAAATTAAAAAAATTGTATATTGCGAAACTCAACAAGTTGCCTATCTTCCATGGTGGGGGGATGGTATAATACTCCTCGCTGCATCATGCATTCTACACATGCATCATACCTGTATCTCCAACTATACATATCCATACCTACCTCTCAAATAATCTTCTGATGTACTTTTTATACTTTTCGGCTAATTTATTTATCGACGAGCAATGTATTTCTAAATTTTTTTTTTTTTAAATTTATTAAATTTAAATCAACATTATTCAACTTTTTGTTTTTATTCAATTTATTTATTAAAATAAATCGAATTTTTCTTTTTTTTTGTAGAATAAATTGGTAAAATAATATGAATATTGAAATAAACATACATGGAAATTTGTGTTATTTATTTTTAGTTTTGTTTTTCTGCGGAGCAAAAAAAAATTTATCGTTTTCAATTTTCCGCTAAATATTTTTTTTTCATGTTTTGTTTCGCGATTTTACTTCTTACCGGCTTTTTTTTATTATTTACTCACTCAACATACCCGCCGTCGTCGTCGCAGATTTTTTTTTTTATCAGACGAAAGATGATTTTGTTACATTTTTAAATGAGGGAAATATTTTTTTTTTACTTTAAATATAAAGAAAATAAATTTTCAATTCAATTTTCTCGTATATTTGTATCTGGTTTTTCCACCACTGTGTGTATATGTGTGTATAGGAGCTTAACCTATTAATATATGTTTATTGTATGTAGGAAATGAAAATATGAGTGGAGTCTGGATGTAAAGATACTTACTTAGCTACATGTATTATGTATACGTACGTAGTAAGGGAAGGAATATGGAAAATTGGGATATTTTATGGATGATTTGAAATCAATTGTTTTGTAACAAGTAGAGGAAATATCTAAAAAGATTTCAAGTGGGATAAAGCGAAAATTTGGTTTTTGGCTTCGTTTCATTTTTATCGAAATTGGTAATCTATATGTTATTGGATATTTTACAAGATGGGTAATTTTCTAAAGATTATATTATAACGGTTGAGGGATTTTAAGTATGCATAGCACCGGGTACATAGTAATATTAATTAACTTCTAATCAACTAAGTAACTACATTCAAAAATATGTTTTTCTGTGTAGCGTATACCTATGCATACCGAATTGTTCGAGCAAAATTCACATTAATTATCTCACTTAACATAAAAAGCAAACATGCGGCTATATTCCACATCAACAAAATCAAATCGATTGTATTATAACTGTCGGTGATGATAATCTTAAACCATGCGAGTTTTCCTTAATTTTTAACAATTTTTGTAGAACATGAAGAGGTTGGAATACCTACCTATATACACAATTTTATAAATTTTATTTCCGTGTACGATTTAAATAAAGTGGGGTTTTCATAACTTTCGTTTTATTCAGTGATTTCTCTTTAATACGTATGATTCAAGAACTTCTCATATTATACAGTACACACTCATTGTATACAGTACTTTGACCGTCGAAATTTTGATGATGCTAATTTACAAATTTTCCTAAACACTTATAGTTTTGTGATCTCAGATGAACACATTCAAATGTTTTTATTTCAACTGGTTTTATATCCCACTAAAGAATTTATCCGCCACCGTGAGGCTCCATGGTCATTTTTGACTTCAGAGTGTAAAAGTCGAGACTGTTTTATATAATTTGCAACGTCGATCGAAACCAATTTACAGAATAATACCAAATAATACCGTATACTAAAATAATAATTGATGAGTGTTTGAATGGGTTCCTTATTTTGGTCCATGCAATTCCCTATCTCGATACACGATACACAATTAGTGAGAATAGAATAAAACACCTTTCTATAATTTGAAAAATTTAATAAAAAATTTCATTTCATTTGGTCGTTTTCTTCAAAATGACTCTAAATTTTTCTATTAAACTTCCACCAGAAAATCTCTTTGACCAAACTGGTTTGAAAACAATAATAATACTTTTCTTGTAACATTTGTATCATCAGCAATACATTGTTTGTAATGACCGGCAAAATCGTTCGTGTTGAAAAAATTTATAAGAGGGTTGTTCTCTAAAAAAATTTTCTCGAAATCTAGACTTACCAAATCGACTTCTGAAACTTAAAACCCTTTTCTCAACGATTTTTCAAATTTACCAACCCCAAAACTTATTTTCCGTAATCATTGCTCCAAAACTCATTAAGTGAGGTAGACAAATGTGGACCCGCTCACTTAACACACAGAATTTCATAAAAACCGTAATTCCCTTGAAAAATGGAAACCATAAATAATCAATGTAATGCAGATAAATGACCCCTATTGAACTAGCCCCCACTTTATAAAACTGAAAAAAACAATCGAGGCTGAATTATGAGATATTTACGAGCTCTCGAAACACGCAAACGAAAATTGTTCAGCTCACACAGTTTAGCAGGAATTTAAATAATTGTAGTGAGAGGCTGAGTCAACGTGGATTTAGCCCCCTCTCCCACGGTACTTAAAATATGGTATTTAAAAAAATTTATTTTAGAATTAGAAAATAGCTTCTCTCTCATGAGCTTTCAATTTAAAGCTACTTTTATCTTTGAGCAGATCTTTAAAACCATAAACAACTCTTTAATTGGTTTACATGGCATACTCTTTTAAAATTTTAAAAATTAAATATTTCAATGTTGAGTTAGGATGTACCAATTTATCAGCCCACTGTATTTTTGCAATTTTAAACGAATATGTCGTTTATACTTGAAATTGGGGGGTGGTAATTGTGCTAAGGGACAGTGATTTGCGTTTACGTGAATTCGGAAATGTCTACTTAATGGAATTGAAAATTGATTGTAACGTAGAAAACTTTTGACGATTGGGACCGTTATTTTAGACAATTTGTATGTGTTTAACCATAACCTTAAAATTTACCACTATAGAATTTTTAGTTATTTCGGGAGCGCTGGTAATCATTTTATGTATGAAATCACAGCTAGTATTTTATTTCGATAGGCAGTGTTTTCTCTGCATTCCCCCAATCATCGATTGACATCTAACCAAATTTGATAAAAATTAAACGAATATATTTTAATTGTATTTATTTTTAACATTTTCGAATTTACTCTACTTTAATATTTTTTTCTAATAGATGTCAGGGCTAAAGTTTACTTTACGTATGCATCGAGAAAATCAGGTAAGTAGTATACATTTTTAAAATTGTTAAATGCAGGATTGTTTATCAACAGTTTTTAGAAGCTAAATTTTTCCGGAAAATTCGGGAAAATTTTTTGTATTTTAACAGTTTTTCGAAAGTACAAGTAATTTGAAAATTTTGAAATTTTTAAATTTTTTTTTTACTTAGTTTAAAATTATAAATAAAATTTGATACTTGAAGAATTGTATAAATTCTGGAAAAGCGATTGTTTGTATAATGAATTAAATGAATTAAAATTACATTAAAAAAAAATTTAATTTACCAAAGTTGATTTTTTTAATATTTGTGGCACTATCAAAAGAAGCGATTTTCTCGATGTATACGTAAAGTAAAACTACGCCGATGTCAGTAAAACATCTTCAATTGCGGAAATTTTTTGAAGTTCAATTAAAGTTTGACAACAAAATTTGTTTGTATTTTTACGTTTAAATATATTATCCAGTATTAGCCAATCTACATCGACTGACGAACAAAATGTTCGATAAGTAGATTTTTTCGAAAATATATTGTATCTGAGCTAGTAGTGTGGAATTTTAAAATAACATTATTCTGGTTTATAAACGAATAATGAATCTAAGATTAGGAAGTATTAAATATTTTCCCGAATTTTGGACTGTCAAAAAACAATGTCACTGAGGTAAAACTTACAAAGAAAGTTACTTACTATCTGACAAAGACTGCTTATTTAAAGCATTGGTTTCTTGCACTGCACTGTTAAGACGTTGGCTTTCTCCTAACACAACGCGATTGAACTTTTTACTAAATCTTACTAAATGTCGCTTGCTATCCATTTGCATATATTTGGGGGGCAAATATTTTAATTCTTTTAGTTTATTTTGTAAACATGATTTAAAAATTTAATAAATAAATATTTAATTATTTTATAGAATTTAATTAATCAAAATAAATTATTTAAGTGAATTCAAATAGAATTAAGATTCAATTTAATTAGAGGTTAACCTTAATTTATTTAATTATAAATAACAACTAGTTTTATTTTTTGGAAAATATATTTAAGAATTAATTATAGTGAAACCAATATTTTAGTATTTAATTTTAAAGATCGATTTCGGAAATATTCGTTCCTCAGTTTTTATTACAATTTTATTATATCTATTTTTTATGTAAAATTAATTTAAGTGAACAAAACTCAAACTATTATTATATTCGCTAATTAGTAATACTGTGACTGTAAAAAATTTCATGATAATCCCGTGGCTTTACTACTCCTATGACCTAAATAACTGAAAAAAGCGCTTATTTATTAAGATTCATCGTCACAATGAAGAAAACCAAAGGCAGTTCCGACGAAATTCCATTGGTCTCAAGCTATTTTTATGTCAGCCGAGGAACGAAATAGCCAAAATTAAATAAACAAATAACCTCAAGCAAGTTAAAAAACCGGTAACGAAGTTGACAATACAAAACAAAAACAGGAAAACAAAGAAATACCAGCATCAAATATTCCCGTAACAAGATTTAACAATTGTGACGATTTATGTTATTAAGAGAAATGTACACTAACATCGCGAAGTAACTAAATTTTATGATCTACGGAAAAACATCACAATCAACCCACAATCTCATTACGATTTTCTGTTACTCCATTGAGTCAACAACATGTGTACACACTGAGTTTAAGGAAAATCCCTTGGATTTTGCTACCCTTATGTCATGTACAACTAAAATCGAGAAGTAAGGAAAAGTTTCTACTTTACGGAAAAAAATTAAAAAAGATTTTGCCACTCAGCCCAAGATCTCATTACACTTTTCTGTTAGTTCATTGAGTCAACAACATGTGTACTGAGTTTTAGGAAAATCACTTAGATTTTGCTACCCTTATGTCATGTACAACTAAAATCGAGAAGTAAATAAAAGTTTCTGCTCTACGGAAAAAAATTATAAAAGATTTTGCCAATCAGCCCAAGATCTCATTACAATTTTCTGTTAGTTCATTGACTTAATAACATGTGTACTGAGTTTTAGGAAAATCCCTTGGATTTTGCTACCCTTATGTCATGTACAACAAGTACAAGAAGTAAGTAAAAGTTTCTGCTCTACGGAAAAAAATTAAAAAAGATTTTGCCAATCAGTCCAAGATCTCTTCGTGTGATAATATTCGATGATTATAAATGCGTGTTCTCAAAATATCAATAGCGAAATCAATATATTTAATATTTTAAAAGAATTAAAATATTTGCCCCTGAATATATGTAAATGAATAGCAAAAACGTTTAGTAAGATTAGTAAAAAGTTCAATCATCTATATAGGTGAATGAAGAATTTACTAAAATTGCACTATATTCATTTAGTACGATTTAGTAGAAACCGTTAGAGGCATCTAACACAGAATATAGACTTCAAAATGCATTAATTTGTGTGATATAAAACTATGAATAAAGTCGTTCGAAGTTAGTGAAATTATGAATTAAGCCTTGGAAATTAGTAAAGGGGAACGTCGGTTAATTCCGTACGTATACCTAACTCCGTGCATCTGTTTTTCAATATTTCTAATGATATTGTATCACTGTGTAATTAAATTTTCCAGATTTTATACAATCTTTTAATCGAAAGAAGACGCAGTTGAGTTTGATAGGTCAAAATGAGCGGATGTAAAAAAAGCTTTGTCAACCTTTTTGATAATTTTATGGTAAAATAAAATAAAATGGTAAGAATGTCGTTTTTGGAGTTATAATCAAAAAATGTATGAATGTTATTTCCAGTGATATTTGGTGAGTGTATTGTAGTACTGACTAAAATTTGGTGCGCACAGTTTATTTGAAAATTATTTTTCATTTGCGAGATTACACCAGTAAGGGCATGAAATTAGCCGAGCGGTGGGGTAATATCATTCTGCAGGGACTTCCGTCACATCTTCCGATAATTACCTTGCCCGGCTTCCATCAAGATCCACATGGGTATTCTCAGAAAGCATTCGTAACAACAAAAATGCCCCAACTGATGACCCAGATTTGGGCTGTTTTCCGTGACATTATGGCAGCAGAGCACCATGGCATAGGGAATACCCAACGTATTCATGACGATTGGAGTATTTTTAAAGATAGATTTTTCTCTTCAAATTATACTCTTGGACTATATATTTCGGCTCATACAAACGACAATTTTCATAAAATGCACCAAACGATTGACCAGATTTGGGTAATTTTCCATAATTTTAGACAAAAATGATATTATACATATGTGTAATTGCTCATCATGGCAAATAGAATACTTTTGTGAAACTGTATGACTACTGGAGCATTTTGGGAAAATGGTCATTTGCATGGGAAAATATATAGTTGAAGAGTAATTTTCAATTTTGGTGTCTAACTTGACGAACCACCCATATCTCAGATCCTAGTGAAAATATCATAAAGGACTATAGCATGACTAAGTTAAATAACATATTTATGTGAATTACTGGAACTGACACTGATTTTAAAAAAAAAGGCAACCGAAACAACGCGTCACAGATAATTTGAATTTATAGAGATATCGGTTTACAATTTTTTGCGACATATGTTATATAGTTTTAGATTCAGTTTCTCGAGCTGAACCCAAATCTGCAGTAATAAAAATTTTACTCCTGTCGAAATTCTATATTGTCCCAAAATCAACTAATCTTTTGTAAACTTTTCCATGTTTAGAAATTTTTTACGATTTGTTTGTCAATCATGATATTTCTAGTAGGATTTTGGGGAATTCCCGTTATCACGGAAATAAATTGTTTGAATAATTTTTACCGAAGGAATGGTATCCGACGATCCTCAATTTTGAGCAAACATTCGTGTTTTTATATAATTTGGTACTTGAGATCAAATGATGTTCGAATTGTTTTAGCCATTGAAATTGTTTCAAACATATTATGCACCTCATGTCAATAATCCGGGGACACAACACTAAATCTTGCAAGGGTTTCTGAAACCCCAAACCCTTCTCTTTATTGTTTTTGTTTTAACGGAAACTAATTTAATTTGCAACATGCATAGCAGTGAGTACTTCACAATTTCAAAATGAAACTGCCTTTTTGAATCCAAACGGACGAGAAGTTTTCATTGCAGTTCATTTTAATTTCGACTGTTCTGAATTTTCATTCCTAGAAGTAACAACAGTGAGCTGCTATGTGGTAAAATTGACAGTAAAAAAACACGGTAAAAGACATTTTAATTCTATTAATTCCATTTAGTCTTAATTATGAGACTTTTCGTATTCTGCGCGTACTCTGTGACTAATAAGACCACCAAATTTATAAGTCTTACGTAATACTTTTGACTTTGTTTTGAGTTTTGTCTTAATTACGGCACTTTTCGTATTCTGCGCATAGGCTTAGTTGGCGTTGGTCTTAAAAAAAAGTTTTGCGTAAGACATTTTAATTTGGTGGTCTTATTGGTCTACGGGCAGAATATGAAAAGTCTCATAATAAAGAGTAAACTCAAAACAAAGATAAAAAGTTTTACCTGAGAACATTTTTCAGTCAGTGACTGTGCTTCAGAATCGGGGTTTTAATCTAATCATTACAAATATTAACTCTTATACCATCGACGCATGTTAATCATCTTTTGCTATCTGGTTTACCGTTAATTATTTTTTTTTTTTTTTAATATTTGCCTAAATTATTTGCATTTAAACAGACCAACGCCTCACGGTCGATTATTCTTTTTTCCGGCAGCTTATCATTCTCCTAAATTTAACAAATATAAAATCACTCATATCAGTATTTATGTCATAATTTTCTTTAACACATTTTATCTTTCGGTCGATCTGAAATTATATTTACATTCCATTATTACTATTTATTTTTTACCTGTCGCAGTATGATGTCCTTGTGTATAGTTCTTCTGAATTATATTAAAAAAATTAAAAATTATGTTAATGGCGAGTGGCAGCGGGCGATCAGGGAGGGATAATTGGTTGTAACAGCGCCTGAATTTACCACTAGACACAAGTTGACAGTCCTGTCATCGAATGGTTCCTGAGTTTGGGAGATTATATATTTACTCCACCTCTCCAGCGAATAGTTTCTGAATTCGAGGAATTATATTTCCACTCCACCTGCAGCCAACGAAGATTTCTGGAAAATTCTGGAAAAATTACCGAAGTTTTACATTAAATTTTCCTCTATCACCAGATATAGCCGACCATAAACTGCAAGCCATAAAAATTTTGAGAAATACAATTTTGGTGGTGGGAAAATAAATATGAACATCAAAATGCCTTATTTAGCCCTTAGGCTCGAAAAATTATTGTGTCATGATAGTTTTAGATGTCATGACAGGTAATATTTACGAGATGGAGAGTAAAAATGTGGCGTACGTTTTTCGGGGCTGTTAGTCAAAAATATTCTGGTATTAATAATTAGTGTCGCCACCGCATTTTTCCAAAATGAAAATAGAGCTATCTCCACATACATCCCCATAAACTAGCCTTGTATTTGGCGTTACAACGAAACAATGTTTAAATTTAAATAAAATTGTTTTGCTGTAATGCAGATCGAATTTTGCTCATATTTCCGAAACACATCTTACGAAAAATTTTGTAGAACAAACATATTTATTTATTAAGAAGTTATTTTAAAATTGTTCGTGATATTATTTTATTTGAGATTTTTTCGGTTTTTCGGACCAAATATCATTTATCACGAAACCAAGCTGCCCAGAAGAGACTTAAGGAAGTTCTCATTTTTGTAAGGGTTTGTCTATTTTTACAAAAAATCTCAAAAATATTTATTTATTTGTTACTAATTGCTTAATCAAAAGATGAATACAAAATTTATAGAATACAATTTAAATAAAATTAATGTGCATCAATATATTCCAAACTAATGAATTTCAAGATCATTCAAGACTACCGCTAAACATCCAACTCTGCACTGAACATTTTTCAATATGTCTAACAAAAACACATCATACTTTGGAGGAAATTAAAAATGAAATTCTTACAAAATATAAAGAAAAGAGCAAGAAAACAAATGGAAGATTTCGGGAAAAGAGATAGGTGGAAACTACATTATCGACATTTTGAGATGTCTTAGTATCGGCTGTTGTATCTGATTCTGATAATTGATATCCGTCGACCAAAAACTTTTGGGTAACTTAACCAGTAAAAATTGTTTTTCATTCGAGCTTTTCTCGATATCAAAGGCCATACACGATTTGTTCAATAAATATTTGAGTTGATTCTAATCTAGAACAAAAAATCATTGAACCTTTACTCGGAACCGTAAAGAAAGACTTGTATCATACGGCCCTCTTGAATTTCCGAAACACAACTAAATCTTTTTACATAGGAGGTCAAGGTCAAGGAAATTTAAGGTAATAATTTCATATTTTAACACAGTTTGATTGAACTTTGTTAACATTGGATTGTGTTATAAATGTAGTATATTTTCCATATTACAAAATCATGATACAAAATCGCATAAAATACAAAACGTTAATCTGCTAGCGAAAGCTATTACAAACATTTTTCGTATAACAAACTGCATAAATATTTTAAATTTATATCCCCCATATGGTTATTTTGTGTTTATTACTTACTCCTCAAACTCATATAAAACACCCACTCCCACCCAGACAATTATCAAGTATCAGCACTAAACAAAAAAGGGTAAGTTTAAATTATATCCCCTATAAAATTATTACACCCACACTCGGCTGACATTGACCTCAAAACAATCAGTATCATGTATGAACAACAAAAACTTGTAATAATTTATAGAGAACAGGAAAAAAATTGATTTTACAAAACCCTCGTCGACAAGTACAGCAATTTCTTATCGTTGTACGCCCGCCGCCGTCTATAACCATAAATGTACACACATGTGAATCATATTCGCACACATCTAGATATAATTTATGTAAACAGACGAATATTATTATATTGCACCCATAATACAAACCTTTCCCGAAAATTACAAACCGCACACCAAGTCGAAATTAACAAAAAATTCAACTGTGAAGTTGGCTTTTTCGCTCTGGAGTGAGATTGCGAGATTTTTTTTTTATTCCTATTTGAAACTTTTTTCTTTTTTACATTTTCTTTTCTTTTATTCATTTTTACTTTATAGAAACCACGAAAATGAGGTTGGTTGGTTTTGTTGAATTTTGCTTTTTACTTTATTTTTTTTGGAACAATACTATACGAGGATAGAGTACGAGAATATAGGAAAAAAAATAGTCGAACAGAAAAAAATAAAAAAAAATTAAAAGAAAATAGGAAAAATAAAAGTAAAAACTGAAAATGAAAATGAAATAAAAATTCAGAAGACAAACAACAATGAAAAGCTTTATGTAGTACTATCGGGTGCGTTGTTGTTGTTGTTGTTGTGGTGTACGAAAAAAGCAGTCTGATTTGACTGGCACAGAATGGAACCAACAAAAAATGCACAACCGAATTTTTTTTTTATTTTAAATAATTTAGATTTGAATATGAATATGATGAAGGAATAATCATTATAAAACTTAAAAAAAAAATTGTATATATCCTAGATAATAATAGTAATATATGAACAAAAAAATAAAATTCTATATGCATGTCGTAAAAATATTGTCTGATAGACAATTATAATAAACCTTTGGTGTGCATTGCATGAGGAAGATGGTTTTGCGATACGATCTTTGGATAAAATGCAATTTTTGTTCTCGAGCAGGAAGTTTAAAGAAAATCGATATGTTAAGGTTAAATTGTGCTGCACCACGCAGAGATAGGGTTGGGAATTAATTCAGTTTGTGTTCTACTCTCAGGAAGTTAACTAACCGCGAGCATTTCCCCCTCGGAACGATGTACGCTCTCTATAAAGTCTAGACTCTATTGTAACACTGAAGAATGGTTTCCTGTAAAACTTAACTTGTAACGTGTCCAAGCAATCCGAAAGTCTTTGATAATTAGTTAAACAAATTAACGCGAGTAGAATGCATTTGGTCAAATTATTGCTGCGATATTATTGCATTCCATAAGCGCCGTCTTTGCTTTAGCTGTGTTAAAATTCCCGCAGTCCCAGACACATACTTGTATCATTAGCTTTTATTCTCTAATATATGTAAATGTATAGCAATAATTGTTAATAAAATACCGCAATAATATAAATCAACTTGTATAGTGTTGAAAAAAGCAATTTGTATGTTTGTGGGGATAGAAATTTGGGTTATCTTCACAATGATGTTAACTATGATGTTAATGTCGATCTTACTAAACCAGTTCAACAAAACATAATTCTAACTAAAATTTGAATTTAGTTTGCGGTAGGTCTGGTTAAATTTTGTTTAATTATAAATTTTGCCAGATGAAGCTCGACTTTATGCAAATTGGATAGACTATGACCCGAGGTAGAATTTGGATGGCTTTGATGACGTCGATCGTCGATAAAATGATTTGCTATTCGAGTACCGAATGGGTTTGATGAGGTTTGCTGTTCAAAGTTTTGCAATTTGGATTTTACCTCAGTCATATGTGAGTTTGAAGTGGTTACATAACATACAGTGGTCGAAATCCGTATAAGCGCAGCCATTTTTTATTTTAAAACTGTTTACACCGTATCTCCAATGCAAAAAACTGTTCCTTATGACTTTTACCTTTTACTTTTATTGTATCAAGAGCATGCCCAATAGAAACTTATAAAAAGAATAAAATTCGAATTGACCCTTACTTCAATAATATTTATTTGTTTATAAAATTTTGCCATATTAATTTTAGACCTTCCAAGTATTCCGAAAATTAAATATTAAAGCACCAAACTCAGTTAAATGTTACGCAACAAAAAGGCCTTCCTATATCGTTCCGTTTGAATCATAATAATAAACAATTGGTATTAAATTCAAACCGCGGTTAACTTCATTGTATTGTTCATAAGAGAAAAATTAAGTTTGATAACTTTTTATTTTAGCAAAAAAAAAATTCTCAAAATATTTTTCATACTTTTCTGAAAGGCAAAAGTCATAAGTTTTATATTAGAGATGCGTTGCTACTTATCAACTTCTTTTCATAAACTTACTTTTTGTTTTTACAGTTAAGGTGAATTTATTTGTCTCGGTAGCAAAATTTACTGCAGAAAAATTTGCTGGAGAGTAAAAATCGAAGAGAGAGAAAGAGCAAAAACAACCAATCAAATTAGCTAAATTGGTTATATTTTTGTAAACAAATTTCCCCTACATTTCATTTTGTAAACCTTATTACCTCTTCGGAATAAAAATAATTCATTCTGTAGATTAATTTGCTGAAGGCAGGCACCTTAACAAAAATAAATTCTCTACTATACTTCAAACTGCTGCAAAAAAATTTGCTACAGAGTTAAATAAATTCACCTTTAATTTATTGTATGCCTAACGACTAAACAAATAAAATAGAAACAAAAATCACCGAAATTGCCATTTTAAATTGAAACAAAATGTAAATTTTGTAAACATTGTTTAATGGCCGGGAGCACAGAAAAATGACAACCAGCCGGTTAGTTGTGCGCCAGTTAAATGTTTTATATGAAATCTGGATAGGAACCAAGCACACAATTTATCGATAAAAAAAATATAAACGTAAAAAAATATTTTTTTAGGGGAAACTGGAGAAAGCAAAGGCTGCTAGACTTATTTTCATTTTAAATTATTTATATTGTTTTAATTTTTGATCACCCGCAGTAAAATCAAAAGCCTGCTATTATCTAATTTGGAATTTTATGGATATTTTATTGATTTTTTTAATCGATAAAACTTGAGCTTGGTTAAGTTAAGACCCTGTTTTCGCAATCAGAAAAAAATCAATGCAAACTTGATTAAATATATTTTATTCCATGGAAATATTTAACAATTCGTTAAAAAGTTATTCAATCATAATTGGCTATTTAAATATTTATACGTAAGCTAAATGTTTCCACGAAATAAAATATAATTAATCAAGTTTGCGTTGACTTTTTTCTGTTTGCGAAAACAGATTTCATATAAAACATTTAACTGGCGCACAACTAACCGGCTTTTTGTCAGTTTTCTATGCAACCGGGCATAAGTAAATTAATTTTTTTTGTTTTAAATCGCCAGGAAAATTGGGCATTCTGAATGCGTTGTTCGTAATTGTACTAGAGGAAAATATTTCGCATAAAAGCCCCAACAAAAGGCCAAAATAAAATCTAGGAAATCAAAAAAAATTGAATTCTCCCGTGACGATTTGACATACGGATACGACTCGCATTTTAAACAGTTCGTCAACCATTAAATGAACCAAACTACAAAACAACGTCCGCCTGCCTTGCGATAGTCCAATCAATAGTATTGGATTTGCTCGTAATTACATGTCGTGGACAACATCGGGAGTGAACGATTTTATCTGACGAAAAAAATCTAGTCTATAGATTGTCCCGGCTGCTACAGTTGCTACTGGCATAATTTGAAAAAATACGACGTGGTTACGTTCAAGCAAAGTTTTGGTTTCGGAAGTGTTATGGTATAAGGAGCATTTCTTATTTAAGTGAAACTTCCCATCTTCTTTATAACGACTCGAAATACATTAAACTCTATGGTTGATGCTTTTTAAATTATCTGGATGATAGTGCACACGAAACTTAAATGTTTCAACAAGACTATGTTGCGATTCATGTTTCGAAGGAGGCCAAACAGTGGTTTCTCAATAAAAACATTAGTCTTCTTGAATGGTCAGCTCGTGTTCTGATTACAATGTTGGGTCAAAATTGATACGGAAACATTTAAAAACCTGACGAAAATCAATCACAAACAAAACATAATATACGAGTACATTAATTAATTTTCTTAATTGAAATAAAGTAAAGCTCGCCATGGATAGATTTCTGTCGTAGAGCAGGTTTACCAAAACTAAATTACAAAATTATTCATATTCCTTGGCATAAAACAAAAACGTAATATACAGGGTGACTCTTAAGTATGTACAATAGGGTGCTACTGTAAAAATTTGTTTTATTCGATTCAACAATGCTTTCATTAAATGCTATGCGATTTCATTAATTAATATGACAAAAATTTATTCAAATCAACGAAAAAAACCAGCAGTAAAAATTCTTTAATTTGACGAAAGTTTATTCATTTCGATAGCTAGATCTTAATTGACTTGAATAAATTTTGTCAATTTATCAAATGCATTTCTTCAATCAATTTATTTGGTTCGAAGAAATTTCGTCAAATTAAAAAATTCTCTTAATTTTTTAATTTGAATAAAACGTAATCAAATTGATTATGCGTTTTCATCAATTTGACTGACGGTTTATACAGATTAACCACTTCATTTTTTTGAGGCTGTATTCTGGAGGCTGTATTGAGAATTTATTATAAAAACTGTTTTGTATAATCAGAAATCATTATTCCACATTAAATTTTTGAAAACCAACAAGGTCAGCTTGTTGTAAAAAATTAATTTTCATTGTTGTTCACCATTTCGGATATGGCTCTCCCAATTTATGAAAAAAGCTTTAGTACATATGAAGTTTTATTCCGAATAATGAATCTGCCTGGTCGGTGGAGAAGCCGAATTTTGGTGAAATAAAGTTTTTTTTTTATCAAAACTCGTGAGTGGTTAAGTCGTAAACTCCAACTGTTATTATAATTCTTAGCATGCATCGATGTTACCAGAAAAAGTAGTCCTTCAAAATTATTTGGGAATGACATTCCACGTGGAAATACTAGAGTTAATAACAATAAATTATCAAACGATGTTGTGCGAATACAACTACATGCAAGTGATTTACGCAATTGCAATACGCATACATCGCCAATTACAATACATAGAATATTGGGTGTGTGAATTAATTTTTATTCTTTTTTTATAAAAAAGAAATGTTTATTAAAAGATAACGATACAGTATATTTTATCCAATATATTCGCCATCGTTAATGACTTCCTGTCATCTCCTGGGAAGTTTGTGGATTCCTCGTTTGAAGAAGCCTTCAACTTTTCCAGCTATCCAGCCATCGATCCAATTTCGCACTTCTCCGGTGCTTCGGAAGTGTACGTCAGCCAGGCCTATTTGCATTGATCGAAGCAAATGGTAGTCGGAAGGTGCATAAGGTCTGGAGAATACGCAGGTTGTTCAAGCCGATCCCAACCGAGTTGCTCTACCTTGTTTTGAGCGGTTTTTGGACGATGCGGTCTAGCATTGTCATAATGAAACAAAACTTTATAGCTTTCGTTCGCTATTACTATCTCGCCCTGCTTGGCCTGGATCGACGTAAGCTGCTTTACGTTTGGGGTTGTCGTAATAGACCCACTTTTCGTCGCCAGTAACAATTCTTTTGCATGCTTCAATTCATGCTCTCAATTGATTTTCGGACAGTTGATGTGGGATCCATCTTCCTAGCTTTCGAATCTTGCAAGTTTTTTTTTTGCGTTTGAAATACATTTTCGTCCAATAATGTTTGTAATTCGGCATCTTCAAACTTTTATTGCTGACCTAGCCGTACTTTGTCTGTCAAGTCAAAATCACCACTTTGGAATCGATGAAACCAATTGAAACAGCTTGCTCTCGATGGAGCTGGATTACCATAAGTATCAGAAAGCAATCGGTGAGCTTCAGCAGCAGTTTTCTTGGAATCAAAAAAGAAAAGAAGAACCACTCGAAAAAACAACTTATCACGATCCATTTTAAATCGATTACAAAAAAATGACGTAATATGAAAAATAACACTTTCTGCTCTGAATTAGATTGACAATTGTGACAGCTACAAAATGCAATTGGGATTGCTTGTCAAACTATACGCAATCTCACGTAGGGACATCTAAATGTCGAGTCTAAGAATTAAGTCACATACCCAATAATCTCGAACAGCGATACACAAATATGTAAGCGCGAGCAATTTGGGACACAGGGAGAATTATAATTTAAACAGTTAAGAAGTACAAAGTGAACAGTGCGAAAAGTAGAAGTGACCAATAAAAATGAAATTAATGAACAGTGATAATAAGTGAATTGTTGAAGAAGTTATTGGTTTTGGTGTAAATAAAATTTGCAACCTAAACGCTGAGTGTTTTATTTGCAAACTTCAGTACTCCAGACTCCGTTGCCATTTCATTTGGGCCGATCTCATAAATTTGTGTAGATAAAAATAGGATAGCAACTAAATCATAACAAATAATAATTTGACCGAATATTTTTTAAACAAAAAATCCTTTTTGAAAAAATATACCTGAGGGCATAAACATATATATGCGTTGACCTACTAAAAATGTGCAGACATCTTTTGTATGCTATTGATAATAATATATAATCGGACCTGCACATATGTCTGTCTCCAGATCGAAATGATAATAAAACTAACATACAACAAATCTTATAATTTATTACCACCGCAAACAACAAAAATCGTTATAATCCAATCCATAAATGCCAATTTTTACCTAGGCAATTCCCGAAAAGGTATAAACTGTTCCCTCGGTCATTGCAAATATTTACCTGCGCGAGGTTATTTTTTTTTCTCATACATGTAAGAAAAATTCACATGTTACACGTTACCTATTAATGTTGATCATTATAGGTCAAGTCCATTGCGAAGCCATGTGAATTTTTCACATAGATACAGCATCCCAATAAATATAATGACAAAAGGACATTGAATCAATTATCGTAATATAATTCTATGATAAATGTTTGTATCTACGTAACCTCGATCTTAAATATCATATGTCGTGTGTATGTGCTCACAGTAAGTACAATTTTTGTACAGAATGGGTGATGATGAAATGCGGATTTACTGAGAAATGGTTACATTGGGAATTTTGCTCATAGGACCGCACTCTATATCTCAAATGTATACAAATTATTTCGCTTGCGGATTCTTTAGTCAATGCAAATATTTGCATCGCATTGATATTCAGATCACCCGTTTACGCCGTAAGACAAAACATAAACAGAACGTATTTATGAAGACAACAAGGAAACCAATGAAGAGATAAGATAAATAAGCTAAACGAAGACGAACAACAATAAAAAATACAAATAATTCACGTAGGATGGCAAAATGGTACATGGAAATTGTAACATACAAATTAATGATTTTGTTTGGATCCACAGTGAGATTCAAATTATTTTACAAGATTCTTTATTTAATCAATGAAAAAAATATGTAAGATTTTAATTTTTTCGTATGCGATGAGAATTGTTGTTGTTGTTACCTGTACTGTACGTTATTGTGTCGAAATAATTATAATAATTGTAGTAATATGTTGATTTGGTATGATGCATCGCAGTCGTCGCACTCCTCGGATATATAGAATTACCCGATGACAAATTATGCAGCATTCAAATTGAAAATTGTTTTATGTACACAGATTTATACGTTTTGTACTCGACCTGAATTAAAAATTGGCCTCTATGTGATAAAAATGTATTCACTATTTGATGTTAGCACTTTTTTATTGTTGGGTGGATACTGAATACGAGTGTATGAATATGCTTTTATATGAATTATATTCATTTCATAAAGTAAATTTGTACTAACTAAGACGTTCAGCTCAATTCCCTTAGACGTATCACTTCATGCGACGTGACTATGGATCTTCCTGGTTACTAGATTTTAAAATCAAAATTTAATAAATAATTTTGTGTAAAACTCTCAATGAAAATTTTTTAAATCTTAGTTGGCTTCATTAGTTTGATTTTTTTTTTATTTATTTGTCACGCCAAAATGTCAAGTGATAGAAATTGTCATTTGGAGTGATAGCAGTCGATAGGAAATTTTTATAAAGCAGCATACTAAGATTTAAAAAATTGTCAGAACGATTTTATTGAACAATTATTTTGTAAATTTCGATTTATTGATCTAGTAACCAGGAAAATGAGTAGTCACGTCACTTGAAGTGATGCGACTAGGGGAATAGGGATAGTTGTAGCAAGCGACGATTTTTGAGGTACTATTTTTGATTATTGGCATGATACAATAATTTTCTCTTATAGATAAACCCACCATGAAACGTTCAAAAAATGAACTAAAACGGTGACCTAAAATAATTATCTTCTTATATAATATTCATAGTGTGATGACATACTAGGATAACTTTTATCTGGTATTTTTTTTCGTTTCTTTCCCCTTTACCAATAAAATCAAAAAATTGCGGCGCAGATAAAACCGATTTTATTGGTAAAGGGGAAAGAAACGAAAAAAATACCAGATTAAAGTTACCCTAGTGTGGATATGCACAAAACAAACGAAAACGAAAAAATATAAGGTCACCACAATTCGTATACTAGCGACAATATATTTCTAGTGAGTTTATCTGATAAAGAGAAAATTATTGTATCATGGTGCTAGGTTTCTTAAAAAAACGAGTATATTGCTGATATTTCAGATACTGGGAAAGATTGTGTCAATTAATGGAAGGCAGTTCGAAGGCAATATCGTTATAAAATTAAATTACAATGTCGTACTATTCTTGCAGCTTTAAAGTTATATAAGGATAACCAAACAGTTTGGAAAGTGCATACCTTAGTGGGGGATCCGTTCATAACTGCATATTTTAAAATTGCATTTCTCAAAACGCCATATTTAAAAACTGCATAAGGTACAAAATTGCATTTTTCAAAACTGCATATTTCAAAACTGCATAAGGTACGAAACGGCATAAGGTACAAAATTGCATTTATCAAAACTGCATATTTCAAAACGGCATAAGGGTTAAAAGAGCATTTTTCAAAACGGCATTTTTCTAAACGACATATTTTAAAACGACATTTTTCAGAATGGCATTTTTTAAAACTGCATTTTTCAAAACGGCATAGGTACAAAATGGCATTTTTCAAAACTGCACAAGACAGAATGAAATATTTTAATCGATTATGAATCTAGAATTATCTTTTCATTAATTTCTGGAATATGACCAACAGGTACGGTTATTTATTACACGATGAAATTTGAGATGAATTAAATTTTTGAACATTTGTGAAAGATTCTTGGATTAAATTCTAGGATAAAGTCAAATGAAAAGGAACTTGACTATTTCTTAGTCGAGTAAGATTTAATTTCACATGTTTAGGTTTAGTATAGGTATGTTATAAGAAAGGACCTTCATGGAAATTAGAAATTATTTGAAGATTTAGTATGCATATAATATTCTCCTTCGCCTAAATTTTTCTACCTATGTCGTTTCGAAAAATAAAATTTTGAAAAATGCCGTTTTGAAAAATGTCTTTTTAAAAAATGTCGTTTTAAGAAATGCCGTTTTGAAAAATGCCGTTTTGTACCTATGTCGTTTTGAAACATGCAATTTTGAAAAATGCCGTTTTGAAATATGCAGTTTTGAAAAATGCAATTTTATACCTTATGCCGTTTTGAAATATGCAGTTTTGAAAAATGCAATTTTGTACCGTATGCCGTTTTGTACCTTATGCAGTTTGAAATATGCAGTTTTGAGAAATGTCGTTTTAAAAAATGTCATTTTAAAATATGCAATTTCGACCTAGACCCCTTAGTGGTTATCAATACTCTACGAAATTGGATACGTGAGTCCACACAATTTCCACAGACTTATTGTATTTCGACAGTTTAAATTATAAATTTGAAGTTTATGATTTTACTGACAATGAACTTGACATAAATCACAAATCCGAAAGCCTGTTCAAAAACTACCACCAAGTACGGGAGATTCTTACGAAAGTAGCTCAGAAGAATAATGGGCGGTATGGGCTGAAGGAAAAGCAAGCAATATGCAAATCATTCAATCTACTCTGCGCAAAACAAAAAACCGCAACAGTAATTTTTTTTAGAAAAATACCCTATTTTCAAACGCTTGTATCTTCTAAAATGTAGAGTATTTAGCCTACTTTCCGATGCTTGGTTCGTTTTTTATTATTTTTGTTTTTTATGACTTTTTGAGTCTTTTTGAATGTTTTTAACGAAAAATAAATCCCAAATTTCGAGACTGCCAACGAACTTTTTTGATATTTCAATCACGAATACAAATAAGTCATTTTGTAAAGAATTTAGAAACCTTGAGAATAAGACTATTGAAATGTACGGCATATCGCTGTTGAGTTATTGCAGTTTTAGCGAACTGGAGGTGGTTTTTCGTGGAGTGCTTAGTTTACAAGATAAAAAATTTTAATCCGACATTTCGCCAAGATACAAGCGCTTGAAAATAGGGTTTTTTTCTAAAAAATTTTTTTAAGAAACTTTTGCCAAATTTGAAAAAGGGATTTATTTCGAAACTGTAAAATTCAGATTTAGCAAAATCGATCCCTTCATTTCAATTTTGTTTAATTAAATGCCCTGCTTTCGGTACCCGTCATTTTGGTTTGAGTCGTCCCCATGACCACCAGTTGGAACATCGTTGGCCATATTTTCCTATGGTTTTAAAATATGCAGAGGTACGAATCTCTGAAGATTTGATGCAGTTATATAAGTTTTTTGGTGATAACAGCCCGATATTGTAAGTTGATCCATGCCTTTAGTCCGGGTTTCCCCCTTTTATTTCTCAAGATGTTTTCAAAAATATTATTCTGAAATGAGCCCAGGTTTATGACCATTGGAAGTTGCAATTAGTTACTAAAATCATAACTTTTGTTAAAATATTTGCAATGGCCATGTTCGAAAAAACCTTTCATTCTAATACTTTCTTTAAAAAATTTTGGGATATCGGAAACGGAATTACAGTCACACACATTCGTTTAAGCGCACTGTGCTTTTTGGATATTTGCACTTCTAGAAGTAAATTATTCTGATCTTTTACAGAATTTTTTAAATTGCGCATATAATCTTAAATCTGTTTTAAGATCACATTAGTGAACATTTAAGGTTTATTTAAATCACATTGAAAATTTATGTAGACTATGTATAAACGCATTTGTTCAAATATTAAGCAAAATAAAAGATAAACCGTTTGTTAATATGTTTATTATTTGGCGTGCCTCCACTGTTTTCAATAACTTTAAAAAATTGTTTAGGCATTAATTTTACCTTACAATTGGATAATAGAGAAACGAAGCCTCGAGTAACCAAGTTGGATGGGCGGATAGTCACATATAACTCACAGTTGCAAGCACGGTGATATTCAAGGAGTTATTGAATATATAAGCATGTGCATAGATCCATTAACAAATCAAGTATATAAAGTTATTGCAGTGTTTTCATCCCAGCAAAAGTTTTCCCAATTTCATTTTATTTTCAGTTTTTTTAAGCTTCGCGAGGTAATCAGAACTTTTGTCTGAAAATTAACCAACACGGATAATTTTAATTTATATTATATTGTGGTTTATATTCTATACCAAAGCAATTAACTGTTGAATTTCCTAGAACTTTAAAACGATATGTCGATCATTACATTTCAATATACATAATTGAGTAATTAACTCCCAGCGTCAAAACGGTGGATTTCCGAACTAGAGGGCTAATTACAAAAGAAAGTTCTTCAACAAAATTTATCGTTAAGACTTTTTCAAAATTATTCGACAAGTATAAATTCTATAATAAAGAAAAGATTAGGTACCAGCGCCAAAACAGTAGGTTTGTGAAGTAAAGTGATACTGTCAAAATTGATGTGTCGTTCAAGACCTTTCAAACATTATAAAACATGAGTATATGGGAATAATGGAAAGTAATATGCTGGAATTTGGTTCTTTTTTGTTATTTAGTATGGCAGCTACCCAAGCCCCGTGAGGTAGAGATCCTACAGTCTCTTCAATTCTCCGAAACGGATGAAAAAAGATTTTAGGATGGCTTTATACAAATTTTAAAAATATTATTTTAGAATCAGAAACATTTTGCTAATTCCAATAAAATCCGGTGACTTATGTTTGAAAAGTTTTGGAATAAGTAACAATTTTTTTACCAGTCCTTTAGTTAAAAAAACCCACCGTTTTCGTGACGGTATTATTCCTTTATTAAAGAATATGTAGATATTATTGAAAAGGTTTTGAAGAATTTCACAAATTTAGCTGACACGGCTTAGTACTCAAAGCTACCGTATAGTGCTGGGGGAAATATTTATTTTTTCATTTCATATGGAGCATATCGTTTGAAATTCACAAATTCGCCGCTTTCTGGCTGGTGACATTAATCCTCTTCTGAGTCGTTTTGTGACGAACTTAAAATGAAAATTTTCAATTTTCATTTTTCGTGAATTTTCCGGGCTGATAAAATAATAAATCTATGCATTTATAGAGATTGAAATTTATTATTGTTTCTTACTTATATTTTCTATTAATTTTCAAGGAAAATATTTCGAATTTTTCGATAAACAAGTTTTTTCAAAATTAATGTTAAGATCGAGCCTTTTTGCAGCCAATTTTCAACTTTCAATATGTCCGGAAAACAATTTTAGGAAATATTTTAATATTTTAATCACGATTTTATTATTCGCATATTGAAATCTTGATTACAATGGTAAAATACAGAATACTTTCCTAGTATTTCTTTTCCAGGCTACTTTGTAGTGTTTGCAATTAAAGTTCTTACTCAACTGTTTAATCAAGACTGCCCTAGGGTAAGCAGTTGAGTAAGACTTTTTCTTTTTTCTATTAGCCTTCAGGTTTAATCAAGTGACCATGGGTTTTTACTTTTTATTTTGCACGCCAATACTTTTTCCGCTAATGTGTTGCTGAAGGACCTGGCAATATATCATGAAGCTTTTCCCATAGCTTAAGCGAGATGAGCAATTAATTCTAGCATTGATATAGAAGCATCCCATCTTAAAATTTGAATTCGACCCTAATCGGTTTAGAAACTTGCAAATTCCAATTAAAATTCGAGTTCCGTTTACATGGCTAAATTTCAGGGTTTCGCTCAAAATTAGAAATATAAAAAAATTTAAAAAATTATTTTATTTACTCAACGGCCGAACTATGTTGGAATGGAATCAAGTGTACATTCCTAAAACGAAGCGAAAAAGTGTAACGTAACAAGCAGCTTGTGGAGACCAACGTCCAAAATACATGGCAACCTGACGGCGGTGATGTGCGAATTGACCTTTTCGTTGCAAAAGTACGGGTATTGTTTTCAACTGAATTCATCGAACATGTTTACCAAGATGAAAGATCCGAATTCGGTCACAAATTCAAATTGATATCCACTATACCTAGAATCGATAACTTTTCACTTTTGCCCAAGTTCCGGCTTCTGGCAGGTTAAGGTAAGGAATGAAAACCGGGGTAAGACCGCGTTCATTACGCTGTTTGGTTTATATCGATTTAAAAGAATGTCGTTTGGGTTCAAAAATGAACCGATGACATTTCAACGACTTTCGGCCCTTTTCGTGGTGGTCTTCCAAATGTCACAGTAAGACCAAATTGGGGAAAAGTGTAATTTTTTCATCGTAATGCACAGTTCCTAGGGCACATTATAACGCACGATGGGTTAAAACCTGACCCGAAAAAGATGTCTGCGGTTTTGTTGCTGGACATGAGTCTACCGGTCAACGTATCACAAGTTCCCGCCTTTTTACAGATCGTTCGTGGTACCCAAAATGTATCGCGCATTTTTCGGGGGTCATTCAACCGTTAACTTATTTGACCAAAAAAATGCACCGTGGACCTGGAGTGAGCTGAAAATTTTGCATTTCAAAATTTAAGTTTTTTTTAAAGGATGTTCTGATTTTGCGGCAAATGAATCCTAGCAAATCGTTTATCCTGATGGCTGGTGTATGTCATTATGTGCGTTAATCGCTGCGAAATGAAACAACAGCGCCACAGATTGAGAAGCATTTGCAGTAGTAGTAGGCATTGTACATGTTTTGACTTGGCCACTTAGCCCCAGATGAGTAATATTAATTGAATCATTTAATTTAACAATTATTTATACTACCTACCGAGCAGATTTTTGAATCCAGTGCCGAATCCTTTGAATTTAATTTTCCCCAGGGAAGGCCAACCGATTTAAGAGGAAAGCAGGTGAAAGATAAACAGCTGTCGTAGATTATACATAGATTATACATACGTCTGCAAGGGGTACTTTACCGAAAAAGTCGAAGAAGCTCAGCTGGTAACACCCAAATTTTTTCGAAACGGGTTGACTGATTTCAGTCGAAGATTGGAGCGAAATATTTCTGGTCAGAAATGCGTTGTTCTGTTACACAGTCCTGTCGTAATTGTGTGCATTGTCAGAAATATAACGGATGGAACTATTTGCACTCGTCTGCGTTGCAACTCTGAATTGTAAAAAAATTTTGATTGACGAAGTGTTCTTACATTATGGCAATGAGTCACAGTTCGTGGGCAAAATCATTCAACTTACGCGCACTTTAGGAATTGAGAAAAGTTTAATCCCATTGTATCTTCTCCAAGCCAATCCAGTAGAACGGCGTAATCGGGGCCGGAATTCAATTAGGATTTTTAATTAGAGATCTTCATACTGAGTGACTGAAGTATTTATCAAGCATTAGATTCGTTATGAAGACCACATTATGTGAGGCTACTAATTCCCATTTTTCTAATATTTGGCCGGGAGTTGCAACTTCGTGCACAGATTTATCCGTCTATGTGAAAGTTATAAGAAGTGATGTAGGATGCTTGTGAAATCGATGAAGGATCGGCGAGTGGAATTATGCAGTCATGCGACGTCATCGTCGACCATTTAAAGAAGATCACCTAGTATTCCTTGTATTCCGGAGACTACGCTTCATAACCTATCAAGCCTATTCGACTTTGAGGACGCCCATCTCCATCAATATATTAAAGTTTTTTTTTGTTGTTTAAACTATAGCGAGATTTTTTAAGTTTAATAGAGAGAGTGTAGCGGCCATGTTTATTTTTGTTATATAGAGCAAATAATGAAACATTTAACGAATCTCCGATTAGACGATACCTGATTTCGCCACATCCAATTGTACGAAAGAAAAATATTCGATTTTACGAAAGCTAAAAGAACTTGAAAATGTATTACGTGTCAAGTTACCGTGAGTTACATAACACCTCAGAATAGCAGAGTTTATGCTTCTAAAGCACGGGAATAAATTTGTAGTGTTCTAGATGCAGACGATGTGACTTATGGAACTTGTAATTATTTGTACAAACGTTTTAGAAGCGGTTATTTCGATCTTAGTGATCAGGCGCGCCCAGAACAACCACGAAAGTTTGAAGATTCGGAATTGCATGCTCTACTGGTTGGAGACTGAACGCAAATGCAACAAAATCTTGCAGTTCAGCTAGAAGTTTCCCAAACAGGTATTTCCAACCGTTTGCAGCGAATGGGAAAAATTCAAAAACTTGGGAAATGGGTCCCACATGTGTTGACCGGGCACAACCTAGACAGCGTATTTTATTGCTCGGCAATAAAAAAGAACTTCTTGTGGAAAATTGTAGCTGGTAATGAAAAGTATATTTCCACGAGAACCCCAAACGTAAAACGCCGTGGATACATCACGGGAAACCCATACGTCGATGCCGAAACAGAACATCCACTTAAGGAAGGTTCTCCTATGTATCTGGTGGGACATAAGGGTGTGCTTTATTACGAACTCCTGGAAACTGGTCAGACGGTAACTGTAGGAAGCTACGGCCGAAAATTGAACAAATTGGGCGAAGAACTTGGTTAAAAAAGGCCATTTACTGGTCAAGGAAGCAGGTAAGTCATACTACTACATGACAACGCTCGACCTCGTATTGCTCGCACTTGGAATGGGAAGTTCTCCCACACGCGGCATATTCATCAAACTTGACCCCATCCGACTACCATTTGTTCCACAGTTCAAAACGCGTAAATTCGCCGGTGCCTGCAAGTTTTTTTTCGCGATGGCATTCGTATGCTACCTGAGAGATGGCGCAAGGTCATAAAAAATTATGTACTTCCAAATGTTTAGTTTTATTTTAATAAATTCGAAAATAATGATACATATTTCCTATAAATTAAAGATTCAAAAACCATTTTGAAAAAATTTCCGATTTAACGAATGTTCGATTTTACGAAAGCAAATTTTTGTATCCCTTTCGGTAAATCGGATTAATACTGGATTTAGATGGTCGTTCTCTAGAGAAAAATGTGGAGATTAAATTTAATTTTATAAAATATTGTGGAATGTATGTTTTGTTACTTTTGACGAAAATTTATTTATTTGTTTATTTTAGATTTTTTCGGCTTTTCACACAAAATATTATTTTTAATGACATTCACAATGTTTACGACACTTTTAGGTCATTGACAACACCGTTCTTAAGTTTCTTTTTGGCAGTTTGGTTTAAAAAAATTGATCTGATAGAAAATTGATCTACTCATCAGGTTGCAACGAGCAAACTGCAAAAATTCAAATCTTGCTATACACCATAGGTGTATAGTTTTGTGCACCAACACAAAAACTCATCGATTTGGCGAATTTTATCACCAAATGAAAAACCGCTGGAAATTCTCACTATGTGTGTGTACTAAGCCATTACTAATATAACACAAGTATCCTGAGGTTCAAATATGGTGGGGGGAGTGAATTTTACTACTTTTTGTGGTAGATATATTTTGAGTAAAATAAGCGTCCTTGGTTTGAATGAATTAAATCTAATATGTCATTAAAAATAATATTTTGTCTGAAAAGCTGAAAAAATCTTAAATAAATTAATTGCTACAGACGAATTTAAAAAACTTCTTAATTTATTTATTTGTTTTCATAAATACCGCTACGAGCAATAGTTGTTCATAATTTCAAAGGACCCAACGGAAAGTAGCGACATGACTACGGATTGGCCTTCAACTCAACAAAAGATTGCAACTAAAATTCACAACTAAATACAATCAATCTATAGTAATTTTCACCGAGTAGCCTTTGCACTGGTGCCCTTAATCCATTAAATTAATTGGTTTCGTTCTCTGCAATCGTTTTACTGCATGTGAAGTGTCCAACATACCAGGAAGCTCTTCATTTACGTCTTGATAACTACGTTGTCCATGAATTACTGCAAGTATTTTTATTTCTTCTTGAACCCTCTGAATATTTAGGTCCCTATAAAGGTAATCATTCCTAATGTACCACGGAGCGTTAACTATACCACGTAGCACTTTGTTTTGAAAAGTTTGTATTATTTTAGTGTTGGGTTTCTTTGTACAGCTCCAGAGCTATATTCCGTAAGTCTATACAGGCTTTAGCACCTGTTGATATACATATTAGCAATTTATTTTCGGTTGAAAATTTTGAATTCATCCCGAGCATCCAATACACTTTTCGATATTTGTTACTAAGTTCATCTTTTCTTTTTAACGTGCACTTTCCAACTGAGTCTAGTATCTAAAGTCAACCATAGAATTTTAGCCATACGGAATCTGCTGTAATGATTACAGGTTTTTAGCTGACTTTTAGTTTAATAAAATCCACATGCGTGGATTTCGATTCACTCATTTGTCACATGCATCTTGAAGTTTCTTTGACGATTTCTCGATAGTGTCTCATATTGATAAAACTGGCAACATCGTTTAGTTGAGGTAAATCTCTGGTGTAGAGCAGGTAAAGAATAGGTTCCAAAACACTACCCTGCGGGACTCCTGCCGAAATTTATTTTAGCTTGGAATATTCTTCTTCATATTTCACCCGAAAGTAGCGATTCTCTATGTATGATTTTAAAATCATATAATATTGTTTTGGTAAATCTCTATGTATTCTCAATGACATCTGTAAGCCTACGAACCTGCTCAACAGTTAAGTGTTTCTCTCTGAAACCAAACCGATATTCTGGTTCTCTTAAATCTTTTGAGCACAGCCTCTCAAACAATTTCACTAGTGTTGGTAGAAGTGAAATTAGCCGGTAAGATTTTCTATCATTCGGTGACTTGCTCGGTTTCGGAATCAATATTACTTCTGCTACTTTCCACTGCATTGGCACATGTTTTTTTCTGAGAATCGCATTGATTATGTGCCCTGTTATGAGATCGTAACCAGGAACGTTTTTTGCTTTATGTTCTTAATTTCAGCGTTTAGTTCTTTCTTTTATGTTACAGGCCTGATATCTTCGATGTCAGATATTATGGGCGTATCAGCAGTATTTTCTTAACTGGTCTGAAGACCTAGAGGTTGAAATGTTTCTTCAAGATGTTTAGCAAATAAGTCAGCTTTATCTTTCGCACTTATAGCCCATTTCCCAACGTTTGTTTTGATTAGAGGGATCTGCGTTTTAACCCTTTTATTGCTTTCCAGAGGGAATAGTCCGTTTCTTTAGTTGGAGCTAGAGAACAAAGGTATTTTCCAATTATTTAATTGTTCACTGCTATTATAAGGTTTTCACTTTTAATTCAAGTTTTTCATTTCAAATTCAATATTTGTAAAATAATGCAAATAATGAAACGATGATGTTTCATCCACAAGTGGAGGAAGTGTATTGAGGCACTCTACATTCAAATAATAGCAAATTCATTTGTTAATGCTAATAATTTTATTACGTTCCTTGATAAATTATTTGTTAAACTGGCTGAACCTGCATCACATGGCATGGCTGGTTCTGGACAATTGTACAATCCACAAAACTAAAGAAGTGCGTGGTAAAGTTAGTGAAACAACGCATACATTAATTTTTCTTTCTCCATACTCCCCGATTTTGAATCCCATTGAAAAGGCTTATTCAAAAATAAAATTATCAGCGGCTGAATATTTTATCCCCCGCTGACAATTTTATTTTTGGAAAAACATTTTCAATGGGATTCAAAATCAGGGAGTACGGAGGAAGAAAAATGGGCGGCTTATTCACAAACTAATATAAATTAAGTTGGTGTAATTGAAACAACCGTGGCAACTGTTACCTCAGCCGATTGCAATAATTTTTATGTCGATATACCCATGAAATTGCCATTGCCTACAGTTGGAGAACCATTGCATTAATTAATTGTATCGTTTTTTTATTAGATTTAAAAATAATTACAGATTTTTTTACAAATATTGAATATGAAATGAAAAAAATTGAATTTTAAATGACAAGAAATGAATTTGAAATGAATAAAATTGAATTTGAAATGAAAAAATTTGAATTAGAAGTGAAAAGCCTATATGATGCACAAGTTGTTTAAGGTGGTTATATTTTGAATACCAAAACCAAAATTTACCATCAAAACCAAAATTTAATAGTTTATACAACAGAAACCAAAACCAAAAATTGTCATTGAAAGGAACCAGACCAACCTAAAATACAAATTGGTTTCCAGCCCTGGTTTATTCTGTTCCTCAAGGCTATTTAAAATTGCTAGGACAGTGTTTTTGAAATTTTCGGTATCGTTGGTCTCATTTTCTTTCGAATTTGAAGAGGGCTGTGCATGTGTATAATTCTCTCTAAGCATAGATGCTTCATTTCTTGCTCGATTATTGTTTGGATGAGTTAGAGGGGGTTTAGCAAGCCTGATCTCTTATTTTCTGTAGCTGTTTGGCAACCTCACATCCTCAGTAGTTGGCCCATTACAATTTATACATTTTGCTGGTTCTTCTTCATTTGACAAATCTAGGTTTGCGCCGAGTACTGCCTCTTTTAACAGCTTCGATCATTACTCGCATGTTGAGCATGCCAGTTATGTTCGGAAGTCCGGTTTTTGAAACGGTTTCTAGTCGGCTCTCTCCGCTACGTCTCTTTTTTTTAAATAATGTTCACGGCATCAAGGATTTTAAATGCTTTATTTTCTAGGTCCTCCATTATTGAATTACTTTCATAGGTTGGATGTAGCCCTCTTGCCATGATCTTGATGGGACGATCGATTTTATATTCGTACGTGTACCACTGATATTTTGTATTCAGCTTATAAAGGTTGTAATGGTTGGGGCTTAGGAGCGAATTTAGATCACCATTAACCTAAATAATTTTCTACAAATTGGATACACCACTTGATCGAAGCGATGGACTCTCTTACCCTGTTAGGGACATGTTAATTTTCATTAAAATTTGAAACGAATAGTTTAGCAGTAGTTTTGCATACATATATGCACATATCCGTAGGGTTCAGTTATAGTTGAAAAACAACAAATTTGATAAAATTACAATTTACATAATTATCATAAAATACATACAACGAATTAATAATAACATAAAATATATGTTGTTATGTGTTATCATAAATTTACGATCAATGTCATAATCACTCATATAAAGAAAATAAAACTACTGAATATGCATGAGGCATACAAGAATATGTTCTTCGATGGAATATAGTAACACACCCACACCGTAAATCGTCCAAATTCATTCATTTCACAGATATCCCTTAAATAGGTGCTGGTGCGGTTCATAAAAAACTAATAATATACGTGTGGTTCGAGAGGAGACAGCAGACTATTAATTTATATACATTTCAAAAATTATGGAATGTTTCACAAGAACAACACACAACATATAAGGAATGGAATTTATTAAGAAAGGAATTCTGTTGTTATAAAATTCAGTAGTATCCTTTTTCGAAATATTTGTTGCTGTTTTTGTGCTATACATAAGAATAGATATATGGGGTTAACTTTACAAATGGACATTGTCATTGTTTCAATTAATTATTTATGTATATATATATAGATTTTTAATCTATGTTCCGAGAGAAGCCAAGAAAAATTTTATCCTTTTTTTACTCCATATCCATACCTATGTGTGTATATTACCTATGCTGTTCGAGGATGAGGGGATTTGGAATTTTATTTTTTAGTCGACAGGTAGCAATATGAATGTCATTAAGTAAACCGTAAAAAAATTGTAAAATATTAGATTACTCATACGATATATAGGATCGTATATAAACGAGTGGGATGATGTGGATTTATAATATTCCTTTGTGGTTTCTTCAAGAAGGATAAACATTTTTATCACTCTTGGTACATCAGTATACACTACAGTAAGAAAAATGAGGCTTATTGATTAGCTATATGGTCATATTAATGTGGTCGATAAATAACATTTCGTACACGACATACATATTATGAGTCATTATTAAAATTATGCTAAGTCTCACACCCTCACCCATTTAATCACCCAGAAAACTAAAAAAAAAAATTAGTACACACAAAACATGTCCAAATAAAATGATCTCGCATCTGTCTGTACACACAAATAATAATATTTAACAACATTTTATGTTTTCTATAATCAAATTTATAGATCGACATTTTAGATACAGATATAAAGTTTTTTTTTTTTTTTAGATACATTACACACAAGTAAAAGTCACCTAAAAAAGATGATTGAAGTCATAAAGTTTCTTTCTCACAAATATTGTAATTAATTATACAAGTGTGACATTCAAACATAAACTGTAACAGAACCATAGGAAAAAAAAAACATTTCATGTGCTTTAAGATTAAAATCTTTCAACGTCTCATGATTCTGTTGTATATTTTTCAATTCGTTTTATACAATATTGTGTGTAGTCCAACAAAAAGTACCAGTGACCATAAACAACACAACACCATCCACCAAATTTTTATATTATAAGAACGCGCAACAACAAATTCGGATTCTTCTTAATTTATCATTTTTTTTGTTATTTTCAAAATTTAATTAGATGTACATCTTTTAAAATAAATAGATTTCTTCTCACCCGACTCGTCGTTCTGTTTTTTCTTAATTTCATATTTTTGATCCATATCTGCTGGTCTTATACTCTTTCTCTCTTTCTCTAAATATTAGTGTTATACTCGTAATACGGTTGAGCTTAATGCTAATCTTAAGTTTATAATCTTACAACAGATTTTTCATTCAAATGTGTTGTAAAACGCGCGCCGATCAGTAATTTGCATTCGTCAAAAAATATTTAAACGGTTTTGAGGTGGAATAACATTGCAAACAATTACGTAGCGCTTGGGAATGTTATATGATTTTTTTTTAGTTTTGTGGTATCTGATCTAATCGCTCGTGAATGAATTTAGTTATAGGCTATTTATGATGGGAGAGAGTGTTTTGATCGATTGTCTTAAAATTGTGTTTATTAATTAAATGTGAAAATGGGATTTGCGAAACACATTAACGGATTTATTTTTTTTATTTATTTTCAGGTATCCGTTACCAAGAAAACTAATATCGTGATTGGCTGAAATATGTAAGTGCAGAATCTAATACCATTAATCTTACAACATTCTAGGTAATAACAGAGAAAAAAAATTGTTCAGCTGCGATACTATAGCCGCCCAATAATTTACTGCACTGCTTAGCCGGAATTTAGTTTTGCACATATTAACGATTGTGTTAAAAATTAAAGATAACTAAATAACAAGAACTTGTAATCACCCAATCAGAACAGCATAGAAAATTTGTTTAAAAAATATAACAGGACCTAAAAATGTTACTCATTAGACCCAAAATCAGCTTCGATGCAAAGTCATAAGTGACATTAAACTTAAAACGTGCTATCCAATATTGAGAGAACCTCACTTCCTATACGGCAACCCATGTTTGAATTACAAATTTGGCTTCATGAAAATGCTGGATAAGATCGCGGAAAATAAGAGATTAGGCTACTCGCCACAAGTGGCATCCCTATCATAAAAGAGAATTTTTTTGTTATTTTATTACAGCGAAATAAAATTACAAAAGTGATCCTTGAAAGGTCAATCGGTATATGAAATTTTGAAATTTAACAATATTCCGTCTTTCCGCCATTTCTCGAATACGATAAAATTTGGATAGTATAGTATTGGTTAGAGTGGTTAAAGTGACTTTTGGAGAAAATTCTAGGATATGTTCATGCTGAACTGAACTTGGCCATTTCTTAACCAATAGTTTACAGTGGTGGACACGAATTTAGAACTATTTTTATTTTTTAAATAATAGGCCAGATAATAAAATTTTCTTCATATAAATTAGTAAAACAAGATGATTTATATTTCTTAGTTACTTACTCACAGGGTTCAATTAAGTAACTAAAAATAAGTACCGGGATTAAATGGAAAATTTCGAATAATTCAAAATGTATCTTTATTCTCTGATTTTTGTGGACATATTTTGTCCATTAAAACACATAAAAATTATGTAACATTAACAGTCTTAATATTTTGTAGGATATCCCTTATTTTTTATAACTTGAGCACAATTCGCTTCGGAAGACTGGTAACTTACGTCTTGCAATCCGATGTAGGGACATTATTCCAAATATCTTCATTGAATTAAGTTCTCGATTTTAATCACCTCTTGACATCGACCCATTAGTTCTCAATCGGATTGAGGGTTAGGAAACCAACACTTCACTAGCCGTGAAGTGTGTTTTGATCATTATCCTGTTGAAAAATAATAAATCTGGCATGTAGGCGAATGAATAAAGTTCCATCACATTTTCCATAATATCCCGATATGCGTGTTGGTTCATTAGCTCATTAATTTTAAATATTGGTCCAACGCCGCTCCATGAAATCCCACACGAAAATTCTCCACACCATAAAATGTCTACCCCCATTCGATATGGTCTTTATTGTGTACTTTAGATTCAATTTTTTATTCTTCGGACGTCTCACGTAGATACGTCTTACCATCCGATCCGAACAAATTTATTTTCGACTCATCGCTCCAGAGGAGGTTTTTCCAGAATTCCAAAGGCTTGTGTAGGAGTTGTTTTGCAAACATTATCCTAAGCTTTATTTTTTTTTTGATACGTTCGTCTGTTTGAGTGCATACAGTCACACAATCCAGATTCTTGAGGCCGCCGTGTAATGGTGATATCTGACACATTTTTTTCAATTTGGGACACAATGTTTTTATATATATTTAACGTGCCATCAGAAAAGGATCGCCCTTCCCTTTAAAGCAAATGATTCTGTCTTCCCTTGCTGTTGTTTTTCAAGGTTGAATTGTGTTTAAATTTTTGTGTTTGAGCAACCGAACTCGTTTGCAATCGTTTCCAATGAAGCATTTTCCTTGCAGTATTTCTGAACAATCAGCTTCCGAAATTCTCGGGTACCATTAGTAAACCATTAACTCGTTAAATCCTTTTATTGTTTAAATAAATCACTTACCCTTAAATTTAATGTTTTAAGCTTTATTTGCTCCACTATTGTTAATTAGTTGTCCACATTTTTAAAATTATTTTGACGCTTTTGACAATACAAAATCCTCAACTCGTTACAGTTCGGCAAATTGTAAATAAATGAAGTACAAAAAACAAATTAACAAAAGCACAATAAAATATTAAAATTTAATTGAAATATTGGAGTACTATGTTTAAAAAATTTAAATAATTATAGTATATCATCGTTCTTAATTATATGTCCACCACTGTACATGGAAAATTTGGGGAAAATTTATGGATTAGAATTTTCACTATAATTTTTTGATTATGTGAAAATTTTTTATAAATTTTTCATGTAGTCCTTAGTTATTTGAAAAACAACTGACAGATTGGTTACTAGCGAAAGTTTTTGAGATATCGACCAAAAACTGTAAAGAACTTATATGACCGAAAATTATAGTGAAAATTCTAATTGATAAATTTTGTCCAAATTATCTATGTATGTTATGCAATTACTAATTATGAAATAGCCGAGTTTTCATCTGCTCAAAATCCATTTTAATCGTATCGTGCAATTAAAAATGAATTGGCCAAGTTTATGAAATGGTTATGAAATGATCAAGTTTAGTCTAGCATGAACAGATCCTCGAATATTGTCAAACACTCACTTTAACATGCCTAACCAAAACTACTATCCAAACTTCACCTTAATTGTTAAGGAACGGTGGCGGAAAGACGAAATATTGTTAATTTCAAAATTTAATATACCGAGTTCCTTTACTTCGGAGAGCAATCGATTTGCTCTTTTAAGGCTTACTTTTAACATTTTATTCCGCTGGAATGTTTTATTTTGTAAAAAAAAAACACAATGAATAAAAAATTTCCGCTGGTAATAAAATACCAAATAAATTCTCGTTTGTGGTAGTACGGCCACTTGTGGCGAATAGCGTAATCTCCTACAACCAAGATCTCCTACAACCAAGATACAAGCGTTCCAGATTGGAACGCTTGTATCTTGGTGAAATAACACATTTCAAAAAATAATTTTGCTTCTAATTGAAGGAAGTCTTCTTTTCGATATTGAAATCCGTTTTACTTAATTTTGTTTTTTTTACTTTTTTGAGTAAAATAAAAATGGTCTATAAGAAAAAAAAATATGCTGCTATTTGAGACTGTAAACGAACTTGTTCGATACTTCATTCCCAAATCCAAATTAGCCATTTTATATAGAATTTGGAAACCTTGAAAATAATGTTGTGGACATTTCTGTACAACGACTCGTTGTCGATTTATTGAAGTTTTAGCGAGAAATATAATCAAAAAATAAGGCACGCATATCAGGTATAATTTTATGCTGTATAAGATAGCGGAAATTTGACAGCGGAAAATAAGAGATTACGCTACTTGCCGCAAATGGCAGCACTATCACTAAAGTGAATATATTTTACGGAAATTTTTTATTCATTTTGTATGTCATTTTTCACTAAATAAAACAACCCAGCTGAATAAAATATTAAAAGTGATCCTTAAAATGACAAACCGATTGATATCCGAAGTAAAGGAACTCGGTAAATGAAATCTTGAAATTTAACAATATTCCGTCTTTCCGCCATGTCTTAAGAAATTTCGATGAAATTTAAATGGCAGTATAGATCAAGGATTTTAAAGTAAGTTTTGGACAAAATTCTAAGTTCGTGTTCGACTAAACTGGCGATTTTATAACCAGTCCTTATGAAAAATGGTATCTGTGCATTTTACACGATATAAATAAACTCTTATATGGTGGCAGAAAATCAAAAAATTCTAGTGAACATTCTAATTCATAAATTTTCCCCAAATTTTTCATATAGCCTCAGCTTGGCCTAGGCTATTAGAAAAATAACCGAAAGTATTGATTACTAGTGAAATTTTTTGAGATATTAGCCAAAAACTGAAAATATGTCGACAGAAAATCAAAAAATTCTAGTGAAAATTCTAGTCTATAAATTTTCCCTGTATGCGTTCAAATTTTACAAAATATAATTAAGAAATAGTCGAGTTCCCTCCAGTTTAAAATTTTTTTATATCGTGTAAAATGTACAAATACCATCTTTCATAAGGACTGGTTATTGTCCAAAACTTACTTTAAAATCCGTTATCTATACTGCCATCCAAATTTCATCTAAATTTGTTAAGAAATGACGGAGAGACGGAATATTGTTAAATTTCAAGATTTTATTTACCGAGTTCCTTTACTTCGGAGACCAATCAGTTTGTCATTTTAAGGATCACTTTTAATATTTTATTCCGCTGGGATGTTTTATTTAGTGAACAAAGACGTTAAACTGAAGAAAAAAAGTCCGCTGGTAATTACATTACAAAACAAATTCACTTTAGTGATAGTGCTGCCACTTGCGGCGAGTAGCGTAATCTCTTATTTCCCGCTGTCAAATTCCGCTATCTTGTACAACATCGTAATTTTGGTAGTTTGATCTTGAGGAGAAAATAAGATAATACTTCATAAATACGCCGTGGCATATTTAAAACATTGTGTATTTATTGCATGGTGATTTCTTCCTCTATAGGGCTTAAATCTGGAATTCGCGGACACTGGTTTATTAAATTAATGCGGTGCTCTTGCAGAAATTAGCGTGTGATTAAAGCTATGTGCGGCGGGGCATTATGATGTATAAAAATAAAAATTCAGGCCCAATTTGCCGTTTCATGGAAAGCATAAGAAGCCTCAAAATTTCTTCTACATATCGTGTTGGTGTTGAAGCTGCATGTAGTATTACTATCAAATTTGTCTTTTAATTCTGAGAAATACCCGCCCAAACCATCACCGAACCTTCGTGAAATTCTATGGCTGGCATCACGCAATTAGGATTTAATCTTTGTCCTGGTGAACGCCAAACTCTGCATGGGCCGTCTAATGCATACAAATTGAACCGCGATTCATCCAAAAAAGGGACATTACACCAGGTCCTCTGAGTTCAGTTTCTATTCTGCAACGCATAACTTTTTCGTTGCCACAATGATTATCAGCCAGATACGGAACTCTAACAGGTCGAAGTGATCTTAGTCGATATGCTTTCAACCGATTTATTATCATCTGCTTTTCTACTGGTACATTATACTTTTAATTTCATGAGCACTGTTTGTCCTATTTTTTGTAGCATAACATGCGATAGCTCGATCTTCTCTTGGGGTAGTTTTTCTTGGTCCACCAGATCCTTCACACCAACTGACACTGCCTGTTTCTAAATATCAATGTCAAGTTCAGTTCACAACAGACACACTAATATCACAGATTCTCCCAGATTCACGATAAGTTACATCGGCTTCACTAACTCGCTTGAATCTTCAAATATGCGATAGTTTTAATTATTGTTTTCCATAAAATGACGTAAAATTTAAACAAACTTAAAATTTTATCGTACAGTGCTTAGTTTGCAAGATGAAAAAAACGTACTCGTTTGAACCCTTTCCGATACATTTCTCGCATTGCAGTTTTATTGATAAGGAGTCGTCTTACAAAAATTTCCACAGCATCGTTTCCCAGGTTTGTAAATTCTCTATAAAACGGCTAATTTTAATTTGGGAATGAAATATAGAGCAAGTTCGTTTACAGTCTCAAAAAGCAGCATAGTTTTTTTTTCTTTTAGACAATCTTTAGTTTACTCAAAAAAGTCATAAAAAACAAAATAAAGTAAAACGGATTCCAGTATCGGAAAGAAAACAAAATTCCCTTCAATTACAAGCAAAATTATTTTTTTGAAATGTGTTATATCACCAAGATACAAGCGTTCAAAACCTGGGTATTTTTTCGAAAAAATTCTTAGCGGCTGGCATTTGCGTTTTTGGTCGCTTCGGCTTCCATCGACTGCTGTGCACTCAGCTAACTGATATTTTGATTCCGGAGTATAATATTGGATCCATATTTCATCCATTGTCAGACACCGACGCACAAAAATCCATTGCGGTTAAACAGCTCCAAACAGTGCTCTGAATTATCGACGCGTTGCTGTTTTTGATCCAATGTGAAACACATCTTTCTCATATAGAAACATGCAATATTGAGTATACTGGTTTTTGACACCTTTAACGTGCCAGCTATCTCACACAAGCTCACTTTACGATCGTCTAAAACGGTTACGTTCACTTTTTTTTATCTTTACTGGAATAACTGCCGAATTTGGGCGACCGTAGCATTCAACATAATCGAGCCCATATGACATTTATCAAGCCATTGCTTCGCTTAAGCGGTTTCCCCTTCAATAAACAGTATCAATCTAAAATGTTGTCAAATATCGACAGTAGATACACCATCTATGTGCCAACATCGGGACTTTTATAAAATTAATTTTGACAAACCTAGGTTGAGTTCAGTGATAAAATGCTGAGCTATGCGACAGGTAAGAATGGAAAGCCACTCTTACCTTAGAAAACCCGTAAATTAAGTTTAACCATCACTGCCTTACCATTATTAGCGGACAATGGAACGGCAGATTCAGCTTGGCTAGAAGATAAACGATTTTATTTTCTGCAATGTTACAGTGAGCTGGCACCTACATAAGTGTGACTCTGTTAGATCGAGATAGAAGATTGAGGAAAGGTTTACATTCCCTAACAAGTTTCGAATAAACGTACTCAGTACGGCATTGCAGTCAATGCTTTATGTGATGCCAGACTCTGTGGCGTGAAGTTTCATACCCTTAAGAGTTAAAGCCGTGATCTCAGCCTGAACTACGTACAGAAAAAGCTTAAGAACTGCAGCTCAGGGAAGTAAAGAATGGACTAAATAGTAATAAGTGGAGCCAAGGAAAAGGCACCAGTAGTTTTCATAGAAATTTTTTTTCCACGGGATTGAGGTTCACAATTGCACCTTAAAGGACAACCACCGGCTGCCATGACCGACACCTTAATTAGCAATTGCAGAACAAGCTATTTGTATATGAAAAATAACGGTTTAGGGTATAATTCACAAACTTTACCACAAGATAAATGCGACAGATATATTAAGTTTATTATCGTGGTTACCTCTCTATAAGTTAGTTTACTGTCCAAGATAACCACATGCCTGACACAGTCCGATTTACAGATTGTGCTACCGAATAGAGTGAAAATGATAAGGCCAATTAAATTTCTACGTCTAGTAAAAACTACGGTTTTAGGTAGATTTACGAGCCGACATGGCTTTTTTCGACACACCAATCCTCCAAAATTCGTAGAGCTTCTTGTATCGCACAACCCTGAGCGATAAACTTGGATTGCTGAAGTTTAAACAGAAGATCGTGAATAACCAAGAGCCATAATAAACGGTGAGAATACACCTCCCTGTGGACAGCCCTTGGTAAGTTTTCCAGAAACCGAGAACCTATCCGAATCAAATTGAACTTAGATTCAATCCAGTTCACAAGAAAATTATCAATCCCAAAATTGTGGCAGTCATTAGTGATACTGGTAAATGAAGTGCTGTTCCGAAGTGCTGAAGTTGCACATGACTTGCCCATTCTGCGAGCATGCTGCATGCGGTTCCTAATACATTTGTCAAAATGGTTGCCGACAGGCTGAATGGACAAAATGTCTTCGGATCAGTATAGCCAGAATTAGCGGCTTCGGTTATAAATACGACTCTGTTCCTGCTCCAAGAGGTCGAAGTTAAGCTGAATATCACGCAGGCTTGCTACATAGAAGAAACAAATGAACCAACAACAAAGCAATAAATACTTGATCAGGACCGCCAAACTTATAGGGTGCTATAGGAGAAAACTCCATAATAAAATGACCGATCACGGCAGCATCGAGATCAGCTCCCCTACCTGCTTTGATTGCAAAGTAAACCCACCATTAGATAGTCGGGGAGAATCACGTCGGCAATTACCATTCATATTGCAAGTTGTTATCCAAATTTAAATATCAAACTTCCCCACCAGGCGGTTTAACACTTGAGTCATAACTTTTTGAAAATTGAATGGTTCGCCGTTTATTATCGCTAGAAAATTTCCCAGGTAAAGTTTCTTGTTGGAAGGATTGGTACATTGAGGGGACTGAAATACACGTGCAAACTTCAAAAATTTGTAAAAAACTTAACTTAAGTTGAAGTGTTATCCCAAGAAAAGCCTAATTTGAATCGGTTCGACAATTATTATCGCTGCAAAATTTTCCAGGTCAAGTTTCATATTGGGAGTTTTGGAATATTTTGGGGAGTGAAATATATGTACGTGCAAATTTCAAAAAATTTTATAAACTTAACTTTTGAATTGCTATGCCTGGGAAAGATCTTGGAATATTGAAGGGAGTGAAAGTTTTAGATATCGCTGGAAAATGTTCCAGTTCAAGATCCATGTTTGGAGTTCATGAAAATTGTAGGAATAACCAGCGATAACAATCAGCGTTCCGATTGTAGCGCTAAGATCGCACATCTATTTCATTCCCTCAAATTTTCCCAAACCACAACATGAAACTTGACCTGAACAATTTTCGAGTGATAATAATCTACGAGCAATGGTAGCTTTTAATGATGGAAAGTGCTGCCTCCAAGGAGTTTTTTGGAAATATTTTGAAAAGCCTATAGAATTAAAAAAAAACGATTAAAAACATAAAGAAAGAAAAAGTAAATTAAGTTTCAAACAAAATTTGCTCAGATAAGTTTTTCCAAATATATACTGAAAATGACAAGTTTTGATAAAAAAAAAACTTTCACCAAAATTTGACACCTCTACAGCCCAGGCGGTTTCACTATGCTCAATAAAACATCATACTTAAGCTCTTTCCATAAATTGGGAGATCGTTACGAAATTTGGTGAAAATGTGTGTACCGCAACTGGCCGCTTTCATATCAGCTTTTTTAATTTTTGTAATAATATTGGAAAATATAGCATTTACAAGATCGACAACGATAACAATTAAAAGTTTAAAATAAAACAAGACATTAAATGTTTAACAATGGTTGACCAGACATCTCCGAGATTTGCGCTGGAAAATTCCAGAAATTTGTAATAACAATTTTTAACAGCGATTCTGCTATTTAACCCCTGATCTGTTAGGCGCCTTTTTATCGTAGTTAACGAAAATTTATTTTCCCGAGCGTTGTTCACTTGCATTAATATTTGAGATGCCGTCAACTTCCTATTACGCTTGGATAACATTCATATATATTCATCCTCCTGCGCGTTTGTGACCCGAGTTCGCCTCTACCGATATTGGGATAAGTTCTGCCCAGTTTCTTTAAATCGCTCCAGTGTGTATTGCATGGTAGACCGTAATTTTTAGTTTTCAGCCAATTTCAGCATGCGAATGCTCCTCTCTATATAGAATAACAACCTTTGAAAGTTTTTTTTATTAAATCAATATTATAATAAAATTATTAACATTTAATACCAGAATCATTTTTTAATAAATTGTAAATTTAATTTAAAGATTCACAATTGTGAATATGACAGCAAAACAATTATTTACTTTAATATTTTCAGTATGTTGCCGATTACTCGGTAAAAAAAAATATTCATCGAAAATAGCGTTGCAAGTCCTTTGTTTTAATTGAAAAAAAACTCATCGACCAAATACTTTTGACCTGTAGTGTATATTCACATTCATAAGAAGAAGATATATGATATATCGTTTAGAAACTGAAGTAAACTTATTTGCAGAAACTACCCTTGGGTTTATTTTGATTAACATTAAATCACAAATGGAGTCAATTAGTCCTGGCTGATGCAAGGTTCGAAACGCCTGCGTCTCCCTATTGATATCTTATCGAGGGCTGATGTTTAGGAAAATATCAAAGGGCAAGCCAAACACTATCAATGCCGATTTTGCCTGGGTAAATTCCGTTTCAACTAGAGTTACCTTAATTTACGGTAAATCATGAAAGTTTTCGTGGATTAACTCAACAACAGTGCTTAGGTGAACTTAATTCGACTTTTGCGGTGAAGCACCATCAAGAACAAGTGTATGAACCCGAAACCAAACAATAGGCGACAGTATAGATGTTTCAAGAGCCAAATCCAACAAAAGTTTCTCGCGCACTGACCGCTTCGAAGAAAATGGTCATCTATTTTTTCGGGAAAACTGGACATATCGCAATCTACTCTTGGTGCAACGTAGAACGGTCAATTCTGAATGGTACACATCAGGAAAACTAATCACTGTCGACAGATTATCCTCCACCACGATATTGCAAGGACGTCGTCCCAAACAACAACAAACTGTTTGAGTGGTCAAACCATCGAACTAAATGGTCATCCGCTCCTGGATAGTTCTGATTTGGCACCCAATGACTTATTTTCTTAACTGTAAATCAAAAATAAATTGCGAGGTCATCGTTTTTCAACACTTTAAGAAGCGGTTGATGTTTTCGAAATGCATATTTTGAATATACCTCAATCGAAATGAAACAAAATCGAAAATTGGTTCAATTGCATGCAAAAGTGGAAAAACAATAAAGAAAGTTTTTATAAATAAATATTTATTTATGTTCTCTAATTACGAAATATAACTTACTACTTTATTTTCTTAAAAACATGAATTTGAGAAAAGGATAATACACTTCCAGAAATTCAACGGACTAATGTAGGTAATCTGCTCACTTTAATATGATTAAATATTTATTCTAGCCAGTGAAAAATACAAATATTCTGAAGAAAATTTTACAATAACTGCGATGCTATCAGTAACTAGTAATGTATGTGAAGTTAGCCCAAATGTCAGCCCAAAAAACCCTAGTGGCAACACGAAAACTATAATTTCTGTCATGTATGAAATCAGCCCAAAAAAATTGCATATCACGACATTTTAATGACGTCAGCCCAAAAAATAAAAATATTTGCTGTTATAGATTTTCGAAGTCAGCCCAAATTTTTGTATCATGACAGTAACAATTGTCTTGACAGGTATATCGAATACACCCAGCCCAAAATCTAAATTTTCATAGTTAAAGGAACCATTGTGACCGTGTCTAATAAATGTAAAAAAAAAACAAAAGCAATTCTTTTTATTTTCAATTGGTTCAAGGTCCAAAATTTAAGCGAAAATGTTTTTCAGACAAATTGACTGATCGGTATATAAGTTTGTACGTCAGACTTTTCCACAATTTGGCGAAAACAGTGTTCTGGGAGTGAGCACCTTTCGTTGATTATTTTTTAATTTTTGCAATGTTGAAAGGTATACAATTTACGAAAGCCGGCTAATAATTTTAAGATTCTAATAAATTTATAGATAAAGTTTTCCAGAAAAGTTGTCGAAGAGTAAGTATGAACATTCACCTATTCTCCTACTCATACAACTACAGTATACCATCTGCACATTGCAAGCTCCATGTCAACCTGTACATTGACGTGGACGGTGGGTCGGCGCTAAATTCTGCACTCCATGCAGTGATGCTCCCATCTTCCTGACGGCCAGCATCAACACGTGCTCCTTCAGGATTTCACTGAAAAAAATCAGTTTCTGCTCCTTAGGAGCACCAGACGTCGTGTCTGGTTGCACTTTGGCACACTTACTGCCACCAGCTTCAACCTCCTCCTCTGTCTTTTAGACACAAGGACCCTCTCCGAGCTATCGCAGCTGACAGTTTTCCTAGCCCATGCTACAGATTCCTTCTGCTGTACTGTAAGCTGCCTCTCAGGGGTCGCAGCCAGCTTCTCCAGAATTCTAAATCCCGACCGTCTCTCCCTGGGGGATCTCTCCCAATACCCCCGCTCTTCTGTTTGCCGGTTCCGCTTCCTCCTGGTTTCGATACCATAGTGTCGCTTACCCTTGCCTCACACGAGGGAGCCCCACCTTTCTGATAAGAGTTACTCCTCTCATTCACACTTTCGGATTTTTGGTGAGTGCCGGTCCCCTTGTTTTTGTTTTTAAAATCTTTCTTGTTTTTTCCACGAATATCGGAGAAGAAGCTATCCGACCACGACTGGGCTTTGTTAAATGGGCCCGCTAGACTGGGAGGGGGCACGGGCCGCATAACACCTTAATCCAGCCCATTGGCTCCCCGAGTACCCCAACCATTCATATGGATATCCCAAACCAATGAGACCCATTTCATTAAGGGGACTCCCGTTTATAGGGTTCCCCACTCACTATCTGGAGACAGATAGACTATCAGTTCGCCTTCCCCTACTGGGTAACATAGACACTCAGAATTTAGTGAACAGAGGTTAAACACTCCCTCGTTCTTTGAGACTTTCCTCCCAGCAGAGCTGCGGTTGGCGACGGCTTATTTAATTCACCGCTAACCTACCTATCGATAGGCCGTTCTCTATCCACCACCTGTGACCCCCATGTGTGAGAAGCATAAAAGACTCCCAACAGAAACCAACACTATCATTTAGCCATCAAAAATAAAATGCGCATATCGTATACTATACATATTACTGAAATAAACCAGAACAAATCATTTAAACCAATGGACTAAATCAATTTCGTACTCACCCATATGTAAACGGCGTTTCATGAAAATTATGATACAATCACCTATTTCAAGTTTCGTAGAAACAAACATTTCCTGAAAATCACTTCTGTGTTTTAAACATGTACAGTCTATTATCAATCTATACCTAATTTCTTGTTGTTGCTGTATTTTTGGGTTGTCGTCTTCGCCTTTACATCTTATATATTCAATTTTTAACAAAAGAAACTATTAAACGCTTCTTTTTGTTATGTTTTCGGTACATTAAACATAAATATTTTTCATTTTTATTATGAGAAAAGTATCAACATAAAAAAATCCAACCAAAAATGTAATAATATTTCGATGCTCTCTATGTAGGGAACCCAACCAAATTCGTATGTACTTAAGAAAATCGACTTACCTCGTCTTCGTTCACGACTGTACACTGTATAGTATGTAATCATGGGCCAAGCCATTTAAATTGTTTTGAGATCATAGATATATCGTTAAAGGTACGAGCACTCTAAGCTCTTTTGTTTTTTGGGAAAATAGCCAACAAAAGAAAAAAAAAACGAAAAGCGATGTATGATGATTATACAACAACAATAGCGATAAACGAAAATTATATGTTTAAAATTTATGTTGCGACTAAATATTTTGGGAATGTATAATAAGCATAAAAATAATCTGGGAATGGCGCATAGTATAAAGAAGATTATGCAAATTTGTTTATGAAAAATTATGCAATGACGATAGTTATGGTTAGGCCTCCCATTACACACCGCACGAATTTAATTAATCAACCAATCACTGTGTTCGAACTTCTAATCACTATGTGACTCCCACTCGCGCATAACGAACAAAATCTAACAAAAAACCCTTCACATTTATTTTTATTTTCAATCAATTTGTATTTTTTTTTACGAGTGTACTAAACATAAATAAACATAAAATAAAAATAAATTTGAATATTTATGAATTTGTATGAAACATATTTTATGTATTTTTGATATGCGATTGGAATAATAAAATATGAAGCGAAAAATAAAAATGGTCGATTAATTAATTGGAATCACATGTCAATAAATAAATCGTACGTCGAACATCGCGAATCAAATCTGGTGACAGCTTGTGACAGCAACATTTTTTTTTTTTTTTTTTGCGATACGACGAGTTTGGTGGGATACAACGTCTTACAAACAAAATTTAATGACTTGCCAGATTATTAATGAGTAATTTATTAATTTATTTTTTTTTTTTTCGTTAGGTACTCGTGTAAACGAATATATTGGGTTACACGAATAGAAATCAACTAACGCTAAAACTAAACAAATACTAATCAAACAATGTAATAATATAAAGTAATTAATATGATTTTTCAATTTTATTGGCATTTCCAAATGAATTTTGAATTTTTATTTATTGCGGATATAATTAAAATGGTAAAAAACTTAAATAAATTTTATATACATATTTTGTATACCTTGGTTGGGTACCAATGAATTGTTGGGATGATGACGGTGTACTATGGTGGTGGTACATATTGGATATAAAGTGGCAATGAAGAATTGTAAATTATTTATTTTGTTTCATAACAATATAAATTGTTTAATTTTTATTGATTTGGAAACTCTATTTCGTACGGTGCCAGTAGGTTTGTGTTTATAATATTCGTATCTTAATAGTTCGTTATCTAACCCTTTACTAATTAAAACAATATTTTATTGAGCTGTTAATAGAGTATTCCTGGCAAACATTGGTGCTCATTCGAATTCCATAATTGCGAATTTTATACTATAAAAAATGTGTAAAATCAGAGTGGTCGAAGTTTCACCACCTTATAGTTTTCCAGAATCTTATATATTTAAAAAGTTTGTTCGATACCGCTAATCTCGTGAAGCGAATTTTTGTAAATTTTGGACCCGGTGGATGGTACTGTAATCGAGATATAAAAAACCATTATTTCTCTGGAACCGCAATCGACCAAATGACACCAAATTTTAGTCATATATTAGTCTAAACCTTAATACAAGTACTTGGACATTGGCAAACCTGTAAGGTGGCTCTGTTATCGAGTTATTATAAAAATAAAAAGATTTTTTGGAGCATACATGGAGCATACATGGTTCATCGTAAACAATAAAAAAAATAGACAAACAAAAAAAATATATTCGATGTTCGATGCTGTTATAACACATTTAAATTTGGTTGGTTGAAAAAATTAGGCCAGATGAAATTGATAATATCATTTCTGCGGAAATACCAGATGAAGATGTTGATCTTGAACTATTTCACATTGCTACGACTAATATGATTCATGGCCCATGTGGTGCCTACAACATCCGGTCGCCCTGCATGGAAAATTGTAAATATACACAAAGCGTTATCCAAGGTATTTAATGTTAGATACAATAACTGGAAATGATGGATATCCGTTATATCGTGATGATTCAAAACCTCATATTAATTTCGAATATTGTAGCCCTGGGAAATTTATCAAATGCATATGTAAATATGTCCACAAAGATAGCAATATGACTGGTTTTTGAAGTTCAAGGTGTGAACGAAAATGGCGAGGTAACACGTTATCAAATGGGCAGATGTATACGTAGCAATGAGGCTGAAGGGCACCGTATGTGAAGTTATCCTAGAATTCTATCCCAGAAAATAAATTTTTTTAATCAGGTAACTCTAACATATCAATAACCAATTTGCTTTTATGTGAAGTTAGCCCAGCCCAGAATTTTTATCAATTTTAATGAAAAGACGGAAAATTATCAAATTTATTAAATTTGATTTGTTTTTCATAATAAAAAAAATTTAAATCTAACGTATAAAAAAACTGTAAAATTTTGAGTTGCATGAAGTATAATGGAAAATTACAGGCACTCTAAGAAAAGATTTATTCCGTGGCAAGTTCCCGAAAATGAACTCTGGGCTGAGAATTTCATTGATTTTTATATAATTTTTCGTCCCGGTCATGCTTTTGGGGTATATCCTCTATCCGATCGCAAGTTAATTATTTGCGATCAGAAATATGGTTACTAGATTTATTTTGCCATGCCAATTGACACATTTTTTTCAAAATTAAATTTGTTTTGTAATTATAAAGTAGAAATCCACGAAAAGACTGCTACGCATTTTACGACGTCGCAGTCTTTTCGTGGATTTCTACTTTACAATCGCAAAAAAAAATTAAATTTAAAAAAGATGTAAGGATTGGCATGGCAAAATAAATCTAGTACCCATATTTCTGATCGCAAATATTTAACTTGCGACCGGATAGAGGATATACCCCTTTGTCCCGCGCATGGTTTAGAAATGAGTGTACTACAAAATTGCGGTTTTCAACATACTGGTTTTCAAAATCCCGGTTCTGTATAAAAAAAAACCGATTTTTAGCAAATCCCGGTTTGAATTTTTAAAATTTTTCATGTGGAAAAATGGGACTCTTAAATGATTTTTTACAAAATGCAAAAAAAGAGGTTGTGATAAAGTTCTAGAAAACGACTATTAGGGATGGAATTTGGCCATTTCTTAAGAGATTTTGTTGAAATTCGATACGTGCGATGGAAATGGATTTCTAAAACGATTTTTTAATAAAGTTCTGAAGTATGGCTATGAAACTAGGCCTTTGGGATTCAAAAGTGTTTTTATTTCTTATCCAATTATGTCGAAAATAGAGATGTAATTTGACCATTTGTAAACTGATTATGTTTAAGTTTGACACGATTTAAATGTGATTATTAAATGATTTTTTGATAAAGCTCTGCGTATCTGGACAAAAGGGCGATATATTTCAGAACTTAGCCAAAAAATCATTTTAGAATCTCATTTCCATCACACATGTCGAATTTTATCATAATCTGTCAAGAAATAGCCAAGTTCTGTCGCTAATGGCCATATTCTAGAGCTTTAGCAAAAAATCATTTTTAGAATCGGATTTAGACCTTACTTGTACAGTTTTAACCCTATCGAGCGTATTAGAACTGTATCAAAAAATCAATTTTGAATTCGAATCATTCACTTAGAATAAAATTGGTAAAACTGATCCTTTATTCCCTACGTATTGAAGCCTCTACAATTCGGTATGATATAAAAAAGCTGACTATCGAAGGACCGATTGTCGGCGGAAAAAATTACGAAGAGGCAAATGTGTCGAATGGCCGAATGTCTCGAAGGGCCGAATGTGTCAAAGGACCAAATGTGTCAAAGAAGTTACTTTTCGTGTTTGGAAATATAATCTTTTAATATATTTCGTAATTCTTTTTTTATCAAATATTAATGAATTTGCTTGTTAAAATTTGCCTTCACCAAAATGTATCACTGACTGGACACGTGGAAATTTTATACTCTGCTTCGCCCTTATAATCAATTATAATCGAAAACAAACAAATTTTTCTAGTAAATTTTTGGGCAAGATTTCTCATTTTTATGTTAAAATATTATCCGGCCGACCCGAATTAATAAAAAATATTTTTTACAAAACCAAGACTTTAGAACTAGAAGAAAAGGAAACCGGAATTTTGAAAACCGGGATTTCGAAAATCGAGATTTTAAAAACCTGGATTTTGAAAACCGGGATTTTGGAAACTGGGATTTTGAAAACCGCGATTTTGTAGTAATCCATTTCAAAACCAGGTAGCCCTGATCCGAGACATTTTTAGTTTTGGCGAATAGTTTTGAATTTCAATGAAATTCCCAAGTTCATTTTCGGGAACTTGCCACGGAACAGATATTTGCTTACATTCCCTGTAATTTTCCATTTACTTTATGCAACTCAAAATTTTACACGTTAGATTTTAATTTTTTTAACTTTTGAAAAACAAATCAAATCAAATAAATTTGATAATTTTCCGTTTTTTCATTAAAATTGATAAAAATTCTGTGCTGGGCTAACTTCACAAATACACTATGTTTGAATGAAATGAATCAAACGCTGGGCTGAAATAACTTTACACAAGAGCAAATTGATATGTTAGTGTTGCCTGATTAAAAAAAAATTTTCTGGGTTAGAATTCTGGGATAACTTCATATACGTCGCCTGTATGGCATATACTTTAATTTCCAATTCATATAACAGAGATCCTTAACTGTTATTCATTTAGATGTTCATCTTGAAAACGGCCAATGTGTATACTTTACGGAACAAAATAAAGAACAACGAGCAGCTACACCACAAAAAACCACATTGACTGAGTTCTTACAATTATGCTAAGAAAACACTGATTATGGGCGATTTGCAAAAACTTTACTATAAGCAGAAATCCCAACTTGTGTCCCAACTTTTTCAGAAACAAGGTAGTCCAGTTGAAGCTCATCCTGACATCTTTTCGTTCATCCTAGACAACGTGAGTATTTTTATTTGGGGTTACTCTTCATTGATGTACGCGGGCCAACATCATTTGCCTATCTTGAAAATGTTTATGAAACTTATCAAAGTTCATGTCGAGCCTTAGATTTATAGACGATGGGCATTAGGATATAACTACGTCAGATGCAACACTAATTTAAACACCACATCAGATACGTGGTTTGTTTGGTATTATATTAACAACCTGCTTTCCAAATAATCATAATGAACTATGGGAAAAATACATTTCAAATGAACCGCACTCTTAGAACTGGGATTTCCATCACCTAACGTACTAACATTACCCTGAGGGCCCTAACTCGAGGCGGTTCATATGTGAATTTCATGACCACGTACATCAAATTGCAACATATGAAGCCGGTTAGACCCAATAAAGGGCACTATTATCTACCTCACCATGCGGTATTGAAAAGCCACAACAAAAAGACTTGTGGTTAGATGCAGGCTGCAGCGGATAGTGTTCCCCGGGGATATCGAGAAGATCTATCGACAAATACGAATGCAGAAAGAACATCAGAGTTATCAAACCATCATTTGGAGAGAAAATAAACATTAACCTTTGCAAGAATACCAACTCACTACCGTTACGTACTGTACATCCGCCGCACCTTACGTCGCCATTCAGACACTACATCAACTGCCTGAAGATGAGTTCGCTCAACATCTAGAGGCGAGTCGCCTTCTCAAACGAGACTTTTATGTAGATTATGTCCTAACGGGTGCTGACACCGTTGAAGAAGCTCAACAACTGCAGTAAAACTACTTCATAATGGAAAAAAGAAATTAAGTAAATGGTCAAGCAACCATCATAGGCTCTTGGATTCTAGATGATAAAAACATGATCGGTGATCTTAACTTCACCGACGAACAGGCGAGATAAACATTAGGAATTACCACCAAACTAATGAATCGCACAATGTAGTTTGCACTTGGATTGGGATGACCTACTGCCACCCGAACTTCCTAAGAAATGGGATCACCTAAAGAGATACTTTAATAAAAGTCAAGCCATCCATGATTGTGAAATACATACCAAAAATTTACACTGTTAAAATTAAAATATTCCAATTGGATTTATTTTGTGGTGAAATTGAAACATTTTTAGGTAATCTTTAACTTTTATATTAGAGAAGTCATTAAGTTCCTAATAGTGTCGATGTAAAGATCAAATAATTTTCTTCCTAAATAAATACAATACATACCTTTTTTAAATTGTTAAACATATTACTTTTTTGTTATATACTTTTTAAAATATTTTCGAATTTTGCCGATTACGGTCAAAAATTTATGGTAAAATGTGCTTTAGAATTAAAAAAAGTTTAGTTAATCGTTTCACGATTTTCTCGTGATTATTTCAAATCGTTAGGAAATTATTTGATCTTTACATCGACACTATTATAGGAACTTAGGGACTTCTCTAACACAAAAGTTAAAGATTACCTAAAAATGTTTCAATTCCACCACAAAACAAATCCAATTGGAATATTTTTAAATTTAACAGTGTAAATTTTTGGTATATATTTCGCAATCATAGCCATCCAGATACCGCGATACCTTAATTATGCCACAAACAACTGCAGTGTTGAGCTACAAGGATTTTGTGATGCGCTCGAATCCGCCTAAGCGGCGGTAATGTACAGTAAAATCACCGTAAACGACCAAATAACCAGCCAATTACTAACTGCAAAAACTAAAGTGGCTGCAGTAAAGTCCAAACTAAGCATCAAGCCGACTAGTACAACAAGTAACCAAAGCCCTGGACGTGAATACCACCAACATAACCTTATGAACCGATTCCATGATCACACTGGCGTGGATTCAAAAAACTTCATCTACGTAGAAACCATTTGTCGAAAACCGAGTCGCAGAGATTCAAACCATCAGCGACATACAATCATGCAAACATATTGGATCGGAAGATAATCCCGCAGACTGCGCCTCTCGGGGGATGACCGTAAAAATATGAGATTACTGCACAGTTGGTGGAGGGACCCAGTCCCTGCTGAACAAGGAACTATATGAGGTGGAGCCATTGCATACGATGCCATCGATTCAAGGTTAACACCTCGGAACAGCTCATGGGAAACCTGCCTGCCATATTCATATATTCAGCGACAATCGACTAACTTTGTAAAAGAGCTAGTAAACTAATGCAGCCCATAACTTGCCATTTTATCCCTCCTCCCTTCAGCACCACACTTCGGGGAACTGTGGGAAGCAGGAGTAAAATCCGTCAAAACTCATCTAACAACTTTACTAAAAAAAACCGAAGCGTGCCTAGACTCCAGGCGACCCTGCCCATTAACTGAGGAGCCAGAATCCCTAGAGGTGTTAACACCAGGGCATTTCTTAATTGGAAATTAACTCACAGCTCCTCCAGAAAAAGAACATCCAGACGCCCCAAAAAACTAGGCTGAAATTAGGCTGAGTTCTGGAGTTACATCCCGGCAGGGATGGACAAAGCGGGGTCATATCTGTGAAAGCCACTGATCATCCCAACATCAAGAAACCAATAACAAAGGTGTCACCGTTGCCTATCCAACAACCGATAAATGAGGCAGATAGGTAAGATACAGGACATAGCGAACCATCCCGCTCGCCGACAACAACCAAGTCATCACACAAAACAGAACAAAAGTTCTGCCAATCATACTAGTCGACTTTTATTACTGACTTGCGCAGTGATTTGTGTCATCAGTTTGGTACATACCCATCCATTCGGAAGGGAATCGTATGCTACACAATCATCGGTGATAATCAAGGAATGGGCCAACTTAGGAATATACTTTGATAACATCGCAAAGTTAGAATCATTGGCGACCAAATGAACTGTGGTCATTCGGTGTAATTTGAGAAATTATTTGCAAGAAATTTCGCAACATGGAAAAGGGTATTGCTCTGCTTGAAATAGCCTGCAGCCATGTAATCACCATCAAATGCAACCTCATAATACCATAACTACAATGGCAATTCAATAACATAAAACGAAAAAACGATTTGCTAGCACGCAACGACTTAAACTATTACAGAAGAAAATGAGGATTGAGCGATTCCATTGGCAAAATAGCTGGGGACATGTTCGGGATCTTATCTCAAAGTGAAGCGGAGCAGTATATGAAAAATAGTTTGAGCGAATTCAACGCAATGAAAAATACACCTTTAAATTTTTAAAAAAATCAAACATCCGTCATCGTCAATACGGTGAAATTATTCAAACACAGCAGCGATATAACCGCCCAACAATTAACACGACTCGTGAACGCACCCCAACACCTGGAACACGAGTTAGCAGCACTCAACGAGAATCGGACGTTTTAAGACAAGGCGTTAGTAAGAACATTGCTCTCGTTGCAATTAGGACTAGCCATGAAGCACGTTGAAGACACCCAACGGGGTCTACTACAAGTACAAACCGGGACTAAAAATCACATCATTCATCCCTCGTTGTTATCTCCCTAAAATCAACTATTCTTCTCGGGCAGGGACTCTTGGAGTTACACCATCTATACCAATTAATGACGGTTAGAACCCGCGTAACACAGTCAAATGCCATCATCGCTATCAAATTGCCATTAGTTCAAGCATAACGCTCAGCTACAAATATTGCCATCAATAAAATATTTAGTTGTCCACCAATACCGAGAACGCTTCGCACCTCATTTTATCGGAGGGTAAAACAAATTGACACAGCTCAACATGAAACATGTGCATTGGAAGTGTCCACAGCCCACAATTTCTCCATCAAACTTCATGCGACAAATCAATGGATATTCGGAACCGAACAACCAATGGTAATTGAGTCAATATGCTGATCATCAACATCAAAAATAGCACTAGAACACCACGGCATCATAGAACTGCAGTCAGGATGTACACTCAGGGGTACTAATTTACATCTATATGCAAGCACCAATAAAATTAACGAAATAAATGACCTATTCATACCGTCATTTAGTATATCACCCCAGTATATCAACATGCAACATTTCAACCTCAACATTACGATTCCAGATACGAGACTGTTGGGTCAAAAAATACATGACCAATCCACCAGAATGAATCAAAGGCGTTGGATTTGCATCATATCCATCATTGCGCCATGTCTCATCTAATGTTCTAGGCGCTCATCAAACATTGGAATTTTGGAAATAACACGATACATTCGCACACGTCGCCGACATCCATCGATACCACCACTCGTATAAACCATCCATTACGGATAGTGGTCCCGGAATATGTTGAGAACAACACAATATACTACAATACCAGTCTACAATATTTCCAGACACCCGACGCCATCGCAAACAATCTAATTTTAATAGTTTTTACATTTATAAACTGCTTATAGTCGAGGCAATGAAGCAAAAAGATAGGAAAATTTTTAGGACAGCACGTAGAGGGTTGCGGTTTTTTGCATTCGGTGGCAAAAACGATTTAGATCATTCCTACCTAGGTTCCACCCTGTAGAAACCTCTGAGTGCATTGCTGCAGCCACAAATACATTTTTTGGGAGGCCTTTCCGCCAATTTTATAACTTCGTAAAAAAGAAGCAAAACCGGCTCAATTTGGCTACACGGGGGTTTTTGGGGGTCGCTGATCACAATTATGTTGTTCAAATCGACCTCCCGGACACCTGGGGGTCAGGAACGTCGATGAACGTCATCTCCGTGGAACACTTCAGGAATTTCGTGCGCCGAAGGGCAGAAATTCGGTATCTGGGGGTTTTTTGGATCGCTGAACCCAGATATGGTATCGGCGAAGACGCCACGGACACCTGGTGCGCCTGATCTGGCCCTGAACGTCATCTCCGTGGGTTTTCCTTACAGAAAGGAACAAGACAAATTGAAAATCGTTACGGGGGGTTTTTTGGGCCGCTGAACCCAGCTATGATATCGGTGAAGACCCCACGGGCACCTGGTGCGCCTAACCTGGCCCTGGACGTCATCTTACTGGCTTTTCCTTACAGAATAGAATCAGACAAACTGAAAATCGTTACGGGGGGTCTTTTGGGTCGCTGAATTCGAATCGGTGAACACCCTACCGGCACTCCGTCATGGAGTGTAACCTCACTCCGGACGTCATCTCTATGGCTTCCCCTGACAGCATCCAACAAGACAAACTGAAATTCTTCATAGAGGTTTTTTGGGTCTTGATTTATCTCCCTGTAAATAAAGACGGAGGAAAGGAAGAGAATGAATACCAAGTCCATGTTCATGTAATTGACATTTCGAAACTTTTTATTGAACTCAAATCAAGCATAATCCACCCGTGACTCAACCTCATCTCATTAATCTTCAACTTCGATTTTCAAGACCGTAACTAAATATCAAATTTTGCATCAAGTGACACATCGTTAATCTGTTCATTTTCTTCGTCATCCACTGACCCATTCGTCAGTAGTGCATCTTCCTCATCTAAGGCCTCTCTCCCTGCTGCAATTACGCTTTCGAACTGTAGTGGAGACAATATTTTGCGGGGCAATGTCGCGCACATTATGGCATGAGCAATTGAAAAAATTTCTGACTCATGGCCTTCATGTGTTTTTCTATACTGATTGAGAAAAAGCTTTTCTAGGAAATATTTTAGTTTCTCTGGAATTATTTTAACTTTTTCCATCATGCGATCACTTGCAGGATACGTCTCCCAATTTGATTGATACCCGCGAATGTCCTCTACAAGAATTTTCGCAACTTTATCAAGAAATTCAATATCTTTATCCTCGTCATCGGCGCATTGTTGATGGTTTTGCTGTAGAACGTTGAATGCTTCATTTTTTGAACAGCAGTATGTCCCTGCACTTTGTTTACCCCCCACAAACAATATCTTGTTTAAAATGATCTTTTATTCTGCTCCAAATAGTCTTCTCCGTCGGTATAACCATATCTTTTTCTTGCAAAAGCTTTTGAAAATCAACAGTGTGGAACTCTTTGTTTGGATTTTTGCCCATGTGATTGAATATCTGCTCCATAGACTCTTCAATTCTTTCAAGAAAGAGCCTCTCATATGATTTTTGCTTACATAAATACCTCTTAAAACAAGTTCTGTGGTACTTTATAGGTGTCAAATTTTCATCTGAATCATCAGGATTCAAGAGCGAATCTAAAATTTGATCACGCACAGATAATTCCATAATTGATGTGTCTTTGATTTGTTGTAGATATTCGTTAACTTTTTGTCTTGTATCTTCGCTAGTAGAAGATGAGGAAGGAGTACGCGGATAAATGTTTTTGACTGGATATTTTCCGTTTATATTTGTCGTTTACTGATATTTATTCTGGAAAGATCGCAAGTCATAAATGTTAAATTATCTCATGATGTGACGCAAAATTACAGTCAGTTACCAATCTTATGAGGAACTCACCATGGTTCTATGTTGAGGCCCACACTCATAAATTCCCTCTTTAATCAACAGATTCGGAGTCCTGGAAATTACCCTTGGCTAATATATTTATACCGGATCCGCTCGAAACGCGATATTTCAAAATGCGATATTTCAAAACGAGATATGACAAAACGAGACATGGTACAAAACGTGATATTTCAAAATGCGATATTTCAAAACGCGATATGGTACAAAACGCGATATGGTACAAAACGTGAGATTTCAAAACGCGATATAGTACAGAATATGCGTTGCGAAGCGGCGGGAGCGCAGCGACCCACCTGATACCGATCCTACACGGTAATAAAAAATTCACTAGATGTGAGCAAACTAGACGATCTAGTTGAATCAAGTTAAATGTATTTTACTAGATTTCTGGTAGTTAACATTTCAAGTACAATTTGATAATGTAAAACCGGAATTCTAGTATAACATTTTGTTGCATTTTTAACCGGAATTCTTGTATAAATGAAATGAACTGTTTTTCTAGTAAAACCAGGACATTTCCAGTTATTTTTAACTGGAAATTTAGTGATATTACTGTATACTTCCTGCTTTTTTAGCTGATTTCTGGTATGTTAGGGTTGTGCTTCTTATTGATATTCCAGTAAAATTATCAGAATTTTTTATTTTCTAGTAAAATTAATATTTTTCCAAAAGAAATTCTATTAAAATTAATAGAGAAATCAATTCTTTTAACCTAATATCAAGTAGTGTGTGATGTTGATTGCCTTGTAAAATTCCAAGAATTTTACCAATTTTCTAGTAAAATTAAAAGATTTCTAACGTGTGTCTAATTGATATTTCATTAATATTGCTAGACAATACAAATTTTAAAACTGGTTCAGCCTAGTATTTTTAATTGGAACCTATTTGTTTTATTATTGGGAAATCGAAAATATCTAGTACATTCAGAATAAACTTTCCATAGCACTCCTTTATATTGACTTGAAATTTCAGTTAGAAAAATATTGGAGTAAATTCAAAGTGCTTACCGATAACTTACCATCACTATAAAATACTAAGAGGTATGCCATTTTTCCACGCGAAATCCTATTGCAGTAAGAACAAGTCGAAAACCATTCTTAGTATATCGAAAAATAAAACAACTAAAATTTGGTTTAAACATTTTATTTTTAAAAAAAACAATCCAAAATCTTTAAATTGAATTTGTTATATAAATTCGTAAAATTAATAATATTTATCAAAAAAGAATAACAATAAATATCTTAAACTTAATTACGGTAAGTATAGGTAATAACTCCTAACTATTGAAACAGACGCACAATTCACTTTTAAAATATTTTTTTTTATTTTTTTTTACTAGGTATTTAATCATTCACACTATGGCCACATTAAATTTTAATAATAACAACTTTAACAAAATCGACGTAAAGCTTTATGCAATGTTAATATATTTATTTTTTGCTTAAAGTTACTTTAATTATTTTGAACTATGCACGAGTTTTCATCTTTTTTGAACCACCCCCTTTTTATTTCTGTCACTCATTAAAATTTTGCTTAATCCTGAAGAGTTCCTTCGATAATTTTAAAATATATGTAACGCAAAAACGGCAAAAAAATCGAATAACTGATAATTTAACCAGAATCCAGCAATATTTCAATAACTTTACCAAAATTTTGCTGAATTTCAAGTAGAATAAACAAAATCGATGTAAAAAAAAAAAAGATAAAACCCGATTACATTATTTAGAACTCTCGTAAAACTCTAGTAAACGATTAAATTTTACTGGACTTCTACCAGAATTCAGGTTAATATTTATCTGAATTCTGGTAGTATTCCCGTAAAATTTAATCGTGTTGTTATAAAAGAAGTGAGAAAAGTAGTATGAGATACTTAATTATAAAGTGAGAACATTATGAGTTACAAACTTTATTGGAATACTGAGAACATTCCAGTAAATTTTGAATTTCACTAGATTTTTACTGGAATTCTAGTAATGTAAATAGTGTTGTCGTAATGTTTTAATTTTAATTATGGGTAAGCATTTAATAGAATTCGCGTAAAATTTAATAGAAATCATATTTCATTCAAAATAATATGGCGGAATCAGATTTTACTAGAATTTTGCAAGAATTCATGTAAATTAAACTTTTAATGGAATTCTAGTAACAAAATTAACGTGGTTTCTGTTGAAATTAACTAGGCACTCCAGTTTAGAATCGAACATAAATAATCTGGTGTTTTCTAGTATTTTTTTTTACCAGATAACCACTAGATAGGCCCAGTAAAATAAACACTAGAACTAGAAACTAACTAGAACTTATTAAAATTCTGGTTTTGATTTTATTTTGACTAGAAATCTAGTACATTTTTTTTAAATTTAACTAGAAAGCAAAATTTTCCTTTTTTTACTAAACTTCTACTGAATTTTAACTGGAATCCGTTAAACCAGACAATCTAGTTGACGTTTACCAGATTTTGTATTTACCGTGTATATACTATCGTTCCTATCGATTTTTAAATTCCTATAAACTGAAATTAAATTTCTCCTTCACCCGCCTGATATAACCCGATCCTAAACCCCCGTTTTGTACCATATCCCGTTTTGTAGCATATCGCGTTTTGAAATATCGCGTTTTGAAATATCGCGTTTTGTACCATATCGCGTTTTGTACCGTATCTCGTTTTGAAATATCGCGTTTTGAAATATCGCGTTTTGATAATTCGCGTTTTAAAATATCGCGTTTCAAATGGGACCCATTTTTACATGTACATATATAAATAAATAAGCATTCACTTTATACGCACAAGAAAATATCACTTACTTACAGATCACACACAGATCACACACAGAACTAACGGGTGATTTTTTAAGAGCTTGAGATCTTTTTTTTAAAAAAAATCGCATAAAATTTGCAAAATCTCATCGGTTCTTTATTTGAAACGTTAGATTGGTCCATGACATTTACTTTTTGAAGATAATTTCATTTAAATGTTGACCGCGGCTGCGTCTTAGGTGGTCCATTCGGAAAGTCCAATTTTGGGCAACTTTTTCGAGCATTTCGGCCAGAATAGCCCGAATTTCTTCGGAAATGTTGTCTTCCAAAACTGGAATAGTTGCTGGCTTATTTCTGTAGACTTTAGACTTGACGTAGCCCCACAAAAAATAGTCTAAAGGCGTCAAATCGCATGATCTTGGTGGCCAACTTACCGGGCCATTTCTTGAGATGAATTGTTCTCCGAAGTTTTCCCTCAAAATGGCCATAGAATCGCGAGCTGTGTGGCATGTAGCGCCATCTTGTTGAAACCACATGTCAACTAAGTTCAGTTCTTCCATTTTTGGCAACAAAAAGTTTGTTAGCATCGAACGATAGCGATCGCCATTCACCGTAACGTTGCGTCCAACAGCATCTTTGAAAAAATACGGTCCAATGATTCCACCAGCGTACAAACCACACCAAACAGTGCATTTTTCGGGATGCATGGGCAGTTCTTGAACGGCTTCTGGTTGCTCTTCACTCCAAATGCGGCAATTTTGCTTATTTACGTAGCCATTCAACCAGAAATGAACCTCATCGCTGAACAAAATTTGTCGATAAAAAAGCGGATTTTCTGCCAACTTTTCTAGGGCCCATTTGCAAGCGTTGCTCGTTAGTAAGTCTATTCATTATGAAATGTCAAAGCATACTGAGCATCTTTCTCTTTGACACCTTGTCTGAAATCCCGCGTGATCTGTCAAATACTAATGCATGAAAATCCTAACCACAAAAAAATCACCCGTTATTTGTTATAAATATTTTTCGTGGCAACGTGAACGCTCCAAAAATATCAAAAAATAAACTAAAGTAAATAAAGCTAGGGTAAAATATTTATGTATGTATGTGATATTCGAAAACAAAAGAATGGAAAAACAATATTTTAATAAAACATTATTAATTTATTTTACGGTGAGTAATTCAAAATCTATTTTTCATAATTAGGCTATATTCAGGTTAGCAAATTTCTTCTAAATTGAATAAATAGGGAAAAATTAAAAATTTACCGCTACATTCCAAACAGCTTCTTGTTGAAGCAAAATTATCGGGGAAAAGTTACCGTGACATAGCAAATATTTTTCATATTTCATCAAGTGGTGCTAAAAATGCCCGATACCATATCTGGGTTCAGCGACCCAAAAAACTCCCAGATACCGAATTTCTGCCCTTCGGCGCACGAAATTCCTGAAGTGTTCCACGGAGATGACGTTCATCGGCGTTCCTGACTCCCAGTGGTACTATTCTGGTAATTCCCTGGGAATAGGGAATTGGGGAAAGATTTTATATGTAATTTCAATTTTAAAATTTTTTTTCTGGCATACTGAGGTAAAAATCTGGTGGTAATTTTTGTGAAACCAAAATAAAATTGGGAATAATTTTCCCTGCCCATTTAGATATGGAAAAATTATTCCCAATTTATAAATATTTACATCAAACTTTTTTCCTTAGTAGGCCGGAAAAAAAATATTTGAAATGAAATTACATATAAAATCTTTCCCCAATTCCCTATTCCCAGGGAATTACCAGAATAGTGCCACAGGTGTCCGGAAGGTCGATTTGAACATCATAATTGTGATCAGCGACCCCCAAAAACCCCCATGTAGCCAAATTGAGCCGGTTTTGCTTCTTTTTTACGAAGTTATAAAATTGGCGGAAAGGCCTCCCAAAAAATGCATTTTTTGGCTGCATTTTTGGCTGCAGCAATGCACTTAGAGGTTTCTACAGGGTAGAACCTAGGTAGGAATGATCTAAATCGTTTTTGCCACCGAATGCAAGAAACCGCAACTCTCTACGTGCTGTCCTAAAAATTTTCCTATCTTTGGCGTTTTTAGTGCTTCATTGCCTCGACTATTAGGTAGCTACTAATTTTTGTATAAATAAATTTTTTTTATGATAAAAGGCAGAATATTGTTAGTCAAAGCTTAGTTTTGCAAACTAAACAGTCCTTTGCTAGACTAACGCCTATGCACTCAGCTGAAATGATCTCCGATTATTTGAATTAAATCTTATCTAGCGGTTAATGGTGCTAAATTTTTTTGTGGCCGTTAGACTTCCGGTTATTTTACACGATTCAAAAATTTGGAAAAAGGGCTGTGTAAAGCTTAACGTATAGTAAACCCAAAAACAACCATTTATTTTAAAAGTACAGATACACAAACCAATTTCAACTTTAAAAGTTTAAGCTTTATAACTTAAAGCAAAATTATGTCCGTCGGATGGTCTCAAAAAGTTATCAATTATGATACAATAATGATTTCCAGTAATGGTTATCACTTCATCTTCAAAAGAGTAATGACCAATAATTCCAAGCCTCATTGTGTAACATTCTGTTAATTTAATGGGTGCAAAGGTGACTAACGAATAATTTGACGATTTTTTGCTGCTCGGAGCCGACTATTTCGCCACCATATATTATGATTTTAGATAAAAATTAAAAATGTGAGGAGCAAGTTCATGATGCACTGAGCATCCTGAACCTCAAAAAATATTGAAATACGACAAACACTAAATGTAGTGGCCATCCGTTCATTTTCACCAATTTCATAACATATAACAATTACCTGCTGAGTACTTACTCGTACTAATAAAAATTCTAACTCAAATGATTAACTTCATAATTGATACACGAACATCGGTTTCTCTCAGCATCTCACCGCATTATATCTTAATTTAAGCGGAATTCTTAAACGTTTTGTATTTATTATTTAAATAACATTACTGCAATTTATTGAACATATTTTTAATTAACAATTTTATTTTTATTAAAAATGGTGTAGAAGAAAAACTCAATTTCTAATCTAATAATTTCAATGATAAATTTAATCAACCACAACAATAGATCATACGAACCAAAAAAAATAACAAATAACAAACAAATAAAATATAATTAAAAATAAGCGCGATTTTAGCGTGCAGTACTGTTCTTTCCCGATAAAATAAAATAAATAAAAAAAAAATTTGCTTCATTGATTTTTAAGATCAATCTAAAATATGTAAATAAACTTAAACCAATAAACATGAAGTTAATAATTAGAACAGTTGAATCGATCGAAAAAAAAGTTTTCTAAGTCGTTGTTTTACTTCATTTTTATAATTTGCGCGAATTACAAATTTTATAATTTTGTAATATTTTTAGTACTTAACACACACTAAACAGTCTAATGTGATTTATCGTAACCGGAAAACCTATTACCTGGCTTATGATTCAGATTTTTATAATAATTTTATGTAATCTGTGTTCTAAGCTGGAAATGTTTAATGTTAACGCTTAAATGCAAATTAAAAACAAATATTGGTACAGGTGTGAGGTGGTAGCTATACCAGTAGAATATTAAAAATTATGTAAGAATCGTACATGCAAAACTATGAATAATCGGAATTCAGCGGATTTTGTAATAAAGTTATTTCAAATTTTGTATATTCATCCATTAGCAGGTAGTTTCATTTATTGATCGAGTTTGCGTTTCTTCAAAACTCGAGTCTTTTAAAATCTAAAAAATATTTCAGAGAGAAAAGTGGTGTCTAAGCCTAATCGCACATGAAAATGTCCTCCTTATCCTCCAAAGCAGTCATTGAACCACTAGTTGAAGTCTTTGAAGGTATTTTGGAAGGAGGAAATTTTCATTATTAATCGCGTATAGTAAACATTATTGGAAAAATCTTGTATTAATTCCTATACCTAGTTAAAACCTTTAACTAGAAATTATTTTAAATTTATATCAATTTACATAGCCAATTATGTATATTTTATATCAATTAGCAACCGATATTAGTGCCTTGTACATTTAGCCGCCTAAAATTAAAAAATTGTGTCGTTTCCATCCCTAGCCGCTTATAGACATATACCTACAGTCTGGATTTCGAGTCTACCTCGTATCGATCAATTCCGTTCACTTAAAATAATGATCAGTTCAGTTCGGTAAAATACTCGCTTAGTAATGACGGCAGTGGTAATTCATGGGTGTTCGTATATTACCCAGCCACTTATGTTTTAGTAACATAAAGGTCACCTCGTTAAATTCGAAAAATAGCTGTTTAACGTCTTCCACACCGATCCGCAATACATCATTGGCATTGATCAGTTATTTTGAATCTCTATAGGTAGACTTTAAACTTACAATGTCCAGAGATGTTATACTTTTGGATATTCTCAATTAAAATTACACGTTAAAATTCTAATTAATTTACACGTTAAAATTCTTTCTTTTTATGATATACACCTTCTTATCTTTTGCAAGAAGACCGGTTTCGGAATCTTCGAAAAAGGAATGAAAGATTCCGAAACCAATCTTCTTGTAAAAGATAAGGTATATATCACAAAAAGAAAGAATTTTAACGTGTAAATTAATTTAAAGTTTAATTAAATGATATTTTTAAAAATTATTTATTGAGCCAATAATAACTATAATAAAGTTGGTAATGGTTTAGGGCTCGTTTTTTATTTTAAATAAAATAAAACAAATTTAAAGACTGAGCTTTCGATGTCTCATCGACATCATTTTCAAAGCTAATGAAAATCTTTTTTATAAATTTCTTAAAAACAAATATAAAAAGCCTATATAGTAAATACAATTTTTTCAAATAGCAAATACAAAGTAAATTTTAAAGTAAATTTTACAAACAAGTATATAAAATATGAATATAATTTTAAAATTATTAAAAAAATATAAATGAAAATTGTATATATAAATTAAACAATGAAATAAATTTAGAAAAGAAATAAAGTAGACAAAAAACGAAATTAGACAAAATAATTGTAGCAATTGCCAATGTAGGCGCAATCACTATTTATATTTATAGAATTAATGCTAGATTTAATATATAGCATCTCTAAAATTGAAAATTTCGTTCTTTTTCCAATATTTTAACATTATTTAGGCTAATTATGTGACCTGAATTCTTTAAATGTGTAGAAAGTGCACTAGTACCTTGTTCTTCATCTTTATTTACACAATTTTTATGTTGATAAATCCTTTTTTCCAAAAATTGTTTTGTTTGACCCGTATAAACAACATTACAGTCACATTTAACTTCATAAATTAAATTTGACTGCTTATTGAGTGGTATAGGATCTTTAAGTTTAGAAAAAAGACAACCATTTAAACAAGATAAAGAATTACCGACAATTTTGAAATCATAATTTTTGAACAAGTGTTTTATTTTTTCAAATAAATGTTTAACATAAGGAATTGAAAAATAATTTTTATCATTGTTAATGGGCCGAATTTCAAAATTTGTAATAAAATTTTTTTGTTTCCAAATACACTGATTTATTAATTTGGCGGGATAATGATTAGTTAACAATGTTTCTTTTAATATGTTAAAATTTTTATTGTGAAATTTGAGATCTGAAAGTTTTAAAATTTTTTGAGCCAAAATGTTTACTGTATTAATTTTATAGGAAGTAGGAAGCCAAGAATGAAAATTTAAGTATCTACCAGACCAACTATCTTTGTGGTACCAATCAAATGAAATTTTGCCATCAGGCTCATGGATCAAAAGTAAATCTAAAAATGAAATTTTGTTGTCAACTTCCTTTTCCAAAGTAAATTTTATTCGATTAAAAATTTTGTTAAAACTGTTCAAAAATATATCAATTTTGTTTTCAGGAATAGCCGTTATAATATCATCAACATATCGATAGAAAAATAATGGCTGAAAATCTAAAGAATTTAATGCCAAATATTCCAAATTTTCCATTAATAAATTTGCTAATATAGGGCTTATGGGAGAACCCATTGAAGAACCAAAAATTTGTTTATAATTTTTATTGTCAAAAGAAAATTCCGAATTATCTAAAACAATACTTAAACCTTCAAGAAATTAGACTTTCGCCAATTTTGATTTTGCGTTCTTTTTAATGTCTCTCCAATTTTTCTTGATAATTTCCGAAACTATTGTATATGATTATCGACATTAGCCAATAACGAAATTACGTCTAAAGAAATTATCAAAAAATTTGGGGGTATAATGAAATTTCGAATTTTTTGTTTAAAATCTTCGGAATTTAGAACAAAAGAGTTAGTTTACTTTATTTCTTTTCTAAATTTGTTTCATTGTTTAATTTATATATATACATATTTTATTAATAATTTTAAAATCATATTCATATTTTATATACTTGTTTGTAAAATTTACTTTAAAATTTACTTTGTATTTGCTATTTGAAAAAATTGTATTTACTGTATAGGCTTTTTATATTTGTTTTTAAGAAATTTATAAAAAAGATTTTCATTAGCTTTGAAAATGATGTCGATGAGACATCGAAAGCTCAGTCTTTAAATTTGTTTTATTTTATTTAAAATAAAAAACGAGCCCTAAACCATTACCAACTTTATTATATTTATTATAAATGATATTTTGTAAAAGTTTCAATTTCAGCCAAAAAGCGGTTCCTGTGGCACTATTCTGGCTTTCCCTGGGAATAAGGAATTGGGGAAAAATATTTTCATAGCATTTTTATCGAAATTGTATTTTTCTGGTCTACTGAAAGAATAAGTTTAGTTCAAATATTTTCAAAACAAAGCGAATTGGAAAACTTTTGCTCCACAATATTTTATAGGGAAAAATATTTCCCCATTTAACTTTAGCTGTTTTGCTTTCGCAAAGCCGATTAGCTTTAATGTTAGAGGCCAATTTTGGTTTCAGCAATATTTGTTTATGAATTTCCAGTAACGAAAATATTTGTTCATCATAGTTGGCGAATTTATCAGTAGTAATAAAAGTAGAGTTGGCTTTTGCATAAAACTAAAAAAAACAGATTTTCATAAAACCGATTCAGATTACAATTACTACTGACAAAAAAGCCCACTATGATGAACAATTATTTTCCATTACTGGAAATTCAAAACAAATATTGCTGAAAGCAAAATTGGCCTCTAACATTAAAGCTAATCGGCTTTGCGAAAGCAAAACAGCTTTTGTTTCGAAAATATTTATACCAAACTTATTCCCTCAGTAGGCCAAAAAAATCCAATTTAGACAAAAATGCTATGAAAATATTTTTCCCAATTCCCTATTCGCAGGGAAAGCCAGAATAGTGCCACTGAAGGAAATTTGGCTTCCTGGCATACATAAATATGCCCAGTATTTTAATATATTTGGGATCGATAGTAAGATACTATACCTACACTTCTTAATAATCTAGCTTTCAGTGCCTTCGGTGCAAGCTTAGCTGAAATTTTTTTTGTAGCATCACTTTGTATAGAATTTTTCATAATTTGTGGAGAATAACCGGTGCTACTGTATTGAGCATTATTTAAACCGGGTTCAAATTGGTAAATGGATATCCCATAAGCATTGGTATTCTTTAATATGCGAGCGAATTGCGGATAGGAGCGTACGATTGACTCTTTCCGATGCATTACTGTGAGGTGAGTATTTAGGACTTACAATGTGTTGTAGCCCGTATTTGCGATAATAAACGATTGAATATACCAGAACAGAACTGTTATCCTGTATCTGAAAAACGGAGAAATAATTTATCGAGGTAGTCAACGGTAGATTTAGCCGTAGCTTGAACTAATGGTTGGAGCTGTATGGTCCTAAGAAGTCAAGATATAGAAATCGTTTTCCAATAACAGCTTTAAGATCGTTAGTCAAGCCATTCAAATAAAATTGGCACTGTGAGCGGTCTAAAGTTTTGCTACTCAGGAATGCGTGGCAGTAGAAGAATAGTGCACTGACCAGGTCAGAGCGTAATGGAGCAGACACTATTAATTTCCATTCGCTTAAAACCGATTCATTATAACCCGGACTGAAATTCAAATTTATTAGCAATTTCCCGTCTTCCTATTTCAAATTAGCCGAAACTATAAAAGGATCATCAAAATAGAGCAGCGGATTGGTTAAATCGATGACCACATTCTGTGCGCCACTTCGGGTAACAGTTTTCAACGGTTGGAGTTCTAATGTGGCGTGGTCGGTATTGCTGGTAAAGGGAATAGCCTTCGACATAAGAACGAGAACCGTGGACAACAGTGTAATATTTCAAATTTCGTGTCTAAACCAGTAAATTCACTATCGTCGATGTGTATAGCTCACGGTTCTTGCGTGCTATTAATTAATGGATTTTTCAATTTTTACTAAACCACTCACCTAATTTAAACAACGATTTAACGCCAGGAGTGGATTATTTAGATCATGATACGAACGGATAAACGTGTTCTATATACGCTGGAATTCGCTCCGGCCGTTAGATACTGATTGATCTTTATTTTGATTGAGATGACAAAGTATCTACGTAACTGGCAAATGACTTTATATGGGCCTTTTTATGGGTGTTGTAGTCCCGTGCGAATCTTATTCGTTCTTATAAAGACAAAATCGTAATTGTTGGGCGATTTTGGAACAAATATGTCGTTGTATCGTGGTTGGCATGTATTCGTGGAAATAAGGTTTTGTATCGTAATTCGTAATTGGTCATTATGTCGTGCATTTCCGATGTGATAAAGAAGTTTCGTCAATTCGGTGAAATGTTTGGACTCAAACATGCCTTCCATGATACGGCTAATATCATTGTAATATTAGCCGTATTTTATTATTTGAGCACCATCCGGCGCCGAATGGGAAATTTCTGCTGAAACTGCAGCTATTATTCTCTGGTGTCGCTACTAATCAAAAAACTAAAATTGTACTTAACTTCATGTAGCCGAATGACAGTTTTACTTTTGGGTTAATTGTTGTTTGTCACTTGTTTATTTTATATTGGTTTTCTTCAAAAATACACCGAAACCACTTTTTAAAAACTAAACAATTTCGAAACTACAAAACAAAAAAAAATTGGCATTACGTCAAGCACGAGAATAAAGTTTGCTTTGGTTTAATGCGCGAACTCCACAGTGAAACAATTTTTTTCAGTAAAATTAACACGAGGTAAAAATATAAAGCCTTACTTGTTAGAGCGAAACAAAAAAAAATTCATTAAAATTTACTGGCAGTAAGCGGGGAAAATGTTGCCATAAAAAGTATGAAACTCAATACTTTTTATGGCAACATTTGTTTGTCTTTATCACTCTATACATATAATTTATTTAATATACATACTCCCCTCTTTTCGGTTTCCCAGTATTTTTTACTGAAAAAATTTTTTTCACTGTGGAATCCACGCATAAGGGTTGTACAAAACAAAGCCTTTTCAAATTTTCCTTTGAAATGCGGCGCTAAGAGCAAAATATTTTTGTATCGATTTTTAAATAAAAGTCGGATTTTAGGTCTAAAAATAAATTAATTAGTTATATGCAAAAATAGCGCGCGAGTAGAACACCGAATCGTGATACGTAATTGTTGACGAATGTTCTGACAATGGATTGTGATAAGTTCGAACCGATAAGGTAAATGACCTCACAATCTCATGAACAACGGAATGATTGACGGATAAATAGTTGGTTCGGCTGTCAGGGAAGAAAATTTCTTTAGCAGCCGACCATAATCGTTATCGATGGTGAACTGCAAACGGCTGAGTATATCGACTCAAACCACAGTAGCATTCGTTGATAGCTGAGTCTGAATGATCGAGCGAAGTCTTGTTGATAGACTTCCATGAAGAATTTGCATCTACCATTCTGAAATTTTTATACCATTTAGCAGTATGGTAGTTACTGTAAGGTTCTTTGTAGATGTAAATATTGTATACAATCTCGGGATGTTAGCTGATTTTTAAAAACCTTTATTGGCGATTCGCAGTGTTGGAACACCTAAATTCCGTCTTTCTCCGCTCTGTGTATTGTTTCGCTATTTGATGATGAAAGACTGCTCACTTCCAATTTTAACCTCTTCGCCACTTTGTTAGTGATGCCCGGTTTATACACTAGCTCGTAACTATACTCCTCAATGCGAGCCTTCCATCTCTTCAGTTTACTATTATTATTTCCGTTAACGACAGTGGTTGATGGTCGGTGACTATCTTAATCTTTTTTGTTCCGTAAAGATATTTTCTTCTCGTTCTCAGGTTCTCCGGTGGTTTAATCTTCCTAATAGCTGATACCTTCTTTGGTTCTGCCATAATTGGTTATTGCATATACCAACAATTCTGTATCTTCTTTAAGGAATTCTCATCTGTCTCCAGGTTGACTCGAAGGTTGGCATCTAGAAATGTATTGAGTAATTTCTTGACATTATCAAGGTGTTCCTCCTTTGTATTTCCACAAAGACGATTATATCGTTAATGTAGACGTAGCAGATCTTTCCAATAAATTCTTTGTGTAAATCGTCTATCGTGCGTTGGAAGATAGCAGGTGTGTTCCGCAGTCCAAATGGTAATCTCACGAATTCGTATTTTCCCTTCATTTTGGAAAATGCGTATCGGGTATGGGTCCGATATAGTGAATGCATTTAGTTTCTAATAGTCGAATACCATGCGGTGTTTCTTAATTCCTGACACGTCTAGTATGGATCCTTCGAAGGCCTAAAGATCCATTCTGTCAGAAGTTTCGATATTTGGTTTTCTACTTTGGTCCTCATGTTTATTTGATATGAGTTGGTTTTTGCGTAAACAGGTTTTTTTGTGGTTGCCGTAATCTCCGCTTTCACATTAGAGTTTATAATTTGTTCATTGTTGATTGATCAGAAAAGTGATAAAAATTCGCTAATTATGACTTTTAATTTTTGCTTTGTTTCTTTATTCAAATGGCTGGCTCTGACTTCAACGTTATTAACTTGGGTAGAAATTTTCTCTCTGAATGGGATTCTATCTATCATCGTCCTATCTATTATCGCCTCTACTTTTTTAAAGTACTATCCACAATTATTCCGTAAAATGAGGTTTGACAAGGTTATAAAGAAGTTCATTTGAATATTATTTTCAAACTTTTTGAATATAGGTGCGGTCATTTTCTGTTTTATTTGTATATCACCTCCGGCTGATTTAACGGTGAATGGGTTTTTAGTAAGGTAGGATAGAGACGTTTGCTCTATAAAATTCGTCTTCATTATCGTCATAATTTCCGATATATACTTCGTATTGATCTTCATCGCTCTCTTGTTCCTAAGCTTTTGCATTGATATCTGACTCTCTTGAATCTTGGTCGGTTCATGTAAAAGACCCTCTTAGATTTTATTGATTCATCCACCTCTATCGGTATTGGTGACTTTGGTTGTTGTGGTCTTTGTGTATTCTAAAACAATTGTTAAGGATAACAGAGATTGTGACATGTTAATGAAATTATTGTTGTGTTAATAGATTTCGGAAATTTGGATTTTGAACTTCAAGACAGGATGAATTCGCTTCAGGTAGAGCTGCAGGTTGAGTCGAGACACTTAACCTGACAACCCTCTTACAAATACGTCTAACGCACGGTTTCTATCATATCGGGTAGTACTCTCATCGTGTCCATTTCGTAATTTTATGTTTTCACCTCGTTACAAGTGACAATTGGATGTTTGGATAAACTGAAGTTCCAGCGTACGTTGATGAAGATGTTGTTTGATATAAGTGCCGAGTCGGCGGTCTAAACTGTTTTTCCATGGTATGTAGTGTAGTAGAATGCATGAACGCATCACGGAAATCCAAACGGCGTCAAATACCATAAGAGAAATATCAACTCCACCAACCACACTAATAACGTAAATAACTTCCAATTCGACCAAGCTTGGCCAAGCAATGCTCGAAGCTTCAGGTCATGCAGTACTAACAAGGGGAATTAAAATATTGTGGCGCTTTATTTTTTTCAGTCCTAACCCTTCTATAGGATAGCAGAAAATTTCCAGAAGAAAAAATGTGTTTTGCTATTCACCGCTAGAGGCATTACTATCACAAAAAGGAATTTTTCTGCTGAAAATTTATGAAACCAGCAGAAATATTTTGAAATTTTTAAGCAAATCTATAATTCTCAACAGAAAGTATTATGAGAAATCAAAGAATTTATGAAACAGAGGAAGAAACCATATATTTAAATATTTTGAAACGAAAAAAATGAATTTTTCTTTAAAAAAAGATTTGCGTATACAGAAAGGCTCTCAAAATATACGAGGCTGGTAAATGAAATAAAAATTGAAACAGAGACAATTTTTTTTCTACAGAAACGATAAATTCATATCACGATAAAACTTCGATAAATTATGGTAAAATGGTGATGTTAGAACATTCCAGCCCAGTTTTTCTAACAAAAGTGTTAGAGAAACCCCCTTGTGACTAACCTAGGCATATTTTTTTATGGTAGCTGAGATCATAATCTATATACATGAATAACACAAGAGTAATAACTGACCTCAGTAGCATTCCATAAATGTTTGAAGTAATTTTAATGCGAAATGTTTTCAGTTAATTTTTCATTTAGAAGATGGCATTTTTCATACTTTTACATATTTTTTAGGATAAGATATTTTTCTTAAAACAATTGTATTAAATAATGATTTATTTAATATAAAGTCACATTGCAGAATACAATAAAAAATATTTTGTGCCTTTACGACGACAATCAAAAATGTTATGACCATAGGTGAGGTTTTGGGTAAGTAACAAAAAATATCATAGCTCAGTTACCGTGATACTTCAGTCTCACAGTCTTCAGGACATCAGATTTTTGGGATGAAAGCTTCCAAATGGCCCCTTCAATATGCTAAAAAAAGTATCGGTCTACGCGCTAAACACCCTGTATAGATTATGATCTCTTCTCAGCTACCATAAAAACATACACCAAGGGTAGTTGCGAGGGGGTTTTTCTAACACTTTTGTTAAAAAACTGAAAATATTTCACATTAAAATGACTTCAAAAATTTATAGAACGCTACGCTACCAACGTAGGCGATTTTTTTTTTGTTTTGCCCTGTATTTGCATTATGATCATTTTCGCATATTTTGAGAGCCTTTCTGTATACGCAAATCTTTTTTTAAAGAAAAATTCACTTTTTTCGTTTCAAAACATTTAAATATATGGTTTCTTCCCCTGTTTCATAAATTCTTAGATTTTTAATAAAATTTCCTGTTGAGAATTATTGAGTTGCTTAAAAATTTCATAAAATTTCTGCTGGTTTCAAAAAATGTCGCCTCTAGCGGCGAATAACAAAAACACATTTTTTCAGCTGGAAGTTGTCTGCTATCTTAATACAGCATCTAACTTTCCTTCAACGATAAAATCTCTGCTCCGAAAATCTTGCAAACATTTTAATATTGAATGGAGTAATATTTCCAAATATCTCATTCAGAATTAAATAATTCTGCCGTGAAATCTCAATCAAATTTTACCACACACTCCACACTTTCCATTCTAAAAAAACAAAAAACTCGAATGTGTTTCTTTGCCGTGCTATGTGCATACCAAACAAAAACACTTAATAAATTGTTCTTTGTATCGAGAGAGATATCTCTATTAAAATATAATGCAGCATAAAAATCATACCTGTACATAAATTAAATGTGGTTTAAGAACATAAAAACATAATACATGCATGTAAAACATTTTATTTTTTAATGCAATTGATTCTTCTTAATTAAGGAAGCTAAAATTTTCTTTTCATTTCATTTAATGATTAAATTAAATTTGTTTTTTACCTTTTCGTGGTTTAACATAATACATATCTCTTAATACCATAAATATGTATGTACCTAGATGTGCAATGTGCATACAACAAAAAATATTTAAAGATTGCGAGTTGAATTCCTTATACAAAACTTAAAATAAATTAAAGTGATATGAAAATGTGTGGTTTGAATATAAAAATAAAATTGATTACATCATTATCAGGTGATGATAATTTTTGCATTTTCAGCTACGTAATATGCGCACATTATCATTCCGAGAGATCGATACGATCGAATGATTTCATCTCATGTGTGCTCCGCGCCGCGCGCCTATTATTTCGTTATGCTTTCTTTCGCCTTATATAAATACAAAAATTAAAAATCGAAACTCTCGTGTGTATAAAATTAAGATTTTTAACGGATGATTCGTTACATATTGCGTCGACTGAGTTGGTATGGTAATTTGGTGTGGTCAAACATTATTATAGTGATATGTTCATCATATTTACTCAGGTGCGGTCGCGTAATTAAAAATTTTAAATTATCTAACAAATTCTTCTCAATTTCCGATTTTTTTTGGGAAAATCAATGCGTTTCTAATAATTTAAATTAAAAGTAAAAACGGTAACAATTTTTTATTTTTAGTATTATTTCCGATAAGAAATTAACAAATAGAAAGCATAACTTCATACATTTTCCAGTTGAAACGACATCAATGTAAAGCTTTATATATCCGATTACATGTGGTAGGTATATACGCATTTTATGTAAAATGCATTGATTCAATTACCATAAAATATCACCAAAAATCGAATTTAATTTTTTTTTTTTCATTCGATTACACATTTTTTTAATTAAATATATTAGAGTTATGCGTGCACTCCGTAGTTTAAATATCCACACAAGAAATATTATTATTTTACTGTAAAAAATTTTCTTTCCAATTTAACACCTGTCTCGAGTAGACATACAATGTAATGATACACGGTTAATAATTTCTTTAGCTCGTTTAATGTGTGCGGTTTTCGTATTAAATATATACTCGAAGGTACTGTAATGTAGGTTTATGTATGTATATACGCTTAAAGTCATTACCAGCAAGGTTTGTTTTAAGATTTATAAAAGATTTTAACCATATTAACCACGGTTGATTAATAAAACTTTGTCCATATTGTTTATAGATTATATTTGTTTGGTTGCATAACCAAGCTGAATTGATGACATTGATCTATTTAAAATGGGTAATTAGTTAATAAAGTGCGATGTTCGTGCTGATATTGCATTGCAGCCGATCAATTCCAGGCGGCCAATCAAGTTACAAAAATTAGCTTCTTAGATGGAAAAATGTAACGTGTTGTTGACACAGTCTATTTATCAGTGCTCTTAACCTGCACCGACCAAATCAGCCTGCCTCAATGAAATCTGTACTATAATTTGTTACACATTTATTACAATTTATTACAATAAATCCCGATTTTATTACAGTTACCGTTTTCGAGGAACGAGTGGTCGGTTTAGCTTGTAATTAAACCTACACCGTCAAAAATGTATCTTTTGATGCAGCTGTGATATCGGGATGGTTCTTGGACCAGAATTTATTAAAAATTAATAATATTGATTAAATAGTTCAAGATCAACCCTATATCTTGACTAAGGGTAAATTTCACCCCAACAGATTATTTATGACAAAAAAATCGATTCTACCAATTATAATTCATTATTACGCCAGACCGCCACCAGAAATTGAGCTAAATGATACTCCTTGGACTTTGTAGAGGGCAGATCAACCTTATCCAGGTGTGTAATAAATTATCTATGTGTCATAGGTTACACGTAATTGGCTCCAAACCGTAAAGGGTTCAAACGTCTAATTTATCGCATTCAACAATTTATTACACCAGACCGTTTGGAGCCAATTCCGTGAACCTGACTTATAGATAATTTATTACACACCTGGATAAGGTTGATCTGCTCTCCACAAAGTCGTATTGTCGGTATTGTCTGGACGCTAGCAAGCTAAACGCGATGACGATGACTGATGCTTATCCATTGCCCTTGATCGATGTGTTGCTAAGCCGAACGGACCAGACGCGCTAGCTTTAATCGACTTAAAAGATGTCTTTTGACAAATACCCTTAGATCAAGAGGTGAAGGATAAAATAGTTTTCGCCATTCACTCTACCAGTTTATCGTCATACCAATTGGGATGTGTAATGCATTTTTAATTTAAAATTTAAATAAAAAGTAAGGATATCTTTTTCTTTGTGTGATAATTTTTATTTTTTATTAGCTGACCTGGCGAACTTAGTTCCGCCCAAATTACTTCGTTCCGTTCGTTTGATTTCAAACAACTCAACTCTATTCTCAATAGACGATTAAGTTGTGTGGCGATTCCATTCCTTTTTCATCGAATTCAACACTAAAGGCAGGTTTATGGTTGCGTTTGTTCGTTCGTTTGGCCATTTTTTCGACCAATCATCTCTTGTAGAAAAATTCAGAAGAAAAAAATCGTCATTTTTGAGCGATTTCGAAAAAATTGTCAGAACGAACGAACGCAACCTAAAGGCGGCATAATGTATTGAAAAGTGAATGAAATGTCAATTCAAACTCAGGCATATATCGAAAATTTAGGTGTTTTTTTGGATTTTTTTCTCTCAGCGTAGAAATGAATTGGAGTCAGTTGGAATTCAAAAGAATTCAATGTATTTTATTCGAGTGGAACTAAATGGAATCAATACAATGCATTGTGGTAAACCATATTTTTCGTTTTTTTGTCCGGCGCGTAATTAAACAACGGTGATGGTTTGCTAACTCTCGAACACGCGACGTACAACTGACAATGAGAAAAACATGAAAATTCCAGATTAATTCCGCACACTACCAGCGATTGACCTTACGATTTGTTATTCGTCATAGCGAACGCCAAACGAACGGAGAAATGAATGCGCTTGAAGTCGACCGGAATGTCAGTTATTGAATCAGAGGATTTCTCGGAATTAGAACATCCTCTCCTTTGAATTTTCCCTTGATGCTCGTCGCTTGAATCACGCTGTTCATCAGTTTCTTCACGGCTAATGGCGTTCCGTTACACAATCTGGGACGGTTCAGATTACGCAGCATGATTATCACAGATCCTACCTTCGGCATCAAGTTATGCGGTGGTATTCCCGACAAATAAATCGCATTCAAAAACTCGGTCGGATAGTTGGTCATACAGTCAACGAATTTGTAACAATGCATTTCCCCAGCGATTTGGTTTTAAATCAGAGAGTAATTCAGGCTGTCAACATCCTTGGATTCGATTTTACTCAACATGTTCCCAAAATCCCAACTGCTGGGTACCCTGAAAGCGCTCAATGCGAAAACGACTCCTGTCAAATTGCACAACGCCTGAGTCAACGTACAACGCCATCTACTGGGTTGTGGCATTAATGATCACACCTCAGCGCCATCTCTTATTTATCTCAATAACTTTCTGCTTTTATCAATTTACCTGACGATTTTCTGAGATTTTTCAAGTTTTGCGTCGACTTTTTATGCTTTACAGCGTCCAACATCACCAAAACATTGAAAAGGGAAAACCTTAGCTTACGCTTGTTACGATTACATGATCGTAACAAGCGCTGTTTGTATTTTATTTTCCTCGGGTTTGTGCCTCCACTTTCTATGTTTGCTCAATGTTGGTATTTTTATTCACCTCGGTTGTTGTCCCCACTTTTGTAGATGTTTGTTTTATACGTACCTTTTTGTAAGGTGGCGCGAGGGTGAGAAAGATGCTGGGAGAAAGAGAGCAATGCGTATCGAGTGTGTGTCAAGCAAAACATTCCATAAGAATGTTTTTCTTATATGCCTCTCGTTTACACCAATGCGAATTGATGTAAACGAGAAACAGAGAAGAAAGACAATTCTTCTGGAATGTTTTGCGCGTCGTTTTGTGCGGCGTACGATTTTTTTTTGCATTCGAGTTTTGGATTTTGTGCATTAGAGTTTTGAGTTTTAATCTAATAAAAGTTTTGTTTTTGAAAGTTAGATAAGTTTAGTTTTGGAATTAACTAAAGTAAGACTGTGTCTTTTTTTTTGAATTGTATTCAATATTAGAGTCATATTTTGTGATTAAGAAGTGTTGGAAATTTCATTGGGACCGATTAAACTTTTAAATGCTTGCATTTTTGTAAAGTGTAGTGAATCGATGGTCACATTTTTTTTCTTTTTGCTCTCCCAATGAAATCGGAGTTTTATAAATAATTGCGATGTGTATAAAATGAAAACCAAAAAAAAAAAAAAAAAATAAAAAATTTATATAGATATGAATGCGTGTGTAATTTTTGCGACGAAGAGAAATTTATTTTCATAAGTGATTTTTCATAAACAGTATAAATTTCGATTATTTTTGATTGGGTGCGAGTTGTTGTGACGCGGAATATTGAAACGATACGCTACCGTTCAGTGTTATCGCCATATATTTAACAGGCGGTCTAACGCGGCCTTCACATTTTAACGACCCAGGCGTGACGCAACATACGGAGGGGTGGTTAACGCCATTAAAAATTCAAAGTTGGTATTGATTTACGGTTTCGGAATATTTTACGGTTGTGGCGAGGAAACGCCCAAACAATTATCCAGGAGTGGCTATTCAAGGGTTACGTTGACAAACGCCGAATAGCATTATTTTCATCGGGGAGAGGCCCCGCAACATTGTGCCCAACCAGGCACGCGCTCGAGCGCGAAGGCGAACCACGCCCAAGGTAACAGGTGGCCTGCCACGAGGCTATTCGCAGTACATCGGCGGACGTGTCGCACTGTTGGACGAAATTTACGGGTGGTCAACCGGCTGCTGATTTATTTCTATTTGGTATATGCGAGAGGCCCCGCAACGCTGTAGCCATCCGGTTACCCGATTAGGATTTTATTTTGGTAACGGTATAGCCAAGCCGCAACGGTCTGGGTGGGGCAAGGTCACCTGAGGCATGACGGCCACGCAAGGCCGCATCAGTTGATTATATTATTAAGGTACAATTTTAATTTTTTAATTTCTATTTTAATTTTTTTCTTTAAATTCTTTTTATATATTTCAATTTTTTGAATTTCCTTAAATTTTATTGTAATCGAGCGCCGCACAGCGGGTGCACGCTCGATGTGCATTGTTTCACTGAAAAAAATAATTTAATGTACACCGTTTATTAAATATTTTACTTGAATAATTCATAAAATACATGAATTAATTCTTTGTCACAAAAAAATAGTAGAAAATGCTGTTTATCATTTAACAATGTGTTTATTAATGTAATAAATGACTGTTTATTAAGGCAGATTCAGTAGTTTTCCCGTTTGTTCATAAAATTTAAAAAAGTTTTTTATCAATTTATTAACTTTTTTATAAATCTACGAACTGTTTTATTAAAAGTAAAATATCCAAAAAAATTTATTAATTTTTTATTATTAAAATTTATGAATTATTCATACGTTAATGTAAAATTTTGTAATTTTGTTTTTTCAAGTAATTAATTTATTTATAACTATTAAGACGTATTTGTTAAATAGTCATTAAACTGTGATGTTGAGGAACCATTTAAAAATTTTATGCACGCAATGAATGGGTTCTTTACAATAATAAATTTTAACAAATGTGTCACATATCCAGCCTAACCATTTCCAACAACAAAAAAAAACACACACAACACAGCAATGACAACGATAGGCTACCTACATACCCTCAATCTCAAACCCATAATTTCATACTATACAGACCGCCCCGAAACAATTACACTCAAAAATACTGCACACATTGTAAAAAAATCACTGGACAAACTTTTAAAGGGTGGAAGCGTGAATTTCTCGGTGCCCGAAACTCCAGCTTAACACAAAACACCGAATCTAGAACGGGCCAACAACAAACGAATAATCTAACGGAAAATTTTTAAAAAAATGCTTATCAACACGGTAGTACGAAGTGAAAATTAGCTTAATTATGTGAAACCTTACAAACGACCAAACTTTACACAACACAAAATTCGCCTCATCTGGTGTAAGCTTAAGAATATTGCATAATATTACCTTCGAATGTCTTTCTAATACACTTTTCTTATTAATGTTAAATGTTTAAGGAGCCAATTATAGAAAAATGATTTTGGTCAATCAGATCCTTCTTGTTTATAGATTAATTCGTTCATGGTATGTGTCAGTAACTATGAGTATCAACGCCTATTAAATTTTAAAATAAAAAACCTGAAGGTCTGAACTCTTTAAAAATACTATTATAATAACGTTATATTCTGGAATTAAATAATGACTTTACTCCGAGACATATTATATAACATTTTATAATATTTGTCCCAGATATTGATTGAAGTAGCCGTCTTTTGTTGGTAAGTGATAAAATTTGCTGCGGGCCAATAGTCGGGTAAATCGTTTACTACTCGCAGCCTAATTAATTCATGTTTTGTGTGTCACAATCTGTATTCAAAAATTTAATCTGGTAGGTTTTTAAGTTGCGATAAATTAATATTTCTCAGACATAAACATTGTACGCTTTCAGGTCCCCATGATTCACATAATGATTAGTGAAACCATCGCCAATTTGATTTGAAAATTTCATCGTTCTTAACATTTCCATAATATTGACTTTGATTTTACTCAACACGTTCCCAACTGTTGGGTGCCGTCAAAATGCCCATTTTAATAAATTCGGAAACTTGAATTTGCAACAAAGAAGCTATTGAAAAATATTTCGTCTAAGCCTAAACAGATAAAGATGAATTTATTTTAACGCATTACAACTTCGCTATCTTCATATGCTAAATTCCTGAAAGCATTCACAATAAACATTAACGTCTTGTTTACCATCCGATTAGCGCTGGCATTTTACGTATCTTGCCCATTTTGTTTACTTCTCAGAACATTACCGAAGCCGAATTGTGTATTGAATTCAACAGCACAATTGAAAATATTTATTAATTGACTCGGAAAATAGATTCAAAATATCAATTAAAGAAATTTTAAAAATAATGAATTGGTTCATTAATATCGTAAAATAAGTTCATAAATTTAATTTATTGAGAGATTGTTACTCACATAAAGGAATATATCTCTATATTTTGTGTATGTATAACGGGAAAACAAATAGTATTAATAAAGTAGTTAACATCTCAATAAATATATGTATGAACTTATTAGTACGATATACATTATTTTATAAACCAATTCTTTATTATTATAAATCAATTAATTGATATTTCGTATAAATTGTAAGAATCGTTGAAAGTGTACATCAAGTAATAATCATGTTCATTGGTTCAGTAAATAAATTCATTAATCTAATAAACGAATTTATACACAATCCGAGAATCGACGTACAGTAATTTTCAGAGATTAGTTGTTCAAATAATGCCGTGGTGAACGACGACCTACAAGTTTTGTGTTATTTTTTGTGCATTAAAACAGTGATAAATTATATATGTATAAAAGCGTAAAAGTGAACAATTACTAGAAAAATTAGACAAAATTTAGGTAGTGCTGGTATTTCTTCTGCATCGAGTTTTTGTTATGTATAATTTTATGGAGAAATTATTGCATCAAAAGGCGGTTTTGTGAACAGAAAGGTAATTATTACATATCTGTGATTTTATTGAGTTATATTATCGAAAGGGAAACTAATTAAAAAATTGCTATAAAAATTTAAAGGTTTTGAATGAAACATATGTAAAAATAATTGGTGCTAGTGATTTAGTGTAAAATATAAATGTACATAACTATGTATAAACGTACACCCATCCCCCGATTTACACCGGTACATTGGGTCCGCAGAAAACCGTGTAAATCCGAAAACCGAAAATGCGATTTTTGTATGAAAACACGTGTGAATCTTAAATTATCGTTTGGGTTTTAACAATTCATTTATAATATTTTAACGTAAAATATATAGAAAAAATTAGAAATAACAAGTACAAACTTAAAAATACAATAATTTTTTTTGGTTTTTTTCAAACCGTGGTAAAGCGAAATCGTGTAAAATAGAACCGTGTAAATCAAGGGATGAGTGTACACCTAAAAGAATTTCTGTTCCTTAAAATCGTTACTTTTATTATTGTATATTGTTTTAAATTTGGATGTATTGCCTAATTGGTGCCTAATTTCTGATTTTGAATTTTTATTTATTTTTATGAAACGTCAACAAATTAGTGTAGATTTTAAGCATACTATGGATCAAGAAGCATCTCAATATTTAGGTGAATTTGGTGAAGAAGAAATGGAAAGAGGCACACACGGTTTATTTGTTACTTCGGCCAGGAACTTGAACCTTTAAAACTTTTCGTAGAGGGTCCAAATAAAGATGCTGATCAGGCAAAGATAGTAATCAGGCTTCTTCAAATTCTAATAATAAAGATTAACATGCTTTGCTCTACACAAAGGAATTAGAATACTACACGATGATTTCAT